>CM066985.1:51535554-52135554 GCA_033977485.1 Hydrangea macrophylla
GTAAGTATAAACATATCTAATATAGGGCCACCACCACCCCGAACACTTTCTATCTCTTCTATCTTTACTCACCACCACTGCCGGCATCCTCCCTCATCCACCCTTGCCACTGCAGATTGAAAAGAAAAAAAAAATTATAGATTGGAGCAACTGTCCAACCGGCAGGAGCAACTCACCCAACATATCGGGAGTAGCTCACCAGCCGTAACGCGCAACTCTCCAAACGGAAAGAGCAGCGTTGCTCCTTACGTTTGGTGAGGTGCTCCTGCTGTTTGGACTGTTGCTCCAACCTGCAAATTTTTTTTTTGTATTGGCAATGATGGAGGAGCAAGGGGGCCCGGTAGTGGTGGCTATTAGAAGAGAGAGGGAAGAGATCAAAGAGATAGAGAGGTTGGGGTGGGGGTGGTGGTGCCACCACCAACACTAACCTAAACCCAAACACCAACCCCCCTCTCTCTCTCTCTCTCTCTCTCTCTCTCTCTCTCTCTCTCTCTCTCTCTATCTCTATATATATATATGGGTAAAAAGCATTTAGCACCCCTAATGTATACACCGTTTTGGACTTTGCACCCTTATGTTTCAATTTTCTCAAACTGGTCCTTAATGTATATAGCGAGTTGCAATGTGGCCCTTCCGTTAGAATTTCCGTCCAAAACTAACGAGAACTTGCCCATGTTCAAATCATGTGACTTATTTAAGGGTATTTTAGTCATTCACCATAAATTAAAAGCATTTTGCATCATTAATGTTGGTTCATTTGGCGATTTGCACCCTTAATGTTTGGTCGTTTGGACATATTTTACTTTTATTTATTTAATTTTTATATATAAAAAAGGTGGTCTGGCATAATTTTTGGATTCCTCTACCGCTAACCATTACCCAAATAAAATGAAACAAATCTAAAGCTATCCAACATATCCTAATTGAAATTTTAAATAAACTTTAATTCTAAAAGGGTGGAGATAAATCCACCACATTTTTTGCTAAATTCACCATTTTTGTAGAGTACAACATGTACTTTTATCTTATGTATTTTAGGTTATATGTATTTGTATCCCCTCAATTTAATCAATTTAGCAAATTAAATTGATTTAGTTAAACAAATTAACTATGAATAAATAAATTCCCAAAAATACAAAACTTTTGAAAAATTTGTTTTCCGAGAAATTTCAGTGGTCCAATATGGTGTTCTGAACACTCATATTATAATCTATATGGGATAGTTTAAGCAATTAAAACTAATGCTCATAAGCATAAATTTTATACTCTAAAATATCAAAACCATGAGATAATTTCCTGAAATTTTTCTCAAGTCCCCAAACAGTGTACAAAACACTGTATATTAATTTTATGTATTAACAACTTTGTATATTATATTTTAAGCAATTAATAGCGTGTACAAAACACAACATATGCTCTAAAGTATATCCCCAAAAATTGAGAAAATTTACCAAATAATTTAATCAAGTTTCCCTTAGTGTACTAAATACCTTGTGTTAATTCCATGAATTAACAATCAATCAAAGATATTTTAAGCAATTTAAAATCATGTACAAAACATTATTTAGGTGCTCTAAAATATTCCTTTAAAATATTTTAAAAGGAAATAAACCCCCAAGAATTTTATATGGTCCCACACAGTGTTCCTAACATCCCTTATTAATTTTAAAAATTAATAATATTTTAGATATTTTCAACAATTAAAGTGATTGCCAAAACTAATTTTAAAAACTAATATTCAATGGTGGATATTTTAAGCAATTAAAAACACGTGCATAACATATAATTTTTGCTTTAAAATATCAAAATGATTGCAATAATATTCCAAAACTTGCCCTAGTGTCCCACATACTGTACATAACAAAAAATATAATAGTCAAAAAAATTATTTTGTAGTATTTTAAACTTATTAAAACTCAATTTTTAATTATAAAACTCATTGTTTTATTAATAAACAAAAAGTTAAGGTTCTGTTTAATTAGTCTAATCCCACAAGGATTACATAGGGCCTAAGTTAAGTCCATTGGACCCGGTCCAAAGAATATGTGGGTGACCCATAACCCACAAAATTCAAACACCTTGAATTTTAGAATTAGAGTTTATTTAAAATTCAAATAAGGATAGGTTGGATAACTTTAGATTTGTTTTATTATATCTGGATTAGGCTTCTTACTATTACTAATGGATAGCAGTAGAGGAACCCAAAAATTGTGCCAGAGCACCTTTGTTAAAAAAAATAAAATAAAGTAAAATATATCCAAACACACCAAACATTAATGGCGCAAATCGCCAAATGAACCAAACATTAAGGGTGCAAAATGCTTTTAATTTAGGGTGAATGACTCAAATACCCTTAAATAAGTCACATGACTTGCACATGAGCGAGTTTTTGTTAGTATTTGATGAAAATTCTGACGAAAGGGCCACATTGCAACTCGCTATATACATTAAGGACCAGCTTGAGAAAATTGAAACATTAAGGTACAAATTCCAAAATGGTGTATACATTGGGGGTTCAAAATGCTTTTTATCCTTAATTTTAATTGCTTAAACTATCCCAAATAGATTATTAATTTTTGAAATTAATATATGGGTGTTTAGAACACCATATTAGACCACTGAAATTTCTTGGAAAATAAAATTTTCAACAGTTTTGTATTTTTGGGGAATTTATTTATTCATAGTTAATTTGTTTAACTAAATCAATTTAATTTGCTAAATTGATTAAATTGAGTGGACACAAATACATATAACCTAAAATATATAAGATATAAGTACATGATGTACTCTCAAAAAATGGTGAATTTAGCAAAAAATATGGCGGATTTAGCTCCACCATTTTAGAATTAGAGTTTCCTGAAAATTCCAATTAGGATATGTTAGATTGCTTTAGATTTGTTTCATTTTATATGGGTAATGGGTAACGGTAGAGGAACCCAAAAATTATGCCAGAACACCTTTTTTTTATATATAAAAATAAAATAATATAAAAGTAAAATATGTCCAAACGACCCAAACATTAAGGGTGCAAATCGCCAAATGAACCAAACGTTAAGGGGAAAATGCTTTTAATTTATGGTGAATAAATACCCTTAAATAAGTCACATGACTTGCACATGGGCGAGTTCCCGTTAGTTTTTTACAAAAATTCTGACGGAAGGGCCACATTGCAACTCGCTATATACATTAAGGACCAGTTTGAGAAAATTGAAACATAAGGGTGCAAAGTCCAAAACGATGTATACATTAGGGGTGCAAAATGCTTTTTACCCTATATATATACTGTCAGGCTCTAAAGAGGGCTCCTTCTCTTTGTTAAAGAGAGGGCCTTGGTTTTGGCCATCAGATCCAGTTTTTAAACACAATTTGACAGTCAAAATAGCGGTACGGGCCTACTCCTTCATCCACCATCGCCTCTAAAAAAAAATCAAAAAAATGAAATAAATAAATAAATTTGCAGGTTGGAGCAATTGTCCAAATGGCCGGAGCAACTCACCAAATGTATCGGGAGCAACTCACCAAACGTAAGAAGCAACAATGCTCTTTCCATTTAGTGAGTTGCTCCTGCCGTTTCAACAGTTGCTCCAACTTGCAACCTTTTTTTTTTTTTTTTGATTTGTAGAGGTGATAGTGGATGAGCAAGGTGGCCCGTGGTAGTGGTGGCTATGAGAAGAGAGAGGGAATAGATCAAAGAGATAGAGAGGTTGGGGTGGCTGGGGGTGGTGTTGCCACTACCAACACTAACCTAAACCCAAACACCAACCCCTCTCTCTCTCTCTCTCTCACTCTCTCTTTCTCTCGATCGATACATATATATATATATATGTATATTTATACATCTAATACATGGCCATCCCCACCCTAACCTCTCTCTCTCTCTCTCTCTCTCTCTCTCTCTCTCTCTCTTCTCACCCTCTCTACAAAAAAAAATTATTGCTAGTTGGAGTAACTATCCAAAAGGCAGAAGCAACTCACCAAACATAATGAGCAACGTGGCTCTTTCCGTTTGGTGAGTTGCTCCTGCCGTTTGGGCAGTTGCTCCAATGTGCACCTTTTTATTTATTTATTTTTTTTTTCTTTAGTGGCAGGGGTGGATGAGGGAGGAGGCCCGTGGTGGTGATGGTGGTGGTGAGAAGAGTGAGAAATGATAGAGAAAGATTGCGTGGTGGTGGTGGCCATATATTAGATATATTTATACATATATATATATAGAGTAAGAGAGAGAGAGAGAGAGAGAGAGAGAGATGTTGTGGTGGGGATGGGGGTGGGGGTGGCTGTGGTAGTGGCCCTTTGTGTATGGTGGTGGTTGCGGCAGTGGAAGGTAGTGGTGGTGGTAGTGGCCCTTTGAGGGTGGTAGTGGTGGCTGAGGCAGGTGGTGGTGGAGGTGGCAGCGGTAGGTGGTGGCGCGATGGTAGATGGTGGTGGTGTTGGTTGTCATGTGAGAGAGAAGAGAGCAGAGAGAGAGAGAGAGAGAGAGAGAGAGAGAGAGAGAGAGAGAGAGAGAGAGAGGGGGGACAGTTTAGACATTTAAGAAAAAAAGTTGACTGATTTCTAATTTACTATATATAGACTTCCTTTCATTTTTCAAAAAGTACACGACTGACTTTTAAATTATCAACAAATTATTAATTGACTTTCAATTTTTTCCTAAAAATGGGAGTCAAGACCCAGTAATTGAAAAGTAAATGATAAATTGGAATAGACATTTCATGATAAGCGTCTGTTTTGGAACATGTTAAGTTGTTAATGCAGTGTGATCCTCTAATTCAAGTAATGCACATGCCTCTATTTTAAGAGGATTATGACAATTAGTTGGCACAATTTTAAATTTGCTAATTACTAATTATTTGTCATGATTTCCCTGTAAATAGATTAAATGGTTAAAAGTCAGTATTGTGCTTTTTGAAAATTAAATACACATCAAATCTTGTGTAAAATATAAAAAATGCCCCTTTTTCTTTGGTCTCTCTCTCTCTTCTCATTACCTACCACCACCACCACCTGCCGTCGCTACCACCACAACAACCAGTCGCCGCCACCACCACCACAACCACCTTGCCGCTGCTACCACCACAACAACCACTACCACAACCACCATCAAACCCCAACCTCTCTCTCTCTATATATATATGAGTGTTTATATACCAAATATATGGCCACCAACACCCAAACCCCCCTCTATCTCTTCTCTCTTCTCACCACCACCACCACCCCCAGTGACACGAAGATTTTTCTGTGTGCGCTTGTGTGCTATACCCAAGTGTAGGTAATCGTGCAAGTAGTAAACTGGATTAAGTCCAGATCGATCCCACAGCGAAGGTGCTAAACTAATTACTTAGATTATTCTCAAATAGAAAAAATAAAATTCAATATTTTATTCAAAAATGTAGAACACAAAGTTCCACAGTTTAACAACTACTAAAACTGAAGCAATTAAACTAGATTAACTAATTACTAACTAATTAACTAAAGTAGTGATTTAAAGTGTTTTTCTTAATTAAAAGGGAATGTTGGGATTACACGAATCCATCGCAACATAGCCATCTACCATGCAATTACATTGAAGCTCGATGGAGTACACTCTCTACAGCATTCCGTATTTCTCTCAAGCTAAAGAATCCATAGTCCTTTCATGACCGGGACTATATCATCATTTACGTTTGAAATACAAAAAGGCGGTTTAAAACAATAGTTTAGACTCTCACCTACAATGGTATTAGCATTGAGGGTGGTTTGCAAAATATATTGAAGGAAAATGCCTTAAGGCTTAAAGTTCATAGACTGTTTTGACAAACTGAGCGTTTTGGGACAATTTGACAACAATCCAGTAAAACAGAAAGTCTAGGAATACTGCATAGAAATTTCTCAAGAATCAGAATGTTCGATCGATCGACGCGCTTTCGATCGATCGAATATCCTCATCTCTCGATTGATCGAACTGACTTCGATCGCTCGACTGTATCTCTGTTTCGATCGATCAAACATATTCGATCGATCGAACACAAAAATTAATCTGCTGCATGGCAGAGGCCTGAGATCACGGTTTCATCGTGATCTCCCAACCCGGGGACTACTCAGACATAGTCTGGAGTGTCACATATTTATTCTTAACGTAAAAATTCATTAAAGATGCGTTTGGTTGAGATTTAAGCATTAAAACTATGTAGAACAATGGTGTGCTCTTATCTAGTATTCAAAACTACTCGTCTAACTGATTAGAGTACTACAGACTAAATACAGAATGTAAATGAACGATAAATAAGGAACCTGGAAGTATGACTTTGATTAAACTAGCGAAGAATCAATCCAACAATCAATACCCAAGCTTGTGAACCTACAAAACAATGTAACTCTCTATCTTTCTCTCTAAAAATTGATAAAAAATAATGTGGGCATCCTTATGGACGTACACAATATGAGTTTATATAGTAACAACCTAATGCTAGGGTTAAACATCCACTTCTGCTGCGTGCGCGTATAATCTGATAAAAGGCATGTTCGATCGATCGAACAGTTCTCGATCGATTGAACTTCTGGGACCTCGATCGCTTGAACTTCTCTCGATCGATCGAAACCTCGATCGATCGAATGATCTTCAATTGATTGAACTCTGTATTTCAACTTTTGATTGTCTTCATTAGAATTCAGCATTTCGTTTTATCGTTATCTTACAATTCTTCACACAGCAACTGTTAATCTGCACAAATTACAGCTAAAACAAACAACTAATCATAGTTTAATCAATATGTGCATAAACTAGCATTATAATTTAAATTGCAGATAAATGGAGGAATTGTAAACTAAATCAATACATTTTCTTCGTTTAGCGCGGTTGTATTTTACAAATACCCCCGCTTGTCACAACCCCCAACTAGTGAGTTGCTAGTCCCTAGCAATAGAGCAAAAATAAGATCAAGCTACACTATAACTGTAATGACTAATGAAATAAATTAAATTAAGGTAAACTAGACTAAAACAAGAAAGAAACTACCTAACTCACTTTCGCAGGAATCGCGGTTACATTTAGCTAATGCAACAAGCCGTTAAACCCCTAGGTTTCCCCTAGTGGACGAGTGTCGTCTCGTGAGGGTTTGCAGTGAATATACCCCCAAAATTCTCTGATTAAGCTAAAAAAGATATAGAATAACTTTTAAACAATCTCTATTATTCAACTGTTAATTTAGCTCCACAAATCATATCATCCTCATTCAAACCATGTAAGAATTTCACATGTTCCTCATGTCCCCAAGATACAAATAACATACGCGTCACATCTATGTATCCGTGTGTGTGTGAAATTAACAGCTATACATCGAACTTTATTTAGACTTGTTTAAACTATCATGCTCTCAGAACTTGTAGTTTCAACTCAATTCTCACACGGTTATTACACTCGAAAATGAACATCTCACAGAAACTTGGTGAATGATAATCGCACATGGTATGAAAGCTTTGATAGGAGTGATTTTTTCGAATACTGATGCTTTCATACTTGACTCGATAAAAGACGAACATTTTACAGTGTATAGTCTCATGAAAGGAATACTACCTATTAGAGGAGCGAAATACCGTGGATAACTCAACTTACACTTTCATGTTTAAACTAAGTTATAGAGAATCATTAAGGCTTTGACTTTTCGGATTTTTTATTTAGTGGGATAGAAATGAAAGGGTAAGAACTTACACATCTTTATCATGTGACTGTATTTAGTAATTTCTTTACTTTCTTCCAACCATCCTCATCATTCATTTCATATATATATATATATATTTTTAATTTTTTTTTGAACTTCTCCTTTCCTCAAATAATTTTTTTTTTAAGGATATGCAGTCATTCTCACCACTATTCCTTCCTTATACTTCAATAATTCAATCACATTGGGTGTGCAATGGGGTATATTTAGGTCAAGGTGTAAAGTCAGGAATTTAGAATTTCATAATGGATGCGGCATGATTTATTAGGCGAGGGGTTAAGAACAGCACTTATTCAGAGATGTCAATATAGGTAAATGGAGAAGGTAAAGAACAAATACGATGGCTTAAATCATTTTCTCAACTTCTTAATTTTAACACTTAAATGTTCATTGAGTTTAATTGGTAAATCCTGAACGTTCTCCTCTAATAAGCAGCCAAAATGAAGAAATAGAGACTAGTCAACGAATTTTAATCGGCATTTTCAATGAAAACAATTCGAACTTTAATGTGATAATTCCCTCAGAATTGAAGATTGGATTCAAAAGCTCACTAAGGGTAACTAGTTTTCCCTACTTCATTCTTTAAAGCACAAAAGTTGTATTAACTCTTATTTAAAGTTTTCTGCATAGCTATTAATATGTGCAAATAATTTTGATACAAAAATGGTCAACATATGCATTCATCCTAGAGAACTTAGAAAAATGCGTGAACTTAATTCATAAAAGGATGAGAATAAAATGGTTGTGTCATTGCTTGACAATAGCTAAATAGAAGTGAAAATTCAAAATTATTCTACCCATTTAATTCAAAGACTTGGTTAATAGTTTGAAAATTTTCAAAATTTTGTATTTTAAATTTGTTTTGAAATCGAAATTTTAATCGAAATTTTAATAATAATGGAGATTGTATGATGTTTGCCAATAGATAGAGTGATCCATATTGCTACGTAAAAGCGCGCACAGGTGCTTATCTATCTATATCCCACCCCAACTGAAAATTGCAATGACCTCAGCAAGTGATTTTCAAAATAGATAGAGAGATAGCACCTGAAATAGCATCATAAGCATCGTAACTGTAACAACCTGTACAGAAAGCATACATACTCCAAGTAGCCAAGATAAAAAAGATAGGAAATATATTGCATCGGATCTAAACATAGAATCGAATACATCACTGAAAATATAGGAAAGTGAACGAACAGAACAGTGATAATAATATATCTCTATATGCCATACAAACAAAAATCCAAACTATCCAAACCAACCAACAACATAAACAATAACCCAACAGTGTCCAAAAATATCCAACACACAACCCAGAATACACCAAACCAACCAAAAAGCCATAAAACTAAACCAACAGACTACCCATCATCGGGAACATCAGATAAAATGTCAATCAATAGATCAGGAGCATCCATAACATCACCCTTAACGCCCGTAGTAGCGGTAGCCGGATCACTCGCAATCGTGGCAGCTAGAGTAGAAACTGATGTGTCAGCCACGACAAGAGGAGGTGGAAATGGTATCTCTGAAGTAGGTGGTCCCTCTGATGATGATGGTGCAGTAGGTGGTACAGTAGATGTAGAAGGAGCGAAAAGATCAACTGGGGGATCGGAGGATGATGAACCAGTAGGGGCAGAGGAAGATGGGGCAGTGGTGGGTGGAGGAGGTGCAGGTGGAGGGGAAGATGGGGGCACGATCGGATCGAACCCTAGCTGAACTAACACGGTCGTCAGTATGGTGGATATGTGATCTATCTTGCCCTCGAGTCTAATCCGGGCCTCTTTCTCCTCTAATAGAAACTCGGGAATAGTAGGGAGAGGCGCGGAAGAAGACTCTCCCTGGGCGGGAGCCTGAGACCGCTGTCTCAACTCAAAACGGGCAACCTCTTCCACCGGGTCACCCTCCTCATCAGAATCCTGCTCCTCAGCCTCTGTGGACGTCCCAGAAGCAGCTCCCTCAGTATTAGTCCCTCCTCCACGTCTCCTCTTCTCTCCCATCTTCGCCTTGCCCTTCCCTTTTCTCTTCCTCTTCTGCGCATTAGACCGGTGGGAAGCTGTCTCTCCAAACCGACTGCGGGACTGGACAGTCGCGTCCCCCGCCAAAGGAATGATACCTGCATGCTCGATCACCCTATGAATAGCCCAAGCACCCTTCAGGTGCTTTTTAGCCTGAATGTAGCGTGTAAGGTGTCGCATGAAGTCGATGTAAAGGCGGGGAAAACAGACTGGCTGCCGTTTCCCAATCGCGTATAAGACACGAGCATACCACGCTGCGATCTTCTCCCGATACGATGTCACTAATAGGCAATTGCTCAGGGCAAGGTGGAGCATATGGTAATTATTTGTGAGGTGGAGGTCGGGAATAAGAGCCTCACCATCCCATGCTGGAAGAGCACCCCCAGTGATCTCTCGAATAATGATGGTCGGTGATAGCTGAGGTGTGTCGGGGCGATGTGGGTATACACAATTTGGTACCTCCGGTACCCCAAGAGCAGCAGCGACGGTGGCCGGACTGAAGATGATCTCCCGGCCACGAAAAAATGAGCGAAGAGTGAACGGAGCAACCGGATCCCGCATCATCGTCGCACATGCCTCCCGTATCCAAGATAGATTCACATGCTTAGGCTGGGAGAATAGTGCGTACCACTGGGGCATGGCACGTATCCGTGCAAGGTACCACGGAGTAACCAGCCAGGCAGTCTCAAGGGGACGCTCGATCATGACCTTCCGTGACTGGAAGTAACAGGTGAACCAAACGCGGTCTACTTCGTTTCTAAGCCCATGATCTGGAATTGGGTTGGGTATAGCAAGGTCGAACGGCTTGGATTTGTGGTAGCCAGTGATCAGATTCATGATAAAGCCCTGAAATGGAAGAAGCAAAGAGAGAAAACATTAATACAGGGCAAACAATAAAAAGAAAGAAACTGCCACACTTCGATCGATCGAGAATATCTTTGGTTCGATCGCTCGAGAATGTTCGATCGATCGAACAGTAGCTAGGTTCAATCGATCGAAACCAGTTCGATCGATCGAGAACATCGAAGTGGCAGTGGCAACGATTGAGAATGGGGATGGCCCGAAAACAACAAATACATGAATAAAACTAAGAAAAGGTGTTAAAGAATCAATAGAGGGACACCCCCATATGAATTTGAAAAGAAAAGAAATACGAGGGGTGACTCGGGGGCTCACCTCGAGAGACACGCTTGGTGTAGGGTGCCGGTGGTGCCACTGATGATCCGGGGGACCCGGAGCTCCTTAATGATGTGGTTTGAAGTGGGGGAGGCCAAAATCGTAAGAGTCGCTCTCTGTGTTCGATCGCTCGAGTAAGGGAGAGAGACGGAGAGACTGATTGAAAATTCTGAAAGACGCCTCGTTTAAAAACAAGTCTCGATCGATCGAGTAGGTTCGATCAATCGAATATTCGATCGATTGAGTCCTTCTCAAGCGCTCGAGGTGATGACACTCTCGATCGATCGAGATACGTTCGATCGATCGAGAAGAGAAATTCCATAATACCCTTGAATTGAGAAATTACACACCCCCAACTAACCAATATTGATCTGGATAAAACAGTGCATTACCAGAACATGTAAGCCAAAAACGTCCACCTCATAGTGGATAATTGCAAATTCATATAAATAAATCCTTAACATAGCATCCATGTGCAATATTATTGCCCCCCCCCCCCCCCAAAAAAAAAAAATTGTAATTACAACCTTATTGAGAAAGAAAACTAAAATAAAATTGAAATTAATAACACTTCGTCCAAGAATACACTCCAATTTATTAAAGAAGATATGAAATGACATAAAACAATTGGAATGAAACACTATTCTTCAAGCAGAAAGATATCTTCCTCCACAGCTTCTTTCGTCGCCAGAACTTCAAATGTGGAGTCTAAACTCGATGATTCCCTTTCCCAGAATAGTCGAAAAGCAACGAGGACATCATCAAGCAAGTCTGAACTCTGTAAGGAATTGATATCACAGGCAAGAGGTGATCCGCATGGAGACAAGGATAAAGGAGTATGATTGCGCAACGGACTTTCCTCTGGCGGCGGAGTATTCGGGGACCGTATGTATGGTCCAAATCTATGAAAGAGTTGATATGGAAGGTATAGCGGTGGGAATGGTAGATTCATAGTGATATTCCTGATAAAGGAAAACAAAAACGAAACGGAGAAAATAAGTTAACAAGAGCAACAAAAAAAAACAAAAAAGAAGAGATAAATAAAGCAAAACAAAAAGAAAATGAAAGGAATGTGACCCAAAATTAACCTCACTATTGGCCAGATATCCCCAGATGCACTAGCTGGTAGAGGGCATTGAAGCCTGAATAGCAAGTAACTGACATACTCATAGATGTAGGGAACCACATGGAAGACCAAGAAGTCATCAACATATGTGAAAATAGCATTGTAGCGTTCGGGCACCACATCTTGTAATTCCTCTTTTTCCCTTGGCTTCCACATTGAGTCATTTTCCCATTGTTCCAACAGTGCATCATCCACTTCTCCAACAGCATACCCTTCAGGTTCTCCTTCCTCTCCAGAAAGGTCCATATGCTCGAATGGGTTGATTTGGAGGAGAGCAGGATCATAAGGGATGTACCCATGGGTCAGGTCCACTACATCATCTGCCCCTGGTCCTTGATAAGGAGAAAAGCAAAATGTTATCTCGTTGGCAGTCCAAGGTGGGTTCTGATGTTCTGAATTAGCCTATGAGCCTATAGAATGAATGTCGTCATCCCGCATCTTGATATCCTGTAAGGGAAAGACAGCACAGAATAGCAGATTAAGAATCAAAGTCACATTAAAAAAGATAGACAAAAGATAAAACAAAACGAAATGCAGGAAAAGAAAAAGTACAACAACATTGGGAGAACGCACTAGGGCATTTTAGTTTGAAGTGTAGTCGGGCTCATCTAGTTGGATGTGCTCGACCTCGGGTTGGAAATCCTCAAAGAACGGTTTCAACCTTTGGCCATTGACCTTGAAACTTCTGTCGTTCTTAGGGTTAAATAGCTCAACTGCCCCGTGTGGAAAGACAGATTTGACTGTAAAAGGTCCTATCCACCGAGATCGGAGTTTGCATGGGAAGAGATGAAGGCCTGAATCATAATAAAACTCTCTGCCCCGGCTCGAAAGATTTACGAATGAGCGTTCGATCGTGGCGCGCCTTCAACTGTTCCTTGTGGAGTTTGGCATTGTCATATGCATCTCGTCGGATTTCCTCCAGTTCTGCCAATTGCAGTTTTCGGAGATGTCCTCCCTCTTTAATGTCAAAATTTAATGAGCGTGTTGCCCAATAAGCTTTGTGTTTTATTTCGACAAGAAGGTGACATGCCTTACCATACACTAGCCTATATGGAGACATTCCCAGATTTATCTTAAAGGCCGTGCGGTATGCCCATAAAGCATCAGTCAGTTTGTAAGCCCAATCTTTTCTATTGAAACTAACTATTTTTTCAAGTATATGTTTGATTTCACGGTTAGCCAACTCTGCCTGCCCGTTTGTTTGTGGGTGGTACACTAGAGCGATTTTATGGTGTACCCCATATTTCTTGAGTAGTGCTTCCAAAGGCCTCTTGCAGAAATGCTTGCCTTGGTCACTTAATAATGCTTTTGGGGTTCCGAAATGCGATAAAATGTTTTCCTTAAGAAAAGACATGACTGTTTTGTGGTCATTGCGTCTCGTCGGTATTGCTTCCACCCATTTTGATACGTACTCCACAGCTAGGAGTATGTATTCGCAGTTGTTTGATTTAGGGAACGGGCCCATAAAGTCTATGCCCCAATAATCAAATATTTCAATTATGATAAAAGGGGTTAAAGGCATAGAATTTCTTTTTGAAATAGTACCTAGCTTTTGACAGCGTTGGCACGATTTACAGAAAGAATAAGCATCCTTAAATATGGTGGGCCAATAAAATCCGTTGTGTAGGACTTTTTGTGCGGTCTTTTGGGAAGAAAAATGGCCACCACACGCTTCAGAATGGCATGAGGCTAGAATTACGGTTATATTCTCATTAGGGACGCAACGCCTGATGACCTGATCAGCACAATACTTGTATAAATAAGGGTCATCAAAAAAGAAATGGAGTGCAAATGAGAGGAACCGCTTCCTATCTTGATTTGACCAGTGTCTAGGAGTTTCTCCTGCGGCCAGGTAGTTTACTATGTCTGCATACCAGGGTAAACCCAAGACTGCCATAATGTGCTCGTCCGGGAATTCATCTTTGATTGGCATGGGCTCAGTATCGTCAGTAAATGTCAACCGAGATAGGTGGTCAACAACCACATTCTCTACTCCCTTTTTATCCTTGATAGTGATATCGAATTCCTAGAGTAGGAGTATCCATCGGATAAGCCTCTGTTTCGCGTCTTTCTTAGATAACAGGTATTTAAGGGCCGAGTGGTCTGTGAAACAGACGATTGGGGACCCTATCAGATAAGACCTGAATTTGTCCAATGCGAAAACTATTGCCAGTAGCTCTTTTTTAGTAGTTGTATAGTTCATTTGAGCTTCGTTGAGTGTTTGGCTGGCATAGTATATAACATAAGGCTTGTCGTCCTTCCTCTGTCCGAGGACTGCACCAATGGCGTAGTCGCTAGCATCGCACATTAACTCAAATGGCAAACCCCAGTCGGGTGCCTGAATTATCGGTGCAGAGGTAAGGTGTTCCTTTAGTGCGGCAAAAGATGTTTGACAGTTATCTGACCACTCGAAAGGTGCATCTTTGACTAAGAGTTGGCATAGTGGTCGAGAGATTGCACTAAAGTTTTGGATAAAGCGTCGATAGAACCTAGCATGTCCCAGAAAAAAACGGATGTCTCGGACTGTTCGAGGGACAGGCAAGTTGGAGATAATATCAATTTTCGATTTATCAACTTGGATACCTTTGTCAGAGATAATGTGGCCGAGGATAATTCCTTTGGTCACCATGAAGTGGCATTTTTCCCAGTTTAGTACTAGGTGTTTGTCCTCGCATCTCGCTAACACTTTCTCAAGGTTTTTTAGGCAGTTATTAAAACTATGGCCGAACACTGAGAAATCGTCCATAAAGACCTCGAGTGTTTGTTCAACCATGTCACTGAATATGCTTAACATACACCGTTGAAAGGTAGCAGGTGCATTGCATAAGCCAAAAGGCATACGGCGGTAAGCGAACGTACCGAACGGACATGTGAATGTTTTTTTCGCCTGATCTTCAGGAGCAATTTCAATTTGGTTGTACCCACTGTATCCGTCCAAGAAACAATAGTACTTATGACCCGCCACTCGTTCTACCATCTGATCCATGAATGGCAATGGAAAGTGGTCTTTCTGGGTCACAGTATTTAACTTGCGGTAATCAATACACATCCGCCATCCAGTGGGGATGCGTGTTGGTACTAGTTCACCGTCTTTGTTTGGGATAACCGTTATACCAGCCATTTTGGGCACCACCTGAGTAGGGCTAACCCAAGGGCTGTCAGAGATAGGGTATATTATCCCAATGTCTAGAAGTTTTAAGACTTCTTTTTTCACTACTTCTTGCATATTTGGATACAGACGCCTCTGCATTTGTCGCGAAGGTTTAGCGTCGTCCTCCAGATATATCTTATGGGTGCAAATAGATGGGCTTATACCTTTTAGGTCGGCAATAGTCCATCCCAATGCTCCCTTATGCAGTTTGAGCATTTGAATCAACTTATCCTCTTGTTCGGAATTTAACGTAGATGAGATTATAACAGGATAAGTCTTTTCAGTTCCCAGAAAAGCGTATTTGAGCTCTTTTGGAAGCTCCTTTAATTCCAAATTAGGAAACTGAAAATTCGAAGGCATAGTTAACTTGGTTTTTGGAGGTAAGGGTTCATATGGTGTGACCCACATACATTCATCTCTATCTTTCTCTTTGGTTTCCATCAGGAGGCAGGCGTGATTTAGGGCAGCATCCAATGGGGTAGAATCATTAGGTTGATAGGTAGTGTCAAATTATGACACAACTACCTCCAAGGGATCTTTATACTCTACAAGATCAGCCTCATCTTCGATGACCGTTTCAATGCAGTTAACTTCTTCTTCATCCTCGTGTTCTTCAGGTCAGGGATTTGAGAATATCTTCACATTTAAAGTCATGTTCCCGAATACGATGATCATGATACCACTTCTTATTTTGATTGTGGCATCTATGGTGTTGAGGAATGGACGTCCAAAAATTACTGGGATTTGTGAACATGGGTTAGACATAGGTTCTGTGTCTAGAATCACAAAATCTACCGGGAAGACAAAAGTGTCTATTTGCACCAGAACGTCTTCCAATATTCCTCTAAGATATTTGACTGACCTGTCTGCCAATTGCAATGCAACTCGGGTAGGTTTGAGTTCACCCAACCCTAATTGTTTATATACTGAGTATGGCAGCAGGTTTACGCTAGCTCCTAGATCAAGGAGTGCATTGTCTATCCTTTGATTCCCAATTCTGCACGAGACAGTTAGGGTGCCAGGGTCTTTTAGCTTCGGAGGAAATTCATTTTGAATGATTGCACTTGCTTGGCAAGCAACATAAGCATGTTTTTTCACACTTTGTCTCCTTTTGACCGTGCATAAGTCTTTTAGATACTTAGCATAGGCTGGCACTTGTTTGATTGCATCAAGGAGTGGGAGATTAATTTTGACCTGTTTGAATAACTCCAAGAACTTCTGATTCTTTGCCTCGTTTTGGGGTTTCTTGAGCCTTTGAGGGTACGGCACAGGGAAAGGGCATTTAGGTAATTCATCAATGACAGGCTCCTTTCCAGGCCTTCTCTCAACTTCCTCTACTTCCTTAGAAGCGTCCTTGTTTGGTTCTAATGGTTTGTCATTAGTGGACGACTCTTCTACTTGAGTAGATGGTTTGCTCCTAATTACCACTTCCTCGTCTTCATACTCCTCGGGAGTAGAATGAGGCATGTTTTGCCCTATGACTTTGCCGCTTCTTAATATAGTCACGGTTTTTGCCTGTTCATGATTAGGAGGGCCATTGTTGTAACCCTTAGGTTTGGAAGTGGTTGAGCGGGAAATGTGCCACTCGAACCCTCTTGTCATGCATCCATCCTCTCTAATGTCGTGGACATTTTGCTCATCATTTGAATTAACTGTTGCTTTAAATTCGCGTTAGAGAGTGGATCTTCCTCTTGCACCTTTTTGTGAGGTGGCACGTAAACATTTGCCTGTTGATTAAGCAAAGGTTGAGCGTTGTGGTAGTTGTTTAACCTATTTTGATTGAATGGCTGGGACTGCCTGTTGTATTGCCCTTGATGTTGGTTATTGTTATTATAGGGCTGTTGTTGTTGAAATTGGTTTTGGATCCCAGCGTTGTTTTTCCAATCAAAACCGAGGTGATTCCATCTATTGTTATTATTTTCCGAATTGTAATTATTGTAGGAATTCCCCGCCCCCCTGTACCCTTGCATGGCATTCATTTCCATGGGGGTTGTTCTTGAAAATATGGCACATTGGGACAGTATTGAGTAGTGTGTCCCAGCATATTACATGTGCCACATGGTTCTTCAGGCAAAAACTACCTAAAACTCTCTCCTTTCATCCCTAATTCTTCCACTTTCTTTGGTAGTTCTTCATACTTATTCATTAGATGATCCTCACTTTTTAGTTGATATAAACTTTTCTCTTCTACACAGGAGATCTGTGAGCGTGGGACATCGTCTGAATTTGACCATTCATGGGCGTGTTCAGCTAGCCATTCAAAATGAGCTTCAGCTTCCTCCATGTTTTTGCGAAGGAATGGCCCTGAACTCATGGTCTCGACCAATTTCTTAGTTTCACTGTTTAATCCTTCGTAAAAGTAGCTAATGATTTGCCATTTCTCATACCCGTGATGTGGGCATGAGAGTAGCAAATCCTTGAAACGTTCCCAAGTTTGGGTGAATGTTTCATTGCTCTTTTTTTTGTAAGAATTTATTTGCCGTTTAAGCTCGGTGGTCATGCGAGGTGGAAAGAATTTCTTCAGGAAAGCAGTGTTCATCACATGCCAGGTGTAGATAGAGTTTGGCTTCAAGGTGAGTAACCACGCTTTTGCTTTATCCTTCAGAGTGAAAGGAAATAGCATCAGATGTGTTACATCTATAGGACAATTCTGTGAGAAAGTTTTACAAACGTCCTCAAAGTCCTTGACATGTAGATACACCTTCTCGTTCTCCATTCCATGAAAGGTAGGAAGGAGTTGAATCATTCCATTGCGAAATTGGAATTCACCTGCATGAGGTGGAATGAGAATACAAGATGGCGTAGACGCGTAGTCGGAGGTCATGAGGTCATACAAGGGACGCAATGAATCGTCGATTGGTATGACCACATTATCACCGTTTTCACTTTGATTGTCAGCCATTGAATCGATCGGTGTAACTATAGGATTAATCGAACTAGATGAATTGGATAAATAGAACGGGTTTCCAAAAATTCCTTCGATGGAATTATCGGACATAAAGGGAAAGATCCTAAGAGATTTTTAATCTAAAGAACAAAAGAAAAAGAAAAACAGAAAAAGATAAAGAAAGATTGAGGTAATCGAAGCATTAGCTTGTCGCCTTCCCCGACAACGGTGCCAAAAACTTGACACGAAGAATTTTCTGTGTGCGCTTGTGTGCTATACCCAAGTGTAGGTAATCGTGCAAGTAGTAAACTGGATTAAGTCCAGGTCGATCCCACAGGGAAGGTGCTAAGCTAATTACTTAGATTATTCTCAAACAGAAAAAATAAAATTCAATATTTTATTAAAAATGTAGAACACAAAGTTCCACAGTTTAACAACTACTAAAACTGAAGCAATTAAACTAGATTAACTAATCACGAACTAATTAACTAAAGCAGTGATTTAAAGTGTTTTTCTTAATTGAAAAGGAATGTTGGGATTACACGAATCCACCGCAACCTAGCCATCTACCATGCAATTACATTGAAGCTCGATGGAGTACACTCTCTACAGTATTCCGTATTTCTCTCAAGCTAAAGAATCCATAGTCCTTTCATGACCGGGACTATATCATCACATTTACGTTTGAAATACAAAAAGGCGGTTTAAAACAATAGTTTAGACTCTCACCTACAATGGTATTAGCATTGAGGGTGGTTTGCAAAATATATTGAAGGAAAATACCTTAAGGCTTAAAGTTCATAGACTGTTTTGACAAACTGAGCATTTTGGGACAATTTGACAACAATCCAGTAAAATAGAAAGTTTAGGAATACTGCATAGAATATTCTCAAGAATCAAAATGTTAGATCGATCGACGCGCTTTCGATAGATCGAATATCTTCATCTCTCGATCAATCGAACTGACTTCGATCGCTCGACTGTATCTCTATTTCGATCGATCAAACATATTCGATCGATTGAACACAGAAATTAATCTGCTACATGGAAGAGACCTGAGATCACGGTTTCATCGTGATCTCCCAACCCGGGGACTACTCAGACATAGTCTGGAGTGTCACAGATTTATTCTTAATGTAAAAATTCATTAAAGATGCGTTTGGTTGAGATTTAAGCATTAAAACTATGTAGAACAATGGTGTGCACTTATCTAGCATTCAAAACTAGTCGTCTAACTGATTATAGTACTACAGACTAAATACAGAATGCAAATGAACGATAAATAAGGAACCTGGAAGTATAACTTTGATTAAACTAGCAAAGAATCAATCCAACAATCAATACCCAAGCTTGTGAACCTATAAAACAATGTAACTCTCTATCTTTCTCTCTAAAAACTGATAAAAAACAATGTGGACGTCCTTATGGATGTACACAATACGAGTTCATATAGTAACAACCTGATGCTAGGGTTAAACATCCCCTTCTGCTGCGTGCGCGTATAATCTGATAAAAGGCATGTTCGATCGATCGAACAGTTCTCGATCGATTGAACTTCTGGGACCTCGATCGCTTGAACTTCTCTCGATCGATCGAAACCTCGATCGATCGAATGGTCTTCAATCGATCGAACTCTGTATTTCAATTTTTGATTGTCTTCATTAGAATTCAGCATTTCCTTTTATCGTTATCTTACAATTCTTTACACAACAACTGTTAATTTGCACAAATCACAGCTAAAACAAACAACTAATCATAGTTCAATCAATATCTGCATAAACTAGCATTGTAATTTAAATTGCAGATAAATGGTGGAATTTTAAACTAAATCAATACATTTTCTTCTTTTAGCGTGGTTGTATTTTACAAATACCCCCGCTTGTCACCCATCACAACTTCTCTCTCTCTCTCTCTCTCACTCTATATATAATACATAAGTATAAACATATCTAATATATGCCTACCACCACCCCAAACTCTCTCTATGTCTTCTATCTTTACTCACCACCACCACCACTACCACAACCACGGGCATCCTCCCTCATCCACCCTTGCCACTGTAGATTGAAAAGAAAAAAGAATATAGATTAGAGACACTGTTGAACCGGTAGGAGCAACTCACCTAACATATCGAGAGTAACTCACCAAACGTAAGGCGCAACTCACCAAATGGAAAGAGCAACGTTGCTCCTTACGTTTGGTGAGTTGCTCCTGTCGTTTAGACACTTGTTCCAACCCGCAACTTTTTTTTTTGTATAGGCGATGGTGGATGAGCAAGGTGGCCCGGTAGTGGTGTCTATGAGAAGAGAGAGGGAAGAGATCAAAGAGATAGAGAGGTTGGGGTGGGGGTGGTGGTGACACAACCAACACTAAGCTAAACCCAAACACCAACCCCTCTTTCTCTCTCTCTCTCTCTACATATATATACAGTTAGGCTCTAAAGAGGGCTCCCTCTCTTTGTTAAAGAGAGGGCCTTTGTTTTGGCCACCAGATTCAGTTTTTAAACATGATTCGATAGTCAAAACAGAGGCATGGGCCATCTCCCACATCCACCATCGCCTCTACAAAAAAAATTATAAAAAAAAAGAATAAATTTACAGGTTGGAGCAATTGTCCAAATGGCCGAAGCAACTCCCAAAACGTATCGGGAGCAACTCACCAAATGTAAGAAGCAACGTTGCTCTTTACATTTGGTGAGTTGCTCCTGCCGTTTAGACAGTTGCTCCAACTTGCAACTTTTTTTTGTAGAGGTGATAGTGGATGAGCATGGTGGCCCATGGTAGTGGTGGTTGTGAGAAGAGAGAGGGAAGAGATCAAAGAGATTGAGAGGTTGGGGTGGCCTGGGGTGGTGGTGCCACTACCAATACTAACCTAAACCCAAACACCAACCCCTCTTTCTCTCTCTCTTGCGATACATATATATGTATGTTTATACATCTAATACATGGCCATCCCCACCCTAACCTCTCTCTCTCTCTCTCTCTCTCTCTCTCTCTCTCTCTCTCTCTCTCTTCTCACCCTTTCTACAAAAAAAATTATTGCAGGTTGGAGTAACTATCCAAATGGAAGGAGCAACTCACCAAACATAATGAGCAACATTGCTCTTTCTGTTTGGTGAGTTGTTCCTTACATTAAGTGAGTGCTCCCGATACATTTGGTGAGTTGCTCCTGCCTTTTGGACAGTTGCTCCAACCTGTAACTTTTAATTTTATTTTTTTTGCTGCAATGGCAGGGGAAGATGAGGGAGGAGGCTCGTGGTGGTGGTGGAGAGAAGAGAGATAAGTGATAGAGAAAGTCTGGGTGGTGGTGGTTGCCATATATTAGATGTATTTACACATATGTATAAATATAGAGTGAGAGAGAGGGATGTTGTGGTGGGGACGAGGGGGGGGGGGGTGGGGGGGTGGTGGTGGTAGTGGCCCTTTGAGGGTGGTAGTGGTGGTTGCTGCAGGTGGTGGTGAAGATGGCAGCGGTCGGTGGTGGTGGTGGCGCGGTGGTAGATAGTGGTTGTGTTGGGGGTCATGTGTGAGAGAGAGAGAGAGAGGGAGAGAGAAAGAGAGAGCGGGACAATTTAGACATTTAAGAAAAAAATTGACTGATTTCTAATTTATATATTGTATACAGACTTCCTTTCATTTTTCAAAAAGTACACGACTGACTTTTAAATTATCAACAAATAATTAACTGATTTTAAATTTTTCCTAAAAATGGGAGTCAAGACCCAATAATTTAAAAGTAAATGATACATTGAAATAGACATTTCTTGATGAGCGTCTGTTTTGGAACATGTTAAGTTGTTAATGCAGTGTGATCCTCTAATTCAAGTAATACACATGCCTCTATTTTAAGAGGATTATGACAATTAGTTGGCATAATTTTAAATTTGCTAATTACTAATTATTTGTCATGATTTCCCTATAAATAGATTAAAAGGTTAAAAGTCATTATTGTGCTTTTTGGAAATTAAATACACATCAAATCTTGTGTAAAATATAAAAAATGCCCCTTTCTCTTTGGTGTATTCTCTCTCTTCTCACTAGCTACAACCATCACCTGCCGTCGGTACCACCACCACATACCGTTGCCACCACCACCACAACCACCTGCAGCTGCCGCCGCGACCACCCCCACCACCCGAACCACCACCATTAAACCCAACATCTCTCTCTCTCTCTCTCTCTCTCTCTCTCTCTCTCCTCTCTCTCTATAAATGAGTATATATATACCAAATATATGGCCACCAGCACCCAAACCCCCTTCTATCTCTTCTCTCTTCTCAATACCACCACCACCACCTCCACCCCCACCACAACTTCTCTCTCTCTCACTCTCTCTCACTCTATATATAATACATAAGTATAAACATATCTAATATATGGCCTCTACCACCCCAAACTCTCTCTCTATATCTTCTATCTCTACTCACCACCACCAACACCACCACCACGGGCATCCTCCCTCTCTCTTCTCGTAGCCACTGTAGATCGAAAAGAAAAAAAATTATAGATTGGAGAAACTGTCCAACCAGCATGAGCAACTCACCCAACGTATCGAGAGTAACTCATGAAATGTAAGGCACAAGTCACCTAATGGAAAGAGCAACGTTGCTCCTTACGTCTGGTGAGTTGCTCCTGTTGTTTGGACAGTTGCTACAACCTAACCTTTTTTTTTGTATAGGCGATGTTGGATGAGCAAGGTGGCCAGGTAGTAGTGGCTATGAAAAGAGAGAGGGAAGAGATCA
The DNA here is from genome assembly GCA_033977485.1 of Hydrangea macrophylla. NCBI lineage: Eukaryota > Viridiplantae > Streptophyta > Magnoliopsida > Cornales > Hydrangeaceae > Hydrangea > Hydrangea macrophylla. The sequence goes on from CM066985.1 coordinate 51,558,351, forward strand.
AAGAGAGAGAGGTTGAGGTTGGGGTGGGGGTGGTGGTGACACCACCAACACTAAGCTAAACCCAAACACTGACCCCTCATTCTCTCTCTCTCTATATATATATGCATATATATATATAGTCAGGCTCTAAAGAGGGCTCCCTCTCTTTGTTAAAGAGAGGGCCTTTGTTTTGGCCGTCAGATCCAATTTTTAAACATGATTTGATAGTCAAAATAGAGGCACGTGCCATCACTCTCATCCACCGTCACCTCTACCAAAAAATTAAATGAATATATTTGCAGGTTGGAGCAATTGTCCAAATGGCCTAAGCAACTCACCAAACGTATCGGGAGCAACTCACCAAATGTAAGAAGCAACGTTGGTCTTTCCATTTGGTGAGTTGCTCCTACTGTTTGGACAACTATTCTAACTTGCAAATTTTTTTTGTAGAGGCGATAGTGGATGAACAAGGTGGCCCGTGGTAGTGGTGGCTATGAAAAGAGAGAGGGAAGAGATCAAAGAGATAGAGAGGTTGGGGTGGGAGTGGTGGTGCCACCACCAACACTAACCTAAATCCAAACACCAACCTCTCTCTCTATCTCTTGATACATATATATATATATGTATATATGTATATTTACACATCTAATACATAGCCATCCCCACCCCAACCTCTCTCTCTCTCTCTCCAAACGTATGGAGCAACGTAGCTCTTTCCATTTAGTGAGTTACTCCTTACGTTTAGTGAGTGCTCTCGATACATTTGGTGAGTTGCTCCTAGCATTTGGATAGTTGCTCCAACATGCAACTTTTTCTTTTTCTTTTTTTTTTGCTGCAGTGGTAAGGTTGGAGAGGGAAAAGCCCCGTGGTGGTGGTGGTGAGAAGAGAGAAAAGTGATAGAGAAAGTTTGGGGTGTGGTGGTGGCCATATATTAGATATATTTTTACAGATGTATATATATAGTGAGAAAGAGAGATGTTGTGGTGGGGGTGGGGGTGGGGGTAGTGGTGGTAATGGCCCTTTGAGGGCAGTGGTGATGGCGGCAGTGGCAGGTAGTGGTGGTGGTAGTTGCCCTTTAAGGGTGGTGGTGGAGGTGGCAGTGGTAGGTGGTGGTGGTGGTGGTGGCGTGGTGGCTGATGGTGGTGGTGTTGGTGGTCATGTGAGAGAGAAGAGACCAAAGAGGGAGAGAGAGAGAGAGAGAGAGAGAGAGAGAGAGAGTTTAGACATTTACGATTAAAAGTTGACTGATTTCTAATTGATGTACTGTATATAGACTTTCCTTTCATTTTTCAAAAAGCACACAACTGACTTTTAAATTATCAACAATTTATTAAATGATTTTTTAGCCTTTAGAGGGCCATGTTTTAGCTGCCCTGCGAGGTCAATATTGTCCTCTGGTTAGTATAGTAGGTGTGGTCTTTGTCGTTTGTCTACATTAACAAAGTCTTTATTTAGCTTGGCTCCTTCTTGTTGTCATTGGGTTTGTTGTGGAGTCTTTACAAGCTCTGGTTTTTATAGCCCCCCTCATTTTGGTTGTATGATTGTGTTGTGATTCATTTGTTCTTGGAGATGTCCGGCGTTGGATCCTCTGGTGGGTCATCGTGTGATTTACCACTTTTGGAGTCGTTTGGAGATGTAGAGGATGGTTGGAGGGGCGTGAAGATGGATCAAAAGTTTTTTGATAGTCTGGAGCAAGCTTATCATCGATACCCTAAAACTTTTGTTCGTTTTGGTCAAAGTGGTACTAAATCCCAATCCGATTTACTTAGACGTCTTTGTCGGATTTTGAGTCACTTGCGTAAGACGACATTAGAGGAGGTGGATAGTGATTTCTTTGTCGAAATGTTAGAACAGGTGTGGAATCTGATAGAGGATAGATTGTCAGTCCACTGGTTATACTCCCATGTAGAGGAGATGGAGCATAGATTTGACCTATTTGAACCGATGTTGGTACAGCGAGCTGCTTTTGATGCTTACTTGGAGTTGGAGAATTCTGTCATGGAGTGTGCACGGACTATGGGGCGTTACAACAGTATAGTGAGCGGTGGTAAGTGGGTTGGCTCCCTAGATCTGAACATGGTGGAATTTATAGAAATGTATGAAGCCGAGAATAGGCTCTTTTTGGAATTGAAACAAGAGTATGCATAAGCTAATGTACGTTTTGAAGCTGCTAGAGATTAGGTGTCTGCTGTTGAACATCAATTTCGTGATCTGGGCTTGCATATTAACTATAAGTTGGATATTGGTCTGTTTGGCTTGCAAGGTCTTTAGTTATGGTTGCAGTCATGGAGTGTAGTAGTAATGTATGTGTTTATCATTTTTTATTGATGTTGGGTGATATATATATATATTAACTGGGTGTTTCCCCCTTTTGTTGTCTGAGCAATTGTGTCCGTTATGCAGCAGTGGCGTTGTTCGTTGCCGCTAATTCCATTGGAGATGGAGATGTTGCTGCTAATGTGTATGTTATATATATATATATATATTTTTGCTCCGAGCAGTGGTGGTGTTGTGCACTGTTGGTGATTTAATGAATGTAATGGAGTTTTTGGTTGGAATTAATTGAAATCTGTTTACCTTGAGCATCATTAATGGTGTAGGAATTATTCTGCTTTGAACATCATCTTACTAGACTCCCTCTTATGTAGGTAAAAACTTATGGGTGTGTTGTACAGAGGGTAATAACCAGAGGATATGGACCGTGTAGAGGATCAAAGCATATTTTGATTCCTTCCCAGTTAGCTTTTAGGTATAAAAAAAATTTGCTAGAGATTTTGTTGTACTGGTGATGTGAGTGAGGGGACTGGTGATTAGAGAGCAGAGGGTTAAATACTTGGGCAATGGCCGGATTTGGTTGGCTGGTTTAAGTAGGAGCTCTCTCTTTTTTTGTAACTAAAATTAGTCTATCTCTATGGAGGAGGTTAGGGTTTAAGAGAGCTAGGGAAAAAGAAAGAGAAAGAAGAGAGAAAAAAAGGGGTAAAGGGAACAAGGGTAGAAGGAAGGGTAGAAGATTGAAGACAAGCTTTGGGTGGAAACTTTATTGGTGATCTTACAAGGTATTTCCTCTTTCTCTGTCTCTCATGTAAATATATATGGGTATATGTATATATATAAGTACAATTGTATTTGGTTTGGAATATGTTGATTTGGGGGGAAGGTTAAAGAAATTGGAGGTTAGGGTTTGTAAGAGGAGATGGTTCAAGGAATTAATGGTGGGCTATGGTGGCGGTGGAGGTTTGGTGGTGGTGATGGTATGGTGAGTTGAGGTTAAGGTAAAGAGAGAAAGAAAAACTAGAAAGAGAGGAGTGGTCCGAGAATGGGAAAGAATCTCCGAGAGAGAGAGAAAGAGCGGGTTGTAGGAGCCGAAGCCCCTTTCGGGGATTATTTTTTGTTTTTTGTTATGAAGGGGGGGGGGGGGGGGGGGGGGGGGGGTGTTCCGAAAGGGTAAGATGTCGAGGGGGGTTTCGAAGCTTTTCTTGTCTTTTTTTTTGTTCCAAAGGGATATCCGAAGGTCCGAAGGGAGTTCAGGGTAGGGTCCGCAAGGGGATTTGGTGGTGGGTCCAGATGGAGATGTCCGAGAAGGGGGGGGTAGTGGGCTTCGGAGGTGGGCTTCAGAGGTAGGGGCTCCAGTGGGGTGGTCCGTAGCCCTTTTTTAAAAATGTTTTTTTAATTTTTTTTTGTTTTTACGTTGGGCGAAGGGTGTTCCGAAGGTAGGAGGATTTTGGGAGGGGTTGGGTTCAGAGGTGGACTTCGGAGGTAGGGGCTTTGGTGGGGTTGTCTGATGCCCCCTTTTTTTATTTTTTATTTTTCCCGAAGAGGGGACCGAAAGGGGGCGGGGGGTTTCTGAGCGAGAGGGGGGTTTCCGAGGGAGTTCCGAAGGGAGAGGGAGTTTCGAAGAAAGAGAGAGAGAGAGGGTTCCGGACGAAGGGAGAGTTTCGGTAGAGGGGGTCCGAAGCCCTTTTTTTTTGCTAAGGGTTGACCCGAAAGATGGAGATGGGTCCGAAGGTGGGGGACCGAAGGGTGGATGTAGGGTTCGGGGGTGGGGTCCGAAGGTCCTTTGGTTTTTTTTTTTTTTTTTTTTTTTGTTTGCGAAGGGGGCTCCGGACCCTTATTTTTTTAGGTGGTAGGATCCGAAAAGGGGGTAGAGGCTTGGAGGTGGGGCCAAAACTAACCCACTTTTTTTAAAAAGAAAATATACATGAAAAACAAACTTCCAGTGTAAAGATTAAATTGATTTAGGAGTTGGCTAACCTTGTCATCGTCCTTCATCTAATTTTCAACAATCTGTTTTTATTGCCATTGTTGCAAGGCTTTGTGATTCTTATCCAAATGTATTATTTTGCAGTGTTCTGCTATTGGGTGTTGATCCTTTTTCGTGATGGTGCAAGAGCTTGGTCATAGAGAAGGTGATCCGCCGCTTCTGGGGATTGATGAACGGTTTTGGCAACGAGCCCCTTATGTAGTACCTGGCGATAGTTTTTGGACACCTATTATTGAAAGTGTTAATAGGGATGGCGTATGTTTCGATGGTGACAGTGCGACGAGTTTTGATTTGCTGGCTGCTCATGCTATTATTCGGTTGGGAGTGGTGAGAGGTGAATATCCTCATTCTGTATTAAAGTTTGTAGCTGTTTCAGGGGTTGCTCAGTGTGAGTTATGGGATGAGTGGACGGAGCACATATTGGTCAATTTTAAAGCTGTACTAAAGTAGGCACGAGTTTATGATTCTATTTGCTTGTTCAGAGATATGGAGCGAAACTTGGAAGAGAGAGACACATTGACTCTGATTTCTCAATGGTGCTTGGGTACTCATACCTTTATTGCTACTTGGGCAAATTTATCCCTACTTTTGAAGATGTCTCTACTTTGTTTGCGTTGAATATTGTTGGTGGCTTAGAATTTGGCTCTTATGTGCTTTCAGTAGAGGAGAGTGTGGTAGTTGGTGGATTAGAGGCTAGTTCTATCGCATGTCAATTTACTTCCCATTTTCAGAATGATAGAAAAGAGAAACCCGGGGGGCCTGACCCAAACAAGGATAAGGCCGATTATAGTGCTTTTCCTTGGTATTTTTGGGAGGATTGTCAACCGGAGCTGAAACGGCGGCATCGTAAGAGTTTTGTTGGTGAGGGCAGGAGACATTGTCTTGTTGCTTATCTAGCTTGTTGGTTATCGAGATACATATTTGGAGGTGCCCCGGAAGATGGTCCTTGCTTGCATTTGTTTGGGTTGGCCTGCATTTTATCATGTGGAAAAGTCCTCCCGTTAGCACAGATATTTCTGGGTTCGTTGTATTTACGATTGGATAGGTTGGCGCATGATATGTGGTGCTCGGTGGGGCGGTATGACATTGCCACACATGTGTCCTATTTATTTTTACAGCTGTTTTTGTATGAGAGATGGGGTGGCTATGTAGGACCTGGGTCTCCGAGAGGGACATCCAAATTTTGGGGACAGTGATGGGGTTCTGATGTGCAACCTGAGTTTCCTCTAGTTCAGGTTATTGATGATGAGTCTGCTTTTATATTTCGGCCGTATATGGAGATTGCTGGTATGACATTGTTACCTTCACTGTTGTTCCATCAGATTGAGGCTCGGAATGTGGGGAGGAGTACTTTAGGTGGTAAGGTGGCAGATGTGGTGGCAACCGTTTACGCTGTTACGCGCATGTATTTACCTGGTTTTACTGAGAGGGGAGCTCGTGAGATGGTGTACTGCCCAGATAGGGTATGTAGGTAGTTCGCCCTTAAGTAAGGAGCTGCGGTTCTAGGATCGTCATTCCATGTGTCGGTTTGTGTGATTGCTATGAGGGGCGTAGTAGCATGGTCCCTGACACTATATTGCTGGTTGGGCCAGAGACTTTTGGTTCTTGTGTAGGAGAGTATGTTTCTTTTTGGCGACATGCTTAGGTAAGTTTCTACGTGTGTTGCGAAGTCGTGCCTATGCCGGTGTTGGTGCTGCAGATAAAGAATACTGACCCCTCTTTGCGTGTGATAAGTAGTAAAGATGGTGCCACCCGTATTCATGATGCTTCTAGGTGGGGTAAATCCAGATTTTTTGACCGACTACAGAGGTCGTCTGTTTTGGTTGATGGCCTTGAATGGGATGGCGGCTTTGCTTTGACAGAGTTTGATAATTCTGAGGGAGCCCCATGCGTGGAAAGAAAAAGGTGAGCGCCGACTTTGTTTCCCCCACTTTTTTTTTTTTAATAAATATGGATTTAAATTATTTATTTAAATGTTTTGTTGGGACAAACATATGATTGATTTTTTTAGGCTGTGCAGCGTGTGGTAAATAAGAAGAAAAGGAGAGGTAGTGGTGACACTGTCCCGTCTATGATTATTGACTTTGACAGTAATAGTGATGTGGGGTTATCTGTTCCGTCAGACTATATTCGTGACATTCCTTTCTATGGTACATCTGTGGAAGATTTGGTTGATGCAGGGATTGCTTTAATTCATCGTTCCTGTGTGGGGGAGGTTTATTTTGTGATGATTTTGGAGATGGGGCGATCGACGAATCACGGGGAAATCAGGAGTGTGAGACTAGTACAAGGGATAAACGGCGGGAACGACTGGAGAGAGTGGATAGTGATACCTCTGATGAGGTCGTGGAGCATATGTAGCTACTGGTGATAAAGTCTTCGGGTTCTTCATTTGTTGCAGGTGTTTTTGGTTCTAGCCGCTCTTTGAGTGGTGTTGGCCGCTCTTGTTCCATCGGGATAAGGCTTTCACTCTCGAATTCTGGCTTTAGGAGGTTTGCAGGTTCTTCCTCTAATGGTAATACTATCCTTGGGTCGGCTACCGGTGGTGCTGGGGAAACTGTGTCGCTTGGAGTTTTTCAATCTGGTAGTGACACTACTTTAGAGCTGCAGTCGACTGATATCGGTGGGCAGGCGTCAGGCTCCGATGCTATCTATCCTTTTTGTCCTTTGATGGGACCACTGATTCAGGTTTGGGGTCAGCTTCCGATGCAGTTGGCGGTGTTATTACCTCTCCATTAGCTTCTGGGTCATCTCCTGTTGTGGTTTCTTTATCTCATGCGAGTTCTTCCGATGGCGAGTTCTCCGTTCCGAGTTTGGCCAGTATTCTAGGGGAGGTACCTAGTGATGTCCCTTTCCCGGCTCTTGCTCGTGCCGTTGAGGAGGCTGTGTTGGGGATACTATACCTTTGTTATCCTCAGACTTTCTCTCCTTCTGTCATGAAGGTTGCTACTGGTTTGAGGTCTTTTTTTCTTGAGTACACTTGCATCTATAGTTTGGAGTTTATTTGCCACTAATGTGGAGGCTTTGAGTGCGAGCCTTCTTAATGACATGGTGAATGAGCTTGCATCTTTTATAGAGGTTATGGGCTCTGATGTGTGTTGGTTGGAGTTGTGTGTGGCCTTAGTTAGGGTAGCTCCTGGGTTGAGATGGGCAGATGCTGAGATGGCGAGCGTGAGTAGTAGGATGATAGAGATAGAACAGGAAGAGTCCGAATTAGAGCGGCAGTTGGCGGCACTGAAGGAGGTTAAGTCGAGCTGTGGGGATCGTGATAGGGAAGTTATTAAGGTGAGTGCATATTTGGGTACCTTGGGTGCTTTTGAGGCTAGCGCCCTCTAGATGTCTATGGATAGTCTTGGGATTGGAGATTTGTTTCCTGCCAAGGACATGGATGTTCTTCGTACTTTCCGATAGTTGTTTCTCTGTGTGAGTAGGCAGGTGTGCTACATCTTATTTTGTATCCTTCCTGAGCATGGCGGGTATGTCCATTACAACACGTGTGTCTTTTTATTTATAACACAACTTGATATGCACTAAAATATCGGGTCGAAGTCGGGCCTCGCCAATTCAGCCTAGAGAAGCCAAGTCATCTTGAATTTGGAGTGAATACCCAGCCAACCCGAGCTGTTACACAAAACCGCCCGGTTTGGTCATAAGTCTGATCTTTCTTTACAGGTGGACCCCACGGTGGGCGCGCCCCCATTAGGTGTGATTACTCGGTCAGCAAGCCTCTAGGCAGTTTCTTATCCTAACTAGAAGATTAAATGGAAGGAGCAGGCAGTTTCCTAAACCACTTAGGAAACATCCCTAAATTCATGTACATCAGGCTGTAAATGGATTAGGCTTCTTAATCCATAAACTTACCATGTACGGGTGGTCTCTTGCACCTATAAAAGAGGCCAGCCGCCCCTATTGAAAGGGGTGGCATTCTAACCAAAAGAATAGCATATAATTCTCATTCATACGCATATACCCGGCCGGTTTTACTGGTAGTGTCGCCCAACTGTTGGCTCACCAGGCCCGTCGGTGATCTGCTAGTGAAGCGCACTGATGCAATTGTCGACGTAGGTCACCCCGTTAACGGGACCGAACCACATACAAGCTCTTGTATCCCAATATCTCTCTTTGAATCTCTTTTACCAATTTTCGGCATCATCAGTTTGGTGCCGTCTGTGGGAAATTGACAAGTTTTCACCAACAAATTTCTTGACTGATCAACATGTCATCGAAGACGGGTAAGAAAAATACTGCCCCAGCCGGTCAGGAGAACTTGCAGCTCGAGCAGCAGGTCGCCTCCATGACCTCCGAGCAAATGAGGCCGGCGCTCGCGCAACTTGTGGAAGGTCAGCGGCAAACCCAATAGCAAATCAAAGTGCTATTGGCCTTGCAGGAGAACCGTCCTCAATCCGAGAACCAGACTGGGAAGAGTGCCCCCGACCGGGAACCTGCACGAGTCCAAAAGCATACCCACTCTGCGCTGGTATCCCAGTCGGATTGGGAACACGCCCGCGATGGTGACCCCAACAGAGCGCCCAGGCGCACCAGGCGGCAAGCTCGAACCAATCCTCGCCGGGTGGAAGATGCTAGAGATATCATCAATCTACGACGCGCCACCAGGATGGAAGAATCAGGGCCAAAGCCCCGGGAATCAGCCAAAGACCCTCCGGCCTGGAGTCGGGGAGATCTCAGGCATATGATTACCTGAGCCGGAGTCGGGTTCTATCCCTGAGGACGATGCACTTTGAGGAGGAAGCATCATCATCAGACCCGACGTACCACTCGGATATGGAAAAGAGGATCGGGTGAGATGTAAAGGCCCAGATCGAGGACTTGCAACAGCAAATCAAAAAACTGAGCTGCAAGCAGCTCAATGATCATACAAATACAGAGACCGAGTCACCCTACACCGCTCAGATCACTGCGTTCCCCATCCCGTGGAAATTTAAACCGCCACATCCCAGCTCTTATGACGGTTCAGGGAGCCCAGTAGATCATGTCCGCACTTATAAGGCACAGATGGCACTGGTCACCACGGTTGATGAATTATTGTGCCTGGCCTTCCCTAGTATCCTTAAAGGCCCAGCCGTGCAGTGGTTCCACACTCTGAAATCCCGAACGGTTGATGACTTTAATACATTGAGCAAGCTCTTCATCAGCCAGTTTGTAGGGATGCTCGACTGGTCACAACCAGACACCTAGCTGCTTACCGTCAAGCAGCGAAAGGGAGAGTCCCTGAGGGAGTACGTGGACCGTTTCAATCAGCAGAGGCTCCAGATCCGTAACCTAAATGAAATGGCCGCAATCATGGCTTTCTACTCAGGGGTTCAACACACCAAAGTTACAACGTCGTTCCATCATGACCGACTGACAACCCTGGTGGAACTCTCAGAGAGAGTAGGGAAGTACATCTATATAGAGGAGTTTTTGAAGTCCAAGCGCGCCAGCTTTACGGGAGAAGAGTCCCCGAAAGGTAAATGAAAATGGGAGGGCTCCGAAAAGGGTCTGGGAAAGAATCCCAAACAAGATCAGCAGAGAGGTATTCATGACCAGGCCCCGATTACCTTCACCCTTTTTCCCGGCCAATCCACGAAGTTATGGCCGCCGCAGAGATCCAGAGACTACTCCAGGAGCCCGCCAAGTTGAAAAGCCCGCCCGGTAAGAGGAATCGGGACAAGCTCTGCTGCTTCCACAAAGACCATGGGCATGACACGAAGGATTGTTTTAAGCTTAAGATTGCCATTGAGAAGCTGATCGAGCAGGGCTACCTAACTAAATTCGTGGTAGCAGACAGACGACCTTGGCAAGAAACCTGAGCTCCCGAACAATCATGACCCCTCGGGCAACTTAATATAATCTCTGGAGGAAATTCAGGCGGAGGGAATTCATAGTTGGCCAGGAAGAGGCATGCCCGGGCATCTCGATCGGATGTCTGGCATGTCCAATCCACCTGCTCTCCCCCAACCGACGTGTTGACATTCTCATTTGAGGACATGCTAGACTTGCACTACCCCCATGATGATCCGCTGGTGGTGACGCTCTCCGTAGTAAACTACGTGGTTAAAAGGGTGTTGGTAGACACGGGCAGCTCCTCCGACTTCATGTTTGTCTCAGCATTCGATCAGCTCGGGATATCCAGGGATCAGCTCTGACCAGTGGCCACTCCCCTAGTAGGGTTCAACTGGTCCAGCACCCAACTGCTCGGTACCATCGAGCTCCCAGTCCTCATGGGAGCCTATCGTCAACAGGCATCTTTACTGGCGAGCTTTGTGGTTGTAGAAGCTCCATCTGCATATAATGTCATCCTTGGTAGGCCTACCCTCAATTTACTGGCGAGCTTTGTGGTTGTAGAAGCTCCATCTGCATATAATGTCATCCTTGGTAGGCCTACCCTCAACAAGGCTAGGGCGGTCGTATCAACGCACAGCCTGGGGTTAAATTCCCAACCCCCAGGGGCCCAGGAGCCTACGCTGAGACCAAGCCGTCGCCCAGAGTTGCTATGTCAGCACTCTGTGCCGGGAGGCCATCGCTGAAACACTGAATGTCGAGGAGATGGACCCGAGGAATTGTAGTGACAGAGTGGGACCGATCGGGGATCTGGAACAAGTGGTGCTGGACCCGCAACTCCCTGACCGAACGGTCACTATCAGCACCATGCTGGAGCCCGACCTCAGGGAAAAGCTAATTCTGTTCCTTCGACAGAGTCAAGATGTGTTCGGTTGGAGCCATGAAGACATGCCCGGGATTGACCCCTGGGTAATGTCTCACCGACTCAATGTCAATCCAAATTCCCGTCCTGTGAAGCAGAAGAGACGGCGCATGGCCCCCGAGAGGCAGAAGGCAGTGCGTGAGGAGGTCGATAAACTTCTCAAAGCAAAATCTATCCAAGAGGTCTACTATCCCGACTGGTTGGCAAACGTAGTACTGGTCAAGAAAAGTAACGGGAAGTGGAGGATGTGTGTGGACTTCACCGATCTGAGCAAAGATTGCCCCAAGGACTACTATCCATTGCCTAGGTTAGATCTCCTTATGGACTCCACAGCTGGTCATTCACTCCTCTCGTTCGTGGATGCCTTCTCCGGGTACAATCAGATTAGCAAGTACCTCGGGGACGAAGAAAAAACCTTGTTCATCACGGATCAGGGGACCTACTGCTACAAAGTCATGACGTTTGGCCTAAAAAATGCCAAGGCAACCTATCAGCACCTGGTCAATTACATGTTTAAGGATTTGATTGGGATATCCATAGAGGTGTATGTTGACGATTTGCTAGTTAAAAGCCGGGATGAGTCTGACCATCTTGAGCATTTAGCCGGGCCTTCAGCATTTTGAGAAACTTCAGGATAAGGTTGAACCCGGCCAAGTGAACATTGGCGTCTCGTCCGGGAAGTTTCTTGGGTACCTAGTCAGCAGGCGGGGGATTGAGGCGAACCCCGAAAAAGTTTAAGCCATCATAAATATGCAGTCACCCAAGTCAACCAAAGAGATACAGAGTTTGGCCCGGCGGGTGGCCCACTAAACCGATTCATGTCCTGAGCTACCGATCGGTGTCTGCCATTCTTCAAAATCCTTTGTAAGGCATTTCAATGGTCAAAAGAGTGCGAGGAAGCATTCCAGGAACTCAAGAAGTACTTGGCATTACACCCTCTACTCTCAGCGCCCACGCCAGGCGAGGAATTGTTCTTATTCCTGGCGGTGTCACCCTTGGCGGTCAGCTCGGCACTCATTCGAGAAGAGCATGGGATGCATTTCATGGTATAAATCAGAAGCTGAGCACTTCAAGGCACAAAAAGTAGATACTCCCACATTGAAAAGCTCGCCTTCACCCTCATCACTTCAGCTCAGAGACTTCGCCCGCATTTTCAGACCCACGTTATTGTGGTCCTTACAGAATAGCCCCTCCGTAAGATCTTGAGTAAGCCTGAAACGTCCGAAAGGCTCATCAAATAGGCCTTGGAGTTAAGAAGAATTTGGAGTGGTCTACCAACACCGGACAACGATCAAGGGACAAGCCATAGCAGACTTCATTGTTGAATTCATATACCAAGAAGACCCAGTTGAAGAAAACGCCCCACTGACCTTACCACCTGGACTATAGTCCGGTGTCCTGACCTGGGTACTTTATGTGAATGGTTCTTGTAACAAACAGGGCAGTAGAGCAGGAATCATCCTAACCACGCCTGATGGGATCCAGCTCGAGTATGTGATCAGGTTCGGATTCAAAGCCTCCAATAACGAGGCCAAGTACGAAGCCTTGCTGGTCGGATTACAAATGGCAACTTCAATGGGCGCACTGCAAATTCAAGGGTACAACGACTCTCAGCTCGTGATAAATCAAGTCAATCAAGAGTATGAGGCTCGAGAGCATAACACGGTAGCTTATCTAGCCCTTGTCCGAGCGGTTTCAAAGACACTTCAGGGTTTCTCTGTCACACAGATACCTAGGGAGGAGAATGCTAGGGCTGATCGGTTAGCCCGCCATGCTTCAACTTTCGAGTCAGACTTGCCCGGGATAAGGATAGAATACCTACCCGAGCCAAGTGTGATCAACTCGGAATGCATGGAGGTTGAACCGGCCACCCTAGAACCCAGCTGGATGGACCCAATCATAGCATTTTTGGCAACAGGTACGTTACCAGACGGAAAGAAAGAAGCCCGTCGGGTTAAATACCGAGCGGTAAGGTACCACATCATTGATGGCATCCTTTACAAAAGGGGATTTTAAATACAATACCTCCACTGTGTCCACCCTGAATAGGTCCGAGCAATACTATATGAAATCCATGAAGGGGTGTGCGGGAACCACATCGGAGACCGAGCACTCTCACATAAAGCCCTGCTGCAAGGTTATTATTGGCCGACCATGGGCAAAGACTCTCAAGAATACATCAAGAGGTGTGACGCGTGCCAAATATTTTTTCCCATGATCAACCATCCGGGAGAACTTTAGACCCCAATCCTCAGCCCTTGGCCGTTTGCTCAGTGGAGTATTAACATTGTCGGCCCTCTCTCGATGGGAAAAGGACAAGTCAAGTTCGCCGTCATAGCCATAGAATACTTCACCAAGTGGGTGGAGGCCAAGCCCTTGGCAACAATTACTGAGAAGAAAATGGAAAGCTTTGTGGAAAGGAACATCCTTAGCATGTTCGGTGTCCCCCGGGTTCTGGTTAGTGACAACAGTAGGCAATTTGATACCCCAGTATTTAGGGAGTTCTGCTCGGGCTACGGGATATCTATTCACTACTCATCTCCCAAGCACCCCCAGGCCAATGGCCAAGCCAAGGTGACCAACTGGACTATTCTTTAGTCAATCAAAACGAGGCTTGAAAGCGCTAAAGGACTATGGGCAGAGGAGCTACCAACCCTCCTATGGGCTTTTTGCACTACACCCTGGGTGGCAACTCGCGAAACGCCATTCTCTCTAACCTACGACTTTGAGGCGGTGGTCCCCACAGAGCTTGGGTTACCTACTTATCGAGTGGAAAAGTTTAGTGAGCTAGACAATGAAGATGCCCTAAGGACGGAACTTGACTTGGTAGAAGAGATAGGAGATCGGACGTATCTAAAAGTGGCAGCCTACAAGTAGAGAGTCTCTCGATACTATAACAGCAAGGTGAAGCATCGCAGTTTCTAGATAGGAGATCTGGTCCTGGAGGCACTCAACCAGTCCACAAGAGTCCCGAGCCATGGAAAGTTGGGGCCAAACTGGGAAGGTCCATACTTAGTTACCCGAGTCAACCGCCCGGGACCCTATTGGTTACAAACTCTAGACGGGCACGAGCTCTCACATCCTTGGAACGTGCAGCACCTCCGCAAGTACTTCCAGTGATGCATGACAATAATGTTGGCTAGGAACCATGTAGCTTGGCCCAAGCATATCTATTCTTATAGTAATAAAGTTTCTTTTTTTGCCAAACAACTCTTCTCCGTGCTTGCTCACTTAAAAAATCTCAGGGTCAGACCCCAGGCACTTAAAAGACCTCAGGGTCAGACCCCATGCACTTAAACAACCTCGGGTTTAAAACCCGAAGCACAGGATTCGCTTAGGCCTAACCTACAAGGGGGGCATTGCCCCCTAGGTGGCTGATGATGGCAAGTCCCAAAAGACCCTACAACCACCCACGTTCCAGGTCAGTTTCCTACAATCATCCCCTCTGTACGCCTGCCTTAGCAAAAGCTTGGGGGGCAGGGTAGGTTAAACAAGAAATCACACCGGATACTAACAGGACTTGGAATCTTAGAATACTTCTAACATTCTTAAAGTACCTACAATACCCAGAGAAACCACTAGGGTAGTAAACAGTCACAAACCTGTACTATACCCGAGCGGGACCCCCATATCAGGTCCCTGAAAGACCAAGTGTTCTTTGCCGGTTATAGTCCTAACTTTTGCTAAGGCAAGGGTCCTACGGGATTAACCAACCAATCAGTCACAGGCACTCACAAACAGGCCTGCAAGTGTAGAAACAAAGTACAAAAACAATTAATGGAAAGATTGGTCTTAAGGACCCTTTTACTGATTAAGAAAAAACACACTTTGTATAAGCTGGGGGGCAGTTATAGTAGCCTCCAAAAAAAATAGAAAAAATGAAAAATATAGAAGAAAGCAGGCCAGGGACCCTAGTCGTCTACCTCGACCACATCATCAGTCTCCCCAGCCTCTTCTTCTAGGGTAGCTCCATCCCCAGTTCCCGAGCCCCTCTTGGGGCAGGCTCAGCAGCTCTAACAGCACCAACATGCTCCTCAATAGCCACAGGACTAATGTCCTAGTAGTCTGAATCAATCTCCTTGTAGGACGAGATGTCCCATTCGGGGTGATCCCGGGCAACCTGCTGCTTCAGATCTTCGTAGCCTTGGAAGAAGTCGTGATCAAACGCCTCTTCTGTGACCCTGATGGCCGTTACCTCAGCTGAGGCCTTTGCTTGAGCCTCAGCCGCCGCTGTAAGGGCTCTGGAAGCCTCCAGATCTGCCAGGGTAGTCGCCAACTCTGCCTGGGCGGCACTAAGGCTCAGGGCCAAGTCCTTCACCTTATCCTTCTCTAAAGCCAAGGCCTTTTGCCTCGCCTCCGAGGTCACTCGCTCCTCAGATAGAGCGGCTTCTATAGCAGTGGCCCTCCTGGCCAAAGAGGGCAAGAAGGACTTAGCCCCTGCGGCTATGTAGTCGACCTGTAAAGAATCCAAGACGATTAGATAATAAGTTATGGTAAAAAGGAGCAGAAGTGCCAAGTACATACCATATGGGAAAGACTATATAGCCATCCTTAAAACGTCTCGGGAGACATGTTCGCACATGTCTCCACCTGGCTGGGGAGAACAGCAGACTTGACCCTCTCCCTGATCACTGCCGATTCTTCAACCGACGCCTCGGACGGTATTCCCGCTTGGGGAAAGTCTCTGTCACCACCACACGGGGAGCTGAAGTCCCGGCGGGTTCCGGACGGTTAGTAATTCTGTGCTGGATTTGCCTCAACGGGCGTTCGCTGCCCAAGGCTTCTGCAGCAGGCCTTTTTCCTTGTGCTACTACTAACCGGGCAGTAGCAGCAGCAGCAGCAACAGCAACAGCAGCGGCCTGTCTCTCCCTCAGTTGCTCCAAATTCCTCTTTGGAGCCATTTCTACAAAAGGAAAGCAGCCACGAAGTCAGTAATCAGAGAAACGGGATAAGGGAGGATAACCAAAATTAAGTTGCCGATCAAACTCTTATCCGGGATGATTGCGGGAAGGACAGGGACCTCAACGGGGTGTTCTGGTCAGTGATCGCCTATCTAATCTCCCGAGCGGGTTAGAACGTCCCATATATTGACAGGATGGTCTGCCAAGCTTCTGATTCTCTCTTGGCGCTCCCTGGGAATACTAGGTGGACTAGTTGACCCCGTTGTAAAGCAATAATGTAATGCAGTTAGTCTCAAAGTAGAGTAAAGGAAATGAACGGAGAGTTACTGCAATAACTTATCCCTTAGCTCTCCCGCCCAAGAAGTCCTCATCTAGATCCCTGAGGCCTGCTCACAGAGTCCAAGGGTGGATACTTGGAAGAATCTGTTCTTCCAACCCTTGTTGTTGCTTGGGCAATTCATTATGATCTTTCTCCCCTGCCGAGCCCCAAGGGAAAAGAACCTCGATCTCCCCATGAACGGGAAAAGGTCTATGCGTCCAGAGAAACTCCTGGACGGTAAGCTCATACCCAAAACCTAGGGCCAAAGGGAGATGGACCCCATGAGGAATCTCTAACCATTCGGGGCCAGCTGCCCCGGGACGATCCCCAAGTATATAAGGACATCCCGAGAGACCGGATGCAGGGGAATACGGAACCCATCCATAAGGATGTCCTCATATAAGGTGGTGAAACCCTGCTAGTAGATTTGGGCTCTACCGACATTCACGGCTAGGGAACAATGATCGGGAAGGTTATACATGTCCCTAATGCGGCTGAGATCTTCAGTACGTAGGGTTGGCGAGATGAACTCACTGGCAAAGGCTACCTCGGGGTCGAGTTCCCTTGGTGTTTCATCACCCGAACCCCTGGAGATGAAAGTAACTGAGGCTCCCTGGTCTGATTCGTTGTCATATAGAAGGATTGGGATTCTGCCCTCCCTATGGTGGTCAGAGTGGGATGTGGACGGTGGACTCAGAATTGTGTTCGGTGCCTCGGACCCGAACCGCTCATCCTCCGACTGGGAAGATGAGTCAAAACTAGAGTGACACATCCTTGGGGTTTCGGTGATTGGACCAGGAAGTAGATAATGACCTAGGTATGGGTCAGGAACTCTGAGTCTGAGGTACAGAAGAGGCTGGGTTATCAACCTAAAAGGCAAAGAGTACACAGTCTTAAAGACAAGGTGACACTCGGTCAGAACTACCCAGGGATAACCCGCTCAGTTCAACCTATCTAATGTACCTCCCGACTTGAAGAAAGAGCAGAACCTGAGAAAGAAAGAGTCCCACTACCGTTCTAGCCTAAGAGGGTTCGCCCTCTCCAGCCTCGCTCAGGCAAGAAGAGAAAAGGGAAGAGGAAGAGGATGATGAATTGAAGCTAAAAAGGGAACACTTACAAGGATTATAGTAGAAGAAGAGCTTGGGAAGCTTTACCGGACACTTTCTCTACTCTCAAACCGCTCAGTATATCTATCAGTTGGCAGCAAGAATCTAAAAAATGAACAAGTACCCTTTATATAGGGAGCACGGATGGTCTAGATCAAGTTAGATCTAACGGCCAGGAAATTTTCCCGCCTAAACTTGCCAATAACTGTGATCTCGGGCACGCGGAAGGTCGCCTTAAAAGATGCACCCAATTAATGCCAGACTTGATGGTCCGGTTATGACGTGATTGTTCGGTTATATTTATACCAGTCTTGTTGGACCCTGACCAGGCCAGTGAGAAGGTGACATGAGGCAAAAGTTAGTCTCGGGCCCACATAACCACCACTCGATGCTGACCCCGAAAGACCAACCCGATCAGTCACGACTGGGTAGCAACCCGAGGCCATTTCTTGGACGGTTGTTTGTCAGAAGCAGTCTTAATTTTCAAACCTCATCTGATAGAGCATCCCATTAGTTTTGAAAATGAGGAGCAGCTGATATGTACTAAAATATCATGTCAAAGTCGGGCCTCGCCAATTCAGCCTAGAGAAGCCAAGTTATTTTAAATTTAGAGTGAATACCCAGCCAACCTGGGCTGTTATACAAAACTGCCCAGTTTGGTCATAAGTCCGGTCTTTCTTTCCAGGTAGACCCCACGGTGGGCGCGCCCCCTGTAGGCGTGATTACTCGGTCAGTAAGCCTCCAGGCAGTTTCCTATTCTAACTAGAAGATTAAATGAAGAAGTAGACAGTTTCCTAAACCACTTAGGAAACATCCCTAAATTCATGTAAATCAGGCTATAAATAGATTAGGCTTCCTAATCCATAAACTTACTTTGTATGGGCGGTCTCTTGCACCTATAAAAGGGGCCATCCGCCCCTATTGAAAGGGGGGGTATTCTAACCAAAAGAATAGCATATAATCCTCATTCATACGCATACACCCGGCCAGTTTTACTGGTAGTGCTGCCCAACTGTTGGCTCACCATGCCCGTTGGTGATCTGCTAGTGAAGCGCACCGACGCAACTGTGGACGTAGGTCACCTCGTTAATGGGATCGAACCACATACAAGCTCTTGTGTCCCAATATCTCTCTTTGAATCTCTCTTACCAATTTTTGGCATCATCACAACTCTTTTGTGTTTTTGGTGTTCTCATTTTATTTTGTATATATTTGTGTGTATATGCAATGTATGTGATATGTGTGTGATAGGAGATAGAGGAGGAAAGACCCGAGGGCGAAGGGTTCGGGTGGAGGCTTAGGCTATTTTCTTTCTTCCCCTTTTTAATAATTTCATTGGGTCTTATGTGTGTGCTATCAACTAAATTGCAACATATGTATATATATCCATAGAAAACGGATAGTAGTTACCAAAGAGAATAAAAAGGTGTGGATACCGGCATTTGGGCCCACTTTTAAAACATTTAAAACAACTTTCAAATTTTCAAATCCAAAGAGTCGCCACTTAATTTTTTTTAGGAAAATTAAGAAACCATTTTAAAAGCAACTGATCTTTTGTGAAACCAAAGATAATCTGGGTCCGGGAATTATGGAATGAAAGGGGAAGGAGCCCGTCGGACTAAAACACCCCCTTTCATCCTATCTCGTGATAGGCCTCTACTCATCATCCTATTTAATCAAATTAATAATTTTAGCATGCCCTACTAATACATAGATATAAGTATACATATCACAAGCATGTCAAAAGCGTGCAAAATTGCTAACGACAAAATATCATTCATAAGCCACATAGTTCAAATAGCAAGCAAAATGATGTGCAAGTAGGGAACTAGGAAACTTACCTGGGATCCAGCTGCGAATTTAAACGTGCAATGCATACATATAAAATAAACCTAAGAAAGTCTCTAACGCACATAAACACATAAGGCAAGACCTAGTCTAAGGTGTCGCGCATGAAGTCAAAAATCAAGAAAATCAACAAATGAAATAAACTAGAGAAGAGATGAGAAGTCATGCCTCCAAAGCGCTACAAAACAAAGGTTAGTGCACATGCATCACATAATAATATGACATCAAATAATCACTCCTAAATCTCTAGCTTAGATCTATCAAGCATGGAAAAAACTGACAAAACAATGAATTCCTATTGATTAGTTGGAGCCAAAGCATCTCTATAGATATATAAGCCTCAACTAAGAGCCAATGTAATGTCCATATAGGGATTTTATAATTCCAACATGATCATAAGGAATCCATGTTTATGGTTAATTAGGTTCAACTAAGTCCAACTTTATCCAATAACTAGTTCTAATCATGAGCATTAATGTACATGAATGAATGAATGAATATGAACAAGATTAAGATATGAATTTATTCACTAATTTGGATCACTTAACCTCTGGATTTAAGCTAAATTATCATTATTCAAAACATGATTTGGGTCCTAAGACAATAGGAAACCATTTATGTTAATATCAATGAGACTAGACAAAAAACAGTGACTGTTTTTCCTAAATAACAGAGAGCAGACCAGATTTTAAAAAGTAGAAAAACCATACTTCCAACGGTTGGATCTTAATGATTTTTGGATATGATATGCCTTTGTGAGTCTAGTTTATAATCCAAAAAGAAAATCAAAGTTTGAACGGTTAGATCTCTAGGAATATGGAAAAAACTAGACATCACTCAGGAATCTGCAACTCTCTGTCCAGAGATCTTGTACGATTTTCTAAAATCAATTTAATGTTTCTTTCCATCTTAAATCAATTTCAGATTCATGCATGAAAACCGTTAGCTCTTATCCTTAAGAATTTTCAGGATGTCCACATTTGGTCCTTATTCGGAAAGCCAGTGAACTTAAAGATATCTTATCTGGCAGACGACAGTTTGCCCCTAGTTTGATAGGGGGCTTGGAAATGCTAGGCAAACGAAGTTTGCCCCTGGTTTGAGGGAGGTGACGCTGTAACACCTGTAATTTTCTGTATTGGACCCACTATATTATTATATTATTATTTTAATTACGTGACGGTATGGACGTGTTGTATTATTACCATATAGCTTGTAGTAACCATGCCGACTCGACCAAAAAAAGATTTAACTTAGTCCCGTACCCAGACCTGGACATTAGAAATAATACCAGTTTGTACGTACTTCGAGACCGACACGCATATCGAGAAACTTTTGCACGTAAATCGAGAAAGTGGCACACAACCCGAGGTGGGCCCACATGGCCGGCCATGTGGCAACCACATGCCACCCTCTTGGACACATGTCCACTTAATGGACACATGTCCTAAGCATGCAACATGCAAAGGACACCTAGCACATGGAAATTCTATATAAACAAGCACATGCACACACTACACTCTCTTAGTTAGATCACAATCTGAATTTTTGGAGAGAAAATTAGGACTTGGGTGGTTCATGAGAAAAAGAGAGAAGAAATAGAAAGTTAGAAGGAGAAGAAGTTCACTAGTGAAGTTGAGTTCAAGCTCCATCAAGCTCAAATCAACAATCCAAGCTTAGTTTCAAGTTGTTGTGAGTAATCTAACTCAATTTAGAACCCATATAATATGTATTAATGTTTAGTAGAAGTTTGATGTTGTTGTGTTGAAGTTTTTATGACATGCAAGACAAATTCATAAATCTGAGAAACTGAAACTCTCAGCAGAACATAGTTTAGTAAAATGAATGTTTTGTGCAGTTTGAAAATCCGAATTAAGCTAGGTTTTTTTGTGGTAAAAGCTAACTCATTTATCTACAAATAACTCTTCTATAGCTCAGTCAAGAAATCACTCCTTCATTGGTGAAATGCATGTACAACGCAGTGTTATAAACCTGGGAAAACAGAAACTTCCAGCAGAATGTAGTATAGTAAAATGAATGTTTGAGGAGCTCAAAAATCGGAATTAAGCTAGTTTTTTTTTGTGGTAAAAGCTAACTCATTTATCTACAAATAACTCCTCTATAGCTCAGTCTAGAAATCACTCCTTAATGGGTGAAATGCATGTACAACGCAGTGTTATAAATCTGAGAAACTGAAACTTTCAGCAGAACATAGTTTAGTAAAATGAATGTTTTGTGCAGCTCGAAAATGAGAATTAAGCTAGGTTTTTTTTATGAAGAACGCTAACTCAATTATCTACAAATAACCCTTCTATAGCTCAGTCTAAAAACCCCTCCTTCATAGGTGAAATACACGTACAATGCAGTACTATAAATCTGGGACAGAACAGTCCGAGATATAAGAAATGTCTTGTAAATAGTTTGAGTAGCTCAAAAATGTAATTGAAGCTAGATTTTTTTTGTACATGAAGATATTCCTATTATCTATAATATTTTAGTTTTGAGTTTGATCTATAAAGTAATTTATCATGCCCAAATAAATCATGTTAATTCAGTCAACACAGTGAAAATGTATCTTGGCAGATTGTACAACTTTTTGTATAATGTTTTGTTTATGCATGGTGTTGATTGTTGATGCTCGTTTTCCGGTACATGTGTTGTTATGAAATCTCGTGCTATGGTAGTGTTATCGCGTCGATGAGTATGTTAAGGGTTTTATCTATATGTTTTATTGATATTAAATCCATGATTATAAATCCATAAGCTACGTGAATATAGTTTAATGACCGTTGGAAAGTTCATACCCAAACTATAAGTGTATTGTATGGCACGATTACTGCGTTAATAAGTGATCGGGAAAGTTTCCATCGTAACTATATTGAGAGGAAAATGGAATGTCAGACGTATAGCGAAATATTAACGGTTATAAATGGATGATATTAACGAACTAAACTACGAAACGTACGAACACGTAAAATAACGATAAAATCTTCAATAACAGATTTAATGCGAATAAGGGACATTGGGCCTCGTTTCTAGTCGTGTGTCTACTGGTCAAAGTTGGTTCGTGAACTTTTGTGTCGTGTTTGGATAATTCTTGCGAAGTTGGTCTCTCGATTATTCCATGGAGCCGATTGGTGAGTTATGTTTTGTTCCTTGATCTGAGGATCGGCATGACGTGTTCGGTCAAGTGCGGATGACCTGAGGATTGTCGTGACGTGTTCGATCAAGTGGTTGATTATTTTTCCGCACCCTTGGACTGAGGATCGGCATGAAGTGTTCGGTTATGTACGGGTGACCTGAGGATCGGCATGACGTGTTCGTCCAAGTGATTATTAATTTCCCGTACCCTTGGTCTGAGGATCGGCATGACGTGTTCGGTAACGTGCGGGCGACCTGAGGATCGGCATGACGTGTTCGACCAAGAGATTGTTAATGTCCCGCACACTTATGCCATTTGGGCGACAATTTGAGTGCCAGTTGGGCGACAGTTAACTATTCATTGTTGAGTGTTGTTCTTTCTTGACCAGTAAATGCGTTTGGAGTTAAGTCTTCTTTTAATCAATGTCATTGGTCAGTTCAGTTCTGGGTTAAGCTTCAAAGGGAATGATTGGGTTTAAATATGCATGGTTTTGAGAATAAGAAAAGACGAACAAGACATAGTATCGAGAATAAGGAATGATGAACGAGATATGATT
Organism: Hydrangea macrophylla; assembly: GCA_033977485.1. Taxonomy (NCBI): domain Eukaryota; kingdom Viridiplantae; phylum Streptophyta; class Magnoliopsida; order Cornales; family Hydrangeaceae; genus Hydrangea; species Hydrangea macrophylla. The sequence continues at coordinate 51,581,163 of CM066985.1, forward strand.
TTGAGAAATAAGAAGAGATGAAGAATAACTTACCTTAAGTGGTGGTAACCTTAAGGGGACCCTCACTTAGCTTAACCGCTAACGGCTTTTCATGCCGCTGGACCTTCCACGTCCAGCCTTTGCAGGTCCAGACGGAGCCGACTACTATCAAGACGCTGACTTTACTATTGAAGACTATGCTGGTGAAGATTACTACAAGGAAGGCTACGGTTTCGCCAACTGAAGACTTTGGAGCTTTTCTTTTGTTATAGTTCTGTTATTATTATGTTAGTGATATAATAGTTTAGCTGGTCTTGTAATATGTTTCTTTTGGATATCTTTTTGGCCTGTAATATACTACTGATGTAAGACTTGGATGTTTTAAATTTCTGCTTCCGCTGAACTTAGTCACTTTCCCATATCACATTATTGTTATAAGCATGTTTGGACAATCAGGTGACACTCACAACCAGTCACGTGTCTACGAACCCATAAAGGAAATTTATTTTTCCCTATTTTTGGTACTTCGGGGCGTGACAGACGCAGCCTCTGGGCAAACGATAGTTTGTCCCTAGTTTTCAAGGTAATTTCATGAATTGGACCGCCTACTTATCCCCGAATGGGCATCAGGTCCTATAGTAGTTCGGTCGAGGCCTGAAAGAAGTGCAATGATTGACTGTGTGTGTAGTTATGACCAAACCTTACAGGCTGCCTACGTATCCTCGAATGGGAATCTGGTCAAAACGTAGTTCATCGGCTCTGGAGGTCTTAAAAGAATAAGGCTTCAAGAATTGGTGGGCTTTTCGAGCCATGTTTTCATTTGGGTTCAATGAGTGCCCTTTCTGGGCAGATTATCTAAAACAGATTCCTCGTGGCAGCTTTCGAACAAGATGATGAGAATATGAACTACTTCTCCTTTTATGCATTTTTTTTTCTTTTCCTCTTTTCTTCTTCTTTTTTTTTCTTCTTCCCTCTTTTTTTTGTTTTGTGGCGGTTGATTCTTTTCACCTTATCACTAGCCAGTCAATCTTTACAATTCTCATAATACATCGTGTTTTAATCATACTCTATCATACTCACAAAGTAATATCAGCCCTCCAAATTACTCTTTATCTTTCTCAACGACATTTTTGCATTGTTTTAGGCCCGCTTATCACTTATCCATCAAGTCTCTCACAAAAATTTAATTGATACTTTCAAATCTCTCTTCTCATTTCTTTTCTTTGTTGAGAGCAACACAAGGCCTTTGATAATTCATGTACTTTGAAGTGCTCAATGATTTATTTATTCTCTACTTTTTCTTTCCTTTTCTTCTTTTTTTCTTTCCTTTCTTTTTTCTACCTCACTATCTCTTATTCTCTTCATGATTTTGACTGGCTAGGATTCGGATTTTCAAATCAACACGCATCTTATTTTGCTCTAACTCTTGCCTAGGCGCCCTTTCGGGTTTTCATCCTAGCGAGCTCCTTTTTTTTTCTTTTCTTTTTTTCTTTTTTATTTTTTATTTTTTTATTTGTTTTTTTTCTCTTTTTTTTTCTCTTTTTTTTTCTTCTTTTTTTTTCCTTTTTTTTTTTCTTCTGTTTTTTTTTAAGAAGAAGAAGTTTATTTAAGATATCTAGCTACCATTAAGGACCAAGTTCATGGCTTTGGACTGTGAGATCACCTTTTAGGCTTGGTATAAAGGGGGAGATGTGGGATAATTTCTGAATTCATTCTGGCACATCATCATAGGACCATGCAAAGCATCCTTGTATTCTTTTAGCAATGAGATCAATTTTATGCTTTCATCTTTATTGAGTGAAATATGAAAAGTTCATTTTCTAAGTCAAATGCCAAGGTTTCCTCAATGATTTTGCATGTAGGTTCATTTACTTTTTCACAGTTATTAAGCGCAATCAAGTAAACAGAGTCAATCACATTTTCATTGATAGCAGAAATTTAAAAAAGCTTGCCTCATATTGGCCATTACAGACTTCCGGGGTAGGGGAAATTCTATCACTAGACTCGAGGACCTATTGGCGAATCTCCTGGTTTTGTCTCTCCTCCATTTTCCGGCTTCTCCTTCCTTGCTTTATTTCCCTTGACCTCTTCCTTCAGTATTTCTCTCATCTGTTCTTTCCCAATCTTCACTTCTATAATCTTCTTTGAACCACTCTCCTCGGTCTCACTGCCTTCTTCATTAAAAAGGTTCCTCATAGACAGACCATCCAGTACACAAATCCAATCTTGGACAAAAATTGGTTCTGTGGGCACTTGTAGGTATGGATCTTCATAGCCAGCGATTTCATGTAAGAAAGAGATTTCAGAACCTTGCTCCAAGTATTTATCTTCGCAGTTCACCCATGGCTCCGGAAAGCCGCAGTAGGGGAAATCTCCTCCTTTCTTAATGAAGTATTCATGCGACGCCTGACCTTCTTCTTTTTCTTCAGGATCCTTCCCTTTCCCATTTTCTGAATCGTTCTCCTCAGCATGATTGATCACTTCCTTAGCATTTCCCTCTTCTCCCTCTTCGGACCACAGACCGTCTATGTCACTGTATACCCCCTCCCAAATGGAGTCATTATTAGGATTTTTTGGATCCCACCAATTGATTTGGATGATTTCATTGTCCATATCTTCCTCAAATGCTTGTTCTTCTTCTCCTCCTATCAGCCAATCCTCTTCCTCGACTACTATAAGGCATATCTTATGATCTTCTAGGAATTTATAAGCTTTGGGAGCTTGTCCTACTGGTACGATCAACACAAATGGATCAAAGACTTCCTTCCCAACATCTAAGAGATTAATGTTCCGTGGTGGTGGTAAAGCATGATGATTAGGGAGCAGGTTCTGGGTCACATGCGGTCGAGCTGTAGGCGGAGGGGAAATGGTGTTATTATTGATCAAATCTTGTACTTCATGCCTTAACCTCATACATCGGTCAGTTGTATGGCCATGAGCTTGGTGAAATTCACAATAGAGGCATGTATTGAAGCCTAATGTAAGTGGATCAGGCATTGGTTTTGGATCTAGAGGCTTGAGATATCCTTTTTCCTTTAATTGCTTGAGAACGATAGTTAGAGAAACCCCTAAATCCGTGAAGCGACGAAGTTGTCCTTCCAACATTGGTCTTGACGCACCCCCTTTTCTTGAAAATTATGCCCTTCTTCTGGCTGGCTTAGAACATTAACATCAGTTGCCACCTGATTTCCAACATTCCCCCCATAGAATGGTCTTCTAGAGCAATGCCCTTGGGAATCTTCTCTTTTGATCTTTCCGTCTTTAATGGCGTCTTCTATCCTTGTCCCAATTTCAAACAACTCAGCAAAGGTATGAATACATTGATACATTAGTTTTGTCCTGGTAAACACTTTGCAGTTTCTTGATTATAATCCGTATCTATTCCTTCTTTGATGGCCGTTGGGTCATTTTTGCAGCTTTCCCCCTCCATCACGCCAAGAATTCAGCAAATGACTCTCTATTCTCTTGCATGGTTGTTTCCAGATCCCTCACAGTTACATCGAGTTCTTGGTTGTATTCAATTGCTTGGCTCTAATGTGAAATACTAGGATAAAGCTGCCCCAGTTAAAGTTTGTTGAAACAGCATGGCCATCATGGCCATCATGGCAGGACTCAGGCCACTTGGTTGAAAGGCCCCGATACACATCCTCATGTGGTTTCTGGGGTTGCCAGAACCATCAAACTTATCGATCTCAGGCATCTTGAAATCGGCTGGCAATTTTTCTTGAGCTCCTTCAAACAAACCCTCTAGCTCTAGCAGATAGCTATCAACCCCATTGGACTTGCGGTAAACTTTCTCTAGCTTTTCCACCTTTTCCTTCATCTCGATACGCTCTTTCTCAGCTTTCTCCATCTTATCCCTTTCTGCCCTAGGTATATTAGCTCTAGGTGGTTATGGATCCTCAAACCATTCGTCTTCCACACCCCGAAAAGGTGGAGGATGAGGGTTGATTATCGGTGGATCAATTACTGGCCTCTAACGGGTCAATGTTTCCAACATGGCCATCATTTGGCCCATTCTCTCTTTCAGTTGTGCTATTTCTGCAGCATGTTGTTCGTGATCCATTTCTCTTTCTATCTCTGGCTCTCTTCGTACTAACCTTGCACTCGAATTCCTGACCCAAACTGTCTTGGCATTCAATGTTATCTTGCCTACAACCACTTTTATTTTTAATCAATTTTCAAACAACTTCATTTATTTTGAAAATGCTTGAAAAAATTCTTATGAATGGCTCATATGTCATGCGGATGCGATGCATGTGTGTGTGTGTGCCTATTCTATATGGCAAAGAAAAGAAAATCCTAGTCCTAGCATATAAACACATAAGCACATAAAATCCTCATCCATGTTGAGTGCACTAATTTCTCCTTTCATTGTGATCCTCTTTACCCCTTCAAGGTTTGAAAATTTTAGAAATTTTCAAATCCATTTGACAAGTATTTCCCCAGATGATGGGGCCTTTTAAAATTCTTAAGGAGCTTTCCTTTGAAGGCAACATTTCTCAACAAAAGATGATTGGGTTGAAACTTTACTTTAAAATTCATTTGAAAAGTATTTCTTTAATTGGGGAGATCTCTCAAATATAATTCTCAAGAATTTTGGATTATATTCCTCAACCAAAAAGTGATTGGCTCAAAATTTTGCTTTGAAAAGCGTTTCTTTAGTTGGTGAAACTTTTCAAAATTTTGGGTTTCAAGAATTTTGGGTTCTTCCTTCAAAGATGGTTAATCTGAGATTTTAATCAAAAAGTGAACTCCAAAGATTTTTGAAAGAGTGATTGTATACCTTGGAATAAAGATAGAAAATATCTATTTGCTTCCAAAGACGTATTTAAAATTCTTTAGGTAGTAGGATCACATGATCGGATTGTTGTTGTATTCTTCATGAATTCAGATGCATACAAGGTCAATGATGCTTAGCTAGCAAGATGTAAGAGATGTACATGTATGGGACATGAGAAGGAATTGCTCAAAAGTGATTAAGAGGTTACACATATTTCATCAAGCAAGCATCGTCATCATCTCAAATAATCCCTTTCGGGCATACAAAACTCTTTAGCATATAATCCTAATCAAGAATTAATTTCCTAAGATCGAAAGGTTCTATAGAAGCTACCATGTAAAGGCCGGGTTTTGGTCAAATAAGAGATGCTTGACACAAACCCGATAGAATGCTTCATATACCAAAACATGGTACGAGATCAAGGGTGATCACACGGTCCCATGATGACTTGACCGACCGGGTTACCCCGAGCCTCCAAGGTCATAGCTCCGCTCAATCGACTGGTGAGACATGCAAGTGCAATGCAACGGGCACACAAAAATTAATTAATTCGATTAAAAGGATGCTTTCAAGTCTAATCCTCGAGTGAACCCATAATCAGAAATTCTGGTCTGCAAAACCAGAGATTATGGGTTCGATCCCCAGCAGAGTCGCCAGATTGTGGATACCAGCATTTGGGCCCACTTTTAAAACATTTAAAACAACTTTCAAATTTTTAAATTCAAAGAGTCGCCACTTAATTTTTTTAGGAAAATTAAGAAACCATTTTAAAGGCAACTGATCTTTTGCGAAACCAAAGATAATCGGGGTCCGGGGATTATGGAATGAAAGGGGAAGGAGCCCGGCGGACTAAAACACCCCCTTTCATCTTATCTCGTGATAAGCCTCTACTCATCATCCTATTTAATCGAATTAATAATTTAAGCATGCTCTCAACTAATACATAGATATAAGTATACATATCACAAGCATGTCAAAAGGGTGCAAAATTGCTAACGACAAAATATCATTCATAAGCCACATAGTTCAAATAGCAAGCAAAATGATGTGCAAGTAGGGAACTAGGAAGCTTACCCGGGATCCAGCTGTGAATTTGAACGTGCAATGCATATATATAAAATAAACCTAAGAAAAGGTCTCTAACGCATATAAACACATAAGGCAAGACCTAGTCTAAGGTGTCGCGCATGAAGTCGAAAATCAAGAAAATCAACAAATGAAATAAACTAGAGAAGAGATGAGAAGTCATACCTCCAAAGCGCTACAAAACAAAGGTTAGTCCACATGCGTCACATAATAATATGACATCAAATAATCACTCCTAAATCTCTAGCTTAGATCTATCAAGCATGGAAAGAATTGACAAAACTATGAATTCCTATTGATTAGTTGGAGCCATAGCATCTCTATAGATATACAAGCCTCAACTAAGAGCCAATGTAATGTTCATATAGGGATTTTATAATTCCAACATGATCATAAGGAATCCATGTTTATGCTTAATTAGGTTCAACTAAGTCCAACTTTATCCAATAACGAGTTCTAATCATGAGCATTAATGTACATGAATGAATGAATGAATGAATATGAACAAGAATAAGATATGGATTTATTCACTAATTTGGATCACTTAACCTCTGGATTTAAGCTAAATTATCATTATTCAAAACATGATTTGGGTCCTAAGATATTAGGAAACCATTTAAGTTAAAATCAATGAGACTAGACAAAAAACAGTGACTTTTTTCTTAAATTACAGAGAGCAGACCATATTTTAAAAAGTAGAAAAACCATACTTGCAACGGTTGGATCTTAATGATTTTTGGATATCATATGCCTTTGTGAGTCTAGTTTATAATCCAAAAAGAAAATCAAAGTTTGAACGGTTAGATCTCTGGGAATATGGAAAACACTAGACATCACTCAGGAATCTGCAACTCTCTGTCCAGAGATCTTGTACGATTTTCTAAAAATAGTAAAAAAAATGAGAAACACTTAGATATTTTTAGGGTATCTTCCTAACACATTAAGGTACTTAGAAAAAATTATTAGAAACCCGGGAAACTCTATTAAGGTTATGATTTATTAATTTCAAAACAAACTTACTGTTCTGAAATTTTGGACAGAGATTGCTTGTTTTGAAATCATAAGACCAAACCATCTTAGGCATGGAATTTCATCAGAACAAAAATCACAGAGGTACTTAAATGGGTTATGAACATCCTCCAATTGGTCTCATCCATTTCCAATGAATCATGACTCTATAAAAAAAAATCTTTGATCACAATTGATTTATGGATTCACTGCACCTTTGTTAAGTTGATGTTCATAGTTTAAAACTATCTTGATCCATAATCCTAGAAAGGACTAGAATCAAGTTTGATTATGATTATTGGGACAAATAATGAAATAGGGAGAAATCCTTATATTTAACCTTGATGGATTCCTATCATAGATCACATAGTTGGAGATCTGGCAAGAGAATCCTAAGGTCTTACTTATTTTAAATGAAAATCTACATCCAATTCTTCTCTCAAATGTATGGTCCTTGAAGAATATTGAATCATATTATTATTTCTCCTACCAAGTTAATGGTCCTTGGAGACAAAATGAAATCCCAACTACATAAACCTCTATGGAATATAGCATGAATTCCATAAGATTTTTAGTGATGAGATTTTAAACCATGAGTTAAGACTTAAATTCAACCAACTACATGTAGAGATGATCATAATCCACTTTAATCCACATATAAATCATAAGATCATAGGGAACTAGAGTATCAAACTCAAAGAAATCTAATGAGATATTGAAGATCTCATAAATCTCTTGAGAAGAATATAAACAAAATAAAGGAAATCAAATGTTACTTGAAAATTTCAAGTCAAAACTCTTTTATTCATAAATCCAAAGCTCTATTTTGAATCCAAATTAATGAAACACCATGAGATTCAATCACAAATTCTAAGTGGTGTGTGATGAAATGAGGTAGGAAGAGAGGTTTTGAAAATGTGTAAAATTCCTAGAACTATGAACTTGTGATTGAATTCACCAAATTCTACCAAGGATTGAGAGGTTACCTCTATGACCTCAAAGAACTCTTCTATCTTTTGTGGAGTTCCTCCAAAAATCTTCAAATTCTTCTTCTTTTCTTCAAATTCTTCAAGAAGAACCCTATATTCTTCCTCTAATGTATGTATATAACTCTTGTATTTCTCTCTCTTAATTCAAGTCCCCCTCAAATGAAGATGAATGTTCTGTTTACATAGACCACCAACTCAAGGTTAAATGGGTAAATTCGGGTGAAAACCCATGTGCAAAGTTTTCTTGTAGAACATGTGAGAAAAGTAGTCTATTACAGTTCGCGGCACTCGATGGCTGCCGGCGGCATTCACTGAATGCCGGGCGGCACTCAGTGAGTGCCGGCGCAGCACTTAGTGAGTGCCGGCGCGGCACTCAGTAAGTGCCACCGGCTTTCCCGTGTGCCGGGGCGAACAGAATTTGACCCTCTTTATAATTTTCAAAATCTACATTACCACAATCTTAATTATTAGCAAAGTATATACTAATGTACTTATATATGTAGTGTACTTTATTAGGATACACCTATATGCATGGTACATTTTTATTTCTTTCTTTTTTCTCTTTTTTACTCTTTTCTTTTGAAAACTTCTTTTCTTCTTTTTCTTTTGAAAACCTTTTTTTATTATATCTCTTTTTTTTTAATAAAAATTTTTTAGACTGATTTTCTCACATATTCTTCAATGTCCGGGTTTCCCCCCGAGTACCCCATTTCCCTCTCTCTCTCTCTCTCTCTCTCTCTCTCTCTCTTATTTTGATTTTTGAATTTTGTTTTGAAGAATCTTTCAAGAATTTAAATTTTCTGAAAAACCTTCAAATTTTACCGGTCATTGTCATCATCGGTCTTAAGAGGTAACCAATCCCTGGATTTGACGTTTGGTCAAAATCGGGGTGTCTACAAAAGGTAAAGATGATAATGATAATAAAAAAAATGTCTATTATATGTCCACACGTGGCGCTAACAGAGATGAGAGGTGGGGTTAGAATTTGCCAAAAGACTCATGTGGTTGCGACACGCTAGTGTACGACTAGCTTTTAAGTAGTGTATATAAAGGAGCATGTATACATTACTTGGTGAGGTGATTATATCGTTAGGTGAGTCAAGGGATGGTAGCTTCATCATGGGTGTCCAATTTGGGGCCGAGTTTTCCACGGCTACCGGAGACGTTTGGAGATGCACAAAGTGGTTGGCGAGGTATTCCAGTATGGGAAATACTTGTGCCTTATTTGGAGAAGGTATATGTAAACTATCCACAGACGTTTACCGGTCTAACATATATGGATCAACAAGAAAGATTACTAGCTTGTAAGATGTTGGGTAACGTACTTTTAGAGATGTCGAGGACTAACCTGGGGGATGTCACCTACGATTATATATAGCGAGTGAGAGGTGATATACATATAAACACACAGAGGCTGTCTGTTGTGGCTAACGAAGCATCAATTTGTTTAAGGTAGGTGGGTGACTTTAATGCTCCTGTTTAAGGTGGTTAGGATCATTAAATGGGATGTAGAAGAAGCGATATATTGAGCTGGTAAAGATAAGTGAGAGGGAGAGTTTGTCATTTGGTGGTGAACCAATACCACTGGTTGGTTAAGAGGGAGAAGAAATGCTACTGGTGCAGTGGTATAACCGAGTGGGGGTACCAAGGCTTTTGCTATTGGCTCCGAGAGGTTAAGCGAGGGTGAGTGTCGAGGCATACAGATGGTTTCAGCGAGGGAGGGAACCAATGTATTTTCTATTGGTGCAGTCCATTAAGCAATCTTGAAATGACTAAGCACGGATGGTCACAGGCTTGGACCAACTTTGCAGTGATGGGCTTCACTTATTGGTCGTGGGGTTGGTTGGGGTAAGGCAAGCGTGAAAGTCACGTGTCTCTTTCTCTCTTTGGGACCAACCCTAACCTTGCCCATGAGGTGCAGGTTAGGGAGATGCCTTCAGCTCTAGCCACCTAACCATGAGTTTTCGAAATCCCAACAGACTTGACCACCCTTCGGTACTACTTTCAGACCAAGGGTGGATGTCCGAGAGGTGAGTGTGTCTATTTGAAGTAGGCTTCATGGAATTTCATAGTGAGCTCCACGAGGTGGGCCCATTTGAGGTGAGCCTTCGAAAGTGGGGAGCTTCGGAAGTGATTGGCTTTGTCAAATGGGCTCATCTGAAGTGAGGCCTTTTTCGGTTATGGAATTTCATAGTAAACTTTGTGTATGGGCCTTGTTTTTGGGCATTCTGAAGTGGGCTAGCGATGGTTAATGTTGGAGCCCATGTGGAGTCCATGATCAGTGGTGATGTTGTTACACGTGGAGTCATTGGTGATGTGTATTGGTCAAAGTATATGAGTCGTCAACTATTACCTACAGTCCTTAAACCTACATATTCACAATAGAATGTCCTTATACATGTATCTAATTGATCCTAAAAACTAGGGGTGTTCAAACAAAAGTGAAAAATCGAAAATCAACCGAAACCAAACCAACCAAACACCGATTGGTCTGTTTTTCAAAGTTGTGCATAAGCAAAAACCGACCAAAAATTGACCGACACCGCTAAATCACAAGTTTATGGAGAATTGAAAGGATCAAACTCAAGGGAATCAAATGAGATATTGAAGATCTTATGAATCTCAAGAGAGGGATATAAACAAAAGGAGATGAAATCAAAAACTCATTGATGTTCTAAGTTAGACTTCACTTTAGAACTCATTTGCTCATAAACCCATACTTATTTATATCCAAATCAACAAACACAAAAAAGAGATCAATTACAATTCAAGTGGTGTGTAATAAAATGAGGTAGGAAGAGACTTTTGGAAAATGTGTAAAAGATCCTAAGGTGCTCTAAAAATTGTGATTGAACTTGAACTAAGCACTAATTAAGATTAAAGGTTACCTCCAGTTATACTCAACTTCTTTGTGGTTTGAAGGTCTTCAAAAGGATCTCCCAGCTCTTCTTCCAACCCTTGCAAAGATTTCTCTTCTATTTTCTTAATTCTCTCTAAGATTCTCTCAATAGTCTTCTAATTATCTCAAGAAGTTGTTCAAGAATCCTCCCTTGTAATGGGGATATTCATCTCCTTATATAGATCAATTTTAAAGATTATTTTAGGAAAATTTGGGGGTGAAACCCTAATCCTTAAAGCACTTTTGATGGTACAATGCATACTATTTTAAAAAGCAGACTATTGAAAAATGCGGCACTCAGAGAGTTGTCCACGACACTCTACGAATGCCGGAACGACATTTAACAATAGCCGTTCGGCACTCAGTGAGTGCCGCTCCGGCACTCAATGAGTGCCGCTCCGACACTCAATGAGTGTCGTAGACAAGTCGCAGACTGTCGTCTTTTTGTGTACCTCATTTTGTTTTGTTTTTGTTTTCGATTTCTTTTTCTCTTTCTTATTCTTTTTCTTTTTTTTTCACTTTCCAAACTTTTCCTATTTGTCACGGCATTCGGTGAATTGTCTATGGTAGTCAGTGATCGCTGTGCGGTGCTCCCTGATTACCGTTATGGCATTCAGTGATTGCCGCTACGGTACCATGTGATCGCCGCAAACCTCATCGCGTGCCCTTTTTTTCCCTTTTTCTCTTGTTCTTTTCTTTTCTCTCCCTTCTTTTTTTTTCTTTCTTAGTTAATTACATTTTTTTGAAATTGAAGAGCCTTTCAAAGAGCTTGAATCACCTCAAAATTCAAAATTAGTTGGTCGTTGTCATCATCGGGTTTGGAAGTAACAATACCCTAAATTTGACAGTTGGTCAAAATCGTGGTGTCTATAGAGACCACTAGGGATAGCCTATCCACAAATGGGGATAGCCTATCCTCCACGTACATATCTAGCTCATCATCAGACACATTTGCATTGTTAGGTTTAGGAACAAGCACTGCTACTCGAGGTGCCATTTCTACAGGAACATTCGCAATAGTTACAAAGATAGGGTTGTCTTCCAGGTAGAGTGGTGCTTCTTGTAATATTTGATTCACTAACGGATGGAAGATATTATCGTCCATTGCTAGTCTCCTTTTTTTTTCGTGCATTAACCTCTGGGTAATTGAGGTATGAATGGCCTCGACCTATAGTCGGTAAGGGTTAGAGATATGGTACATGTGGTGTTGGACCCTTAACCCACCTAAGAGGCATTGACGAGCTTTTATTTTGACATTTTCTTGGATTTCTTCTAGATTGTTTGGTTTGACACCGTTGGGATAAATGTCTCCCAAAATCGTCATTATCATGGTAGCATGGTTTTTGGTGTTGTACCGGATTTATAGGTACTCCTATGAAAGGACGGGGTTGTTGGGAAAGTGGTGGAGGTGGAGGTGGTGGTGGGGGCATTTAATAAGAACCAGTATACAACACTCAGTAATTTTCATAGTTTAGTAACCTCAACATTACATTTTGAACGTGTAAGGTTTCTGGGTCTTTGGTCTCATATCGGTGCATATCGATCCATAGGTTTCTCTTCACCCCATCCCTAGTGAGCTGCTAGATTGTTTGATGATACATGTTTGGGTCGACTGGTACTATGCGGTCATGATAGATTACACATCCTCCAAAGTCATCTGGGATATGGATAGGTTCCATGTTACATGTTTCATCAAAAGAAAACTATCTTAGTATGGGCACTTGTTCGAAGCATCTTAAGGTCTATAACTTAAAGTGTAGGATAGTCAGTGAGCTCAACTAAACCTAGTGCTCTGATACCAAAATCCTATCATGCCCCGGAGTAGCAAAAATTAGAGGGAAGCCATGACTAGTTACATAAGACTGACCTGTCCTTGCTAGTATTCTAACATGGTTATAACATAATTAGGAAACATAAAATGTCTAATGGCATTCATGGGGGAACTTTAGTGATTTGATACTATGATATTACAACAGTTCCAAATAAAAACCACAAAAACACAAGTTTGGGCGATCGACGCCACTTAAGTTATTACAACAGACAAAAAGATACTTTTAAAGCATAAGGGAAATCCTAATATGATAATTAGCTAGAATCTTTCGTTCAAGAATTGTTGCCCTTCATCGGCGTACTCCTCTGAGTAGTCCCCCTCAGGGTAACCTTCATCATAGCCTTTCTCTTGAGGATCAGTGTATTCTTCTTCATAGTTGCCTGGATAGGCTTCTTTATTATAACCTAGACGTAATATGTCCAGGGTAATAGATTCGTCAGCTTTTGAAGCTAAGTGAGTTGGCTTAACCGATCACTCCTAATACAAATAATATACAAGTACAACAATATCGTGAACTAAACATTTGATAAGCATGATCTTCAACAAGTATGATATAAGAGTATGAATGAGATAGTAACGGCGTAATGCATCATCGATATATTTGACTTTACTTGATCACTTTGGAATTTCAGACACCACAACTGACTCATGTGACTTTTTACATTACCAGTGTGATCGTTAGCTTATAGCGAAATGATACTATCATCGCCTTAATGGGGTCGCAATAGCATTTTGGTTTAAAAAGGTGTCATCAATTTACTCTTAGGTCCTTGTGACCTTGCTTAGGAAATAGAATAGTTAAAGTACTATCATCACCTTAACGGGGCCGCAATAGCACTAGAAGTGGTAATCATTGTATTCTAGACTTGGTTGAATCATCTTGGTATTGTCGCGTTAACCCAGGGCTAAAATAGCTTGTAAAACCACCGATTGGTGTTACTTGACCATATTCATTAGAATGGGTACTTGAACTATTGTCACCTTAACGGGGCTGCAATAGCACTATAAGTTATAACCATTGATTTGATAGTACTATTTAGACCACAATGGTCCACTTAAACATGTATGACAATATAACTAAGTCAGTCTCCTCGACTAACCATACATACGTTAACTTTGACGTCACAACTCGACTATGTTCATATAAGTGTTCATGAGAGTGTATTAAGTATGATTTAACAAGCATGAATCATAACGGTTGTGCTATCTATATAATAGCATGAATCATAATAGTTAGGCTAGGCATGAAGCACAGTTATCTAAACATGTGATTTTATATAACGATTCATTTCAACTATACATATAAGTAATCATAACATACGTACATACAAGGTACATAGAAATATTCTAATCATATACCAAGTGAGTTAGGATGACTTACCTCAATGCGAATAGGAAGAGATCCAGTGAAAGGCGGATGCGTCTTCGGCTCTTATGTCACATTTCAATTCATAGAAAGTCAATTAATAAGCATACTAGTAGTAGGGGCATAATGGTCATTGTGTTGGATGGGTACCTAAACCTCAACATGATGATTTTGACATCATTCTGTGTTTAACGCCATTGACTACACTCAAATTAGAATCCGTCATATCAAAGATTGGGTTTCGTATACCAGTGTGGGCCCTAATAGTAAACTGTATTTTTGACTAAGTTAGAAAGTCACAAAGCTTAACAATAAGCTGTATTTTTGACTGAGTTAGAAAGTCACAAAGCTTAAGGAAATAGGCCTACACGTCATTCTAGGAAATTAGGAACTAACGCATATTTTTCTGAACACAGTTTATTTATTACGAATTCTTGAAGTCCTATTTATATAATTATAGTCTAAAGGTCCCTACAATTATAAAATATATTTAAAGTGACAATCGGACCTTAGAATTATTTTTATTAAATACAAGACTTAAAATAGGCTAGGAGTATTTTTTTCCTAATTTTCGGAAATTGTTTGGTATTTAAAATAATTAAAAGGTCAACAAAAGGTTCCTTTTAAACAAATAAAAATAATAAAGTTTGGGTTTTATAAATGATAATTTATAAAAGAACGGCATTAGGCCTTAGGGAAATTAACATAATTTTCCAATGTTTATTACCTAATTATTACAATTTAAAACTAATTCTTATTATTTATTTAGACTAAATAAATAGTAAGTACAATGTATAATTAATACAATATAATATCATAATATAAGAAAATAATATTTTAGAATATTAAAACTTAATTTTGGTATTTAAAACCATTTGATAATACCATATATCTAGATATTGTAATTAAGCTAATAATTATTATTTATTCAAACTAGCTAAATGGTAAGTGTAATATATACATTTTACAATTTCAGAATATTATAAATGTTAAAACATAATATTCCAAAATTTATAATGATAAAAAAACTATTTTTACATATTTTAAAATAATTTTAAACATATCAAACCTATTTATTAATAAAAAAAACTAAATAACAATTAAGCAAAGATTCGCGGGTCAACCCGAACTGACCCGATTCAATCGGGTAGTCCATTTACAGACTCAAGAGAGTCCAGGTTCAATAGTTCGTGAGTCAAACTAACCCGACCCAAAGCTATTTGGACCATCAATTTCTAGTCTTACTTAAACCTGACCCTAACAATTTTTGGGTACTCATTTATTCTCACAGAACAACCTAACCCGACAACCCACTTATACTCACACTAAAACCCGGCTCATTTTCGATCCAAACCTGGCCCAACCCAAAATGACATCGTTACTTTTAAGTTAGAAAACCCATGGGTTAAACTAGAACCGACCCAATCCTATAACCCAACCTATATAGATACATACATAAAGATCCATACCCAACCTGACCCATATCCGGGTGTTATAACCCGAAGCCCAAAACGTGTCGGGTCTTCTCCGGCGAGAAAGCCGACCGCCGGCAACTTGCGACTTGGCTGGAAAACTTATTTCCTCCATATTTTCCTCATCTTTAACCCAAAGTACACAAGACCAACACCATTTTGATCAATTTGGGAGCCTTTATAACATTCTAGGAGATGGAAGATCGGTTCATTCATTTTGGTTGTTAACTAGAGGATTATCCTTTTTGATTTTCTTGAGGATAACGCCTTGCATGGCTGACCAAACGTGGTCTAAACCAAAAACTATTCTTATGGGGTGTATCTGGGACTATAGGGTCTGTTTGGTACCAATTTTAGGTGGTCTAGTGATATTTGAAAATCCAAGCTCCAGTGATGAGCTTTAATGGAGTTTCATACATAGGGGTCTAGGTGTTTGTGTGAGATGTATAACAACTACAGAAATTAAAAAGAGGGGGTGGGGGATTATACCAACTATCTCGGGTTCTTTCTATCAATCTTCTCGGTCCTTCTTCTCCTTCTTCCTTGGTCCTCTGTGAGTGTGTTCTGTGCGTGACCCTGAGTGTGTGTGGTCTAACTATAGAGAATAGAGAGTGAAGGCAAAGGAGTGCTTGAGTGGTTTGTTCTCTCTCTCTCTCTCTCTCTCTCTCTCTCTCTCTCTCTCTCTCACTATCTCTCGGTGACTCTATCTCTCTCTCAATGGTCTCTCATGTATATATACACAAATCGTATAAACACACATAAACAGAATGTACATATGCATTCATGAGGGGGATTTGGGAGGGATTTTCGATGGGGGTGGTGAGGGAATATGGGGAGGAAAATAGTGGTTTGGTACAACAAGTACATGGTAGGTCACTATTTGGGTAGTTAGGTTGTACATCATTAGACCAGTTTCAATTCATGGGTTATGGTTCTTGCCTCGAACCACGTGTTGTGTAGTCCAGTTTTATACATATTTTATGATTTTATGTACCAACATCAGTCCAGGTCTAATAATTTTAGTCTGAGTTACTATTATATAAATACGTATAATATATTTATAGAGGACACTAGGAAAATACAGAACAAAAGAATACGGGAGCTCATATTATTTATATTAGAAATTTTACAGGAATTACAACATCAATTAGGATGATCTAGCTAAGCACATGGTTGGTGAATTGAGTACTCAAATAAACTACTACTTATGTCAAAATTCATAATAGGTCACCTTATTTAGTAAGCATATATCTCAAGGTTCACAAAAAGAGACCTGACATCGAAAAACAATTTGAAGGAACGGTCCTCAAAGGATGTGCGCTCAATTGCAGATAAAGCATCACTTCTCATCCCTTGGTCATCCTCAGGCCAGTGAGCAAGTCGATGTGGCAAATATATATATATATATATATAAATATGATGGATGCTCTTACTCCAAGGTGCTAAGGGAAAGTGGGTTGTAGAAATCCCGATGGTCCTCTGGTCGAATCGAATGACCATGATGATCTATCTGGAAGAACCACCATTTTTCCTGGCCTATGGAACAAAGACTGTTATCCTAGTACAGATAGGACTGCTAAGGCCCAGAGTTGATCTTCATGAACCTAAGCTAAACTACCAATCGCTTCTGGAAAATTTAGACCTGCTAGAAGCTAGACGGGAAGAAGCACAATTGAAGATTGAGGCATATCAATAGAGGATGACAATGAGTTTCAACAAGGGTTTAAGAAATGAGCTTTTAAGCCCGGAGTCTCACCATCTTATTTAGATAAAGCACATTTCGAGTTCACTCTCTTGAACTAGTTTCACATATGCATCATAACTCGGTCAAAACAAGTAGTTGCGATCATACATCATTACAAAGAAACTAATTTTTACAACTACCTCAGTCAGACATGCTCATAGCACATTATTCAATACAATTTGATCAAATCAGGCAAAATCAAGTTTTTATTTATCTCAGAGTATCCTGAGCTCACAAAGCCCGAACGAACTAAGTAATTTAGGGTTAACCATAAAGGATGGTCGCCCATTATGCTCCGTTTACCCCGAGCTCAAACAGATCGAGTGGATCATAGAATGAGGGATCATCCCAAACTACTCCTCATTCTCAGAAGTCTTGGCACAACCAGAGTACTAATTAAAGACCTAGTGGTCTCAGACACCTTAACTCTTCCCAGATCCCTACAAGTCTCAATCTTCAACCTGGAGAACGCCTAAACAGGCCTTCTTATACAATTACATCTTGTAGTTGTAAGGCTTATGAGCAGGTAAAATCCTTAGATAATTTCCAAGTGGCTAGGTCACTTTGGCACTAGTCTCGGGTATGCCCGATCAACAAAAACCTTGGGCAAACCCTAAGTGGCTAGGCAAACCTTGGCACTAGTCCAGAGGCAGATACCTTGCATCTATCAAGAAATTACTTAATAGATTTTCATTCTATTTCGCAACATCGGATATTATTTAAAAAGTGATCAGGTACAGCTCAAAATGAATCTTGAAATATCATAAACAAGAAAGGAAAGTATAGAGATCCTGTCTAACCAGCAAAACCCATCTAAGATCATGCCTCTTCAAATATCATAAACAAGAAAGGAAAGCATAGAGATCCTATCTAACTCAGCAAAACCCATCTAAGATCATGCCAACTGGCTTGGTCACACTATCTTCCTCTCTCAATCCACCGATTAGTATTGAGAGTTGAGGGGGGAGTAGTTGATATGACCAAAAATCACCCAGCAAATCACTCAAGGACAATGTGGCACATCATTCACAACCAGGCCTCATCCCTTGGGCTAGATAATTAAAGCTACGCCTATCTTGCGTAGTTCGTTCAGGCCCAAGACTCTTCTAACTGGCTCAATAGTTCGCACAGACCAAGCCCAGCTAGAACATGCCCAAGAAACTCGGTCTTTGTAAGACAACTTACAGAGGCCCCTAATCCATCTTGGAGTTTTTAAGGTGAGTCTCATTATGACTAAAGCAATTCCCAAGATAAGCCCAAATCAAGGATGATATCTCCTAATTGGGAAAGGAATATTAGTGAGGTAAGAAGATATCTACAAAAATGTTTCCTAAACCTACCATAACTCTACCACATATTGGTATAAATACACCATCAAGGTTCGCTTAAACACACTCTTGAATACCTAATATTTTCTTCCTCCTTCCTAGACTGACTTGATCGTTGGAGGAGGTTTAGGGTACACACCCTTCGTCTTTCTTTTGCAAGTGTTCGAGGAACATCAACCAATCATTGCACGATACAAATTTTGGCTACATCACATACCATGAAAACATTTTTTTCCTCTTTGGTTTGACCATAGTTAAGCATTGTTTAAAGATTGATATATTAGGGCCTGTTTGTTTGTCCATGCATTTGAATGAGATCATTCACAATTTTTAAAGTATTTTAGTATAGTAATTGAAATATTTTACATTAAGGGGTGGACTATTAATGATTTTTCCTTTAAATTTACAACCAATTTGGGAATACATAAAGGTATATAAACCTGAGTAAAAACATGATTGATATAATGATAGTTGTTTAAATTATGCTTAGTATGTTGTGGTTAATGTAGTGATATAATGTATGTTACAGTTATTTAATTGTTGCTGTGTCAGTTTTCATAGCTTGAAATTTTTGGGAGGTTCTATTTACAGAGGAGACTCTGTTGAAATATTTAGAAATCCTAGGTCAACATTCATTCCAAGATAAGTTAGTTTTACCACTTGTGATTATAGTAATTTATTGCTTATCTAAAATTTGTTATATATTTATTCATAGGGACCAAAACAACCAAAAAATTTTGATTGTGGACTCTATATGTTACTGCTCAAGGGAGAGGTAATGGAGGATCTATCCAAATCTAAAAGACAAAGGTTCTATCATAGCATTTTTTTATAAAAAGTGTTTGCAATTTTTCTTTTCGTCTTCGTTTATTGTGGAATTTTTTTCATGTGTGTTGTAGGTGTTTGTTGTTGGGGTGGGGGGAAGACAACCTAAACATCTCATTCTTTCTTGAACTTTTCAGATGAAAGAGTTGGCTCAAAAAGAGAAATATGAAAGTCACGAGATAAATGCACTTCAACTTGAGTTCATTGAGTTCATTCAAGAATATATTTAAGTATTGGACATTTCAACATTTTTTTTTCTTTTTTCAGGTGATCCACATTTTTACAATTTAAGAAAATTATATACTTGTTATATAGAATCTAATACATTGATTTTCATTTTTGTTTTAGTGTTACACAGTTAGACTACATGGAATAAATATTGGAATTAAGTTGATGTACTAGCGGTGATTGAAGGGTTTAAATAGACATTTATGTTTTTTTTTTTAACAACAATGTTACATATAAATTTTTGGTTTTGTTGGTTAATACATAATTAGTGGTTGCTATTACATTTTTCTGGTACATAACTTATTAGATTGATGAATGAAAATTTTTGGTTGAGAGGAGGATGATATTTGAATATGGTTCTTGAGCTGATTGTGTGTGTATATCTATATTATGAATTGTGTAACAGACTTTGATGTATCTGAATTGTGTAATTCTTGATTATTGGATTATCAATAAAATAATTTTTTAGAAGGTTATTTATGACTTTTTAGAAGATTATTTATGACTTTTTTAAAGGTTATTTATGACCCTTTTTTTTTTTTGAAGATTATGTATGACTTTTCAAAAGGTTTTTTATGACTGTTTTGAAGATTATTTATGACTTTCATAAAGGTATTTATGACTTTTTTAAAGGTTACTTATGACTGTATCAATAGAAAAATAGTCATAAATAATTTGAAAGCATTCAATTTTTATGACTCTTTTATAGAACTGTTGTAAAAGTAATAATTGTTTATGACTTTTGTTTAACAAACTCGAACTAATTTATGACTGCATTATTATGAGTTATTTTACAAAGGCATAAATGTATATTTATGACTTTTTTTAAAGTCATAGTAAGGGTTTTTTTGTTGTAGTCAAAAGGGCACTACGAATAAAAAAAAAATGTAGGATTGTGGCAAAAATACAAAACTGTCGGCACAATGAAAACCCCAAAGGCCGTTAGAGCGCAAAAATGACAGAATCGGATTTAGAGAAAACCCTTGAGGGCGCCGGAGGTAAAAATGGTTTTAGAGAGAAGAAGAGATCAAGAGAAATCGAATCACTCACATATGAAGATTTACATCCTTCTGAACGACAGTTTGATAGTCAGAAAGTACTCGGGCACTTGGTTCACAAAGCCAAATAATGCATGTGTCTCCTAGTGTTCAATAGGTGACAATATAGTCAATATCTACTGTGTCTTGAGCATTAATTTTGTAGAAAAACTCATTCATTGAGTACATTTTTGTAAATGCAAATAAATAACATGTCAAGAACTTTCGAAAAATGACATCCATTTTTCATACAACATGGAAGACAATGCATATTTTCTCTAGTAAGTGTAATACTTTCACAGTCGTGAGGGTGATCTTTTCCTGAGTGAGTTCAAAAACCTTGCCAACTACTCAAAAGCTTCTCACTAATTGTGTCAAGACCCCAAGCGACACCTATTCACATCCAAGATTTCATCATCGACTCAAAGGATTTAAGCTCGGATTTGTGAGAACAACTAGCTATAGCACAAGATGATGCCCTGACAACGGTAAAGAATTCCTCAAAATTTGCAGAAATGTTCAGAGAAGACATACCATAGGGGCGTTCACTGAAGAGATTCCTTGCCTAAAGATCAAGGTCACAAAATTGGGTGTCTCCGATCTTTGTTACGATTTTGTTTGTAAATCTAACAAAGAGGGGCAGCTGTACACACCTGATTTTTACTCATCCCAAGATAAATATGTCGATAACTTGGATCGAATCCGATAGATGTGAAGAGCTTGTCAATACATGGTCCTTGGACTTCAAATTGTATGAATCGGACCACAGACGAAGAAACGATCGCATTTTGAAGTTTCAAAAATCTGCGATTTTTAAAAGAGGGACAAATTT
The DNA here is from genome assembly GCA_033977485.1 of Hydrangea macrophylla. Lineage (NCBI taxonomy): Eukaryota > Viridiplantae > Streptophyta > Magnoliopsida > Cornales > Hydrangeaceae > Hydrangea > Hydrangea macrophylla. The sequence continues at coordinate 51,602,570 of CM066985.1, forward strand.
AATTTTTTGGCTTTTCTAAGGTCGAAGCAAATATTTTTCATGCCAGAACTAAAGAAAATGCTAAAACTGACAGGTCTCTGAAATTTCATTACAATCAGGCACCGGATTCGGAAAAGTCACTTTATCGGGCGTAGGATTCAAGCAGGAAAAATTCCATTTTGTCGCTAGTTAGCTCTGGGAAGCTTAAAATTACAATAAAAAATTCACATTTGACAATATGAAGGATTGGCATAAATTTCATTGCCATCCGACGATAAAGTTAGAAAATTGCGATGAGGACATTTACTATCACGTCAATTCACACTGTTAGATGGACTGAAAGCTCTATTTTTTAATGTTGGAACCGAAACACTTTTTACATCGAGACAGAGGAATCCCTGTAATCTTGTCTCATTTTAAATCTGGATGCCAAATGTGCGTCAAACGACACCAGAAAATTTTGGTACATTATCAGGCACTTTCGGCACAGACTAGTGCCTAATGCGCGTAACACGGTGTCAGAAAATTTTGGTTGTTGCACAGTAATTTTGCGTTTATCAAGGAGACCCGACGATCCGAATCTCGACCACATTGCATTCTGGGAGTTCGGAAAGTGCAAGCGTGTGTACAAATATCTGGATTTTTGATTATTTATTACTACTATTTCTTACATTATTTAAAAAAAAAGAAAGAAAAGGAAAAAAGAGGGAAAAAAAGAGCAGTATAGCAACCCCCGAAAAAGGGAATAGGGGGATGTCTTTCATTGACTTTTCCTCCTTTTCGTCATATTTACATACACATATATAGATATACATAGAGATATATATACAGAGAGAAAAGGGGGTAAAACATATCATTGTTATTTGTTATTTAGAAAATGTTAATTACTCCAGTTTGGGACACCTAAATGGTTTACTTATTGATGGATGATAAGAATTTTGAAATAAAATCTAACTTAAAGTGATTTCGCTTTCCAATAAAAAAAAAAGGGATCCATATCAACACGTAAATAGTTTAGGTACCTCAAACTGGTATTCCTAACATTACCTTTCATTTTCCATTTAAAAAAAATAAAAAAGAAAAAGTATATTTTACTCTATCATTTTTCTTTTAGTTGCAAAGCAAAGAGAGTAATACTTCCCAAATTCTCATCCTAAATGATGTAGCAGTAGACCCACTGAATTTTGATTAGAGAATGTTAGAGTAATCCCACAGTTGTCAATGGGTCCATTGAATTTTGATTGGTATCATATCATTTGGGATAAATTTTTGGGATTTGGATTCGAAATGTATAGCATTACTCAAAAAAAAAAAAAAAAAAAACAAAACAAAACAAAAACAAAAAACCTCATTAATTTTATTTTTCTGTTGAAATTTACTTTATATTATTTCTCATTCATTATTCTTTACTTGAACAGATTTTTTGAAAGGCCAAATGGCGGTTGAAATCCCATGGGTCAAATTGCTATTACTTAAGATGTTTGTCATACAACTATGTACTATCTTCTAGAGCTAAACAGGTGAAGAAAAGAAAGAGGAGTGAGACAAAATCTGGAGGGTTAAGGAGGAAATCCAAAAGGAAAAATAATATAAAGTATACATGTGTATAATATATATACATATATATATACAGACTAGATATTGTCCGTCGCTAAAGCCACTATTCTGCAATTCAAAACATATATGTGTTTGGCTATTAGTCAACTATATTTGCATGTGATCTCGCCAAAATCAAGATACAAAAGTATGCTTTACTTTCTAAGATTTGCAGTGCAAAAGTAAAGGTCGAACCCACATAGATTGATTATTTTTGTCCTTTAATTAATAAAATCTAGATCTATTTAGTTATAGAAAACGAAAATTCGATTGATTGTTGATTTAACTACAATTATGAATTAAACTATGAAATTATGGAAATGAAATACTAAAATTAAAACTAAGTAAACAAATGCAATGATTAAGATTGTTTTGATATGAGTGAATCTAGGATTACAAATCCACCACTAACCATGCATCGGGGTCTATACTTCCTACTTTAAGATTTATGATTGGATAGTTATGATCTATAGTAGCTACAAGCCCGGTAATATCAACAAGAAGATATCACTAGTTTAACCTAAGCATAACTCATCTTCGGTTGGCATGAATTGTTTACCTATAACTAGGGTGTAGCACAACCCATCTTTCCTAAGTATGAATCATAAAAGGTATAAACATTGCAATCACATAAGCACCATTGTATTTAAATATTCCTATCAATCACATAAATCAAAGAATATTGGCTTCAATAAATAGAAGGAAGAATCTAAGACAAGAATAAATCCAAAATATTATTGATTATTAACATTCAAAATCCGATTATATATTCATAATCCTCAAACATATAATCACTATCCAATTACATAAAATCCTAAAGAAAGAAAGCAAAGAATCCCCCTTTACATAGCTAGGGTTTCATTGAAACCCTAGAATAGGTGTTTAGTTGTGCATAGTCGATGAAAACAAGTAGATGGAGATGATTGTCGTCATTAGAGACCTTCAAGCTAGATCTTCTCTTCTCTTTCTTTCCTCTCCCAAGCTGCCTCCAAAGTTGTATATTATGATGTGTAACCCTACAATTGATTTAGAATGATCTATGTATAGTTGTAGAGGGATTAGGAAGGCTTTTTGTAAACCTAATCCGTCTAAAACAACTATATTTCACTTTTTGGACGTAATTAGGAAATTCTGTTGGCGTAGGGGTCTTCAGCTCATTAAAATACGCGTTTTCACTTTTTTTCACAAGTTGCCCAAGCAGGCCGCGCTAGCGCAATTTCGAAAAGTCATGCGAGTGGGCCGCGCGCGCGAGGTGGTCTTTTCTGCTTCTTTTCTTCTATTTTCACACCATTTTTAGCCTAGAACTCTCTCTTTCTTCTATAACTTGACAAAATGAAAAATGAAGTAAAAGTACACGAAAATAAGATAGTAAGTGCTAACAAATGTGAATTAAGGAGTGTAAATAGGAATCGCTCACTCCCGATCACACCCCCAAACTTACAATTTGCTAGTCCTTGAGCAGAAAGAACATAAAAGTTAAACTACTATTAAAAAAATCCTACTCCATTGTCGCATGGATTGCGATTGCACTTAGCATGTGCAACCAGCCTTTTAAACCTCTAGGTGTCCCTAGTCGGACAAGTGAAGTCTCATGAGGGTTCTCGTTAACAAGTCACCCACAACTATTTTTATTAGTTGTAAAAAGAAAAATTTTATTCAAAATTTCAACATTTCAACATTTGCATCCTTCTTGCTGAACTGAATCTAAAAAAAAACATTAAATCATCGAGAGTAACACAATCTTACATCCACCCAAATCATGAAAATATTTCGAACACATATATCGAAGAATTAATAGAGTATATCAACAACTCGCATGTGTGTGAGTGGAAATCAAGTGGATACGCGTTCATTATGAACTTGAAATATAACTTAGATAACCGTTTACCAATGCTTCAACTATAAACCTCACGTTGTTAATCACACTCTAAAATGAAGCATTCTAAAACAGGTGTAATCACTCAGGTATATGCGAGGGGGATAATTATTTTCAAAACAAATAAACTCGCATAGGACATAAAACAACGTATGACACGAAAGAATCTGAGTCTCACAGATAAGATATCGAACGTCAAGCAAATTTCATCACTACCATATTTTATTCCCCTTTTCTATCGTTTCTATATTCAGATCATGTTTCCCTAGGATCAAATAGGACTTTAACAAGGGTTAAAATGTCATTCAAGGGTTATAGCTAGAAAAGAAAGGTAAAAGGATTCAAAAAGTCCGCAAGTAGATATGACTGGCCGTAACGTGAAATCCAAGAGCTTTTACTACGACTATTTATTACTACTTCATATATTTTTCTTCTTCTTCATTTTTTTCCAAGACATGAATTCAACTCTTTTCTTTCATAAAAAGGGATCCGAAAATACAGTCGTTGACCACTTGTCGCAAATCCTGGTTGACTCTAATAACATTATTCTCCTTCAAGATTCTTCTCAGACAAACAACTATTTACGATATCTAATGTGAAGCGTCCGTGGTTTAGCGATATTGTAAATTACATACCTACCACATATGTCCCTCCTACTTGGTCTCAACAAGATAAAGATAGATTTTTCTCGCAAGTTAAATATTATTATTGGGACTATCCACTTTTGTTCCAACATTGTTCTGATCAAATCATTTGACGATGTGTTCCAGAGAGTGAGTTTAACTCCATTTTAAATTTCTGTCACTCTTTAGAATGTAGAGGTCACTTTGGTGGCTGTCGTACGACTGCTAAAGTACTCCAGAGTGGGTTGTACAGGCCGTCTCTTTTTAAAGACACTCATGAATATTGTTAAAATTGTGTGCGTTGCCAACAAACAGGTAATCTGTCACATTTTGATGCAATGCCTCTCACAACAATCCTGATAATTGAACTTTTCGACGTGTGGGGCATTGATTTTATGGGACCGTTTTTGTCATCTTTCAATTTTGAGTATATTCTAGTCGCGGTCGACTACGTTTCCAACTGGGTGGAAGCAGTAGCGACGAAAATGAACGACCATAAAGTAGTAATATAATTTATAAAGGATTGTATCTTTTGTCGTTTCGATACACCGCGAGCTATTATAAGCGACGGTGGCACACATTTCTGTAATCGTCCCTTCGAAGCCCTTGTACACAAATATTCAGTTACTCATAAGGCTGGAAGAACATATCATCCTTAAACTCAAGTTCAAGTTGAAGTCTCTAATAGAGAAGTAAAAAGCATATTAGAAAAAAAACAATATGTCCCGATTGCAAAGATTGGTCACAATGATTGAGCGATGCACTTTGGGCTCACCGCATTGCGTATAAAACTCCTATTGGGATGTTCCCATATCTATTAGTGTTTGGAAAAGTGTGCCACTTACCCATTGAATTAGAGCACAAATCGTATTGGGCCATTAAAGCCTTTAATCAATATAAAAAATCGGCAGGATGTCACCGAAAACTTCAACTACAAGAACTTGAAGAATTAATAAATGATGTCTATGAGAATGCGAGAATTTATAAAGAATGATCGAAAGCATTTCACGATAAAATGATCAATTGTAAAAACTTCAAGGTTGGACAATGTGTGTGGCTATTTAATTCCAAATTAAGGCTATTCACGGGTAAATTATGTTCCCGATGGGATGGTCCATTTAGAGCGATCGAAATACAAGAAACAAACGGCGGAACACTTTTTAAGGTAATTGGCCAACGGCTTAAGCCGTAGTGGACGAAGGAGACAGATGAACGAGATATTGAATCCATAGATCTGGTATATCCTATCTATTCTGATTGAGCACCTGCATTGGTCGAGCTGGCAATGTGAAACCTAGCGCTTCTTAGGAGGCTACCCAAGCATTTGATAGTGTTTTTCATTAGTTTTGTACACTTTTTAGGAGTTTTTGAGTCAATGTTTAAGTCTTTGAATACCCAACAGTAGAGAATTTGATCATTTATACCCCTATACAAGAAAACAAGTGAGAAAGGAAAAAAAGATTACCTCTCGCGCACGACCCGCTAACGCAACAGTTCACTCGTGCGGCCCACTCACGTGAGTTTTTGCCGCAGGAAATTTTTTTTAACTTCTTTCTATATGCCCTCAGCCTCTAGTCGCGCCTCAAATTGCGCACGTGAGGGCTGGTTGCCCGAGCGGCTAGCTCGCGCGAGTATTTAACTTAGAAATTTTTTATGAGCCTTAAAAACAAACCTCAGTCTTACCTCACGGAGGGACTCGCGCGCGCGATGGTCTCTACCACGGCGATCCTCCTCGCCTATAAATAGGGCTTTTTAGCCCTAATTTCTCAGATATCTCTCTCTCTCTCTCTCTTCGTTTTCTCTCTCGCAATCCTCTCTCTCTCTCACTCATTCTCTCCCTCTCTCTCCACCTTTCCCCTCCAACAAACACAACCACCACTAAACGCCAGATCGCTACCACCGAACGCCACTACCGCCGCCACAACCGTGAATCGCGACCAAGATTTCCTTCTCTGCGTTCGTTTGTTCTCTCTATCCAGGTATATACATACATATATATGTATTACATATATAACCATATACTCAAACATATATGTATACATATATAGTTACAAACATGAGATAATGTGGTATACATATATATATATATGTATATGCTCACTCACACACAGCCACTCACTCATGCACACTCAAGAACCCTAGCCCCTTTCAATCATACACACACTAAACCCACATATACACTCACTGAATCATAAAGATATTTATATATCTATCCACACATACACACATTGATCAGAATTCCCAAACCCTAACCCTAACCCTGATTTGAACAACACTAATCAATTATAGGGTTGTAATTTGGGGCTTTATATATCTACATACGTATGTACATTTGTAGGTATATATATACATACATAGATATAGATCTAGATACATAGCTAGATACATACATCTATATGCGTATATATTAAGCTCTACACACACATGAAACCCTAGCCCTTCAAATGGGAAAATATGCAGTTGTCCAATCGCAGTCTTGACCATACACGCACAGAGAACTGCACACTAAAATATGACCCTAAACCTCGTTCTTGATCTTGACAGAAATTGGTCTCATATTCAATACATATCGATGTTGTGTGAACATTGAGTTCACCACCAATTTAGCTTAGGCCAATTTTTGTGAAAATATATATGAAATCAAGATCTTCGTCTTAGTGGGCAATCAATTTAAACAATCCTTACCTGCATCTAAGACTGAGCCAACCATATGCAAAATCAATTTAAATAGGTGCATGCTAGTGTGGAGACAAAGACTTAAAAGCATAGACTGCTGACATTTACATTATTTTCTCAAAGAATGAACCGGAGCCTGATTAAAAATCAATTTTAATTGTTTCTACTAGCATACAAAACACAATCAAGTCACAATCCTACTCAAAACCATCTTGAAAATTTCATATTCGGTAATTCAAATGAAAATCCGGCTATGGAAATACTTAATTAATTACATACATTGTTCATTAAACACACGACAAGTACCCTGTAACTTGCCACAATGTGTGTGCCATTTTGGGACGATGAGTGGGAAGGGGGCAGTCCCTTCTCACAGTTGCTGGGTGTTTTCCCCCGTGGACCCCATTTTATTTACACTGTTGAGTATATATTGATTGTATCCCTTGCCGGGATTTTTTTTGTTTGTAGTAGGTGCCCTTTCCCTCTGCCCTCATCCCTTTTCTTTTTCAGGGTATTAGACCATTTTAAAGGGAACATTTTCATCGTTTAATAATAAAAAAAAAACCATGACCAAAAGATCAGTCAAATCAACCTCGAGTTCTTAACCACCATAGAAAAAGTCAAAAGGAAAAGAAAAAAAAAACTGAATTGACAGTCAACCCTAATGACCTCTCACCCATATTCGCAAACCACGGTCTCAATCATGAGACCGCCATCGACACTAATTTCTTTGCATATGATGTTAATGCTAGGTAGGACCACAATACCTTGACAGCCCGCAAATTAGCCCCACTGCTCTTCTTCTGACACCCAGACCTAATCAACTACCCTCGCCTCGTCCACCTATTCTACCAAAACCTCTGTTACCATAAAGAATAATTGAGCCAACATGCCTACCTAAGCACCACTATAGATAGCCACATCGTCACCATCAACCCTGACAACATCTCTGAGGCCCTCCAATACCCCTCCCACTCTTACCAAGTCCTGAAACTCAACATCCTATCCAAACAGCACCATTTTACCCACATTACATAGGACATATATGGCAGCTGCATTGGTTTGGGGTAGACTATCTGACGATCAAATTTGCCCTGCCAAATGTGATTTGTTGACCACGTGTTCAAAAGAAACCTCTACCCTTGGGGCCACGAGCAGGAGAAAACAAAAGAGATACACCATACCCTTCACGCCGTCTCTCATTGTAATTGGTTTCGCCCTAATTTGATCATCATGGAGGGCATGCATATAGCTGGCCACATTATCGACCACGCCACCGACTCTAAGCTCCTCCTGCCTTACCCCTAAACCATCACGACAATCCTTCGATCCAAAGCCTTTTCTATACCTTCGGATGAACCTGTTGATAGACATATCCCAGAGTTCGCTTCCACTGATTGGAAGTTGAGCCTTGATCAACTGGGTATGGAGGTTAGGAGGGCTAGGGATCAGGCCCAGGCACATCGTGAGAAAGAGCCACAGTGTCCACCTCTACCAGAGGATAAGCCATACTCTTAAACTTGCGGCGACGTTTGTTCCTTCAGAGGGGAGACCCTCCGACTGTAGTCTTACATGCGTTCAAACTTCTAACTAGCTCATCCTGACCAGCTGGAGGATATCTTAGCATAGGGAGAGGCTACCTACCAGTCAGCATTCCCACGACCTACGTAGCAGGATGCTAAGGTGGCTGGTGAAGAGGAGAAAGATGTTGAGGTTGGTGAGGAGGGAAGTGATGACAAGGATGGGAGTGATGGTGATGGTGATGGTGATGTTAGAGGGGTTTTGGGTTGGAGTTGGTGTTGATGTTGATGTTAGTTGAGGGCGATGATGATTAGGGTTGGGTGGTAGGACATTTGTTTTTTCTCTCTTTATGTATTTGATGGGATAGGTATCAAACATTTCCAGACATTGACTTGTATATTCTTTCATTTTGTTTCTTTTGCTTTTACATTTTCATTTTCTTTTTGTTTATTAGGATTCTGATGTACTCGACTTCAACCGATTAAGTTTATTTTTCATTTTTCTTTTTGTTTTTCTCTTTGGGTCTGTATTTATTATTTTGGTGCCCATTCTTTTCTTTAAGTTTCTTTATGGTTTATTTATATTCCTGGTAGTTTTATTAGTCAGACTGCAAATTTGGCTTTACCCATATCCATGGATAATTAAGAAATGTTTGAATTAGAAACTTTTGCGACCTTCTTAATACTTGTTAATCATGAGCAAATCTCGTGCCCCATGCATTATACAGGAATCTAGTAGGTTCAGGTTTGGGGGAGGTGTTGCACAAAATTTCATCAATATAAGAATTATGTCGCATAAGTTGAACCATTATACTAATTCTTAATGCATGTTGTCAATCACCAATATTGTCAATTTTTCTTTTTGATTTATTAAAATGAACTAATTCAGTTGTAGTTTGTGGTTAATTTGTGTTTCAGGTTTATAACTTCGAATAATCCATACAGCTTTACCTCATCCCTCAAGTCTTTTTTTCCAAACCTGTATTATGGACCACTATATATCTCCTCCATCTTCACCTGATAGGAATTCTAGTGAGTCAAGTTGTCATTCCATTCGTAGTACAACTGCTGACGATACCTCACCTAGATCAACAGTAGCTAAAACCAAATCCTATGGTCCAATCGACCGTCCTAGTTGAGACCCCTGTTCATGGTACCGTCGTTGTTCTTGCGTCCTTATTCTTGTTTGTTCCGATTCCTCAGACGATGAGGATAGCCTATTCAGCGATGACCCCACATATATAGATGATCCCTATGGTGCACCCCCGACTTCTTCAGAGTCTTCCTCTTCCGATTCGACTAATTACCAGATCGATGACGACAAGGAAGAGGATGATGAGGGCGTTATACAGAGTCTAGGTGATCCATTCCGTTGAGCGTATCGAGACCATTGTCACTTCACCCGAGGTCACGTATCCTTACCGGGATTTACCGGATTATGTCCTAGTTGTTGTCAGACAGTGTACGGGACATCCTGATTGGTCCTCGGAGGATATAGCCTCCATTTTTACACCATACGATGGTCTAGAGAAGGATGAGGTAGACTTAGCTCTAGAGATGATCGAGGAGGAGGATGAGATAGAGTTGTCCCCATTTGACCCCACAGAGCATCTGGATTGGGCGTTGTTTAATACATATAGATGTGATGCAGCACCACCTTCTTTAGATGCTTTCAAGGGCGTGGACGTGCTGGTTATCTTCACCGTGGAGTACATTCATATCATTGTCATGTTTCAATCAGCATATGGACCTGCGGTGACTAGGTTTAGGGGAAGTATTATGGATTCTTTGTATAGTAGGAGTAGTCGTTTTATTTTGTTTCGTTTATTTTCATTTATTAGTAGCTTTAGTAGTTAGTAGCTTTATTAGTAGCATTCTGTAAAGAAATTATTCTGTTCAATTTTTTATTTTATTAGTAGCTTTTCAATTTTTGATTCCTTTATTCGTTGTAAAAAAATTTTAAATAGTCATACTAATTATAAAAAAAGTACGAATTTTAATACTGTTCAACATTCAATTCTTTCTTGATTGACTAGATTTCATTGAAACGTGAAGTTAAGAGAGTACATAATCCAATGTTTACTAAAGATGTGAAGGTATTTCTTGAAAATTATGTTTCGTTTGAATCATCGTTTTATATCTTGAACTTGCATAATTACTTGTGCACGGCACGTAGTCATGTGGATGCATGTTTATATTGAACTATAATATGTTTTGGATTTCTAAAAAGCAACATTGTGGAGACTAAACCGGTGAGCTTTAGAGCCTTTCATTCTTGTTTGAGGGTTATAAATTTACTTCATCGAATCTCATTGGCAAAGCACATTATCTTGTTGATTAGTCTCATTATTTCTTCATTTTGATTGAAAGTTGAGTCAGTATTATAATTACCATGTTTAATGAAATATAAATATATTTTCCTTGATATCATAACATTGAAGGACCAGGTGACCTTAAGAGATGATATTAGGCCATCCTTCTGTCTAACCCCTTTTTGGCCTTTGACCTACCCATTAAATAATTTCAGATCCTTCATTAGCCCCTTGAGCCTTCAATTAAGCAGTTTTCTTTGTTCACCCATTATCCTACCTACTCTTATACGGAGTTCACCAATGTATAAAATTACATAACACATGTCCAAGAGCGGTTGAAAATGGTTGTCCATAAAGAAATTGGGCTAATAGCGACTAGTAGAAAGTAGAAAGCGGAGTATTGAGTAGTATAAATAAAAGAAAAGAAAAGAAGTGATATAGATTGATATACAAGTATATATCGGAAAAAGATTAAAAAAAAAGAAAAGAGTTGAAATTGAAAGAAAGAAGAAGAAGAAGAAAGATATATGTAGTAAATGAGAAATAAATAGCCGTTGTAGTAAAAGCTCTTGGATTACACGCTACAGCCATTCATATCTACTTGAGGACTTTTTGAGTCCCTTTTTATTTCTTATTTCGTAATCGAACTTTTGAAGGAGTAAGATCCAACGGATTTAAACGAGGTTTAGTTTCCTTTTTATTTAAGAGATGAGGCAACGTGGAGTGGTCAGTATAAACAATAACCTTAGACCTTAATAGATATGAACGATACTTATCAAGGACAAACACGACCACGAGTAATTCTTTTTTAGTAGTAGTGAAATTTAATTGTGCGTCATTAAGAGTCTTACTAACTTAATAAATTACATGACGAATTTTATTGACTTTCTTACCTAAAGCGGCTCCAACCGCGTAATAAAATGCATCGCACATTAGTTAAAACGGTAGGGTCAAATCAGGGGATCGGATTACCGGAGCCGTGGAAAGTAAAGTTCTCAATATTGTGAATGATTTAAGATAGTCATTATCAAAGACAAATGGGGCGTCTTTGGCAAGCAAGTTGCACAAGGGACTTGAAATCTTGATAAAGTCTTTGATAAATTGACGGTAAAATCCAGCATGACCAAGAAATGAACAAATTTGACGAATGGAAGATAGTGGCGGAAGTTTATCTGTCAATTCAATTTTTGCTTTATCGACTTCTATACCACGTTTAGATACGACATGACCCAAGATAATTCCATCTTGAACCATAAAATGACTCTTCACCCAATTTAAAACCAAATTCGCTTCCTCATAATGGGCAAGGACTTTCGTAATGTTTTAGAGACACTCTTCAAATGTAGGACCAAAAACTAAGAAATCGTCCATGAATACTTCCAAAAACTTTTCAACCATATCCAAAAAGATTGCCATCATACACTATTGAAAAGTGCCTGGTGCGTTACACAAGCCAAACGACATGCGGCGATAGGCAAATGTGCCAAAGGGACAGGTGAAAGTTATCTTCTCTTGGTCATCGAGATAGACAGGCACTTGGCTCGAAATAGAGCATCCATCTAGAAAACAATAGAAACTTTAACCAGATAGACGTTCCAAGATTTGATCAATGAACAAAAGAGGAAAATGATCTTTACGGGTCATGGTGTTAAGTTTACGATAGTTAATACATACCCGACAACCAGTAGTTTGGCGGGTGGGGACAAGTTCTCCTTCACATTTGGCACGACTGTGATGCCCGATTTCTTTAGAGCAACCTGCATGGGGCTGAACCAATTACTATCAGAGATCGAATAAATAATGCCCGCTTCTATGAGTATAATAACTTCCTTCATGTCTACCTTTTTCATATTAGGGTTAAGACGTCTTTTCATTTCTTGAGATGGTTTAGTGTTTTCCTCTAAGTTTATTCGGTGCATGCAGACAGACGGGTTAATTAATTTTAAGTCAGCTACCGTCTAACCAATAGCTTTCTTATGATCTCCTAGGACTTTTAATAGTTAAGTCTCGTGGTCCATAGATAACTTTGATGCTATTATGACCAAGAGTGTAGTATTGGGTCCTAGAAAGACATATTTCAAGGAGATTGGTAATGGTTTTAGTTCAAGCATTGGAGGACACTCGGTGGACGATAGTGCAGGTTCATGTGCAAGAGGAGGGAGAGCCTCTATCTTGGGCATCCATGGGAGTACGCTAGTCGTGTTTACTGATTCCAATTGGTTATTCAATTCCCCAATTGATTTATCAACGTCAAAAGCAATAAAGTTGAAATGCGATAAACACGCTTTTAAGGCTTCTTTGGTTAATATAAAAGGGGCTGCCTCTTCTACTAACTCATCAATTAAGCCTATCGCGTAGCAATCCGCCTCGTCGTCATCCCTATGAGGTTAATTTAATGCATTAAATACATTAAGGCGAACGATCAAATTTCTAAACGTTATATCCATAACCCCAATCCTACAATTTATAATTGAATTTGCAGTAGTTAAGAATGGACGTCCTAGGATAACTGGGACGTGTTTATTAGCATCAAGGACCGGTTCTGTATCGAGTACAATGAAATCAACTGGGTAATAGCACCTATCTACCTTTACCAAAACGTCTTCTATCACACCATGTAGAACTTTAATGGAGAGATCTGCAAGTTGTAAGGTATTCGTAGTTGGTTTTAGTTCACCTAGACCAAGATGTTCATAAACTGAGTACAGGAGTAGGTTCACACTTGCTCAAAGATCGAGAAGGGCCTAGTGGATATTTGTCACTTATATGACACGCGATTATCGGTGTACCCGGGTCCTTGTATTTAAGTGTATATGTTAAAAGATAGAACTAACCTTCTCTGTTAAAATGACTTTTTTAGACAGATGATTTTGAGATTTCCTCTTTTGAGTGCACAATTCTTTTAAAAATTTAGCATATGGAGGTATTTGTTTAACGGCATCGAGAAGTGGGATATTGATTTTCACCTCGTTAAATATCTCTAAAATGTCCTCAAGCCTCGATCCTTTCTTAAAAAAGTGAGATGGGGGCATCTATGCCTGGGGAAACGGCATCTTAGGCACGTAATTTGATGGGTTTGTTGTGTTAGATGTATTAAGTATCGAAGGATTAGAGTCCTTTGTATTTGTATCATTCCCATCATGTTCTTTATTGATTTCTTTTCCTTTATCTTTTCTAGGTTCGGGAGGAGGTGTGGCCTCCTCAGGACGCTCAGTTGTTCTCATGGATACTGCATTCACTTGATCACTTACTATACCTACTTCATATTGCCCTTTTAGGTTTTGAACCAATTGACTCAGTAACTTCCCTTCATTACGACGATTTAACGTATTAGTTAGTTGCCCCATTTGTGATTCTAACTTAGCAATAGATTGTGTATGGGAGTTAACAAGTTGAGATTGCGACTGAGATTGGGCCTCTAAATTTTTCAAAGATGCCAACACACTCTCTTCAAAAGATTTATCCCTAAGAGGATTAGCACGAAAGGGAGGTTGTTGGTATTGCTTAGGTTGAGGCCTATATGCATTAGGAAAGTTTGTCGTCTCTAGTTTTTGGAATGAATATGGTCCTTCACTATTAGACCTCCGTGAGAGGTTTGGGTGAGGTTTCCATGTCGTGTCTAGTTTATAGCCAGCGGGGTTATAATTAGGTCTTCGGACCAATTGAACAACATTGATATGTTATTCCACAAATTCCAAAAATTGTGAAGCCAATGGATATACAAGTGTAGAATGAGATGGATCGGAACATAATTAGCATATTTTGGCAGGAGGTGGGCCCTACATATGGCCCATCATCATTAATTGGTCTAGTTTCCTAGATAGTTCTTGAATTTAAATTAAATGACCTGACTCAACCTTTGCCTCTCGTTTAGGTTGTGGTAGAAGGCATCCCTCTAGACATACAGACATAGCTTGATGCATTAAATTTTCACTTAAAGTTTTAGATATTTTCCAAGCACCGTCGGCACTTTTGTGGAGGAATGTCCCTGCACAAACAGCATCGACGGTGTTGCGAACAGATGGAACAAATCCCTCGTAGAAAACTTGTACCAATTTCCATTTAGGGATTTGATGATGAGGGGCAAGAGCGTAAAAGTTCTTTAAATTGTTCCCACGTATCGTATAGTTTTCACCATCTTGCATTGTGAAATTCGTTATAGATTTTTGAATTTTATTTGTTCGAGTGATGGGGAAAAACTTTTGTAGGAACGCAGTATGCAACCCATCCCATATTCTTATAGAGTTCGGCTCAAGAGATTGGAGCCAATTTTAGCTTTATCCTTGAGAGAAAATGGAAAAGATGCAATTTCAGTTCATCATCAGTTAAATTTTGAATTTTTATAGTAGCACATATATCTTGAAATTCACCTAAATGATGGTAAGGATCTTCCTTAATGCGACCATGAAAAGACGGAAGAAGTGCAATGGTCAATGGCTTGATCTCGAAGTGAGATGCATTCACCTCTGGTAACTCTATGAATGATGGTGGCATATATGCTGTAGGAGTAAAATAATCTTTTAGAGGCGAAGGTTGAGGTATGTTAGGGTTGGCTCCATTATTCTGGTTGTTCCCGTTATTTCCAAAATCGGCCATTGGAATAGGGTTGATCTTAATAGTTCTAGTTTTCCTTAAATGTTTAGGATTGCTTTGGATTTTGTACCCAAACAAAGACGGTGGTTTTAAAATAGATTCGCCGTCTAACATCAGCCGAGCTCTAGAAGTTTGGGTTGAAGACTTAAGGACTCTAAGGGTTTGCTCGAGTTCGAGATTAAGCGGATGTAATTCAGGTTGCTTCGAACGGGTACCAAACATAAACTAAAGAAAGTGACACTATGATAAAGACTGACTCAACAAAATAAGAAACTAAACTACACAAATAATCAAACAGGCATACAAATCTATGATGCATGCAATTATCTTGTTATGCAGTGATTCGCGTCAAAGTTCAGTGCCTTGGGTTTCCTAGCTAATGTACGTGCTCACTCCACACCTAAGCTAATGCAAGTAATGTGTTTCAGCGCCCTGACTTACAGTGCCTTGATGCAAAATTTAAAACACAACGGATTTATTTGGTATTTTGATTTTTTATTGCAACTTTTTTTAGAATTCGCGTAAGTTCCGCTGATGTGCATCGTTACTCCACTTTAACTTGATATGATTTGATGACTTGAGAGCTGCAAAATACAGATAATTTTTCAACGACACAAAAATTCAACTGGAAAATAAAGGAAAGAAAATCTAACATAATATATACTAACTAACTAAATTAAGATTCTAAAAATTATTGGCAAAAAATATTGCAATCCCCGGCAACGGCACCAAAAATTGTTCTCGTCAAAATCAAGATGTAAAAGGATGCTTTACTTTCTAAGATTTGTAGTGCGGAAGTAAAGGTCGAACCCACAGAGATTGATTGTTTTTGTCCTTTAATTAATAAAACAAAGATCTATTTAGTTATAGAAAACAGAAATTCGATTGATTGTTGATTTAACTACTACTATGAATTAAACTATGAAATTATGGAAATAAAATACTAAAATTAAAACTAAGTAAACAAATGCAATAATTGATATGAGTGAATGGGATCTAGGATTACAAATCCACCACTAACCATGCATCGGGGATCTATACTTCCTACTTTAAGATTTATGATTGGATAGTTATGATCTATCATATCTACAAGCCCGGTAGTATCGGCAAGAAGATATCACTAGTTTAACCTAAGCATAACTCATCTTCGGTTGGGCATAAATTGTCTAGCTATAACTAGGGTGTAGCACAACCCATCTGTCCGAAGCATGAATCATAAATGGTATAAACATCACAATCACATAAGCACCATTGTATGTGAATATTCTTATCAATCATAGAAATCAAAAAATATTGGGTTCAATAAATACAAGGAAGAATCCAAGACAAGAATAAATTCAAAAAATTATTGATCATTAACATTCAAAATCCAATTATACATTCATAATCCTCAAACATACAATCACTACTCAATTACATAAAATCCTAAAGAAAGAAAGAAAAGAATCCCCCTTTACATAGCTAGGGTTTCATTGAAACCTTAGAATAGGTGTTTAGTTGTGCATAGTTGATAAAAACAAGTAGATGGAGATGATTGTCGCCATTAGAGACCTTCAAGCTAGATCTTCTCTTCTCTTACTTTCCTCTCCCAAGCTCCCTCCAAAGTTAAGTATTATGATGTGTAACCCTACAATTGATTTAGAATGATATATATATATATAGTTGTAGAGGGATTAGAAAGGCTTTTTGTAAACCTAATCCGTCTAAAACAACTAAATTTCACTTTCTGGACTTAATTAGGAAATTCTGTTCGCGAAGGGGTCTTCAGCACATTAAAATTCATGTTTTCACTTTTTTCTACAGGTCACACAAGCGGGCCATGCGAGCATTCCGAAAAGTTGCACGAGAGGGACTCGCATGCGAGGTGGTCTTTTCTGCTTCTTTTCTTCTATTTTCACAGCCTTTTAGCCTGGAAGTCTTGCTTTCTTCTATAACCTGACAAAAAATGGAAAACGAAGTAAAAGTACCCGAAAATAGGATATTAAGTGCTAACAAATGTGAATTAAGGTGTGTAAATAGGAATTTTTCACTCCCGACCAGCATGAAAGCTTCAAATTACAATGAATTATGCTTACAACAAAAATAGAAAATCTCACATCAATAATTCATATGTTTGGCAATTAGTCTACTATACTTGCATGAAAGCTTCAAATTATAATGAATTGTGCCTACAACAAAAATGGAACATCTCACATCAGTAATTCATGTGGCAAAAAAAAAAAGATATCTTCACTTTTTGCTTGACTTGTCCTTCGTTATTAACACTTTCATATTGTCATTCAGATTTCAGACACGCCAAATCTTCTTTTTCTCTACTATAAAAAAAAAAAAAAGAGAAAGAAAGAAAGTAAATAGCGGCAAGCACCGTTAACAAGTAAATAGCAACAATGCTTTTTCATTTAAACATTTATTGAAGCATCTATTTAGTAAATTCAAAAGTCGAAGAATGCTTTAGCTTTGACCCTTCAATAGAACAAAAGTGGTCTACTTAGCCTCAAAAAAATGGCAGACATTCCTCATCACATTACCAAAACTTTAAGTAGAAATCCATTATTATAAAAATAAATAATGATAATAATAAATAGAAATCCACTATTTTAAAAAAAAATTGAAAAGTGGGGTGGGAAGGTGTGAACATAGAGAATATGTTCAAATTTGAATATATCTTTGCCCAACAAACACAAAAGAATACATAAAATTAGTAGAGTTCAACATTCAAAGAAAAAGAGAGAAGAAATCAAGGTAGAGAAATGTACAGTAAGTTTAAAGAATACATAAAATTAAACATAAGTAAACCTTGAAAAACACAAAACCATGGGGAAAACTGGTTTTCATAACCCATGGACTCTAAAAAGTAAGCAGTAACACCCAAACCCATATTATACACTGGGATTAGAAGTGAGAGATTTGTTTGATTTGAGTAGAATTCAAAATGATGGAAAAGTAAATACACAGGTCGTGAGTAGGAAAAAAAACAGATAGCAAGGGAGCCTCACCGGCCAGCTCACCCCCACCGCAAGCCCTCCTCCGCCCACCTCGCCGCTGACCACACCACACTACACCACTTCCAACACCTCCTCTCCAGCCACCTCCACCTCTTCCTCCCTCCTCTCCATTTACCACCACCTCTTCCTCCCTCTTCACCATCACCACCACCAGTCCAGCCACCACCACTCTAACCCCTCCTCCAGTCCTCCTCCTCATTGCCAAGCACATACACACATAATGTCACACACACATATATGCATATGTATATGTATCTAATTTTCTTTTATCTTCTCTAAAAACACCTCTCAAAGAAAAAAGAAAAGAAAAGCTACCTACTTTTTTATTTAGTTGTGAATAAGAAAATGTTTTTTTTTTACTTATTTACTTCCAAAAAGAAAAGAAAAAAAAGAAGAAGATTTTTTTATTTTACTTATTTACTTACTAAACAAAAAATTAGAAGAAAACAAAAAAAAAAGTGTTTCAAAAGAAAAAAAACCAATGCTTTTTGTATGATTTCATTTTACTTGCAAAAAAAGGGGAGAAACATAAAAGAAAAAAAAGGAAGTTTTTTTTTTTTTTTTTACTTTGCCTTTTATATACATTCTTATTTACATACATAAATGCACACATATATATATACATATACACATTCCATAACCATTTGATTTAATTAAGAATTTTAGAAAGAAAAAATTATTTCATTTGGTTTCTCTTAATTAGTTTATGTTTGGATCTACAGGGTGATAAGGTCTAAGGTGGTTCAACACAAGGGGAAAAATAAGGGAAAAGCAAAAAAGAAGCGAAGTTAGATAATACAACAAAAAAAACACATTGAACGACTTTTCTTTATCGTTTTTATTTTTGTTGTTTCATTATTTTCTTCAAAAAAAAAAAACCTTGCGTTCCTCAGTATCTGTATTCTTCTCAAATTGATGGATTACTATGGTTGGGATTAGGGATGGGAAATGGACGAAACCCAATCGAGCCGCCTCTTTTTACGTCGTTACAGCTCAATCATATATCTACTTTTTAAAACCTTTCCGATCCCTAATCACTTTTAAAAACACACCAGATCAAATCTCACATTTCTAATTTTCTCATTTTACGCCGTTATAATGCCTTTAAAGAAATTCAAAACTACTTCAAAATCCTTTTTTAAAATCACCACTTCTTCTAAAAACAACCGGGTTCAAATCCCATACTTCCAATTTCCCCATTTTATGCCATTTTAATGCCGAAATTTCAAGAAACTCAAAACTACTTCAAAACATTTTTTTTTAAATCACCACTTCTTCTAAAAACAACTGGAATCCCACACTTCCAATTTTCCCATTTTAAGTCGCCGTAATGCCGAAATTTTATAGAAGCACAAATATTTTTGGGATTAAACACACATTTTCAAAGTATACTCTGGGATTAAATCCCACATTTTTTGGACCTCTTCGGGGACTATGTCCCACATTTTCAAATCAATTCTGGGTTAAGTCCCACATTTTCAAAATCAAATTTGGGATTAAAATCCTACATCTACAAAACCAATTCTGGGACTAAACCCAACAATTTTCAAATAAATTCTGGGACTAAGTCTCACATTTTCAAAATCAATCATAGGAATAAATCCCACCTATTTTCAAAATCTACTCTGGGGTTAAAATCCCACATTTACAAAAGCATTTTGGGATTTAATCCCACATTTTCAAAATCAATTTAATTTGGGATTAAATCTTACATCTACAAAGCTAATTCTGGGACTAAGTCCCACATTATCAAATCCATTATGGAATTTAGTCCCACATTTTCAAAATATTTTCAAAATCTATTCTGGGATTAAATCCTACATTTTCAAGATACAAAACTAAGTCCCACATTTTTAGAACAATCACATTTGGCTAAAATCTAGGACAATGCAGCTCCTCACTCAAGTTCTCAACTATGCCACATCTTCTGTCCAAATTATGGACCATGTCGTTGAAGGCTAAAGTTCCCTAACTACATCTGAGTATAATTGGCACCCCTCAAGCTCACCATGAGTATAACTTATATCACTTTTCATTCCTTCATCATGAGGACAACTAAACTACATTTTAAATCCTCCCGAGAAATGAGAGACTACACACGACCTGATTCTCGATTAAACTCGGGATACGTAGGTAGCCCATGAGGGGTTTGGTCATACCAAATAAAATCCCACCTCCCATTTTATGATGCAATTTTATTTTTACTTAGACTAAAAAGCTGACATGACACTAAAATAGCGTCGTAACCCTTTCGAGGGATGTTTAGGGGTGCCTAACACCTTCCCCTAACATAATCGAGCTGTCGAACCCTTTCTTTGGTACAACAGACCATTTTTTACAAAGTCACATTTTAAAATAAGCCTTTTACTTTATTTTAAAAATCATTTAGACAGCCTACACGTCTTTAAATCAGTTAGGTGGCGACTCTGTAAAATTGAATAAAGACCCTCTTAGTTTTAAAGAAAAATTAAAACATGTATTTCAAAACGAACACACTTACATCATCCTGCCCGGGCCATTTTTGGGGCGCGACACCTTGCTTTCGTTGGTATTGTTTGACTCATTGACCTCGTCCATGTGGCGTGGTTTTCAGGGAGTTGCAAAACTAGTTAGGATTGGTCTGGAAAATGACGTGAAAGTTGTTTGTAAACTAGTTAGAAAAACTATATTAGTCTATATGCAAGGACAACACAAAATTAACGAATTTTTTCTCCTTGGAGACATTGCCCCCTTAGACCCCCATTCATTCAAAGCCGCTTGTGTACAGCCCCCTCTAACAATAAATCCTGGATCTGCCATTGTACCATGAAATTCTAAAGTACTTTGAATTGCCAATTTTTATTTCGATGGCACTTTTAGAAGATTGTTTTATTCAAGGTGTAATTTGTTGTCTGGATATAACATTATACCCACAGATACATCTTCATTCACTAGGAGTGTTTGATATAAAAGAAATTAAAACAATTTCAAATTAATTAGTTCAAAATAAGTGAATCGACAAGGAACATATAACCGTGTAGCGTGTAATTAGGGGTCGTTTAATGACTCCCCAAATTTTGTTTTGATTCTAGGAAAATGAAAGAGTAGAAACGTGTTTTCTAATTATTTATTTATTTATTTTAAAAACAGTTACAAAAATGGGCTAGAAAACAAAAACCAAAAAAGTGGTTTCAGTTTTTGTTAAGGAAAATGAAAGCATGAAATTGTTTCAGTTTTCAGAATCTAGAAAGTGAAAACATTATCATACATGCCCTTAGTGATCTGAATAATTTTACTTTTGTTGTTGTTTGGGGTCAAAGAGCAGTTCTTCAACAATTATTCCAGAATTGATAGGGATAAAAAGGACATAGCTAGTGAGTACAAAATCAATTATCATATGAATTATTGATGTGGCATAATATGTTCAACAAACTCATTCATTCTAGTTCTACTCATAATGATATTTAATCAACCCAGAACTAAAAGCTTACAAAAAAAGGAAACTAAGTACCAAAGTAAATTACCATAAGAGCTAGTGATGCAATGTAACCTATTCAATAGATAGCTCTTGCTTTCCTAATACCTCTGATAATGTTATTGAATTGTTTTGGATCGACTGTATCGTAGAAAACAAGTGAGGTTGAGGAGGAATTAGCAAGAATTCACATCCTTCCAACATTTCAACCACCTTACTCATTGTTGGCCTATCTAAGGGATTGGTCTGAATACACCACAAACTCACTAAAACCATTTTCCTAGCCATTTCATTTTCCTCTTCAGTTGTGATGACATTGAGTCTCAAATCCTTCCCATTTTCCAAATGCTCATAAATCCAATCCGGAAAATATGTTTCACTCGTTTGGTCCGATCCAACTTTAACTCTCTCTCTTGCTCCAATCATTTCAAGAACTAACATTCCATAGCTATAAACATCTGATTTATATGAGACGCCTCCAATGTTTCTGCAGAATACTTCTGGAGCAATATATCCAATAGTCCCTCTCGCACCCATCATCGATACAATGCTCTCTTTCCTTTGGCACAATTTAGCGAGCCCAAAGTCAGAGATTTTTGGGCAGAAGTCTTCGTCTAAGAGGATATTGTGAGGCTTTATGTCGAAGTGCACTATCCTTGTGGTGCACCCTCGGTGTAAGTACTCGAGCCCTCGAGCAATTCCAATTGCAATTTGGTACAATGTTTTGAATTCCAAGTGAGAGTTGGTATTCGATGATCCATTATTGTTAATAAACTTGTCTAAGGACCCGTTTGGCATGAATTCGTAAACTAGGGCTCTTTTCTGACCCTGGTAACAAAAACCTAGGAGAGTGACTACATTGACATGGGAAGTGCTGCTAATGCTAGCCACTTCATTAACAAAGTCCTCACCATTACCACCCTTTGTCTCACTCAAGAGCTTCACTGCAACAAGACGGCCATCAGATAGCTTTCCTTTGTATACACTGCCAAAACCTCCCTGACCTAGTTTCTCATTGAATGAGCTGGTCATTCTCTTGAGGTCTAAATATTTGTACCGATTTGTAGCAAGGGAACCATATTTCCTTATAAGCGCCTCAACATTTTGATCATTGAAGGTTTGCTTTTTCCTAAATAGCAAGCGTTTCATTCTTCTGCAGCAAATGACTACAATGGCGATGATCCCAGCCAAACCAATCAAGAAGACTCCTCCTATATACAAAAATTAATTAGAGGTAGGTCAAGTGATTCTGATATTATATACATGAATGTATACTAGATATTAAGAGGGGTTGATGAGTAGAGAATACATGCCCATTCTCGGGTTAAAGTTGATATCAAATTTTTTTTTTGGATTACCATAAAGGAAAATGCTACAATTATCGAATATTTGCCATTGGAAATTCTTACCGGGTGAAGTGGAGCTTACATGGCTGTACACCTCATTTGACATTTTTTTTTCTTAAATTTACAATTGGAGTTTTGGAAACAACTGATATAATGAAAAAATAGGCAAGGAAAGTATAGAAAAATGAGAAAATCAACCCTCTTTTGCCGGTATCATGCATCTCTTCAGCCCTTTGGCAAAGATGTGAATGTACATTGGTTAGAATGTGTGTGTGTGTGTGCGCGTGTATGTGTGTGTGTGTATGTGTGTGTGTGTGTGTGTGTTCTATAGTTTACTCCAGTCTCAATCTCCTACCTAAAAAATTGCAAATATTATTTATGTAGTGTATTATATGAGTATATAGAAATGGATTCTACCCTGTCCATCTTTCTGTTGCAGTTTTTTCAATCACTATGAATCTCTATAATGGTTTGTACATATGAATATCTGTACGACCTCATCATATGAAAAATTAAAGATTCAAAACGTGTTAATGACTTTAGGCCAATCTGTCTCTGTAATGTGATTTACAAAATTATTTCTAAAGTCTTGGCCAATAGACTAAAATCTTTTCTTCCTAGTATTGTTTCCCAAAATCAAAGTGCTTTTGTTTCTAGAAAACTAATTTTAGATATTATGTTGTTGCTTTTGAGGTGATGCACTATTTAAAATCCAAATCCAATGGTCACAACCACCAAATAGCTTTCAAACTCGATATGAGTAAGACTTACGACAGACTTGAATGGGCTTTTATTGAGGGCACCTTGATTAGACTGGGCTTTGACGCAAGATGGGTAGGGTTGATAATTAAGTGTGTTCAAGCAGTCTCATATTCCATTTTGCTTAATGGAAATCTTACCAACCATTTTGAACCATTGCAGGGAATCCGGCAGGGGTACCCACTTTTCCCTTTTTGTTCATTCTGTACATAGATGTTCTCTCTGTCATGCTGGATCTTGAATGTTCTAGGGGGGATATTGAAGGTGTCAAGGTTTCAAGGAATGGCCCATATGTTTTACATTTATTTTTTTTACAGATGATAGTCTCCTGTTTTATCATGCTAAAGAGGATGAATGTCACCATCTTATGAGCGTTTTTTCAAAAATACGAGGAGGTCACAGGTTAGAAATTAAATGTTGAAAAATCTATTATTTATCTCAGTCCCAACACTTCGGAGAATGTGTCCTCTAATATCAAGTCTTTCCTTGGAGTTGAGTCTCTGGTGGTTCATGAGAAATATTTGGGCCTTTCCATCTTTGATTGGTCAATCTAAGAAGCAAAATTTTGCTTCTATTCGGGATAGAGTGGCTTGTAAAGTAAAGGGTTGGAAGGAGAGACTCTTGTCTAAGGGTGGTAGAGAGGTACTCATTAAGGCCGTGGCACATGTTGTAATGTCATGCTTTCAGTTTCCTTTTCCTATTTGTAAGGTTAACTCAGGCCAACTGGCTTGATTCTCATTGGGTAGTTCAGGGGAGAAACACAATATCCATGGGGATTCGTGGGAAAAACTTTGTAAACCTATGACGTAGAGGGACAGGGCTTTAGGGATCTTGGTGCCTTCAACTAGACTATGCTTATGAAGCAATTATGGAGGTTAACTATGTGGCACGATTCTATATTCTACCAAGTCTACAAATCACATTATTTCCCAAATGGTGATTTATTACAGGAAAATTTGGATTCCTACCCCTCTTTCACTTAGAGGAGCATTTGGGGGCACTTTGGACCTTTTTAAGAAAGGTATTAGATGGAGAATTGGTACTGGAGATTATGTGGTTGTGGGTGGTGATCCGCGGATTTTGACACCTTTTTCTTTCAGGCTAGTGTCTCCCTTCTTTGAATTAAGAGCTTAAACACAACAAAGTGGCATTTCTTATTGATCAAGGTACGTGTACTTGGAAAGAGTCTCTCATTCTTTGCTAATTTCTTGCTCTATGAGGTTATCTCTATCCTCAGTATGCCCATTCGTAGTTCCGCTGCTTCGGACACATTAATTTGGCATTGGGATAGAAAGGGCACATTCTCGTTTCGGTCAACTTATCATGTGGGTTTGGAAGCGAATTTTATCAAAGTAGGAGGGGGGTGCTTCGGATGGGAGGGGTGGTGTTTTTCATTGGCAGCAGCTTTGGGACCTTCCGGTCCCAGTAAGGATTAAATCTTTTGGCTGGTCGATTCTCCAAGATTTCCTCCCTTGTAATGCAAATTTGTTCAAAAGGGCTTAAACTTGGTTCGAAAGGGCTTAATTAGTGTGGTGATACTGAAACTGTGACCCATGCTCTTTGTCAATGCCATTTTGCTAGAGATTTGTGGTCTCGAAATTTTTCGCACGGCCTACGATCAATTGGCCTAAATAGAAGTATGGATGATTGGTTTGACTTTTTATTAGCCTCCGAACATGCTAATTGTGCTACAAGATTTTTAATTACGGCATGTGCAATATGGGGAGATAGGAATAAGGCAGTTTTCGACGGATGAGGTACTTGTTCAGCTGATTTGGTGCATTTGCGGATCGGTTTCGGGATGAGCTCGTTCGGATTCGCGATTGCCCTCCTACAAGCCCAGATAATGAGAGTTGGGTTTCATGGATGGCCGCCCTTCCAAATGGATTGCTAAAACTTAACGTGGATGGTGCTTTCTTTGAGGATCTAAATGCTTATAGAGTTGGTGCTATTGTCCGCAATCACCATGGACATGTCATTCTCGGTTTCTCATCATTTGGCTTTGGTGCATTCGACCCTATGACGTGTAAGGAAATGGTAGTCCTACGTGCATGTGTAGTGGTGGAGGAGGCTGGCATTGAAAGTGGTATGATTGAGCTAGACGCTTTAACGATTGTAAATTTTCTCAAGGAGTCGGCCCCATGCCTTGCCTATTTTGGCCACCTTATTGATGCGGCACAATGTCATATTGCTCGGCTTCATTTTTCTGAGGTTATTCATGTGAGACGGGACAAAAATAAAGTAGCTCATGAGCTCGCTCGCTTTGCCAAGATTCATAGATCTGAGATTTTATTCTTTGATGTACTTCCTCATTGTATTCAGTCTCAGGTTTCTTCTGAGATGGTCTCTCTTTTAGTTTCTTGAATGAAATTTCCCACTTTTCCATCAAAAAAAAAATATCCATGATTCATATAGTGGTTGAATTAGAATAGCAAAACAAGGATAAAATTTGAGTGTGATAATAGAAAGAGAGAAAGTAATAAACGTATACAAGGAATTGTTGTATATTTTAATATACATTAATATAGTTTGTAATATTAAAATGTGTATGAAAAGAATAATAGATAAATGTGAAAGACATCATTCAAGGGGTGCCTTTTAGGTCAAAGGTCACTACCCTTTAAGAGGTGCCTAATTAAGATACTTATTGGAAATAGGTGCCTAATAACCAAAGAGTTCCATCTTTTGGAAGAGTCACCAAGTGATTTATATAACACAAGTGGTATTATTCATTTGATATGTGTGAAACTACTAAGTACACATTCTCTGGTATCATTTCTTTTTTTTTTTTTTTTTGCTGATTCTGGTATCATTTCATCAGTTAGTTGAAACCATCTTCTTTAAGGCTTTCTTGAAAAATCTTCAGAATTGCTATTTGGTAGATTTTCGAGCTTTGTTTTATCCTGGAGGGGATTTGCTAGAAACTCTGTAGCAAACTCTTTGTGACTGGGGGCAAATAACTCCTTAAAGACAGCGATCTACGCGCCTCAAAGCCTTACAGATTTTATGTTTATTTGTTGATTCTTCTTCCATGGCTATCCGACCGCAACAATTTTCAGGAGTTATTTAATTTTATGGAAGACGACTTAGACACAAGACTGCTTCGGAATTTTGATGATCAGTTCTTACAATCTGTTTTGGTAAACTCTTCTATTTTGATGAGTTCATGTTTGGATCTACAACAGTTTTGTTGTATGTATGGTGCGTATGCTTATTAACTTTATCATCCATATATTGATATATATATATATATATATATCAATGAGTTGAGAGAAATACTACATTGAATGCTTTATAATATTTTATCAAACAACGATGTAGAAAGTATTGCACCAACAGGTATATTTGCAATTTACATGGAGTATTCTGATTAAATGTGGCTCGGATGGTTAAACATGGAGGAATATGATTTTCTGTATTACGTTATAGATGATATATGCATATCATGAGTATGCTATTTTACATGTGTATATATATTTTATACATATCATAGTCAATGACTGACAACAATTCAAACGGTTGGACATGATTTGTTTGGAACCGTCGTATTGGTTCGTAATAGTCATTTTGATTGTTGTACAATTATAGTCCTCTAAAATCAAGGGGAATTCGCACTGTTTATTATATACAGATTTAAAGTCAATAGCATTGATTTGGTTTTGGGCAAAGCATGCTATTACATTACTGAAAGTTGAAATTTGCCTAAATCTGAAATTTGGTTATGTTCAGTTCATTAAATCTTTGTTTAGTGTAGACAAATATTGATATGTAAATCTGGTTTGTGTGTATATACGTACGTATATATACATTATATAAATATAGTTGTGGAGATGTACATCTTCAAATTATTGAATTTTGGTGGTTGGCGATTGAACAATTGAGAACAAGTAGAACTAGGATTCTTAGTAGTTTAAACTATTGTCTAATTAAATCTTCTTCACAAAATTGTTACATATGTTCTTATATGTATATGTACGACCTATATATTATAATATCAACTAGATTTTAAATAGTTGGTATCTACTTAAAGACCGAACAGTTGGGCTTTCATTATGTAACATTAGTGTTGGTTATTGGTGCATTTTAAGTGCTTCAATGGTCGCAACAAATTCAAGTACATTTGATACACCAGTTTGAATATAGCAGAAAATTATGTGTTAAGAACACGTTGTTTGGTTGAAATGAGAAAATTATTGATATTGTGAAAAAGGACATGACGTTTGGTTCTCAAACTACTAAGATTAAATACTAATTTTGTCAGTCATTTTGCTCATTGTATATTTATTGTCTTGTACTAGATATACTATGAGGAAATTATTTGGTTTTGTAGAAAGCTTTGCATTTGTCACTTTAATTGTTTGTGTAAAGCTCTACATTTGTGACTTCACATTTTATGTACTTACCAATGTGGGGGCTTTAATAATTAAGACACATATACGTGTATATATATATATGGATATCAAGTAAATTCGCCACAAATTTGGGAAGCATGGTATTATTGATAGATGTGGAGTACGTGATTCAATGATTATACGTTGTGGGTAATCATATATATCTAAGTTCTTAAGTAAGAAAATACAAAGTAAATAGCCCGTCAATAGTAAGAAAATACAAAGTAAATAGCCCATCAATTTTGAAATAGAGTTTGTAAACTAATTTATGTTACAATGGATATCCTAGGACGAGATTTTGGCGCCTGCTTAGTAGCATAAATTTGTGAGAATTAACGAAACATTTATTTGTAGTGGAGTCTAATCTTTTGAGATTGGAAGAAGTTTGTGGACTTACAAAATAAAGAAATAGAATGATTGGTGAAAAAAATTGGAATAGCAAAGTTGTGGCCATAACTGAGTCATCTATTTCTTTATGAAGTGCAACTTCTAAATGATTTACTCTAGAAGGTATAGCAATATCTATAGTGCTAAAGCTTTGATATATTTGTTGGAGAAATAAAAATGTGAAGTAGTTGGAATATTTTTGTTACCAAAATAGTTATTTGATCATGATAATAAATCAAATAAGGAATTTTAAGGAATTTTATAGCTAGCTAATTGATTGGGTTGTGAAACCGATGTTGATAGAAGTCAAAGGAGGCTGCAGTCCTTTAACTTTGTACAGAAAGCATCTAGTGGAAGAGGACTGAAACTTGATTTTCTATTAGTCACCGGTAATGGTAACCTGACCTTATTTTAGTACATCACTAATTTCAAGGTTTAATGGGTAATAACAAGTTACTGTTATGTGACCGTTTGGGCACTGAGAAACTATTTATAGTCCATTCCAAGATAATCAGTGCTGACTGTTACGTTTTAGGAGGATGAGTTATATGCTCTTAATGAAGTACAAATTATTTAAAGTGTCTACAGTAGCAGAGATACATTGATAGAACTTCACCTATGTGAACATAAAAGTGGTGCCGCTTATAGCAAGAATTTGGGTTTATTGTTGTAAATGTTCATGAAACCAGGATTTAGCACATGGCCATAATAGTGCTAAAAGATAGGAAAGTCTCGAAAGAAGTTGGATTAATTCATGTGTGTGATATTTCCGGTTTTGACATAAAAAGATGTGGTTTAATCGACTAGACACCAAAAACTTCGTTAGAACTTTGAAATGTTTACACAAATTGAAGGTTTAAATCGAAAGATTCCTTCTTGTATGCGTGTGTCTTTATATTTTAACTGACTAGTGGTTTTAATATTACAATCTAGTGGGGGATTGTTTTATATTTTAATATACATTAATATAGTTTGTTATATTAAAATGTGTATGAAAATAATAATAGATAAATGTGAAAGACGTCATTCAAGGGATGCCTTTTAGGTCAAAGGTCACTACCCTTTAAGAGGTGTCTAATTACGATACCTATTGGAAATAGGTGCCTAATAACCAAAGGGTGCCATCTTTTAGAAGAGGCACCAAGTGATTTATATAAGACAAGTGGTATTATTCATTTGATATGTGTGAAACTACTAAGTACACATTGTCTTGTATTATTTCATCAGTCAGTTGAAACAATCTTCTTTAAGGCTTTCTTGAAAAATCTTCAAAATTGCTATTTGGTAGATTTTCGAGCTTTGTTGTATCCTGTAGGGGATTTGCTAAGAACCCTGCAGCATACTCTTTGTGAGTAGGGGCAAATAACTCCTTAAAGACAGCGATCTACGCGCCTCAAAGCCTTACAGATTTTATGTTTATTTGTTGATTCTTCTTCCATGGCTATCCGACCCCAACAGGTACAAAACTCAAACAATCTAAGCGACGTATACAAGGAAAATACCCTTTTTATTCCTTGCAATAAATATATATGTTTCCTTTCCAAAGTTGTTCTTCAACTTTGCTTTCTTTCAAACATTTAATATATGCCATTGCTGTGTAGAATATTCAATTAAACAGAGTCATAAATTTGTTGTTATCTTACCTAGTACAGCAGACAACACAATAACTGGCACCATGTTTTGTCCTGCAACACGAGCATAAAATTAGCTGGTGATCACTAGGAGAATGTAAATATACATCAAATTTCACACAACTACAAGATATATAAGAGAAACTCCATGACGAAAAGTGCATTTAATAATTAAATAGAACGCTCAATATATATGTGTGCCAAAAACGAAACACATCTAGCCAAAAATGCTTGTATCAGCAACTTGGATTTAGAATTCAGAAATTAGCTAGCTACATGAAGCAAAATTTGTATTAAGACATACATACCCCTTGCAAAAAGTACAGAGTTTGATGTGTACTAATCGAGGACACTACTTGTATAAGATTTCATTCTTTTGACCTGTTCTTCTTGCCGCAACAAATGCTAATTAATTACTTCATGGGTTGCAATGAAAGAAATTATCACTAATCACTAATAATTAATGTCAACCCCCCTTATGAAGGTTCTTATGTACCTTGTAGAAATTGTAATCTTGAGCTCATACAAAAACATGAATTAAGATGGTTAGCTCACTCTTTGACCAAGGTAGCTAGCCCTCTTCTGATTTTCATTCATACATGTAAAAAGAACAGTACTATTCAATTTTCCATTTTTTTAAACTCACAAATGTTATCACCGAGATCTCTCGTCCATGATATATTATTGGGTAATACTTGGGGCACAACCAAAGTCACAACCTTTAGCCCACAACCTCCATTTTGTGTCTATCTCTCTCTTGATGGGTCCCATAGTGCCAGTGACCCCACAGTGCCCACTAGGAGAGAGATAGACACAAAATAGAGGTTGTGGACAAAAGGTTGTGGCTTTGGTTGTGCCCCAAGTATTACTCATAATGTATATTGGCTTGGAGTGCCATGAAGAAAAACAAAATCAAGGGACCAAAGCATAGGCGGCCTTCCAAACTGAGGGCACTTACTATACGGTACCTTTTGCGGAGCACCTGAAGGGATGAGAGTAATCAGAGCAATAACATGTAAATGAACTTGAACTTAAATTGTACCCACACTGCCCACCCGACCAGACACAATCGTTGCAATTCATATCATCAGCTGACCACTGCAACGCAAAGCCTTGGGCTAGAGCATCTGATATATTTAATGAAGGCGGATTGCTATATAAACCCTCAGCCGCTGATCGGAAAACTCGGACAATCACACTATTATTGCAGGTTGCCAAGATAGGATTAAGTTCAGACGTCGTTGCATAGTAATTAACACTTGTGGTTCCATTTACCGTGCATTCAAACTGCTGATTGAGACGTTGGCCTGAAATTGGGGAGCAACCATAGAACAGGATCAGGTCCTGTGTATTGGCCTCAGCATAGGAGAAATTGGACCTTGTATCTATTGTCCCCTTATATAGAAACCTGGGACAAGAGTTGTTCCAGAATTCCTGTCTGGCAACCGTGAGAGTCCTTTTGGTGATATTATTAGTATAATCAAGAACACGGTATGTTGTCGACTGAATTGTGAGCCATGGGGCGTCGTCGCCTAATTGGCAATTTAGCTGAAACTGAGGGAGACCACAGTACTCTGGCCGATTTCCTCCCCAGAAAGGATAAGTTATGTTAAAAATACTACTCGTAGTAGTATTCGCTCCACACTTAAAAAACTGCCTACAGTTGTTGTAATGCTCAATACTTTGTATATCACACACTGATGTAGGGAGGACATGGATGATGAAGATCACGACCATGAATTTGAGGACCACGAAGGTGGGTGAACCATGGAAATGCATTTTCCAAAACACACAGAGAGAGAGAGAGAGAGAGAGAGAAATAACAATGGGATAAGCTTCACAATTGACTGAATATTGTATAAAAGTCATCATGACCTATTACAATATCGAAAAAAGTAAAAGAAAATTTGAAATGGACATTTTCATGACCTGATCAACTACTTCTTTTCCACTGTTCAGCAGATTACCACATTTAGAGGTAATTGAAGCACCAAAAATATAATAATGAAATATCTATAGGCCAGTTCTCCATTTTCGAACTAAGGCAATTTCAGACCCTTACTCAAATCATCTGGTACGGAAGTTTACAATGTTCATAATCAATATTATTGGAGTGTTTCTTTTTTTTATAATTAAAATATTATTATTTTCTATCATTTGGATACTCAAACTCATATTAAATCAAATTTGACTAAAAATCTTTAAAAAAAAACCTCTCCACTCTTTATTCAAATCTATATCAAAATTTGGATAGGTGATTAGCAGTGTTTCAATTTGGGTCTAAATTTGAGTCAAACTCAATTTCATATGATTTGGGTCGAGGGCTCGATAAAGTTTTTGAGAGTGTTGAACCAAATATAAGTTTGGTATGAATTTTGGGTAACGATTGAAAATTCCCTAAGATGCCATTCTGTTTCTCTCGGAAGTACGTTGCAACTCTTCCAATAAGTTGCCATAATTGGTGAAGCATCTCTCGATGGATTCATTGATTTTATTTATTTATTTTTTATGGAAGGATTCATTGACGTTTAGCACAGTACATCATTTTATATTGTGCACAAGGGCCCATTTTATTAATTTTGTTTTTTTTTGTATATGGAAGATTCATTGACTTTTAGCCCATTATCTCTTTTCACTACTATGCACAAGGAGGAACTCAGAAATTTTAATTAAGGATTGGGATTTGATGGGCGTGTATTTTATTTTTATTTTTGTTTACTCAATGAGGTAATTTTTTATTTTTGATTTTAATTTTTTTTTCTGTTTATTTATAGTTGTTATTTTGGTATTTTTTTTGTATAATAGTGTAATTTAATTTTTTATTTTTTATTTTATAATATTAGGGTGTTTCAGCCACAACCCCTTCAAATAAAATATGTCCAAGCTACTTTTCCGAGCCTAATGTGTAGATCTCGAAAAAAAAATTTGAAATAAAAAAAATCACCTAAAAAGCCCAAGAGTTGAGAAAGTTATCTTCGTTAATACAAATAGATAATATTACTTATTGCAGACAGATAAAATCTCAAAATTAGGCTGCAACTTTTTTAAAAAAAAAAATTCGAGTCCAATGTGTAGATCTCGAGGAAATGCATGAAATACAAAAAAGAAATCATCCAAAGAGGCCAAAAAATTAAAGAAATTATGGTTGTTTTTGTAAATATTATACGCTAGTTAACATATAACATTGTCTATAATTACAGATAAAATTTGAAAAATGGGTGATCCAAATTACATTTTTTTTTTTGTACAATTTTCAAGTCTAATGTGTAGATCTTGACCAAATACATGAAATTAAAACAAATTTTAAAAATTCACCCAAAAAGACGAAAAAAAAAATGAGTAAGTTATGTTGGTTTAAAGTTGACAAATAATATTAAGTTAGCCATTTTTTTGTCAGAAAAACTTCCAGTGATGGGCTTTTTAAAAACTGCCAAATCTTGTTGCTTTTTGACTAATCCGCCTAATATTGATAGGTCTATTGCCAAATTTTCCATTATTATAGGGGCTGATTGGTTATTTTAATTTAGGGATAAATACACTAATACCCCTTGAACTATGGCTCAGTTTTAACTCACAACCCTAAACTATTTTATCTGACAAGTACACCACTACACCCTAAGGTCTTAACCTGAAACATTTTAAACCCATCTGTTAGTCTACCGTTATGATTTTAAATGAAAAAGGTGTCTGACATCTTCATACCTCACTATAAAAATCTTATGGACATACTTGCCCTTAATTCACCGTGTTGGAAAGTTTTGAAGACAATCATGGACATTGGGGCCTCTCTTCTCTCTCTCTCTCTCTCTCTCGATCTCTCGATCTCTCTACCTTTGTTTTCTTTCCTCTTCCACCTATTTACTCTCTTTCCTTCTACCAATCTTAAAACTATCACCAAATCACCAATGTACCAATATGACAAGAAGTATTATTCCCAAATCCAATCAAACCTCCACCATTTTTAACTTTTCCACAAAGTATAGATTAATATACACATATGTGCGGTGAGGGATCATTTTTGATATCCATACATGTATAACACACTGACACACACAAAATGGAAAGGAAAATTTCTTTTGCGTATTACATTCCATGGATTTATTGGTAAGTGAGGTTAGATTTTGTTATATTGTGAGATTTTTTTCACTTAAAACCTATAACTTTCTACTTAGGAACATACAGTTACAAATTTGTGTGAGTTCTTAATTTGTTTTGTTTCTTCTCCAATGAACTTTTAGAGAGAGAAAATTTGCAGAACCTTGAAAAGGCAAAAAATTGTTGCAAATTTAGAAAAAGACACATCATAAAATATTGACGAGTGGGCGTGGGGTTGGATTGGGAATAAAATTAGTTACACAACTTACAAGTGTCATTTGTTGGATAAATTGAAAACTCAAACCAGAGACACAAATGAGCAAGAACAAACAAAAATAGTAGTCCCAAATAACACCAAAACAGTCTCACAACATAGTCCAAACAAGGCTCAAATTTCAGCAACTTGTATTACACAAAATAGACCTAAAATGATACCTAAACCTAGCACAAAATTCAGTAATGAAATAACCCAAAAAAATTATCAGCTACTTTTCTTTCAATTTCAGCAAAAACCAGCAGAAAAATACCTCGAAAGCAAAAAAAAAAAAAAAAAACACACACACACAAAATACTCAAATTGGGTTTTTATTTCCAACATCATCAACCACTAGAAACCCAATTAAAATGTTCCAATCATCACCAAAACCTTGTATTTACCCACCTTCCCAATTCCAAAAACTTGAATAAGAGAGTACATAAAATGTGGAGAAAAAAGGAAGAAAAAGAAAAGAGGTGGTGGAGGTGAATGTGCGCACTAGTATTTCAATGTATAGTGGAGGTGAAGGTGTGATGAACATCGAATCTCTGTTGTGCATCCGACCATATATATATATATATATATCCATATATTTAAAAGTATATCTACAGAGATCAAATGAGAAAAGGAATGGAATAGGGATTTTGTAATTTGCATTAGGGTAAAAAAGTAAATTTACAATCAATGTTAACACTGTGAGACTGAATTGAATTCAAGGGACAACTCGTGGAGGTTTGAACTTTGGGTGTTATGTGTTTTTGGGGCATAGATGAGGGGGTGTAAGTGTAATTATCCCTTTAATTTATGAAGTGTGACTAATAGTAAAATAATTTGGGCTGGCTAAACTAAGAAATGATAAGAAAAAGTGATGAGACAAATATTTACTGTGCATTGAATTACAATTGGGCCAATATACTATACATGATTTATTATTTTTTTTTCAAAATTTGAGAGGGACTAATTACACATGCTATGTATAAATTATGTTAATATATAAAATGAAATTTCTCAAAAAAAAAATGGGGGGTTATGCCCCACCCCAGCCTTCAAAGAGCTCTACCCTTGGCTATAAAGGCTAGAGCTAGGATGTGAGGATTTTATGTAAGAGTGTTTTGTAAGAGTGTTTTGTAGGTATTATCTCGGATTACCATGACTTCTTCTTTTCAATCAAAGCAAAATATTTACCCATAGGGAAATTCTTCTTCGCCAAGAAAATCTATCCCTACAAATAATTCTATATAATTAGGAAACTAATTCGTCCATGATAACTTATCCAACACTTATCTAATCCACTTTGGAAATATGTTAATGCTCAAAAATCCCGTTCCCGCTCAAGCAGCCCTGATCGTGGGGTTCACTGAGCAGGCGACATTTCAGTTTTCAACCATTCCATTCTCGCCCAAATGCCCACTCTTGCGGCACCTCGCTCGGGCAGCGCGATTGAGCGGTATGCCAACATTGAGAAATTTTGCCCAGTTTTCAACAAACTTTACCTTGCGCTTAATTTTTCAAATCTTCACCTTCTTGACAGCACTCCATAGCTTCACCATTTTCAACATCTTCGGGTTTGTAGGCTCTTCAATCCAACAACTTCTTGTTCTTCATTTTCCATCCACCTATCCACTCACAATCCCCAAGTTCTCATAACCCATGAACTTGGGAACATTATCACCATTATCCATCCTCACAATATGTTCACCCAAATAGAAGTTACAAACTCGTCCTTACTACTTGAAGTCTCACCTTACTTTTTGTTTAAAAGGGTGATACCACCGAAGTTTCAAGGGCCGCTTTGTCCACCTCTTGTATAGATCTCTTCACTGTTTTCCACATTATTCTTGTAGGCTTCGTGACGTTACCACCAACAATCGCTTTTTCCAAAAGGACAGACAGATTCCCAACCTTTCTACCATCAACATAATTCAGTGTCATCTCTTCACTTTCGTCAAACCGTAATTCGTTGCAATTGAACATCCTTTGGAATTCAACATTTTCAAAGAAATCACATTCCTCTTCAAACTTGGAACATGATGAACACCGGTCAAGGTCCTAGTCAATCCATTTGTTATCTCGATTCAAACCGTTCCTACTCCATTCACTTTATAATTTGATGAACCATTTCTCATAAAGACTTCTCCCCCCATTTGTTGATAAGTGGAGAACCAATCTTTATGTAAACACGTGTACAGGGAACATGCCGAATGAAGCACAAATTCCATCCCTTTCTTCTCATCACTTGTGATTGACAAAAGATCTTCCGAAAATAAATCTTCATCCTTTGCCGTTGCAGCTACCTCATATTTCTTAGCACCATCGCGTTCTTCTTCATCCTAATTCCTTTGTGAACAAAACCAAGATATATGACCTTTTTCTCCATAATAGTAACAATCCATGTCCTTTCAATAATTTCCTCATTCCTCCACCTCCACCATAGCCTTAATTTTTCCTTCCATATGGTTTTCCCTTTCTGCGACTAACTAATGATTGTGACTCATCTAAAGATTTCACATCTTCCATCGCCAATTTCTCGCTAGAGTATAAAGTATTCTTTATCTGCTCTAAAGTGACTATATCTTTCCCATAAAGAAAAGTGTTGAAAACATGCTTATGGGTAGATTTTACAGAAGTCAACAAAAAAATAGCTTTCTCCTCATCCTCTAGCTTAACAACATTGGATAAATCACATAGCATTTAATTAAACTCACCAATATGGTATTGTAGATCTATCCCTTCCTTTCTTTTAAAGAAATAAAGTGCAGACACCCTATTTTGGTTCATCCGTTTGACAAAAGGAACCCCGCCTCAAGAACAACCCGATGACTAGAATCGAGAATTGTTGATTATGAAGTAGAACTCCATGAAGCACTGTGGTCTCTTCGATATGTTAGAATAACCTCTATAAAGACTAAGGTATGACAGAAACTCAATTTAGAGACACAAACCCAAGTTAGGATAGCCTTTTCACATGAAATAACAAAAAATCGCCTTTTACCGAGTAAAATCTCGACCTCGAGATGGGATCCTAAGAACTCCCATTACAAAAAATTCCTAAAATAGCCTATATTGATGCCCCAAGCCCTCATATCAGCCAAAAACCACTTAGGAGAATTTTTAACCTTTTTACACCTCACAGATTTGCTCCGTCTTGGAGTCATCCACACCTTTTTTACCATAACACAAAATTCACAAGCAATTTTTGAATGCGACCAAAAACATATTAAATTAGACTTATATACATTTCCAACGGTATATCACAAGTCCAAAAAGGACAACCGAGGTAAGAGAACAAAGTCCGGGAAGAAAGGAGAGAATACACACGTTTTGGGTTAATTAAGCGCCATAGTGGCACTCAGCTAAGTACCGCGCGACACTCTTAGATTGCTGCCCTACCATTTTGAGTTCCACTATCGCTCTCAGGTACCCCAGATGCATTCTGGACCCTTGGTTTGACCTCAATCCGTGTGATAATGCCCAAAAATGTCAAAAAGTGTATTTTTTCCGTCCCACATCACTCAGCTATGAACTTTTCAACCCAAATCTCAAAAATCTCAAACAATAAAAGGGTGTCCTCTCCTCCCAATTGAAGACACCAAAAAAATCCCAAAGACTAGAGAGCCCAATTAGGAAACCCCTATTGGAGGATTCCTAAGTTCTCCGAAAAGGTCCTTTGGAATAGTTAAAGTTTTAGAGTTAGGAATCGAGTCTTGGAGTCCTCAGTACCAGCAGACCTCTGCCGGAGGAGTATTCTGAGGGAAGTTCTTGGGGTAAGTTCTTTCTTTCTTTTTTTATTTTCTGATTTATTTTATTGTTTTGATCTTTGGGTTCATGGTTCTAAGTTAGTTTTCTTGTTTACTCATATTGTTCTTCATTATTCTTGCTTTTGATCTTTAGAGTTCATAGGATAGTTTAAGTTCTTGTTTATAGCATCCTTATAAAAGTTGAGTTATCCTCGACAAACTCTACCCGTAGTGATGAAACCTTAATTTGGATCTACAAGTCTAGTTTTAGGGCACTCATGTAGAAATCATTTTGTAATAGTAGGCTATCCATGTTTAATTCATATCCATTCATATTATTCTAACTCATGCTCTTATCCATGATATTCATATTCATGTCTATGCATAGCAGATTATCCATGAATTAGTTCATTCTTATTCATATCCATGTGCATGCATATACTTGCACACTATCCACACATAGAACAG
Organism: Hydrangea macrophylla; assembly: GCA_033977485.1. NCBI lineage: Eukaryota > Viridiplantae > Streptophyta > Magnoliopsida > Cornales > Hydrangeaceae > Hydrangea > Hydrangea macrophylla. Next base: position 51,641,274 of record CM066985.1, read on the forward strand.
TAAGTTATCCATACTAAGGATAACATTTAATTAGGCTTACACGTACACACTATGACACATAATAGTCATGTTTGGATGTAGGAACATGATATCCATGCTTAAAATAGTAGGATATTCTCCATATATAGTTGTCCTCTCTATACGTTGTCATTGTCCTAACCATGGTTAATTAGGATAATTGGGAATGATGTGTTATCCTGGGTAAGTTCCAACATTTCCTTTTATTTACTGCTTTTCTAGGTTGACATAGGAGCATGATCAGGTGGATAAAACACATATTTAAAATTCTGTACATGATTACTTGTGCATAGAATTCATGTTTTTCTAGGATTTTGAGTACGATTTTCATGTTTAGTTTGATTTTATTTACTCTGGCATGGATTGGGGGAGCATAGTGTAGACACCCCGATTTTGACCAAACGTCAAATCCAGGGATTGGTTACCTCTTAAAAGACCGATGATGACAATGGCCGGTTACATTCGAAGATTTTCCAGGAAATTCAAAATCTTCAATTGATTCTTCAAGGCAAATTTCAAAATTAAAAATAGAAAATATAAAAAAAAGGAGAAGGAAGAGAGAGAGAGTTTGGGTATTCGGGAGAAACCCGAACAATGAAGAACGTGTGAGAAACCCAGTCTGGGAACCAGTTTTTAAGAAGATAAAAGCAAAAAATAATAAAGAGTTCTTTTGAAAGAGATGGGAGGACAAAATAAATAAAAAATCTTGGAAAAAGAGTAGTATATTCAAAATATACCATGCACATGGTTAATACCATGCACATGGGGGGATCTTAATACAAATATATACATATATAGAATAGGAAAAATTATGTTTACACCAACATATTTTTGAAAAATCAAAAAAAGGGACAAAAATCAGTTAGCCCCGGCACGCGGAAAACGCGGCGGCACTCACTGAGTGCTGCGCCGGCACTCTCTGTTTGCCGCCCGGCACTCAGTGAGTGCCGCCGGCATCCGTCGAGTGCCGCTGGCTGTAACAGACTGCTTTTCTCACATGTTCTAGAAGAAATCTTTGCACATGGGTCTCCACCCCGAATTTACCCATTTATCCCTGGATTAATGGCCTATATAAACAAACTTTCATCTTCATTCTTGAGATACTTGGAAGATACTTGAATCAACACATATACTTGAATTTAGAGAGAGAGATACAAAAATCATATAGAGAGAAGAAGAATTTCTTGAAGAAGCTTGAAGAATTTGAAGAACTTTGAAGAAAATCTTGAAATCTTGGAAGATCTTCACAAGAAGTTGAAGAATCCATTGAGGTTTTAGAGGTAACCTCTCAGTCACTTGATAGAATTAGGCCATTCAATCACAAGTTCATAGTTCTAGGAACTTTACACATTTTCAAAACCTCTCTTCTTACCTCATTTCATCACACACCACTTAGAACTTGTGATTGAATCTCATATTATTTCATTGATTTGGGTCTAATTGATGCCTTGGGTTTAAAATAAATTCAATTTTGAAGAATTTGTGTTCTTGGTTTCTCAAAGCAAACTTTGATTTCTTATTTCTACCATTTCTTGTAAGGCTCATGAGATCTTCCATATCTCATTGAACCTCTTTGAGTTTGATTCTTCAACTTCTAAGATCTCATGATCTACATAGAGGTTAGAATGAACCATAATTTTAATCTATATATAATTAGTGAGATTCAAGTTTCAATCTATAACTTGAATCTCTTCATTAAGGAATCTTATGGAATCCTTACTATATTCCAATGAGGTTTTGAGTAGATGTTAACTATATTTAGACTCCAATGACCATCAAATGGTAGGAGAAAATGTGTTAGTTCAAATCTATTCCCATGGCTTGGACTAATCTTTCTCTTAGGTGTTAAGAAGTCTTTCATACTTCATCTAGAACCTATGAGCCTGTATGTCTCTAACTCCAATGACCATCAAATGGTAGGAGTGATAAGTTGAATTCAAACTTAGGTCCATAGGTTTGAGTTCTTTATTTGAAGATTTTGTGAAGTTCATTTCAATACTTCATCAAGATCCATAAGTGTAGTATGCCTCATAGTCTTCAATGACCATTAAATGGTAGAAGAAGTAGTTTGGTTTGAGTCCAACTTCATGTTTTTAATAGTTGAGGCCAACCTACAAAGATGAACTAATAAAATAAAAACAGTGGGTTCATAAACTGTTTTTGATCAAGGATTTTTAGTTTGAAATCCGACCGTTGAAATCAAGTGAAACCAACGGGAATGTATCAATAACACATTGTTTTACCACTGTGATTTTTGTTTTAGTAAGATTTTGTGCTTAGAAGGATTTGATCATGGTTTTTGTGAGCTAATTACAATCTGTCCAGAGTTTCAGAATACTTTCAGAACAGTAAGTCCGTTTTGAAATTAATAAATCAGAACCCTAATTAAATTTTTGGGGTCCCTAATAATTTTTTATAAGTACTTTAATGTGTTAGGAAGGTACCCTAAAACGATCTAAGTGTTTCTCATTTTTTTTCTATTTTTAGAAAATCATACAAGATCTCTGGACAGAGAGTTGCAAAATCCTGAGTGAGGTCTAGTATTTTCCATATTCCCGGAGATCTAACCGTTGAAACCTCAATTTCCTTTTTGGGTTAGAAACTAGACTCACAGAGGCATAACATATCCAAAAATCATCAAGATCTAACCGTTGAATTATTTTATGCTTATTTTTGAATGGCTGGTCTGCTCTCTGTAATTCATAAAAAACTGCTACTGTTTTTGTCAAATCTTATTTATCTTAACTCAAATGGTCTCCTAATGTCTTGAGACCCAAACCATGTTTTTGAATAATGATAATTTAGATTAAATCCAGAGGCTTAGTGATCCAAATTAGTGAATAAATTCATGTCCCATCTTTGTTCATATTCATGCATTCATTCATACACTTTAAATTCTATAATTAGGACTTATCTCTTGTCTAAGATATATCTAATTGAACATGACTTAGGATTTACTTATTTATGATATTATATCTTGTCTAAGGCATGTGTACTAACCTTTGTTTTGTAGCGCATTTGAGGTACAACTTCTCATCCCTCCTCTAGTTTAATTCATTTCTTTGATTTTGAATTGATTTTCAACTCCATGTGCGACACTTTAGACTAGGTTTTGCCTTATGTGGTTATATGTGATAGAGATCTTTTCTTAGGATTTCTATTCTCGCATGCATTGCACGTTTAATATTCGCGGCTGGATCCCGGGTATGTTCTCTAGTTCTCTATTGCATATCATGTTGTTTGCTACTTGTATTATGTGACTTATGAATGATATTTTACCGTTAGCAATTTTACACCATTTCCAACATGCTTGTGTGATGTATATGTATATATGTATTAATTGAGGGCATGTTTAGATTAATAATTTGATTAAAAAGGATGTTGAGTAGAGGCCTATCGTGAGATAGGATGAAAGGGGGTGTTTTAGTCCGCCGGGCTCCTTCCCCTTTCATTCCATAATCCCCGGACCCAGTTTATCTTTGGTTTCGCAAAAGATCAGTTTGCTTTAAAATGGTTTCTTAATTTTTCCTTTTAAAAATTAAGTGGCGACTCTTTGAATTTGAAAAGTGTTTTAAAAAGTGGGTAAGATTTGAAAACCTGCGATATCCACACATAGTAATACGTTTAGTCCCTAAATTACTATTTTTGCACTTGCATTGTATGATATATATGTATAGTTTCTTGTATGATTTTCTTTATTATTTGTTCATAACTTGAATTAGGATTATATTAGAAGTAAATGAAACAGTCCATCTAATGTCTAGTCAAACACATTGAAGGCTGAGTAATTGCTCATCTCACGATGGTGCGAGAGGGTGCGTTAGCACGATCTAGCTCCTTCCTCTCTCGTACCTTAACCTCTGAACTGAGTTCTTTGGTGACGATAGGGTGGTGCTCTCTATCCATTGGATAGTTAGATTTAGTATTCTTGGTTTTCTTTATTAAACCAAGTGGCGACTTTGTTAGCAAGGATCTCTCTGGATTTAGCCTGGTGGTATATAATTGGGTTACTCACTCGTGTAGCCTCGGATATGGATCATGGGCATTAGTTGTAGCCTCGAGTATGGATAAAAGCCACATGGAATTCAAATAAGAGTAATCCAAATCGATCGGATCAGATAAAGGCTAATGAAGGGTGGTGAATCTCACTCGTGGTTGTTGACATGAGATTTATAATGGGATCAATCATGTGGGCTTGGTTTTTCTAGGCCCTATGGTTCAGGTACCCATAATTGGCGACTCTATTGGGGATCGAACTAAGAGGATTAGACTCCAAAACTTTCAAGGTTCTTTGACTTTATATTATGAGGATCGAACGTGCGTTAGTTTTAGAAAGCTTGGTTGGACCAAAGCCAGTGCCTGTAATTTGTTATATCACCCCCGTGGAAGACTCCCCTTCCTTAGTACGTACCTAACGGTATAAAAACCATGTCCACGTACCACACCGTACCCTTTAATGGAGAGTACATAGGACATCTCGCTAGGTGACCCTTTGACTCTTACCACCTTGATGTGTGGTAAGAGAATATACCACGCAGTTTGAGCGACTGTCTTGATTTGCCCAGCATATGATTGATACACCGCAGAAGAACGTAAAAAGATTTCACTAGGGACTGAATTCCCATCTTTGCCATATGATGATTGGTTATCTGAATCAGTCATTCAAGGAATTTCTAGATTTGCTACAGGATTTGAGAGAGACGCCTATCCAGCACAGTAACCACAGATAAATCGACATCAGTAGTCAATAGGATTTTAGCCACGAAACTTCCAGAACCAACCACTAAGAAATACCCAGAGTTGGAGACCTCAAGGACATTTTTAAAGGAACAAGAGAACCTGGGAAGGAACCAGGAAGCCACAGTAGGGTTATTCTTGACCCCAGCAATATCGCCAACAAGGACCACAGTCGTAGGATTTGCTAACAGCCCCGCCAAGCAATAATGGAGGATGTTTTAATTGCGGAAAGCCAGGGTACATTGCGAAGTTCTGCATAGCCATCAGGGTTAACCGCCAAATGGATCTCGTCTGGGGGAATTCCAATAAGCCAGGTCAATTGAGGGACTATCGTGCGCCACGAGAAGGATATTATGGTGCACCAGTTCAAGAAATTCAAGGACCACCAGATCAGAATAGGATGAATGCTATCATCCCAAAGAAATTAGGCTTTAATCCTGATGAGCAACAATATTTGGAAGGTACGCTTGTACTCTTTCATAGTCCAGTTAAAGCTTTATTCGATACTGTAATATCTGTATTTTTTTATTTTATTTTATTAATGAACTTCTAATTTACTGAACTGTAATTATACTAGTATATTCTATTTTTTAAGTCACGATCTTATATTAATACGTATTTTATATTCTCGTTGACGTTTGACTTTATTAATAATATTTATAAAATTTATGGCGGCGCACAGTTAATTCTAGACCCAGACTGTATTTAGAACTCGGATTGGATTTTTACACAAACCCGTAATTATACCTGCATTTCTACAGGGCCGGTCCCGAGTATTTGGAGGCCCGGGACGAACTACTAAAAGGGAGGCCCTTATACGGGGGTTCGGGGCAGCGTCCCTGAGACAAATTTTTTGGGGTCTACTTATATATAATTGGCTATTTTTTTAGGGTTTACTTATACATAATTAGCGATTTTTTTGGAATAAACTTATAATATGAGTCTATTTGTGAAACTTACATATTGTATAGTATCTTTTAAAATTGTAGGGAGGTCTATTTCTAAAACTCAAAAAATTCTTAAACTAAAAGTGTAATTTTCAAAATTCTAGGGACCTTGCCTTTTGAGTTATATATATATATATGTCTATCAATATATATAGTTGATGACACTAAATTGGGCATTGGGCCCCTTTGGGGGGCCTAAACATAAATTGAGGAGAGGCTTAAACATAATTGAGGTCTCAAATGCTAAAAAAAATCTAAAGGTAAAAAAATAATTATGAAAATTTTATGGGGGCCCTTAAAATTTGATGAACTTTGGTGGCCCGGGGCGATTGCCCCTCTCGCCCCCCCTTTGGGCCGGCCATGCATTTCTATGAAATTCAATGCACGCACGCTTATTGAGACGCGTCACATCAATCAGTCAAGTCCCCTTGATTAGGGAGTTGCCCAACTACCCTTGTACCCCCAACCACTCCCCTTACTCCACCATGTCACCCTTACACCTCCCCAACCACTAATCCCACCCCAACACTCCACCCCCTCACCTCCCCAACCAACCCCCTTTACACATGTGAGGTTATGAGTGTGTGCAGTATGTGTGGCATGTGTGAGTGGTACTGTGAGTGAGGGTGTGTGCATGGTGTGTGGCGTGTGATGTGAGTGTGTATGCATATACTGGTTGTTTATGGCGTGTGTGAGTAGCAGTGAGGTGTGTGATGTTTGAGTATTGCATGCTTGTGTGGTGTATGCATAGTGTATGTGTGGGTACTGCATGTGTTGTATAGTATAAATATATCGTATATGTGTGAGTGTGTGTGGCGTGACAGTGGAGTGGTGATGTGATGATAGTTGAGTGTTTGAGTGTATATATGTATATCATATGTTAGTATGTGTGTATGTATAATAATATGCATATGATAGCCCACCCCTTCCCCTATAAATACACACTACCCCTCCTCCTCACTTAGTTGTTCAACCCAAAAAGAAAAAGAAAATAGAGAGCGTTAGCCGAGAGGGTTAGAGATGGAGGAAATGAAGCCCACCCCCATGCCACACTGCGACCCTGACCCTACGGTGAGTTCCTAACTCACATGGTTTACTAAAGTTAATGCCCGCATTATTTTTTCTACTTTTCATTATTCTTGAAGAAATTGTGCCTAACATGTGGTGTTCCTAACCTAGGCCCGTATTATCAGTCAGTTGTTATTATCATTATCTTGTTATAATTTTCTGGTTGATACCAGACTTAAACCAGCTGTGCCAGGAACCTAATGTCTGTATTATGATGTCCATTATTAATATTATTATTGTTAGTATTTTGATTATTATTAAAATCTTATTAAGTTAGCCGTTAATTCTCACGTTTTAACATGTGGTACCCCTAACGTAACTCCGTATTAGGATTTCTCTATTGTTATTATTATTTTTATTATCTAGTCTTCCGATTAAACTCATGTTTAACATATTATACCAAATTAATGTTCGTGTTACATTATTATTATTATTATTATTATTATTACTACTAGTATTATTATTATTTATTCTGATTAAACCTCATGTTTTAATGTGTTGTATCCCGAACATATTAATGTCTGTATTATTATTCTGTTAATATTAATAGTATTATTATTTAATCCAAGTTTAGCCTTATGTTAATATGTAATCCCCCAAACATTTTATTTCAGTTATTATTATTATTGTTTATTATTATTAGTTCGATTACCCTCATGCTTTAACGTGAAGTACTATGAGCTTAGAACTCGTACTGTATTTCAAGAATAATAACTGTTCAATTAACTTGTACCTCGTGCATAACATATGATACACCTCACGTAGGAGTCGGTAACGTAATGTCAAGTCGACATGTATAGGTATAGAGTCAGACGGTCACGGAAACCAAGTCTGTATGCATTTGGAAATAACTGTAGTGAACCGCGGAGGTCCGAAAGTTGAGATGTAGTGAGTCGGTACTGTCAAATGGAATTACAGGATCGCATGTCAGCGATGATTTCTACTATGGCCACGGAGAGGCAAACATGATAGCAAAGTAACAATGTTGATAACCACAAATCATGAAATGAATAAACACGGTTACCCTGTAAGGCAAGATTACAACTACAATAGCGACGACCAATGATAGCAAAGTAACCGTTTCGCAAATCAGCGACGATACTCATAAGGCAGGATCCCGGGGACCTAGAGTAATTGGTTAGCTTGTGAAGCGAGATTACTACTATGGCCAGGGAGAGGCAAACAACGATAGTAAAGTAACCATAGCTTGACCCACTGGGCAAGTCACTCTATGCCAATGGCGTTACACTGGTAATGTAGCAAGGTCAAGTGAGTCAGATGTAAGTCGAGTGAAGTTGAATATATCGATAATGCATAGTTCACGCACGGTCTCATTACAATTCATTCAACAGTCATAACTAGTCGATATGTACTTTTGGATACATATTTTATATTAGGAGTGTTCAGTTAGGACACTCACTTAGCTTTTATTAAAGCTAATGGCATACTACGCCTTGGACATTCCCACGTCTAGACTTCACAGGATATGACTACCCAGAAGAGGAATATCAAGGAGAAGCCTTTGAAGAGGAAACGTACGACGGGGAAGCCAACAATGATGAAGGCTACGGCTATGCCAGTTAGAGGCGCAGCTTCAAGAAAGAAGACTTAGTTGTCCTTCATAGATTTTCGTCCATTATTACTAAGTTGTAATGGCGTCCAATGCCTTAATCTCTTTTGTGCTTTTATCTACAAATTTTGATGTAATAACTAGTAATCTTTTGATGTATAAATTTAGTTTGTACTTTTGCTTAAGTTATTTTTTTTAATTATCTACTGTGTTGTTGAAAATCAGTTAATGTAAACAAGTCATAACTTACGAACCCAGAAAGAAAAATTTTATTTCCTCCTAATTTCTACTACTTTAAAGCATGACAGGATTTTTGGTATCAGAGCACTAGGTCTAGACATGCTAGCTGATTGTCCTACACATTAAGTTATACACATTAGGATATCTCTGACTAATACCGATACTAGGATAGCTTCTCTTGAACAGTTTGAACATAGATATCGTGTCAAATAGAAGAGAAGTACAATTAATTACTACATACACCTGGTCAACCCTACTTGAGAATAGAAATAGCACAGAACCAATAAGGGTTACCAATTAGAATAAGTTTCATGGAAACTTAGAAAGCTGGAAAGGTGGATTCCATAGCAACTGTAAATAGTGAAGTGGTAAACTTAACAGTATATCCCCATAGTCATACACCAAAACCTGATTTGTACGGGTAGATATGCCAAAGCCGTAGCACTCTAGAATCAGCAGCCGTGCTAGGATACATCGAGACTTGGAACCCTCGATTAAAACTCATGAAATAGTACTAAGGTAAGATAGCTAATTCAATCAAGTTAGTACAAATATTTTATTACATAGACAAACCATATATAGATTGCTTAGCACCCTTAGACAAATCCACTAAAAGCAGTGATGGACTAGCAAGGACTCGCTATAGATGATAAGAAAGGTCTAGCTAAGGATTAGAGAAAAACTTTACCGTAATAATTGTGGACAAGCACCATAGTAAGTAATCATATCCCTTCTACTCATTCAACTCCTTGTGAGTAAATCTATGCCTTCTCTTCTAATGGCCATTTTTTATGAAGAGTGTATCTTGTAAAATGGCCCCGCTTTCCCTCAATAATTATTGTGATACCATCCCTTGTGAGCAATTCAATTTCCTTGAATTTTAGGAAATTTCCCTAGTCATCAATTCTTGAGTACGTACCTTGATCATCTAGATTGTTAATAAATCCCTCTGAGAATAAAGTCTGATTTCTACTACTGTAAATTCATTCTTTTGACTTGTTATTCTTTGATCAAAATCTTTCAAGTGCATTATCTTTGAAATTATTCTAATTAATTTGATTACTAGTTTTGAAAAGTCATTCTTTTTTATTTTTTTATTCTTTGAACAAATTCTTGCAAGATTCAATTTCTTTGACATAATTCTAAATGAGTTCCCTATCATTGTTCATGCTATGGACTCAAAAATGTTTTACTCTCTGTGCATTTTGACCTCTTATTGTTTTCTCTCATTTTCTACCTTATCCTTTATCAGTAATGTTTCATTTGGACTATTTCACTTATAAAATACCTAGTTCTTATTTCATACATCGAAAGCCTTATGTTATCAATTTCTTTCACTATCTACGAATCTTGAGATACTATGGTTACTTCCATAGTAATCAGTCATTCAATCATTGTTAAATTTACATCCTATTTTTGAATGGATTACATCCTTTCTACTATTGTACTTCTGTTTGTGAGAATCCGTATGCTTTTCTAGAATCAACTTCATTTTGGATAAATCCGTTCAACTGTTTCAATCATCGTATTCTAATTACTATGATTACATTATAAACAAATGTAATAGGTTGTGATTGCTTTGCATAAGACGTGTTAGAAACCTTATAGATACGAACTCTTGTATAGGAACATAAGAATCTCCTCAACCTCTACAATGACTCAATCTTCTCAAGCAATCAAGAACTAGTCAAGAAGACTCAACAACATTTTACCTAAGAAGGTCGATCCCACCTGTGTATTTGGAAGACTACTACAAGACTCATGGAAGACTAGTGACAGTACCAGCACAGGTGACTACAAAAATGAGCTATTCAAGCAACTGCATAACATCTATTCAGAATCGCTTTTGAAATCACTTAAGCCACAACTAGCTGCAAAGCCAAGGCCAACACTACCACAAGGACAACTCAGAACAATGAACAATGATTGTGGTGTCTATTCCAACTATGGAAACCCTAGACATCTAGCCAAGGATTGTCAAGCCCCCAGGACCCCTAACCAACCAAACTTTATTAGTTACAACAATCGCAATAGAGGCCATTTTAACAAGGACTACAAAGAACCTCGAGATGAATACTGCAGAGTACATGCTAAAGGACAACATGGACGAGCCCAACTCAATACCATCATCCCCAATAAAGCTGGATTCGGCCAAGAGGAGCAATGGAAATGACAAGCGGGGGTATTTGTAAAATACAACCGCGCTAAAATAAAGAAATACACTGATTTAGTTCATAACTCTCTGTTATATCTGCAAGTTGAGTTACACTGTTAGCATTTACACAATATGATTAATCTATGATAAGTTGTATTATTTTAGCTCTTATTTGTGCAGATTACTGTTTTGCTGTGAGAGGAAATGAATAACAGGATAAAGGGAATGATGGATTACAAACAAGAGAATTCAAAGCTAAAGGATGAAGTTTAAGCGATCGAAGAGTTTCAAGCGATCGAGAGTTTGATCGATTGAGGACGATCCAAGCGCTCAAGAAATCCAGAAGTTCAATCGATAGAGTGATGTTCGATCGATCGAACATGGCTTTTATTAGAACTTATGTGCACACAGCAGAAACACTCGTTTTAAAACCCTAGCTCTTAGGTTTTCTATATATATTCATTATGTATACGTCCATAGGGATGCCCACTTTAGTTTTCATCAGTTTACATAAAGAGAAGAGAGTTTGTTCTTGATTTTTGTAGGTATAAAGTTTGGATATTGCTTTTGGGATTAATTTCTACAGTTTAATATAAGTTTCTCCATTCCAGATTCTATAATCTTAATTTATGTACATTTTTCTTTCTTAATATTGTAGTTTAATCTGTTAGAATCGTTAGTTTTTGTAGTAGTAGTCTTAAACCTTAAGTTTCCATAGTTTTTATGTTTAAATCACAAACAAACAAGACCTTAATGAATATTTACGCTAAAAACGAATCTGTGACACTCCAGACCACGCCACGATGAAACAGTGATCTCCAGCCTCTGCCATGCAACAGAATAATTCTTGTGTTCTATCGATCGAAGTTAGTTTAATCAATCGATACCGAGATAAAGTCAATCGATCGAAGACATTTCGATTGATTGAGAGATGATGATTTTCGATCGATTGAAAGTGCATTGATCGATCGAGCCTTCTGATTCTTGAGAATGTCGTATACAATATTCCTAGACTTTATGTTTTAGAGATTGGTTATCAAACTGTCCTCAAATGCTCAGTTTGTCTAAACAGTTTCTGAACTTTAAGCCTTTAAGGCATTTTTCTTCAATAACTTTTGCAAACCACATTGAATGCTTACACCATTCATTGTGCGAGACTTAACTATTATTTAAAACTGCCTTCATGTGTTTCAAATTAACTGGGATGATATAGTCCCAGTCATGAAAGGGCTATGGATTCTTTATTTTAAGAAGAAATACGGGATACTATGGAAGATATACTCCATTGAGCCATAATGTAATTGTATAGTAGATGGCTAGGTCGCTGTGGATTCGTGTGATCCCAATGTTCCGCTTTTATTAAGAAAACCATTTTTAAAACATCACTTTCGTTAATTAGTTAGCTAGTTAATTGTTAGTTGCTTCACATTTTGTAGTTGTTAATCGTAGAACTTCGTGTTCTACACCTTGCTTAAATCTTGAATTTTTATTTTCTTTTAGAGTTTAATCTAAGTAATTAGTTTAGAACCTTCCCTGTGGGATCGACCTGTTCTTAACCAGAATACTACTTGCACGATTACCTACAGTTGGGTACAGCACACAAGTGAACACAAATAAATTCTCGTGTCAAGTTTTTGGCGTCGTTGCCGGGAAAGACGACAAGCTAACGCTTAGATTACCTCAGTCTATCTTTATCTCTTTCTATTTTCTTTTTCTTTTAATTCTTTAGATTAAAACCTTTTAGGACCTTTTCCCTTTCATGTCCGATAATTCCATTGAAGGAATTCTTGGAAATCCATTCTACTTATCCGATTCTTCTAGTTCTATTAATCCCGTAGCCACACCCACAGATTCAATGTTTGACAATCAAAGCGAGAATGGGGATAATGTGGTTATACCTATTGATGATTTGCTATGTCCCCTGTGCGATCTCATGACACCCAAACACGCACCTACACCTTCTTGTATTCTCATTCCACCTCACGCAGGCGAATTCCAATTTCGCAACGGAATGATTCAACTCCTTCCAACCTTCCATGGAATGGAGAGCGAGAAGGCATATCTACACGTCAAGGATTTTGAGGATGTTTGTAAAACGTTCTCACAAAATTAGCATGTAGATTGGACACACCTAATGCTTTTCCCGATCACCTTGAAGGATAAAACAAAAGCATGGTTACTCACCCTCAAGCCAAACTCAATTTTTACCTGGCATGCGATGAACACGGCATTTTTAAAGAAATTCTTTCCACCTCGCATGATCACCGAGCTTAAACGCCAAATAAATTCCTACAAACAAAAGAGCAATGAAACCTTCACTCAAACCTGGGAGCGTTTCAAAGATTTTCTTCTCTCTTATCCTTACCACGGGTACTAGAAGTGGCGAACCATAAGTTACTTTTATGAAGGATTAAATGGTGAAACAAAAAAGTTGGTTGAAGTCCATTTCTTCGTAAAAACACCGAAGAGGCTGAAGCCCACTTTGAGTGGTGTCAAACATGCTCATGAATGGTCTACTTCTGATGACATTACATGCAACCAGTCAATAGGTGTAGAGGAAAAAAGCATCTATCAGTTAAAATCTGAAGATCATCTAATAACAAAATACGAAAAACTAGCAAAGAAAGTAGAAGAGTTAGGGATGAAAGGAGAAGGTTTGAGGTAGGTTTTACCTGAAGAACCTTGTGGCACATGCAATATGTTGGGACATACAACCCAGTACTGTCCCAATGTGCCCTATTTTCAAGAACAGGCCCCTGTTGAAATAAACGCCATGCAAGGATGTAGAGGGCCGGGTAATTCCTATAATAATAGTACTTTTCAAAATAATAACAATCGATGGAATCACCCTGGTTTTGATTGGAAAAATAACGCTGGGACTCAAAACCAATACCAACAACAGCCCTACAATAATCAATATTAAGAGCAATACAATAGATAGCCCCAACCGTTCAATCAAAGCAGATCCACTAACTACAATCAGGGTCAAACCTCTAATATTCAATAGTCTAATGCATACGTGCCACTGCACAAAAAGTTGCAAGAGGAAGATCCTCTCTCTAATGCAAACTTAACACAGCAACTCATTCAAATGATGAGTAAGGTGTCAGCGACATTAGAGAGGATCGATGCTAGACAAGAGGGATCGGGAGGAACATTTCCTGCCCAACTACTTCCAAATCCTAAGGGATACAACAACGGTCCCAACAATCAAGAACATGCTAAAGCCGTGACTACTCTGAGAAGCAGCAAGGTCATAGGGCAGAACACGCCTCTCTCTACCATTATGGAAGATGAGGAAGAAGTGGTGAATCAAGAAGATCAACTTAGTATAGAAGAGGAGCCATCTATTAACAATGAACCATTAAAATTGACTGATGAAGCTCCAATAGAAGAAGAAGTTGAGAGAAGGCCTGGAAAGGAGCCCATAGATGATGAATTACCTAAATGCCCTTTCCCTATGCCTTACCCTCAAAGGCTAAAGAAGCCTAAAAATGAGATGAAGATTTAGGAGTTCTTGGAATTATTTGAACAAGTCAAAATAAACCTTCCACTCCTAGATGCAATCAAACAAGTATCGGCCTAAGTCTAGAGCAAGAGGACAAACTAACTCAAATGTTGAAACAACACAAGGGAGCATTAGGATGGACTATTGCAGACCTCAAAGGTATAAGTTCATCTGTCTGCACCCATAAGATATATTTGGAGGAAGACGCTAAACCTTCACGACAAATGCAAAGGGGTTTGAATCCCAACATACAAGAAGTGGTCAAAAAGTAAGTCTTAAAGCGACTTGATGTTTGGATCATATATCCAATTTTTGATAGTCCTTGGGTCAACCCGACCCAAGTAGTACCAAAGAAAGCTAGCATCACTGTCATTCCAAATAGTGACGGTGAGCTAGTACCGACACGCATCCCCACTAGTTGGCGAATGTGTATTGATTACAAAAAAATTGAATATTGTGACCCGGAAGGACCACTTTCCACTACCATTCATGGATCAAATGTTAGAAAGAGTGGCGGGTCACAAGTATTACTACTTCTTAGACGGATACAGTGGATATAATCAAATCAAAATTGCTCCTGAGGATCAACAGAAAATGACTTTCACATGTCCGTTTGGTACTTTCGCTTACAAAAGAATGCTATTTGGCTTATGCAATGCACCTGCTACCAGTGGTGCATGCTCAGTATATTCAGTGATATGGCCGAGTAGATACTTGAGGTGTTCATGGACGATTTTTCCATGTTCGGCCATAGTTTTGACAATTGCTTAGAAAATCTAGAACATGTGCTAGCACGATGCGAGGTCAAATACCTGGTGCTAAACTGGGAAAAATGTCATTTCATGGTAGCCAATGGGATAGTCCTCGGCCACACCATTTCAGACAAAGGTATCTAGGTGGATAAGTCAAAAATTGATATAATCTCAAACCTCCCTGCTCCCTGTACAATCAGACATATCCGCTCTTTTCTGGGACATACGGGTTTCTATAGGAGATTTATCCAAAACTTTAGTGCCATCTCCTGACCACTTTTTCAACTGCTAGTAAAAGATGTACCTTTCGAGTGGTCGGATGCTTGTCAAACATCTTTCGATACACTAAAGTAGCTCCTCACAACCGCACCTATTATCCGAGCTCCTGATTGGAGTCTCCCTTTCGAATTAATGTGCGATGCTAGTGATTATGCCATTGGCGCAGTTCTAGGACAGAGGAAGGATAATAAGCCTTATATAATCTACTACGCCAGTCGAACACTCAACGAAGCTCAAATAAATTATAAAACTACCAAAAAAGAGCTACTGGCTATAGTGTTCACTCTAGATAAATTCAGGTCGTATCTGATAGGGTCCCCAATTATCTATTTTACAGACCACTTGGCCCTTAAATACCTGCTATCTAAAAAGGATGCGAATCAAAGGCTTACCCGTTGAATTCTCCTACTCCAAGAATTCGATATCATGATCAAGGATAAAAAGGGAGTAGAGAATGTGGTTGCTGACCACCTATCCAGGTTAACTTTTATTAACAAAACTGAACCAACTCCAATTAAAGAAGAATTCCCAGATGAACAGCTTTTGGCGGTTTTGAGTTTGCCCTAGTATGTAGATATTGTCAATTATCTAGCCACGGGAAAAACCCCTGAGCATTGGTCAAAACCGGACAGAAAATGGTTCCTTTCATTCGCGCGTGACTTTTTCTTTGATGACCCATACCTTTTCAAGTACTGTGCTGATCAGGTCATCAGACGCTGCATTCCAAACGAGGATATTATTGTTATCCTAGCATCATGCCATTCGGAAGCCTGCGGTGGGCATTTTTCCTCCCAAAAGACTGCGTAAAAAGTCCTACACAGCAGTTTTTATTGGCCCACCAGATTTAAGGATGCCTATTATTTTTGCAAATCATGCCAATGCTGTCCAAAAATGGTACAATTTTAAAAAGTAACGCTATGCCTCTAACCCCTATTATCATAATTAAAATATTCGATTGTTAGGGCATAGATTTCATGGGCCCGTTCCCTAAATTGAACAATTGCAAATACATACTCCTAGATGTGGGATATATATCAAAGTGGGTAGAAGAGATACCAATGCGACGCAATGATCACTGAACTATAGTGTCTTTCCTAAAGGAACACATTTTGTCGCATTTTGGAACCTTGAGGGCACTCATAAGTGACCAAGGCAAGCATTTCTGCAATAGACCCTTGGAGTCACTCCTCAAGAAATACGGGGTAAATCACAAGATCGCACAAGCCTACCACCCGCAAACTAACGGGCAGGCGGAATTGGCTTATCGAGAAATAAAACATATTCTCAAAAAAATGGTTAGTTCCAACAGAAAAGACTGGGCATACAAATTGACTAATGCTCTATGGGCGTTCCATACCGCATATAAAATAAACCTGGGAATGTCCCCATATTGGCTGGTGTATGGAAAGGCATGCCATCTCCCTGTTGAGATTGAACATAAAACTTATTGGGTGACTCGTTCGCTAAATTTTGATATCAAAGAGGGAGGGCAATTAAGAAAACTCCAACTCGCAGAACTCGAAGAAATCCACCGAGATGCGTATGACTCTGCGAAGTTGTAGAATGAGAGGTTGAAGGCTCGCCACGATAGAACGATCTTTCATAAATCATTCGAGCCATGGCAAAAAGTCTTATTATACAACTCTCGCCTCCACCTTTTCCTAGGAAAGCTCTGATCCCAGTGGACAGGTCCATTTATCGTGAAATCTGTTTTTCCACATGGGGTCGTCGAGCTCATAAATCCAAAGAATGATGAGATCATTAAGGTAAATGGCCAACGATTAAAGTCGTTCTTAGAGAACTTTGAACCCGAAGTTGAGCACATCCAGCTAGATGAGCCCAACTATTCTTCTACTTAAAACACTAAAAGGTGTCCCAAACTTGTAAATTTCTTTTCCTACTCTTTATTTTTGGTTCTTTTCATTTATTTTCGGCATTACTTCTTTTTCTGGAGTGTGACTTTGTGTTTAATCCATTATTTTATTTTATCTCTTCCCCTACAGGTTGTTTATAATGAGAAATCACGATGGTACATGGTCTATGTTTTCGATTAGCTCATGGGCTGATTTGAAAGATCAAAACCCTGTATGGACTACCGACGAGATTGCATTATGTCTTTCTCCTTACCAAGGGCCGGTTGTAGATGTTATCATTGACTTAACCCAAGGATACATCCCTTACGATCCAACCCTCCTCAACATTAACCCATTCAAAAATATGAAGTTTCCCGAAGAAGAAGGGGAACCGGAGGGGTATTTCATTGGGGATGTAGATGATGCACTCTTGGAACAGTGGGAGAATGACTCAATGTGGGAACCATGGGTTGAAGAAGATCTACAGGATGTGGTGCCCGAACGACACAACGCTATATTCACATATGTGGATAACTTCATCGTTAGCGAGTCGTCTTTGTATATTAATATGGACTTGAGCTATTTGTTGTTCCGGCTTCAATGTACCCTGCCTGCTAGTGCACATGGTTCTATCACACCAATAGTGAGGTTAACTCGTTGTTTGTTCCTTCCTTTTCATTCTTGTGGTTGTTTTATTTATTTTCTTTCCATTTTGTTTTCTTTTGTTGTCTTTGTCCAGATTATCACTATATTTCACAATGGTTTTCCAGTGTTCCTCCTGCACCAACAGTTTCATGGACCTGAACCTTACGTAGGGTCCCCTGGTACTCCGCCGCAAGAGGAAAGCCAATTGAGGAGCTACACTCATCTATCCAAGTCTCCATCCGAATTACCTCTAGTGTGTGCATTCATCTCTATGGAGATTCCAGATGTGCCAGATGACACCCCTGCTGCTTTTAGACTATTATGGGAATGGGAATTATCGAGTTTGGACTCCCACTTTGAAGATTTGGCAGAGGATGAAGCAGTTGTGGAGGATGAAATTTTCATGTTCGAAGATTAGTGACTCACTTCAGTTGTGTCTTGTCTTTTGATTCATCTTGTTTTTCTCAATTGAAGTGTAATTCAGGACAAAGACTTGCTAGTTTTGATTTTAATTTTTAGTTTTCCTATTGAAATAAGGTCAATGTACCAAGTTGGGGGTAATAATTTTGCAAACAGATACTATTACAAAGTTATATTTATAAATTTGCAATTTTCTATTTCTATGATGATTATTCTGGCTTACATGTTCTATGTTTGCACTGCTTTTATCATGTTACTGTATGTCTAGATCAGGTTTTGTCAGTTGGGGGTGTAGAGGTATTCTATTTCAGAATTTTTGAAAATTTTGGCTTTCGATCGATCCATTGAACTATTTTCGATCGATCTAAGTCTTGGAGTCCTCGAGTGCTTTAAAACTTCTCAATCGATTGAACGTTCGATCGATCATACATTCTCAATCGATCAAAAGTTGTATTTAAATGAGGCATCCAGCATATGTTTCATTAGTCTCTTCCTCTCCCTTATTTTTTGAGTGATTCAAGACAAAGAGACGAATTGGGCAATTTTTTTTTCCTCTCCTCATCACACGCTTCATTTGAGGTGGCCCTATTCACCTCTGATCATCACCATCATCATCCTCACCTCTCCACTGTGCACAACCCGAGGTAAGGTTCCGAGAACCCCACATCTCTATTTTTCATTCAAAAACATGAGGGGGTGCCCCTCATTGGTCCTAAGACCGAATAACATTCATTTCAATCTTTTATTTCTCGCTTTCTCTTTGTTTCTATTTTGTTTCTGTCCCAGCTGATTTTTTGTGCTCGATCGATCTAGCTAGGCTAAAGTGATCGAAGATGACCCCTGTTCAATCGATCGAAAAATGTTTGATCGATCGAACTGCTGCAGGGCAGATTCTTCTTTTGTTCATTTGTTTTTGTTTTCATTTATTGTTCCTTTATCGTTTTCTATTTTAGGGACGTCTTGATGAATTCAGTTATGGGCTATCACAAAGAGAAGCCTTTTGACCTCATGATTCCTGACCCGGTCCCACAGGATGGCTTTCAAAATACCACAGACAGGCAGTGGTTCACGCGATACTTCTGATCTAGGAAGGTTATGATCGAGCGTCCTTTCGAGACAGCATGGCTCTCTACCCCCTGGTACTTAGCTAGGATATAGGCTATGCCACATTGGTTTGATTTACTCTCTCAGTCTAAGAGAGTAAATTTTTCTTAGATCCAGGAGGCATGCGCGACGATGATCTGAGACCCAGCCGCCCGTTCATGTACCGCTCTTTTTTCTGCGACCGGGAGTTTATATTTAGCTTAGCCATTGTTGCTGCCGCTATCGGGGTACCTGAGGTACCAGGTTATATGTGCCCACACCGTCCCGATGCTCCTAAGACCTCACCGACTACTATCATCAGGGAGATCACTAGGGGTGCTGTTTCATAGTGGAACGACTCTTCGTTGATCGAGGACCACTACCTCACAGATAATTATCACATGCTTCACCTCGCCCTCAGCAATTGCCTTTTGGTGATCTCTTACCGGGAGAAGATAGCAGCCTGGTATGCAGGTGTTTTATATGCTGTAGGGATGGGGCAGCTTATTTGTTTGCCTCATCTCTATATCGATTTCATGATCCACCCCACTCACTACGTCGTCGCCAAAAAGTACCTAAAAGGTGCTTAGGCGATCCATCGGGTCATTGCTCAGACAGGTCTTCCTCAGCTGCCCACTGATGAGGTGGTTACTTCCTCTAGCCGATTCGGAGAGACGGCCTTCCGCCGCTCGGATGCTCAAAAAAGGAAGAAAAAAGGGAAAGGAAAAGAAAAGGTTGGGGCAAAGAGGAGAAGAGGTGGAAGAACCGACACTGAGGGTGTGGCTTCTGGGATTCCTTCTGAGGCTGAGGAACCTGATTCCAACGACGAGAGAGATCCTATTGAGGAGGTTGAGAGGTTCGAGTTGAGACAGAGATCTCAGGCTCCAGCCCAGGGAGAGTCTTCTTCTGTGTCTCTCCAGACTCTCCACACACTTTTTATCGAGGAGAGGGAGGCGCAGATAAGGCTCGAGGGCAAGGTTGACCACCTGGTCACTCAGTTGGATACATTACTGGTCCAGTTGGGTGTTGCTCAGTTATTACATACACCTCACCATCCCCCGGCTGCACTACCCACCACTGATGCTTCATCTTCTGCTCCACCACCTTCTACTGATCCAGCTGCCTCGTCCAGATCAGTGGCACCGCTGACTATATCTGAGACCCCACTTCTACCACCTCCAATCGTATCTAACCCATTATTGTCTACATCAGCTGCCCCGACTATGAGTGACCCGGCAACAACTACTGCTATTGCTGAGGGTGGAGGTGCTGATACCGCTGTTGAGCTGATCGAGATCCTATTCAATGTTGCTAATGAGTAGGATAGTTGCTAGATGTGCGTTTGGGAGTTTTTGTTGTATCTATTTTATTTCTGTTCTCTCTCTTCGCTCTCTACATACTTCTTTTGGATGTTCGATCTGTTGGGACTATTTGGACATTTTGGACATTATAATCATTGTTCTGTGCTTTATTGTTTTACTTTCCCAGTGGTTGGGTATTGTATTTTATTTAGATCATGCTCTATCAGTTTATAGTTTATTTCTTTTGATCTTGGCTGCTTGGAGAATATTGTGTCTGTAGGATACAGGTTGCTTTGCTTGCTGTTATTGATTTGTTTTTTCAGGTGATATCCATCTATTTATATTTGAAAATCAACTTCTGAGTACATTGTTATTTTCAGTTGGGGGTGGGATGTAGATAGATAATCATCTATTATGCACATTTCACCTGTTATACACATTTCATACACTTAGCAATCTGAATAACTTTAACGTACATTCCATACCATCTCAATTTGAAATAGATAATCACCTATTATGCACATTTCACCTGTTATGCACATTTCATACACTTAGCAATCTGAATAACTTTAACGTACATTCCATACCATCCCAATTAGAATTAAATTAAAAAATATTTTAAAAATTGAAGAAATTTGAAAATTTTGAAATTTGAAAATTTTGAATTTATCATTCTGAACTTTATTGGTAGAATAACTTTAAACATTCACTCCTGTTTAGCTGTTATTTTGCAATGACACAATCATATTAGTCTCATCCTGTTATGGATTAAATACACATACTTTTTTTCTAGTTTCACTAGGATGATTGCATTTGTTGACCTTTCATGTATCCAACAATCACATGCACGTGTTGATAGCTTTGTAGAAGACCTAATAAATGAGTTAATAGGACAATTGTGTCTAAAAAATGAGTAGTGGAAACTAATGACCCTTAGTGAGCTTTTGAACCAATCTATGTTTCTGAGGGAATTTTTACATTAATTCGAATTGTTTTTCTTGAATATGAGTATTAAATTCGTTGCACTAGTCTCAATTAATTCATTCCTTTTGGCTGCTGATTAGAGGAGAACGTTCAGGATCTACCAACTAAACTTAATAAACATGGAAGTGCAAAAACTAAGAAATTAAGAAAATGATTTAAGCCATCGTTACCCATTTCCTACCAGTATTCATATCCCTTTACCCTCACCGACTTAATATTGCCAATTTTATTATGAAGCTCCTAATCTTTTACCTTGACCCCAATGGACCCTATTGCATCTCTAAAATAAATAACTGTCAAAGTATGTGATTGGAAGAAGATTAGTTGTGGGAGCACTATAAAAAAAAAGAGTATTGAAAAGAAGAAAAAGGGATAATATGAAAGGATGACAGTTGGTTGGAGATGTGAAAAGAATAAAAGAAGATGATAAGAGCCGTCATTTGCCCATTGTGCTTTCTCATCATCTTTAAAACCCAAAAAATCTAAAGTCTTAATGATTCTTAATAACTTGGTTTGAACATGAATCTGTAATTTAAGTTATCCACGGTAGTTCACTCCTCTAGTAAGTAGTATCCTATTCATGAGACTATAGACTTTAAATATTCCTTTTTCATGGAGTCAGGTGTGAAAGCATTGTAACCAGAATATCACTCTTATCAAAGCTTTCATACATGTGCGATCATTTTTTTATCAAGTTTCTGAGAGACGTTCATTTTTGAGTGTAAACCCATGTGAGAATTGAGTTTAAACTATGAGTTCTAGAAGTACGGTAGTCTAAATAGCTCTAAATAAGGTTTGACGCATAGCTGTTAACTTAACACACACACGGATACATGATTGTGATACATATGTTATATCTATTTTGGTGGCATGAGGGACATGTGAGTTTCCTTCATGGTTTGTTTGAGGATATTATGTCTTTGTAGAGCTAAGATTAACAGTTGAATGGGAGGGAGTGTTTTAAAACTTTTTTTATATCTTTTTGAACTTAAAAATTGAGAATTTTGTGGGTATATTCACTGTAAACCCTCACGAGACAACACTCGTCCACTAGGGGGAACCTAGGGGTTTAACGCTTGTTGCATTAGCTAAATGCAACCGCGATTCCTGCGAAAATGAGTTAGTTAGTATCTCTCTCTTTTTAGATTAGTATCCTTTAGTTTATTTTGTTTTTTTTCAGTCGTTGTATTAGCAGTTAAGTTTGTTTTGCTTTTTGCTTTATTGCTAGGGACTAGCAATTCGCTAGTTGGGGGTTGTGACAAGAGGGTGTATTTGTAAAATACAACTGTGCTAAAATAAAGAAATACACTGATTTAGTTCACAACTCCCTGTTACATCTGCAAGTTGAGTTACACTGTTAGCTTTTACACAATATGATTAATCTATAATAAGTTGTGTTATTTTAGCTCTTATTTGTGCAGATTATTGTTTTGCTGTGAGAGGAAATGAATAACAAGATACAGGGAATGATGGATTACAAACAAGAGAATTCAAAGCTAAAGTATGAAGTTCAAGCGATCGAAGAGTTTCAAGAGATCGAGAGTTCGATCGATTTAGGACGGTTCAAGCGCTTGAGAAATCCAAAAATTCAATCGATCGAGTGATGTTCGATCGATCGAACATGGCTTTTATCAGAAACATTCATTTTAAAACCCTAGCTCTTAGGTTTTCTATATACACTTGTTATGTATATGTCCATAGCTATGCCCAATTTACTTTTCATCAGTTTACATAGAGAGAAGAGAGTTTGTTCTTGATTTTTGTAGGTTTAAAGTTTGGATATTGCTTTTGGGATTGATTTCTAAAGTTTAATATGAGTTTCCCCATTCCAAGTTCTGTAATCTTAGTTTATTTACATTCTGCTTGTTTAATATCATAGTTTAATTTGTTAGAATTGTTAGCTTTTATAGTAGTAGTCTTAAACCTTAAGTTTCCATAGTTTTTATGTTTAAATCACAGACAAACAAGACCTTTATGAATATTTACGTTAAAAATGAATTTGTGACACTCCAGACCATATCTAAGTAGTCCTGTAGTTGGGAGACCACAATGAAACAGTGATCTCCAACCTCTGCCATGCACCGGAATAATTCCTGTGTTGGATCGAACGAAGTTAGTTCGATCAATCCATACAGAGATAAAGTCAATCGATCGAAGACATTTCGATCAATTGAGATATGATGATTTTTGATCGATCGAAAGCGTATCGATCGATCGAGCCTTCTGATTCTTGAGAATGTCCTATGCAGTATTCCTAGACTTACTGTTTTAGAGATTCGTTACCAAACTGTCCCCAAATACTCAGTTTGTCAAAACAATTTCTGAACTTAAAGCCTTAAGGCATTTTTTTTTCAATAACTTTTGCAAAGCACATTGAATTCTTACACCATTCATGTGCGAGACTTAACTATTATTTTAAACCGCCTTCATGTGTTTCAAATTAACTGTGATGATATAGTCCCGGTCATGAAAGAGCTATGGATTCTTTATTTTAAGAAGAAATACGGGATACTTTGGAAGGTATACTCCATTGAGCCTTAATGTAATTTCATGGTAAATGGCTAGGTCGCTGTGGATTCGTGTGATCCCAATGTTCCCCTTTTAATAAGAAAATCATTTTTAAAACATCGCTTCAGTTAATTAGTTAATTAGTTAATTGTTAGTTGCTTTTCGTTTCATAGTTGTTAATCGTAGAACTTCGTGTTCTACACCTTGCTTAAATCTTGAATTTTTATTTTCTTTTAGAGTTTAATCTAAGGAATTAGTTTAGAACATTCCCTGTGGGATCGGCCTAGTCTTAACCAGAATACTACTTGCACGATTACCTACACTTGGGTACAGCACATAAGCGCACACAAATAAATTCTCGTGTTAGGAAATTGGAAGAACACATTAAGAACAAGAAGAAGTCCGACACAATAACATCATCGGTCCGACGCAAAACACGCCAACGTTGTTTCAACTGCGGGAAGCACGGACATCACTTTGCTAAATGCCCAGCACCGAGACGAAATAAAGGACAAGCTACACAATGCTACCATTGCAGCAAGATGGGCCACATTTGAAAGGATTGCGAGACATTGAGGAACATCAATCAAGTTCCACTAATAAACTTGGAAGGGGAAGGGAAGGACAATCGTCGCAAATGCCTAGAGGACGAGATTGTGTCAAACGACAAATTGAACATATGATAAGATGAAGAACTACAGATTCAGAGGAGGCTTTCCCTTATGACTCAGACTTAGAGGACTTTTTGTACTAGATGTCTCAGGATCTAGTTTATCTTATATGTTTTACCAGACTAGTAGTCCTGTTCTGTTTGTATTTTACGTATGTTAATAGAAGTTGATACAATTTAGGTAATCGACTATGTAATATTTTGACTTGTCAATGAAACTACTTTTACGTATTATTGCAATGATTACTGTCATGATATATGATATATATTATAGTAGATGTATGACCCATAAATAGATAGTACCTATAAGTACACAACGAGCATCACATTCCACCTTTGGACCGACAGTCAAACCAGACGTGCTAACCTAACAATAGAAGATATCTTACAAGCTGGCATTAACTTATCATCAACAACAACGGAAGCATGTGGAAGAGTTTACACCATCAACTGTATCCACGGCTTCTTGTACCAATTTCTCCTGACAATGAATACTCGTGGCATAGCAAAAACGAAAGCATGAGAAAATTCACTTGTCGCTGATCAATGTTCGCTAACTATGACACAATCAAGCATAGTCATGATGTCATTCGAGGCCCTATACGGAAGGCCATGTCAATTGTCATCATGTCAGACAGATCAGAAACGAAGAGAGGATGCAAGCAACTCAGAGTTAACACAAAAACTACGTAGACCAATGAAGGATGGATCTACAATTGAAGCCAGAGAAAAAGTGCTATTGAAAGTATCAATCGCTCAAGGCAACGTGCTATTGAACCCAAAGAAAA
Source organism: Hydrangea macrophylla (assembly GCA_033977485.1). Lineage (NCBI taxonomy): Eukaryota > Viridiplantae > Streptophyta > Magnoliopsida > Cornales > Hydrangeaceae > Hydrangea > Hydrangea macrophylla. The sequence goes on from CM066985.1 coordinate 51,666,800, forward strand.
TAAGCTACCATCGTGACACATTGGATTTTTTACAATCAAATCGCCTACCAACTCGCATTACCCCCAATGATGCTAGAAGATCATGACACTTTTTCAAGTGGACACGGTAAATCCACAATGTCCTTCTTCTCGATAAGATGAGGGATACGTTCATGGCCCATACGAGTTATGGGTGACGATAATATAGGATTCAGGCAGAACTTCGTTAACAAGAGCGACATGAACTCAACAAACAACAATGATGAAAGAGTCAACAAGGCCATCGCATGAAATGAGAATTCTCGACCATCCGCACCAAAGAGCTGAGGAGCAGAGAAATGGCTCAGATAAAGATCTAGTGGAGACACCACAACAAGGATGAAACACCTTTAAAGATAAGAGTAAACAATGACACGACACCACGATAGATTATCTCAGAGTTCGTCATATGCGATTAGAACCTTTTATCTTAAGAACTACTGGCTTCAGATTTCGGGGACAAAATCTTTGATAGGAGGTGGATATTGTAATACCTGTATTTTTTTGTTTTATTTCATTAATGAACTTCTCATTTACTGAACTGTAATTATACCAGTAAATTCTGTTTTTAAGTCGTGACCTTATATTAATACGTATTTTATATTCTCGGTGACGTTTGACTTTATTAATAATATTTATAAATTTTATGTCGGTGCACAGTTAATTCTAGACCCAGACTGTAATAAGAAATCAGACTGACCCACAATTATACCTGCATTTGTTTGAAATTCTATGCATGCACGATTACCGAGACACGACACGTCAATCAGTCAAGTCCCTTTGTCAGGGAGTTGCCCAACTACCCTTGTACCCCCAACCACTCCCCTTACACCACCATGTCTCCCTTACACCTCCCCAACCACCAATCCCACTCCAACACTCCACCCCCTTACACATGTGAGGTTGTGAGTGTGTGTAGTACATGTGGCGTGTATGAATGGTAGTGTGAGTGAGGGAGTGTGCAGTGTGTGTGGCGTGTGATGTGTTGTGTGTGGCATGTGTGAGTAGCAGTGAGGTGTGTGATGATTGAGTATTGCATGCTTATGTGGTGTATGCATATTGTATGTGTGGGTAGTGCATGTAGTGTATAGTATAAATATATCATATGCGTGAGTGTGCTATGAGTATGTGTGGCGTAACAGTGGAGTGGTGATGTGATGATAGTTGAGTGTTTGAGTGTATACATGAATATCACATGTTTGTATTTGTGTATGTATAATAATATGCATATTATAGCCCTCCCCTTCCTCTATAAATACACACTACCCCTCCTCCTCACATAGTTGTTCAACCCAAAAAGAAGAAGAAAATAGAGAGAGTTAGCCGAGAGGGTTAGAGGAGGAAAGGAAGCCCACCCCCGAGCCATACAGCGACCCCGACCCTACGTTGAGTTCCTAATTCACTTGGTATACTAAAGTTAATGCCCGTATTTTATTTTTCTATTTATTATTATTCTTGAAGAAATTGTGTCTAACATGTGATGTGCCTAACATGTGATGTCCCTAACCTAGGCCCATATTATCAGTCGGTTGTTATTATCATTATCTTGCTATTATTTTCTGGTTGATACCATACTTAAACCAGTTGTGCCACTAACCTAATGTCCGTATTATGATGTCCATTATTAATATTATTATTGTTAGTATTTTTAATATTATTAAAATCTTATTAAGTTAGCTATTAATTCCCATGCTTTAACATGTGGTATCCCTAACATAAGTCTGTATTAGGATTTCTGGATTATTATTATTATGGTTATTACTAGTACTATTATTATTTAGTCTTACGATTAAACTCATGGTTAACATATTATACCAAATTAATGTTCGTGTTATATTATCACTATTATTATTATTATATCATTACTATTACTATTATTATTATTATTTATTCTGATTAAGCCTCATGTTTTAGTATGTTGTATCCTGAACATATTAATGTCTGTATTATTATTCCGTTAATATTATAAATATTATTATGTATTCCAAATTTATCCTTGTGTTAATATGCGCTGTCCCCCGAACATATTATTTCTGTTATTATTATTATTATTATTATTATTATTATTGTTTATTATTATCAGTTCGATTACCCTCATGCTTTAACGTGTAGTACTACGAGCTTAGGACTCGTACTTTATTTCAAGAATAATATATGTTCAATTAACTTGTACCTCATGCATAACATATGATACACCTCACGTAGGAGTCGGTGTCGTAGCGTCAAGTCGATATGTATGGGTATAGAGTCGGACGATCGCGGAGACCAAGTCCGTATGCATTTGGAAATAAGTGTAGTCGACCGCGGAGGTCCGAAAATTGAGATGTAGTGAGTCAGTACTGTCAAATGGAATTACAGGATCGCATGCCGGCGATGATTGCTACTATGGCCACGGAGAGGCAAACACGTTAACAAAGTAACCATGTTGATAAGCACAAATCAAGAAATGAATAAACATGGTTGTTAGCCTATAAGGCGAGATTACTACTGCGGTCGCAACGACCAGTGATAGCAAAGTAACCGTTTCGCAAATCGGCGACGATATTCATAAGGTAAGGTCCCGGGGACCTAGAGTAATTGGTTAGCTTGTAAAGCGAGATTCCTACTGTGGCTAGGGAGAGGCAAACAACGATAGTAAAGTGACCATAGCTCGACCAACTGGGTGAGTCAATCTAAGCCAACGGCATTATACTGGTAATGTAACAAGGTCAAGTGAGTCAGATGTAAGTCAAGTGAAGTCGAATATATCGATGATGCATAGTTCACTCACGGTGTCATTATAATTCATTCAATAATCATAACTAGTCAATATGTACATACAATTTTTTTTATTAGGAGTGTTCGGTTAGGACACTCACTTAGCTTTTATTAAAGCTAATGGCATAGTACGCCTTGGGTATTCCCACATCTTGACTTCACAGGATATGACTACCTGGAAGAGGACTATCATTGAGAAGCCTTTGAAGAGGAAACCTACGACGGGAAAGCCAACAATGATGAAGGCTACGGCTATGTCAGTTAGAGGCGCGGCTTCAAGAAAGAAGACGTAGTTGTCCTTTATAGATTTTTGTCCATTTATACTAAGTTGTAATGGCGTCCAACGCCTTAATCTCTTTTGTGCTTTTATCTACAAATTCTGATGTAATAACTAGTAATCTTTTGATGTATAAATTTAGTTTGTACTTCTGCTTAAGTTTTTTTTTTTTTATCTAGTGTGTTGTGGACAATCAGTTAATGTAACTATTCATATCTTACGGACCCAGAAAGGAAAATTTTATTTCCTCCTAATTTCTGCTACTCTGGGGCGTGATAGATACTGGAGCTCCACGTTTTTTTATTTCTGTTAAGATTGTACGTCAGTTGGGTTTAGAACCCCAGACACTTGAGCCAACACTTAATGTTGTATCACCATTGGGAGTGACTGTTAAGTTAGGTAAAGTGTGTAGAGATTGCCCATTGACCTTGGGAGATAGAAATCTTCCAGCAGTGTTGGTAATCCTGTCGATGTCAGAGTTCAATATTATTCTAGGGATGGATTGGTTGACTAAGTACAATGCCATTTGGATTTCCCTACTAGGACGATTGTATTTTTGATACCAGGATGTCCGACGATTAGATTCTAGTGTCAGCCCACGAGCTACATGTTTCTTGCGAATAGTTTGGCTACAATCAGGAGTTCAAGTACGAAACTCAAGATAGATCAGATTCCAACTATACAAGATTTTCAGGATGTATTACAGGATATTAAATGACTTCCACTGAAAAGAGAAATAGACTTATGTGTGGAATTAGTACCTGATACATTGCCAATATCTAAAACTCCATTTATGATGGCACTGTGGATGCCGGCATTTTGGCCCACATTTAATTTTTAAAATAATTTTTCAAAAACATAGAGTCGCCATTGAATTTTTATAGAAAAATTAAGAAACCATTTTAAAAGCAAACTGATCTTTTGCGAAACCAAAGATAAAACTGGGCTCGGGGATTATGGAATGAGAGGGGAAGGAGCCCAGCGGACTAAAAACCCCCTCTCATCCTATCTCATGATAGGGCTCTACTTGACATTCTTTTAATCGAATTAATTATCTAAGTGTGCCCTCAACTAATACATATATATAAATACGTTACACAAGCATGTTGAAAAGGGTGCAAAATTGCTAATGATAAAATATCATTCATAAATCACGTAATTCAAGTATCAAGCAAGATGATGTGCAAATATGGAACTAGAGAACTTACACGGGGTCCCGCTGCGAAATAGAAACGTGTAATGCATACAAGAATAGAAATCCTAAGAAAAGGTCTCTAACACATATGTACACATAAGGTAAGACCTAATTCTAAGGTGTCGCGCATGAAGTTGAAAATCAATCAAATCAAAAAATTATATAAACTAGAGAAGAGATAAGAAGTCATACCTCCAAAGCGCTACAAAACAAGGGTTAGTCCACATGCTTTTGACAAAATAGATAATATCAAATAATCATTCCTAAAAACGTCTAGCTTAAATCTATCAAATAAAAAAAGAATTGACATAGCTATGAGTTCCTTTTAACTAGTTGAAAACATAGCACCTCTATAGATATACAAGTCTCACCTAGGAGCCAATGTAATGTCCATATAGGGATGCTATAATCCCAACATGATTACAAGGAACCCATGGTTATGTTCAATTAGGTTCAACTAAATCCAACTTTATCCAAGAACTAGTTCTAATCATAAGCATCAATATACATGAATGAATGCATGGACGTCAACAAGAATGAGTTATGAACTTATTCATTGATTTGGATAATTTAGTCTCTGGATTTAAGGTTAATTACCTTTATTCAAAACATGATTTGAGTCATAGGTCATTAGAAGACCATTTAAATTAAAGTTGATAAGATTTAGGCGAAATAGTGATAGTTTTTCAGAAATTACAGAGAGCAGACCAGACTTTCAAAAATAGAAATAAAATAATTTTCACGGTTGGATCTTAATGATTTTTTAGTATGTTAAGCCACTGTGAGTCTAGTTTCTAACTCAAAAAGAAAATCAAAGATCCAACGGTAATATCTCTGGGTATAAGGAAAACACTAGACATCACTCAGAAATCTATAACTCTCTATCCAGAGTTTTTGTATGATTTTCTAGAAATAGTAAAAAAATGAGAAACAATTTAATCTTTTTAGGGTATCTTCCTAACACATTGAGATACTTAGAAAAAATTATTTGAGGTTAAGAAAACTTTTTTAAGGCTCTGATTTATCCATTTAATACAAACTTACTATTTTGAAACTTTAGACAGAGAGCAACCTACTCACAAATCATGAAGCCCAACCATTCTAAACATGCAATTTCATCAAGACCAAGGCCCTATTGATACTTATGTGAGTTATGAACACTCTCTACTTGGTCTCACTCAATTTTCATGGACCATGGTTTAATTAAAAATCCTTGATCTCAATGAGTTTATGAGTTCACTACACCATTTGTAGAATTGGTATTCAAAACTTTAATTAAACTCAAACAACACCTAATCCCTCTCCCAAGCATATGCTCCTTAAAGGATTTAGAACCATTTTTATTCAAATCTCCTCTCAAATCATAGGTCCTTGGAGACTAAATATGATTGAATCCACATGAACCTTAACAGAGTATAGAGGAAACTCTATGAGATTCTTAAGTTTGAAAGCTCCAAGTCATGAAATGAGACTTGAACTCATCCAAGCTTGTGTGGATATAACAATAATCAACCTACTCCCCATATAAATCATAGGATTATAGGAAACTGGAGGATCAAACTTAAAGAGATTTAGTGAGATATTGAAAATCTCATAAATCTTATGAGAAGAAACTAAACAAAAGAAATGAAATCAAAAGTTATTTAAAACATTCAAGTCAAAACACTTTTAATCTTAAATCCAAAACTCTAGTTATATCCAAATTAATGAGAATAACACATGAAAATTCAATAACAAATTCTATGTGGTGTGTGATGAAATGAGGGAAGAAGAGGGATTTTGAAAATGTGTAAAGATCCTAGAACTATGAATTTGTGATTGAATTAGCCTAATTTCCTATAAGATTGGGAGGTTACCCCTTATAACCTCAGGGAATTCTTGATTATTGGATGAAAATCTTCCAAATTCTTCAATCTCTTCCTCAAATTCTTCAAATTCTTCAAAATTTTCTTAAAGAACTCCTTGTGTTTCTCTCAACTCTCTCTCTAAATTCAATGTATATATCAATGGAGGATGGTAGAAGAAGAAGATCCCTCTCATACAGGTGAAAGCCTCCTTATATAGACCTTTCCCATAGGGTTAATTGGTAAATTCGGATGAGAACCCATGTGCAAAGATTTCTTCTAGAACATGTGAGAAAAATAGACTATTACATCACGCGTCACTCGAAGAGTTGGCTGCGGCACTCATTAAATGCCGTTCTGGCACTCACTAAGTGCCGAACGGCATTCACTGAATGCCGGCACGTCACTCGTTGAGTGCTGCCAACTACATCGCGTGCCGCGGCTAACAGAATTCTCTTTTATTTTATTTTATTTTCAAAATATATTTATTAGACTAAATATACTAATATATTTTAGTACACTATGCTAATATACTAATATACTTTATATACTATATTAATATACTCAGAACTTATACCATTATGCCACTATATTTTAGTAAACTATACTAATATACTAAAACACTAGCATATACTTAATAGACTATATATACATATTTTCTTCTTTTCCTTCTTTTTCTTCTATCAAAATTCTTATATATATACATATATACTTTAATTTTTAAATTAATTTTCAGGTTGTCTCTCTCACATGTACTCGGGTCTTTCCGAATACCCAATTCATTCTTTCTTTCTCTTAATTTGGAAACTTATTTTGAAGAATTCTTGAAGGGCTTGAATTCTTTGGAAAATCATTGAATTTCACCAGTCATTGTCGCCATCAGTCTTTTGCAGGTAACCAACCCTGAATTCAATGGTTGGTTAAAATTGGGTGTCTGGAGTTTGCCCATCTTTGGCATAGCTTGTAAAGCAATGCGTATCACAAGTGAATGTCAAAGCCTATGTGAAAGACAAGTCTTTAACCAAGCTATCGAATCCAGGTAAAAACAAAAGTGCGTTACAAAAAAAAGGTGTATAGATGATAAGGTGTTGGTCATGCTCAAGGTTGAGCTACCTATGTATCTCAATGGAAATCAGACCAAGACATAGTTTGGGCAAGGGATCAAACACACGTAATCACAAATAAGCATACGGATGAATGCACTTATCCTATTGTGATGCACGTGCTCAAGCAAATTCATGCTCTATGCTCTCATGTTAAATGACTTAGGACAGTGTTGTCCTTTTTAGTAACAAAACACGTCTTATGCCTTGAAACTTTCCTATGCCGATGGCGTCCTATCTTGGGAAAGTCGTGACTATCATTTTCATGAGTTAGTTAATTGATTATTGATCGATTGAGATGTGCTTTACGTCTTATACCCCGATGCCGAATCAGGAAAAGTGCTGAAAGACTAAGATGCGCTTTGTGTCTTATACTCTGGTGCCAAATTAGGAAGTGTGCTGAAAGACTGAGATGCGTTTTGTGTCTTATACTCCGGTGTCTTTTGAGAATCATCTAATCGACTGAGATGCGCTTTGCGTCTTATACTCCGGTGCCGAATCGGGAAGTGGGACTTGTGAATCCATCACATCTTTATAGCAAAATTAACAATGATTTAATCAAATTTCAAGATTCATATGGCTTAGGAGTCCGTTCGATTCAATTTCAAATTAATTTTCAAGAAACACTCAGACTCGACTTCGATTTATTTTGCTAAGATTAGAAGTCAATTTGAATCAAATCAAAATTTTTTCAAGAATTAAGAATCGGGAGTCAATTTGACTCAAATCAAATGAATTTTCAAGAATTTGGAGTCGATTTGACTCAAATCAAATCATTTTTCAAGAATCGGGAGTCAATTTGACCCATATTAAATCAATTTTTTTAAGAATCGGGAGTCAATTTGACTCAAGTCAAATCATTTTTCAAGAATCGAGAGTCAATTTGAATCAAATCAAATCAATTTTTCAAGAATCGGGAGTCAATTTAACTCAAATCAAATCAATTTTCAAGAATCGGGAGTCAATTTGACTCAAATCAAATCATTAATCAAATCATTTTTCAAGAATCGGGAGTCAATTTGACTCAAATCAAATCATTTTTCAAGAATCTGGAATCAATTTGACTCAAATCAAATCAATTTTCAAGAATCAAGAGTCAATTTGACTCAAATCAAATCATTTTTCAAGAATTGGGAGTCAATAGACTCAAATTGAATTATTTTTCAAAAAGAAGAGTCAATTCGACTCAAAACAAATCAATTTACAAAAATCCAGAGTCAATTCGGCTTAAATTAAATCCTTTTTCAAACTTGAGAGTCAATTGGACTCCATTTTCAATTTATTTTCTCCAAAATCAGGAGTCAATTATGTTCTAATTTAATTTGATTTCATCGATCAGCAATCAATCAGTTTTTAATTGATTCAAGAATTTCATTTTTCTAAAAGTTTGCAATTAATTAAGCTCAAAAAATTGATCTTATTTACCAAAACGGGGAATTTCAACACGATTCTCTCACAATCAGGGGCCAATTTTTATTCACAAAAGGGCTTAAGAACTTTCGTTTCAAATCTCGGGAGTTCTTTCAAAATGAGGGAAAATCTTTAGGGATATATGAGCAAAATTCGGTGGTTCCTATCACAAATATGGAAAACATGGAGAGAGGGGCCACCTGTCACACGCAGCGGCACTCAATGATGCGTGACGGCACTCACTGAGTGTCGGTGCGGCACGCGCTGTCGTGAGTGCCGCTCCCTGTTCACCGACTGTCAGTTTTGACTGGCAGTGTTTAAAATCCAATTTTCTGTTTCATTCTTCTCATTCTCTCCTTCTTCTCTATTTGGATTTTCCTCTCCAAGATCCTTCTTCCTTTTGATTCTCTACTCAAGAATCAATCAAAATCAAGGTATGTTCACTTTCCTAACCATCAAGATTGCATCTTTGCTAGATTCATGGTTAAATTCATGGTTAGTTTGTAGACTTTCTTTGTATTTCCCCGAATTTCTTCATAAAACCTTGAACTCTCAGTTTTCTTTTATAGATTCAGCAGTGGCTAGTGGTTCCGGCTCTCATGGTCCATCGAGGAAGAAATATAAGCCCTCCCCTGGCCATGATTCGTCATTCCTCCTTGCTGATCCCTACAAACACCTCTCGGCACGAGCTTTTAATAAACTGGTATAATTTCAATTCTCTTGTTCTCTTATGATAATGAATTCAATGCCATGCTATGTCTGATGATCAAATGTAGAATATGCCCTTAACTTTGTGCATTCTAGTGTTCCCCCACACTATTGTTATCCCCCTTTTTTTTTAATTGATTTTTTTCGATTGGATTGCCATGATTGCGTTCAACGCTTGAACTTGTGCTTTTGCCTATTCTCCTTGATTCATTGATTCTTTTTATGCCAAGATCACGCTTACTGATTTCATTGTTTTATTCGTCCCTTGCTAGCACGGAGTTACACCGACCCTGTCAGGCACCCAAATTTTTCGGCTGGACTAGACTTTTATGTGAGCATATATGAACCCAATATTCATGGAGTCGCTTAGACTCAAAAAAATTTTATTCCCAAAGCATCGAGTCGCTTAGACTAAAAAATTTTAGATTTTTTTATTTTCAAAGCATGGAGTCACTTAGACTCAAGAATTTAAAAACATGGAGTCATGTAGACTCAAGAATTTTATTTTATTTTCTTTCTCAAAGCATGGAGTCGTTTAGACTCAAGAATTTTATTTAATTTTCTTTTTCAAAGCATGGAGTCGTTTAGACTTAAGAATTTTTTCATTATTTTTTAAAGCATGGAGTCACTATGGACTCAAGAATTTTATTTTTCAAAGCATTGGGTTACTATGGACTTAAGAATTTTATTTTTCAAAGCATGGAGTCGTTTAGACTCAAGAATTTTATTTTATTTTCATTTTCAAACCATTGAGTCACTATGGACTCAAGAATTTTTTTATTTCCAAAGCATTGTTGATCCTGTTCCTCTCTTTTTATCACCTTACCTTTTGTGCTTTTCTTATTCTCATTTTATTTCTGTCACTTTTTGTAGATGCATGAGGCTCCTCTTAAGGGACAAGGCAGTTTAATAATGCCGGCTTCGGACTCTTCGAACTGCTTTTGGAAAAAAGTTCAAACGACATGACCCATATTCAAGCCCTATCAGAGAGATGGTGGGACACAACACATTTCACATGCCGTTTGGGGAAATGACGATGACCCCCTCTAGACTTTTCTATGATCACTGGCATCCCTTTCGGTGGTCTCCTAGTGGTTTCTTATGACGATCTTTCGAGTCGTCATGAGCATATTATTGATTTACTTGGGGCCCACCCTAGAGAATTCATAGTGCCTGTGAAGTGGTTTCTAGACACCTTCAGAGGCTAGGTTTTTACTGACGATCAAATGACTAGGGCCTTTATTATGTATGTGCTGGGTTGCTCTTTGATGAGCACGAGAGGAGATATGATCAATTTAGGGTATTTAGCCTCTTTAGAGAACATTAGCCGCATATCTCAGTACAACTGGGGAGGGGCAGGGCTGGCTACCCTCTACCGTCACATGAGCGACGTCTCCAGGGGCAATTACCCTTCTACTGGCAGGTACTGGAGAGCTTGGGAGGTAACACACCCCTCATTTTTATCATTTTTTTCCTTAATTATTTATCTATTCATTTTGATTCCTCAAAAAAAAAAAAAAAACAAGACTCTTCTAATTTCATTTTGAACATTAAATTCACCCTTTAATATTTTCCCTTGCAGATATGGTCTCATGAGTACCTGCAACGGTGAGGCTGCCATTATGCCTCAAGGTTTAAAATAGAATAAGGAGGCGACCGGCCAGAAAGTGGGGACCCATGACTTCGTTGGTTATAGGAACCTTCTTATCAACCTACGTGAGGTTCATGTGATATGGAATCCGTGGGAGGTGGCCTTCCCAGAGTCTAATGCAGAGATTCAGGCCACCATGGGTTTCTCCAGGATGAGGATCATGATGGTGGGAGAGGCGTGTCGAGAGAGGTACCTTGGTGAGAGGGTGACTGGGCAGTCTCTTGCTGCCCCAGCCTTTTACGTGTCGAGGGCTCCTCCTGCTACCATGAGGAACACTGAGACGTTAGACCATGAGGACCTTGTTGCCGCTCTAGGTAGAGAGAACATTGCAAATCATTTGGACGGTCTAGATGGCTACCCAAATTTTAGATTGAATTCCCTCATGCATAACTCTTCTCTTATGGACGTTCTCAGGGTAATAGATATTTCATTTTTTATTCCTGATTCTTTTAACTATGCAATCATGTTTATTAAGACTTGAATTCTCCTCTGTAGCCTATTCTTGGGGTTACTACACTCCAACCCTCCCGCAGTGGAACTGGAATATGCCAATGGTTCATATGGGCCAAGAGACCATGTATCAGCTGACCCCTTAAACTCAGAACGTCCCGTCCATTCTTTTGCAGTACGATACGATCACTAGAGATTATGCTGAGGAGGGTCTATCATATGCACATACCTTTCAGCACTGGATTCATGGTTGCGAATGGAGGGTAATATTCAACACTTCTATATTTATTCATTTTCTCAATTGCTTCAATACTAATACCTGAAAAACTCAATTTTAGGCCGATGGAGCAAGAGCCAATGCGGATCTTCAATTTAGAGCTATGGTACATCTCTCAACCTTTTCTCTTTTGTTTGAGTCTGAAATTTTTGAGAGAATATTATTTATTTTCCTTTCCTCTTCCCTTTTCTCTCTTCTTTCTTCTTTGTTTTTTGGATTAGATTGAAACTTGAAGATTTCAATAAGAATTTTATTATCTTTCTTTTATGCAGGAGGAAGAGCTTAACGCCATGAGGAGGCAAATGCAAGGGCTTCAAATGGGCCAGGGAGGCGGCTATCAAGGAGGTACCGGAGGCAGTGGCCAAGGCGGGGGTGACGGTGGTAATGGCGGAGGTGGTGGAGCTGGAGGTAGCCAGACAGCTCCACAGGCGCCCAAAAGAAATCCTCGTCGCCGACGAAGATGATCTATCCTTCTTTCTTACTTTCATAATGTCCCTGCAAGGATGAGACTTCTAAACTCTCTCTCTTTAATGGATTTATATTAGGCGGATAGATAGAATGTATGGTGGCCTGCGAGCCCATTTTGGATATTATTCTACTTTCATGCTTGATCACTATCTTGGTTATCAGATTTATTCATCTTGCCAAAAAAATGTGAATGATTTGTTGCTTGCTGAAGAATGGTGCAAAAGATTTGGTGCTTGGATGCTCACTGATTCGCTTTTTGATCAGTTTTTATGCAGGTTTTGGGCTGTTTAAGATTATAAACTGATCCGTGAACTATTAAAACACTGGCCAACACTAAGTGAGGCTGACCGGCACTCACTGAATGTTGTGCGGCACTTAGTGACTGCCGACCAACACTCAGCGAGTGCCGCCGCTTTTTGTCGAGTACCGGTTAATCCCCTTTTACCTATATAAATTGCCATTTACTCATTTTATTTATTTTGAAGCTTCCAAGGATCCTTTCACTTCTCCTCACTCTCATCCCTCATGGCTCCCATATGTTCCAGTATTCTGTACCCGTGAATGGATTCTCTCTCTAGTATCGACCAAATCAACTTTGAGTCCCACAGATTGACGGACCTCTTCGCTTTTTGCCATATGGTTCTAGACGAGGGCTTACTCCGAGCTGCTATCGGATGTTAGGGCCCCTCTTTGCATGTCTTCTAATTCGGCATCGAGGAGGTTTGTCTACTTTTCAAGGAATTTATCGCCATTCTCTATACCGATCCTTTTGCTGATTTGATTGTCCCCCAGATACAGGTCGTGGGACTCACTCCTTTCTGAGGCACTATGGGGTTAAGGGACATCTAAATGAACAAGTACAAGAGTAATACCATTTGCTTTAATTTATAGACATGATGCAATGCTGCTCATGGAAGATATAGTCTGATGGGAATGGGCTTTGCAAAATCAGTTAGAACCTGCCGATTATACTAAAGCTATGATCACTGAGTTAGAAGGGTTGGACAAGGTCATATTGCATACTTTGAATTGCCTTAAAGTACAAAAAAAAAACCGTGCTGCCAGAGCATATAATAAAAAAGCAAGGACAAAGTCGTGTTGTTTAGAAGAGCTCGATTGGAAGGCTATTCTTCCTATCGGTGAAAAAGATATGAGCTATGGCAAGTGGTCCGTTAATTGGGAAGGACCATTTCTGATCTTTAAAATTTCAAGTGGTGGCGCTTACCAATTGGATGACATTGATGGTGAAATCCATCCAAGGTTAATTAATGGTCAGTATTTAAAGTCCTATTATCCGACACTATGGAAAACCATATATTTAGAGCTCAGACCAATACCAGACATGGAATATGAACCACTAATCAATCAGGAATAAGGGACACAAGTAGAAGGGGGAAAATTATTTCATTCATTCAAGAAAATATTTACAAGAAAATCAAAAGAAGGAAAGATGCAAATATAAAGGGACAAAAACAAGTAAAAGAAGACCAATAAGGCTAGTCCTCATCGGTCTAAGCTACATCGACCGTCTTCTTTTATGCCATGGCCTCTCAGGCTACCTGTCAACCTCTTCAGGACAGCCCGCCAAGAACTCTGCTTCCTTCTTCCACTGCTACTTTCCCCATTTAGCATAATCCAGGAAGTACTCCAGTTTGGTGATCCTTCTCCGAAGATACATCTCCCCAACTAGCAGAGAGGTTGGTAGGTTGTCACCCCCAGAATTGCTAAAATCTAGGACCCAAGCCTCCTATGGCTCTAGAGCATCCTTGGGCTGAGACACTCCCTCCATGGAGTTTTCTCCTTCTTCAAAAGCCCTCGGCCGGACTGGGGTGTCATCATCATTGGCCCTAGAGGCCGACCTTGCTTCACCTTCAAAAAAGCCATCGCTCTCCAGGACGATGGCCTCCTTTTCGGCTCTAGTAGGAAAACAAAATCTCTGGTCTTGGAGACGAGCAAATCTTCGATGTCCAGACACTAGAGGTACAACTAAAGACTCCTCGACTGCTAGAGCGACTGACACATCACTTGCTGTTGGAGCTTCTTCAGACTCCATTGCCGTAGTAGCATGGGTAGCACGAACTGTCCGACGAGGGATATTCTGAAGTACAAGATTCACCTGCAAATCTCCCTAGAGTGCCCACATTACCTGTTCAGTGCCAGGATTCTGCCCATTTGGCCCAATCAGGAAGTCTGAGCTCAGGCAAGCTTGGATGGCCATTTTTGGGGCATCTTTTCAGTAATCTTTTTTCCCTAACTGAAGGATCTTTATTCGATCACAGAAGGCATTAGTGTTGAAAGTATGAGGAAAGATACCCTCATACTAACCAGGCATAACGTTGCCCAAGACTAGAATATAGGGGTATTTTCCTCAGTCTTTATTGGGGGTGATTAAGCTCAGCCACCACATTGTGCCCTCTTGAAGGCATGTAGTAGACCTTTCCCCTGGTGCAGAGAATCGGTTAGTAATCCAAAATGGTTCGCACCATCATTTTTGACCACAGACGTACACTAAGCACATAAAAAACATAGGACAAATGGAGGGTGTTTGGGGTACACACGTGGATTGCCAACCCCAGCATTGTCAAAAAATCTACCACACCAGTAGGTAGGGGAAGCGGATGCCAACTACCAGTAACATGTAGGCACTGATGAGGAAAAATCCCTCAGGGATAGCAAAACCAGCCACGTACGGCTAGATCTACACGTCGTCCGGTATCTCACAGTCAACTCAGAAGAGAGCTCGGGTCTCCTCGATGGCTAGAAAGTCAATGGGCATAGATGAAGGGGAAGAAAAAGGTTGAGGAGGCTGAGGGTTCTCTTAGAAGCAGAGAAGAGAGACTTAAAATTATTGCAGTTAAGGGGTTAGGGGATCGCCAGGGCCATTATATAGGAACACCCCACTTCACAAAAATAAACGGTTTAGTTGGAAAACATCCCTTTTTGCTGCCTAAAATAGTCCCTATCTTCCGAAAGGATCTTAACCCTACACGTGTCATTTCGTCTGAACAATCAAGTGATCCTCTTTAAACTCTGTATGCTTTTTCCATGTGCGAAAGTGGCTGAAGTAATGCTCATTTATTGAAGGAAATCATTAAGTTCATTCTTGTCAGTCACAACTGTCTAGTATCATGACCAGAAATGACAGCGTCTCAAGAACGTCAACTGCATTAATTGATATGACGCTTTAGGTAACAAACTTGCAAAAGAACCCTCCAGACTATTAGACAGGCCAAGGGGCCAAAGACCTATCAGCCTACAAATTTCCTAACTTATGGTGAAAGTAAAATTAATCAACAGAATGAAGGGAAATTAAGACACAGACAAGTTGCAAAAATTCTCATTCATTTTGAAGGGTCTTCATTACAAGGAATAACAGGAACAAAATACATGAATCAGCCATAAGGCTGATGAAAATCTTCCTATCTTCTCCTTTAGAATAGCCCAGACCCCCTTTGCCTTCCATTCATTTTCTTCAATACATCATAGATTAGCACTCTAGTCTATGGTGTTGGGACGAAGAGGTTACAGTCTCTAGGCCAAGGATTTTGCATCTTGACCTTTTTTGGCCACTGTAGCATTAACAATGGCTAAGTCCTTGAGACAAGCTCTCTCTCGAGTTTCATAGTTGGCCAGTTTCTTACGAAAGCCCACGATTCCCTGTGGAATCTTGTCAAGCTTTGTCACAAGTTAGCCTCATGTGATGGGCTCACCTTCAAACTATAGCTTGGCCTCACCTACTGTGTCCACATCTTTTTTGTGGGCCAATAGCTTTGGTTTAAAATAATCCCGAGCTTTGGCAGCAGCAGTAAAGGTTGCATGATAGGATGGAAACTACTCCTTTAAATCCATTAGAACAGATTTTTGCTCAGCATTGAGAGTAGGATCATGCTATAAGAGAAACACTGTAGAGCTGATAACAAAAGGGGAAGGGGCCTCCTACGGGGTGCGGGTGCTTAGAGAAATCCTGTTAATAAAATCCCTGGAACGTTGAAGGTCTTCAGGTTTGGCTGTTTGGACGATGGACCTTTTTACCATTAGAGCATCCACGTCCAATTGAAAAAGTCCAGCAGGGTCGAAGGTAGTTAAGCCAGCAGGTTTTTTAAAATAAAAGTGAGACATGTACGATCAGTTGAAGGAATGGGAATGACCGGCATCAGGGGTCTTAACAAATGGTACTTAGGAAGGAGGTCGATCGGTGCCTGTCGTCACGCCTGATTGACTTACCACAATAACAAAAGGGGATTTGGTTGTTTCAATATGTGGAGATTACATCCCCACATTAGTAATGGGATCATCATCATGTTCCCCAGCCACTGCAAAATTAAGAGCAGCACTTGAAGGGGTGGAGATGGAAACAGAATGGCCGGGGTCAGGATTGGTTGAAGGGTGCTCAGTTTCCTCATGAGCAGGAGGGGAACCCAAGACGTCGGACATAACTAGATTTACCACCCTTGTGGTTTCATCCATCATGACCACTTCCAATTTTTCCTTCTCGGCAACCTCTTGGCCCATTAAGACCATTTATCGTTCAGTTTGCTCTCCTGGCATTTCTTCTTCCTCATTGGTTGAGGATACCCTGGACTTCTGCCTCGGCCACATGGCCGATGGAAGCAGAAGGCAAGGCAGCATCTTTGATAGCCACCTGTCCTGCCAAGGAGGGAAGATCCATCGGTATAGAAGGTTGGCTCCTTATCCGCCTCTTCGTCAATAAAGGTTGGGTAAGAACCACTGCCTGTCCAAACGAAAATTTTATTAGTATCAAAACAAGACTGGGGTGAGTACAAAGGATAAAAGAAATGCTTACTTGGGCATTGGTGGCAAGGAGCCCTTTTTTTTTCTTCGTCCCAGGGACCTTGGTTATTTCCTCCTCAGAGGGGATACTCGTAGCATAGATTGAGGCCACCTTTTTCTTATGTTTTTTCTTCTTGTCAATAGTTAGGGTAGATGTTGGGGGAGCAAGAGGCTCAACGCCCATACCTCCTGCATCTGGAGAGAGTTTCTGTTATAATACAGAAACAGGTTCTCCAAAGATAAGTCTGGACCTCTCGACCCACCAAACATCAAAGGCAGGGGTTGTCCCTGAAATTTTTGTAAAAGGGTGGAAGATAAAATTTTGCTTGGCCAAATTAGAATCTTTCTTCATGGGTTTCACATAGAAAGCAGTGGTAAGTATCACTCGGTTGATTAAATTTGCATTCACCAACTGAAAGGGAAGAATTAGCACCATCTAGGTCAGCCCAAACTAACGAGCCAGAAGCTGCGGTGGTAAAATTTGGCCGCACAATTGTTGTTGCTCTTTAGCAAGGAAGGGCTGTAAATTTTGTCCCATCGAATAAGGTAGCTGGAGAAAATTTTGTGATATAAGGCATGTGTTCTTGTCCATCACTAACCTTGAGGAAGGAGGGAAGAGCTGAGGAAGAAGTCAAAGGAAGAAAGGGATGGAAGTCAAAGTTTGGTCTTATAGAAGAAAGAGAAACAAGCATCAAAAGTGTGGTTTTTGGGTTCAACATCAACAAAATGATGAGCCAAGATTGCTGCGTTAGAAGGAAGACCATTAGCCGGTTAGAACTCGGGAAAGTAAAGATGAAGCCAAAGCTGGATAAGCCACACAGGGCCACTGACATTTTTATAGCCCGAGATTGGAAAGTCTCTCACTCCTCTGCATAAATGGGACCACACTAGGTTGGCCAGAGCCAGCGGCTTACCTTGGCTCAATGCCCAGGCAACAGGGAGGTGCTCTTTTGTGATTGCTTGGGTGGCCGAGCAAAAAATGAACCGGTTCATCTAATACAGAATCAAAGCCATGTGTTCTTCTTAAGTTAGCATCGAACCGCCCTTCCCACAGCAGTGAGTAATAAACCCTCCATAAGAGTTCACGGGCTTTTTAGAGGACGAATCCCCTTTTTTTGGGACCACTTCGGGAAAGGTAAAGCTAGCCTGACCATTGTCGAAACCTAGAAAGACATCTCTCCTTGGGGGTGGAAGCCCAAGAGAAGGTTGATATCCTAGATCGTTGGGCCCATCGGCCCCCATATGAACAAAAAATAATTCTGAGATTGAGACGAGAATGCTAGGGCAGCAAAGAATAAGGCTCGATCCACGAGAGGTTTTTGTTTGCTTAGCATAATGGCTTTATATATGCTCACATCTTCCCATAAACTCTTCTTCGCCGCCGCTACACCGTCTACCCATTCTACCCAACCAGCAGCTAAAGTAGGCCACCCCCTTACTAGAATTAATTGTTTGTAATTTTGACAGAAGTGTCTCAGATTAAAAAGGGCATCACCGTGAATAGGGGGATATAAAGGGTTAAATATTCAGTGGCAGCCCCAAGGAAAGCAGGGCCTAAACCAACGGTCGCAGAAGAAGTCTCCATCACCTCTAAGTTAATGAAGGAGGAAGAAGAGTGAGAGGGGCATGAGATAACAAGAGAACCTAAATACGTTCAAAACGAGGCATATCGCTGTCCAACACAACTGCACTAGGAGAAGTAGAGGCCATCTCTGAGGAGAGAATAAAGAAAGAGAGGTTTGAAAGAAATTAGGGCAAAATTGGAGAAAGCAGAGAAAGGAGACGAACAAAGGATGACTAACAAAGGGTATTTATAGCTTTTCCAACACGTGTGGACACGAAAAGTGAGGCACCCCTTCATTTCAAAATTTGAACCGACTTCTCCCGAAGGCGACGTGTGGTGTGCTCAGCTTCAAAACGTTACATTAAATGTTGTGACCATTTGATGTCACGTTCTGGGGGGCAATTATAGACACCCAAAAAATGTATAAAGTCCAGAATAGCACAATGAAAGGCTAGCCGTCATGCTGCCTTGCTCCATCATCCTACCTTGCTCCATCGTCCAGCCTTACTCCATCATGCTGCCTTGCTCCATCATGTTGCCTTACTCCATCATCCTGCCTTGCTCCATCGTGCTATCTTGCTCCATCATGCTGCCTTGTTCCATCATGCTGTCTAACCCCATTGTGCTGCCTTGCCCATCGCGATGCTTATCAGGCACTTCTTTTATCAGTTTGAGGAAGACTTCCTTGAGAAGCTTGGTACAAGTTCCGAGGAACAGATATATCCAGGGGATGAGACAGATCCCCAAAATGTTTTTAGAACTCATGATGAACGCAAGTGGCAAGAGTGGTTGAAGTGAAGTGCCAACCAATGAGAGAATATGGAAGTTTCAAGAACCATCAACATGGCCAAGGTTCATTGGGCGTGGTTCCCCAAGATTGCTAGGCCTCAAACTGCCAGAAACATGGACTTTCCCTATAAATATAGGATATATTCCAATGAGAAAGGGACCCTATGCCTCAAAACTAAATCCAAAAGCATACCAAAACACTTTACACCTTTCTCAAAGCTTTCCTTTATCTTTTTCATCTTTGCTGCTCATAAGCCCTTATATTAATATTAGTCCAAGTTTTTTTATCAACAGAATGTCTTTTCTCTTCGAGGTAGTCTCATCATCCATTAAAGCTTGTTGATTTGTTTGGTTGCTTTCCACATCTTCATGATATAATTTGACTTGTGTCCTTCAATACTGTCAAATTAAACGACCTTTAACTAGGGTACTTTCCTACTAGTTTTTAACAATCACCAAAATGATAGAAATAAGATCGTGCATCACTCGCACAAAGTATTAGGAGAAATTACATTTTCCTTCACACACACACACACACACTCGAGCTTAAAATAGCTCTGGCATGCCTGAAGCAAAATAATAAAAGCGAACAACTATTAGAATTTAGGGTAGACAACTCCTTTGAGAATTCGATGATGAAGAGTACCCCGTGGAAGGTACTGGATTCCACACAACCCAAAGATCAAACTTCGAAAAGTAACTTCAAGATCAGAAAGCCCTTTTCAAACATAAAATCTTGGTTTTGTCAAAAACGTCTCTCGGAATTCATATTCACTCAAGGTTAAATGAACATAAAATGTTCTAAATGTAGTATTCTAGGTATCTAGAGATTCAAATTCAAATGAAAAACTCAAAATCGATGCACATTGGAAATAAATTTTAAAAGGAAGTCGCTTGATTTCAAAAAAGATGACGAATGTTCCGAAGGACTTTTGGACTTCAATTGACCTTCAATTCTCATTTCAATTCCTCTTGGAATATTTTTATACTAAAATTCAACTTGAAAGCTTTCCAACAGTAAGTAAATGGACAATTTTGAATACTAAAAAGCATTTTTATGAAAATCTAAAAAAGTAGTGCGCATGATTTTTGAAACAGGGCTTGTGGGTAAACAGGGGAACCTTTTTACCAAGTGGCAATTTACAGAAGGGTATGGATGTTCCCTTATAAACTGCTACCTATATATAGTGTTCTCCATTGCATTATTTGGTTCTAGACCCTTCCAGGAGGTTCCCACTACGAAGAAATGACCCAAAAACTATGTTTAGGCACTGAAATGGCCATTTTAACCCTATTTTGATCTCTTAAATCTCTCTTTTAACCCTGAAACTTAAGAATTGAGCTTTTAAAACTCTATACATAGATCTACATGAAATCATATTGGAGTACTTTAGAGTATCCTAGAGATACCATAGCATATACTTGAAGATACATCTACATATAACTGATTTTGAAAATAGAACTCTAAAGAGAGAGGACTGAATTATGAATTGAATTCTTCTAAATGGATCTTAAGATACTTAGATTAGATAATTAAAGAAAGTTTTTCACAACAATTTACCCCCCTAAGCTTTCACCATGAATGGGTGCTTGAAGAACTTGAAGAACACTTGAAGAATGAGATCCTTCAAACTTAATTTTGAAGTGTAATTGAGAATCCTCCAAGAGGTAAACACTACAATTTATCTCTAATCCTTACTTTCATATATAGGTCTATAAGACGTGGATCTAGTTTTCCTTTTTTTGTTAGAATACTCATTGATGATGCCAAAATTTGGTTAAAGTAAATTAAAGCAATTTACAGGGAGAGAGAGTGAGCGACTGGTTTTTTGTATGTGGTTTGCCCCTGTTAATGAAGGTACCTACGTCCACGCGTGTGTCTGAGCACGTTCACTATACTGTAAAAGAACCGGGGGCCTGTGGTGAACCAACAAGTCTGGAGCTACCATAGGCCGGCCGGGCATGTTGATGAATGCTATAGAGGTGCTGTGTAAACTGAAAAGTCGGCCCCTTCAATGGGGGGTGAGAGGTCTCTTTTATAGATGTAAGAAACCTACTCGTACAAGGAAAAGGAAACATAATCCAATTGATATTATTTGGCATTAATTGTAGGGGTTTCCTAATTGGATTAGGAAATAGTTTGCACTTTCCATTAGTCTTCTAGCTTGAGTAGGAAACTGCCCGAAATGCTCGGGATCATGCCTGTGGGCCCGGATGAGCTGTTCCCGCGGTGGGATGTGCCTGTGCGTCTTCCCGACCTGTTGGCCGGGTTGTGGATGAACCGATCGGGAGGCATCAGATGGACCAAACCGCTCGGGATGATGCTTGTCAGTAGTTGTAGAATAGAACCGCTCGGGCATGGGCTGATTTTTGGTGTATCAATCATCTTCTTCTTCTCTCATTCTTCACACACTCACATAGACAGATCCAAGTCTTCCTCAATTTTGTTGATAATTCATGATTAAAGATTGATTTTTACTTTGATTTTTGATTTCAATTTGCATTCATTCTTCCATTTAGTTTAGATCCATGCATACATGATCATATATATGTATATGCTTTGAATTCTTTGATTGTTTGGAAGTATGATCTATGACAAGGATGATTCCTATGTACATACCTTGCTCTTGATTATTCCAATTAACTATAATTCCTACTTTGAATTTCATCTTCAAGAGGATATTTGTAAGACCCTTTGATCCATGATATAAAGTTCTCCATCGAACTTGGGGGAAAAATTTATTGGGAATTATGATAATCTTGTTTATCTATGAGTTTAATCTATCTAATGGACATAAATTATCACCTAAGGTTTTTCTCACACTTTAAAACAAACTAGTTAAAAATCAGCAAAATAGATTTAGTTTGTCCACAAGATTTGGTCCATCAAAAACCATAGTTTGATGGATTTCAAATTTTCTGGGTATACTTTGATGAATTAGCTTTCAATCGATACGTTTTGAGAATCATTAGGATCCATATACTATTTTTTAGAAATTGTTGAAAAATTAGTTGACAGATTTGAACATAGTCTTTTTGTACTTGAATTCTAGAAAATCTATGATAGTTATCGATGATTCGCTTTTTGGGGATGATTCCGAACTCATGTATATATATGCCGGTGTAAAATCGTGAACATGTGATTGAGTTAAAGTCATTTTCTAAGCATTTGAAGTTGATGCAACTATTTTGGATTTTTATAAGTTCTATCACAATTATGAGTATGTATATAAAATGGTCACACCTTGATCGTTCAACAACCATTGATGAATAAAACTTGGATTAGAAATCATCTAGAATAAATGGATGAGAGATCAAAAGCTTAGATCAACTTGATTAAAATAATTCATGAAGTTCTACTATGCTTTGCATTTATTTTGTCAAAAGGTACCAAATTTTCAAAATAGAAGAGTCTGGTTAAAGTATTTTTTCAGAGACGAGATGGTCACAGAATGTCCATGGGTTTATTTTGGTCATGAACTTCAATGAAGTAGCTTTGTTTTGACACCAATTAGACCTTCATATGATTTTCATAGAATTAATTATGATTTTACAAGAACACTGGATAGTCTTGATCCATTGTTCCCAAATTTCTTATTTCTTGAACTTTAAAAATGCTATTGAGGTCCTACATTTTGAAAAGGTTCCCTAAGACATGTATATAACTTTCTATAAAAGGATTTTAACCCAGCTTATATATAAGATGACTTTTGATAGGTTTATTAGAGATCACTGAATCTAGAAATTTGATTGATGACATTTCTTATTGTTTATCATGCATATCATTTGCTTGTTTGTGCTTTTGCAAGTTGGGCATTCTATGGTGTCCTAATGTAGAGAATTGAATGCCGTGGATCTGGACTTCGATTTTGTTGATTTGCCTTGTCTACATGTGTCTTATTGCCCATGTATCATGAATTTCTCTCTACCCTTCTCTTAGAATTTTTCTAAGTTTACAACTTTGTTTTTAAATAACACAATTCCTTTAGAATAGTCTCCGTTTATGTGCTTATTTATTAGAGACATCTTATCTAGGACTGTTGCATGATTGCATTTCACATTTTCTTTTTTTTTTTTTTTTTTTGCTTTTGCGACTCCGCTTGAGTCAACTCGGGACTAACCACTATGAGTCTCTTGAAATGATTTTCATTAGATGTTCCTTTTGCCATGTGTATAGTATCTAGTATGTTTGAGAAAACAACACATGTTATGAATTAAGAACAAGGATATTTGAGTCAAAGCGAGGAGAGGGTGTTTTAGTCCTGCTCGGGCTCCTTTCCCTCTCGTACCAAGACCCCCGAACCTTGTTTCTACTGATAAAGGGTGAGTAACCTTATTCAATTTTAGGCGAGTCAAAATTTGGTTTCCTAATTCCTGATAAAAATTAGGTGGCGACTCTTTTGTCTCTAGGATCATGATGAGTTCTAGTTCTTGAAGTGTGCGTCTTGGATCCATCCTAGGAAACTATTAAGAACGATAGAACCTGTTCATGTATCCACGCGGTGGTGTATAGAGATGGTGGAGGAAAAGGATGGTGGCACCTGATTAGGGTTTTGGGGTGCTTCGGTGTTGGATCATAGATGAGAGTAAAGCTATGTTTGGAATGTAGAATGTAGAGAGAGAGAGAGATGAGTCTAATGACTGGTGATATTAGATAAAGGAGGGTTAATTGGAGAGAAAAGCGATTAAAAATTAGGAATCCAAATATGAATACTCGTGTAAATGCTACGGCGTTCCCTTTAAGCGACACGTTGTGACTGCCTTCAGGTGTTTCAAAAAATATGCAAGGGGCAGTGCATCGACGCCCGGGTGCGGTGTTAAATAAGCAAGGGTTCCCGCACTCATCTTGGCCACTGATGGTAAAGAAGCTAGTCCAGAACTATAAGCTTAGGTTAGCAACTTTGAATATAGGAACCTTAACTGGTAAAGCTATGGAACTAGTAGACACTATGATTAGAAGGAAGGTCAATATAGTATGTTTTTACAAGAAACAAAATGAGTTGGAGAGAAAGCTAAAGAGGTAGAAAAGACTGGGTAGATATTCTTTATGTGGAAAGTTAGGCATAGAAATGGTGTCAGAATCATGGTTGATAAGAACCTTAAGGATAAAGTTGTGACAGTCACGAGGAAAGGAGACAGAATATCGCTTACCAAACTAGTCATTGGAGTGGATGTTATTAAAGTGATTAGTGCATACGTGCCTCAAGTAGGATTGGATGATCACACTAAAAGAAAATTTTG
Source organism: Hydrangea macrophylla (assembly GCA_033977485.1). NCBI lineage: Eukaryota > Viridiplantae > Streptophyta > Magnoliopsida > Cornales > Hydrangeaceae > Hydrangea > Hydrangea macrophylla. The sequence continues at coordinate 51,691,343 of CM066985.1, forward strand.
GGATGAGTTGGATGCTTTAATGCAAGAAATACTGGGAAGAGAGAAGATAATTGTAGGAGGAGATTTTAATGGCCACGTAAGCAAAAATAGAACTAGATATGAGAGGGTGCATGGTTATGGTTTTGGAGTTCAGAATGAGGCAGGGGTGAGTATTCTAGATTTCGCCATAGCATATGATCTTGTAGTAGCAAACATCTTTTTTTAAAAAGAGGAAAGAACACTTGATAACCTTTAAGAGTTGATCTAATAGAAGCCATATCGATTTGTTCCTTGTGAGAAAGGCAGACCGCCTAGTATGTAAAGACTATAAGGTCATCCCAGGGGAGAGTTTAACATCTTAACATAGACTTGCTATTTTAGATATCCATATAAAAGGAGAACACCGTACTAGAAAAAGACCCTATAACCTGCGAACTAGGTGGTGGAACCTTAAAGGCGAGAAACTAGCAATATTTCAAGATAGAATATATACAGAAGCACCTTGGAATTTGGAAGATGGATGCAATACTATGTGGGATAGAATGGCAGGGTGCATCACGAGAATATCAAAGGAAGTCCTTGGAGAGTCGAAGGGAAGAGGGTTAGCATATAAAGATACTTGTTGGTGGAATGAAGAGGTACAAGCTATAGTAAAAACCAAAAAGGATTGCTTTAAAAAGTAGAAAAATGATAGAAGTGAGGAAAACTTAAATATAAATGTGCAAATAAGGAGGTTAAAAAGATAGTTAGAGTTGCTAAAATGAAAGCCTATAAGGATATCTACACCAAGCTAAACACTAGATAGGGAGAAAAATGTATTTATAAGCTTGCTAAGTCGAGAGAAAAAAAAAACAAGAGACATTAATCAAGTTAAGTGTATAAAAAGCAATGACTCTAGGGTATTAGTGAATGATGAAGAGATTAAGGAAAGGTGGAAGAGCTATTTTGAGAAGTTGTTGAATGAAAAACATATGGAAAACACAATTGAAGAAGAAACTAGAAGTTGCGATAAAACTAGAGAATACATATTCTATTGAAGAATAAGGAAGTATGAGGTGGAATTTGCTAAAACCTAACAAGGCCTTAGGACCAGATGGGATCCCCATTAAGGCTTGGAAATACTTGGGAGATGTGGGGGCATCTTGGCTTACAAATTTTTTTAATAGGATTTTAATGACTAGAAAAATGTCTGGCGAGTGGAGGAAGGGATTCTAGTGCCTATATATAAGAATAAAGGAGATGTACAACAACGCAACAACTATAGAGGTATTACTTAATGATCCATACTATGAAGTTGTGGGAGAGAGTGATGGAGCATCGCTTAAGAGGTACAACATCAGTGTCAAAAAATCAGTTTGGATTTATGTTTGGGAGATCAACTCTGGAAGCAATCATTTACTTAGGAGACTAATGAAATAGTATAGAGAGAAGAAAAAAGATCTATATATGGTTTTTAGTGATTTAGAGAAAGCTTATGATAGGGTGCCTAGAGATTTAATTTGGCGGGTGCTAGAGAAGAAGGGAGTGACCAAGGGTTATATTGACGTGGTGAAGGATATGTATGATGAAGCGGTTACTACAATTAGATCACCGGCCGGAGGAACAAGCGAATTCCCAATTATCATAGGCTTGCACCAAGGGTCGACCTTGAGCCCTTATTTCTTCGCCCTAATTATGAATGAATTGACTAAACACGTTCAAGATGAAGTCCCATGGTGTATGTTGTTCACAGATGATATTGTCTTGGTTGATGAGACTAAAGGGAGACTCAACACTAAATTGGAACTTGGAGCGAAGCATTGGAGGATAAGGGGCTAAATATAATAGGACAAAAACAGAATACATGAAATGCAAATTTAGCAACAGGGGAAGTTGAAATGATGAAGCAGTGAAGATCGAAGATCAGGAGATCCTAAAGAGGGAACACTTTCGCTATCTAGGATCAATGATCAGTAGAGATGGAGAGATTGTCGATTACATGATCCATAGAATTAAAGTAGGCTAGCTTAAGTGAAGGAGTGCTTCTGGAGTATTATGTGATCGGAGAATACTAGCAAAATTGAAAGGAAAATTTTATAGGACATCATTATGCCAGCTATGCTCTATGGGACAGAGTGTTGGGCAACTAAGAAACAATATATTAGCAAAGTGAGCGTAGCTGAGATGAGGATGCTAAGAAAAAATGTGTGGTAAGACTAGGAAAGATAAAATTAGAAATGAGTACAATCGAGAGACTATTGGAGTGGCACAAATTGAGGATAAGTTGAGGGAGAATAGACTTAGATGGTTCGACCATGTGCAACAACGACCAGTAAATGCACCTATGTGAAAGAGTGATAAGATCGTAGTGACTGAATGGTTAGAGGGAGAGGCAGACCTAGACTGACCTAGGAGTATGTAGTGCAATAAGATATGAATATAAATAATTAAAATGAGCATATAGCTCTTGATTGTGCAAAATGGAAAAAAATGATTCATACAGCCGACCCCAATTGATTAGGACACAAGGCTTAGTTTGATTTTGTTTGGTTTGGTTTGGTAATAAAGGTGTATATACCAATTTGTACCCAAAAAAAAAAAAAATTAGTAATATTTTTTTAATGGTGTCTTTGGTCCCGTAAAGTTGTTGAGACTTGGGAAGTTGATAGCTACTTTCCTAAATAGTGTGTTGAGCCACGAAAATGAACTTTGATTCAAATGAACTACGAAGTTCAAAAGTTGAGTTGATTTAGGCTTAGTTTGGCCCCTATGTGGCTTTTTAAAAGGAGCTTATGAAATTTATTACTAAGTTCTTTGATAATTTTATACAATTGGCACACTACTCTTCAAAAAGACATCATGAAACTAAAAAGCAATCGTGGGCTTTTAAAAGCTCCATTTTAGAGCTTTTAAAAGCTCCCTCCAAAAAAGCCCTAAGTTCAATTTTTGCAAAGCTCATAAACTAGTTACCAAATGAATTAACATTAAATTGTGCTTTAAAAAAGGAAAAACACCACATGGGGGCCAAACTAAGCCTTAAAAGTCTATGTTGGGTGGAGTGTATGTGTACATAGAACATTTATTGCCAGTGTATTTATTGGGTGCTTATATATTGGGTGTAGTGTGTAATGTATCATGTATGTTTATATTTACATCGGTTCGGTACGGTCAGTTTTAGCCTAAATTAAATAGAGATCGTAACTGAATCGAAAATCAACATTTTATGAAATCCAACACCGAAACCAACCGGTCCTCTTTTTAAACCGACCAAACATGATCGGCTCGGTTCGCTCCGGTCGGTTGGTTCTGCCCTAATCTTGAGAGAGAGAGAGAGAGAGAGAGAGAGAGAGAGAGAGTTTAGCGTAATTTTCCACAATTTGTGGACAGTTAGTGTAATTTTTTAAAATACTGGGGAGGGCCCTGTATTTGGAAAATTCCTCAAGGGATGTCAGTATAATTTACCCTATTTATATGAATATCAATAAGTTTTGTTACACAAATAGAATAGGGTAAATATCACATAGACCCCTTGAGGTTTGCCCCGATCACACATGCCACCCCTTACGTTTCACATATCACACCTACCACTCTCGTCATTTAACAGACTTAAACGGAGCTAACGGAAAATGTCAAATGACCAACATAACCTTACTGTCATCTTCTTTTTCCTTTTATTCTTTTTCAATTATACATATATGTGTGTGTGAGTGTGTGTGTGTGTTTGTGAATGTATAGGTCAAGATGTTTGCTGTAACTTGCGCGGGCGTGCCAGAACCAGCAGTGGTTCGGTGTGTGTATATGTGTGTACGTGCAAACTAATTTCCTATCTGCTTGTGTGAGTGATCCATAAGGCTTTGATGAATCTGACTTTCTAAAACAGGGTGACTGTGTATGGTGAGTAGGAAAGTACCCTCACTGTACGTTCTCTAGCAATACTGAAGCGCACAAGCTAAAAAGCATCAAGTTTAACAGGTAAACAAAATCACAAACGGTTTAATAAAACAGATTTTATTAAATGTCTGGAAAAACTAAACAGATCTTGAACAAACCAGGAATAAGACTAATTATTCAAAAGAACAAAAAAGAAATAACAAAAGGACAGACCTATTTGCTAATAAAGCTGAAAAACAAAGACTAAGTACTCTGAATGCTTTGAATGCTTTGAATATGCTGTATGTATGCTGTTTCGAAAGTGACGCGGAGTCCTTTGCTTGTGTAGCCTGCCTTATATTTATAGCGGCCTTATACAACTTCTACTTGGACAATAATTCCTTGGCTTGCGCTCCAAGCTGATTAGTTGATTGGTTGATTGAAGACCTTCCTTATTCATGACTCAATTGAATCAATCCCTTCAATTTAGGGATCAGACGCCTCAATCCAGCTGGAAATAAACAACTCCTTTCCTTAACGGACTCCCGTTTCCAATTCTCTCTGAGATGACGTCATCATGCCAGCTGTGGATAGCATCGCCTCGTTACTGATTCTCCTGGGTGAATCGGGCTCTATCTGTTTCCATGCCTTCCTTCGTGCTCGATTACATTTCTTCAACCGCCCATGGCCAATCGGACTTTAACTCTCATCTTCATTACGCGGTGTCCGATTGGGCTTCCTGCTGCTTATTCCACCATCGGGCTCTCAACGCTTGATTGTTATGTTTTTCCAGAGCCCGATAATCCTTACCTCTATCCAATGTTCCCATCGGGCTCTCCTTGTCATACCCACCGGCCTTAATCCTATCATCGGTCTCACATCTGTACTTGAGTCCGATGAGTCATTCACTCCTTAGCCCGGCCTCTCCTCTAACGCGAATCGAGCTCAAAAATCATTGACGGTTTTTGGGTGCAAACACAAGACTTCATCACCTCTTTTTTTTTTTTTAGGGTTCTCTCTCTATATTCAACAATCACCTACACAAACCCTCCACCATCAACAATGCAAACCCACCATTACCTTAACAGTCCACCACCACGAATGCAAGGCCACCACAATGGTGCTCAAATTAGGAACAAATTTTATAATTTTCCTCTCTCTAGCTTGCTAATATTTTGCTCTATTAAACCAAAAATAGACCCTAATTTTTTGCTCTATTAAACCAAAAATAGACCCTAAACACCTACAAATCAATTTCTGCTCTAATTAAACCAAAGATAGACCCACTCCCAACCCAATTCAAAGATGGGTATTGAACAAAAAATCCAATTGGAGATGACCCCCATTCTCTATGCGGTTTTCTCTCTCTAGAATCTCCCCCATCAAGCCCAAATTGGACAACGAAGTTACAATCCCTATGTAATTGAACAAATCTCGTGGCTATGCTCACGATGGAATGCTCTGTATATGTTTAGATCTGAGAAATTGGGGTTTGAACCTGTATTACAGAAACAAAAATTCGAATTGATTCCAGTATTATAGAAACAGATGGGGTTTGGCCATGAATTTGATAAAGAATGAAAGAATAGAGACCAATTGGCCACGAAGAAACTCACTTTAGTGGATAATGAAGAAACCCACTTGTGTGAGAGAGACAGAGAGGGAAAAATCCAACAAATTGGCCATGAACGTTGTTGACATGTGTTTCTTGTTTGGGTGTTGCTCTTCAGATATGTCTCTAGTTTTGAGAGAGAAACAAAGGCATCAATTGGGAAAGAGAGAGAGAGAGAGAGAGAGAAGAAAAGAGAGAAAGAAGAAGGATAAAGAGGGGCAATTTTTAATGACATTAGCACAACTCTCTAAGACTCACCAGCGTCACTTTAACAGAGGGGATGTGTGTGATACATACTCTGTATGTAAAGGGTGGTAAATGTGAAATGTGAAACGTGAGGGGTGGTGCATGTGATCGGGGCAAATCTCAGAAGGTCTATGTGATATTTACCCAATAGAATAATACTAAAGTGTCATAAAAATATCAAAACAAACCCCCACAAACTGAAAAACTAACCAAAATAGCCAATGCCCAAGTTTCTATAATGCCCATTCTCTCTCTCTCTCTCCGTCTCTCTAAAACCAACTCTTTCATTCCAACTAATATACAAAGAGAAAAATATATATATATATATTTAATAAATTTGAATTTAGAGAACTTGACAAATTCTCTCCAAACCAACAAAAACTAAAATAGCATTGCACAAGCAATGAGTGTGCCTCCTACTCTAGTAATGATGGAATACGAACATTCTTTCTTTACAGGAATATTGACCATCTTTTGGTTTTTCTAGACTTAATTCATCTTTACACAAATATCAACCCTTTTCGGGGTTTTCTAGACATAATCCGTTGAAGCTTTATGCTTACAGTTGGTGAGATTTGTGAATTTCTGCTCTAGAATGTAATTTTGAGGTTGAATTACTACAAAATAGCATCTATCTTTGGAGATTCTACTATGCTTGTTTTGAAACAGCTAAAAATATGGTTTGGTCCAGCCTTAGACTCACTTTTTCTATTGTATAAAAATTAATATTGGTTTAATGAAGAACCAATTCTTTGTATTTTTAAGTTCGGCATGGAATTCAATGTAATCAAAAAGCATTTACACAAAATTAAACAAAAAAAATTTTCTAAGATTATCAAAACCATCTCTTATTATTTATTATTTATTTATTTATTTTTTAAATTTAAGAAAGAAGAGAGTTTACATCTATGGTTGTACCACTTGATTATGAGGAATGACCTTACTAGAAATACATAACAAGCAGTCAGAATCTCTATGTTTTGAAAATGTTTATCATCGCCCAATGTACGAAATTGAGAGCCTTCATAGGGCAATTGTCACTGGTATAGAGCTGAACCTGGGTCATCTATCCATGACCAAGATGAAGATTGAGTAAAACTAACTGGAGGACCCAGCCAGATCTATCCATGACTTCTATCCATGACTAAAGGCTTGGTAAAACAAATTGGAGGACCCACCTGACTGATGTTAAAGAATCAACAGATGAGTCGTGATTAGGGGTATAATGCCCACTCGAACTCGAACCTAGATCTAGCTAGTTCTCTCCGAAATGCGTTGTGGCAATAATCTAGATCATCATTTTTCATAACACCCGTACAATTAACTAGAAGGAACCACCAATAAATCTTAGATTTGCAAAGGTGAAAAACTAAGGCTATCTCTATTGCCAGAGCAATAATGGCTAATGCCAAAACAAAAAGTGTAGCTAAAAGTTTTAGCGACACTTGTTTTTGTTGTTAAAACTTTTAGCGACACTTTTTGCTCTAGCATTAGTCATTGTTACTCTGACAATAACATTACCCAAAACTAAAAGCATTATTTTCACCCAAGGGCATGAATGCTAGCTGTACTGTTACTATTGCATCAGTACTATTATCATAAATATAACCTAGACTCAACCACAATATTCCATGTCATGACAAAATTAAAAAAAAAAGAAAAAAAAAGAAGATAAAACCACATTAGTATAACTTCTTCTCCAAAATGTCATAATAACTAAATACTTAAGTTGAAACACACCCTCAAGTACTAAAAGCATCTGCCAAGACTTCTTAACAAACGTTCCCGTTTGTAAGACTTGAGGTGACTTAACAATATAATAGCAGAAAACAAAGAAACAAATAATCTTCCTTAGGATGTTCATACAACCAAAGGAGAAGCTTAGGTTACAAGGAGGAGCAAAAGTGAGGAAGAATTAAAATTCAATAACCAAACCAAAGTGTATAATTTTATTACAATATAAACATAATTAGGACTTACGAAAGCTCCATATACCATGTACATTCCTCTTCGTCTCACGTGTATCTATGAGGGTCTTGTATATTTTCTATAAACAACAGAACAAAACTTAGTAGATGAAACTACAATGAAATTGTAACCCATTCAATGAGATCTGATCACGAGTAAGTGCTAATAATTACAATACCACGTACTTTAAACATTCAAGCAAGATGATAAGTAAATACTAACCACTAGAATTAGGTGTAGTAGAGTTGCTAAACAACTTCTCGGTGACCACAGATTTGGGCGACATAGACGGAGAATTAGGCTTCAAAATGTCAGCATCATCCTCTACAATATCCACAACCTCTGCTTTCTCTGTATTGAACTCTTCATTCTTAATTTTTTTCAAAGCCTCCAAAACTTCTTCCATTGTAGGCCTCATGTCCCTCTCTTGCTGTAAACACCGAAAAGCTAATTCCGCAACCAATGTGGTCATCCTCCTCACTGAACTATTTGTTTCAAACCCGAGAGATGGATCGACCAACTCGTGCAATGTATGGTTTTGAATTTTGTTGACAGCCATGCTAGCCAAATTAATGTCATGTCGGTGTCTATTAGTGTCCACGGCTTCTTTTGATGAAATAAGCTCAACCAAGACCACCCCAAAGCTGTAAACATCGCTCTTGGTGGTGAGCTGGTAGCATTGGTAGTACTCAGGATCAACATAGCCAGGTGTCCCTTGTGGGGCCGTTGACACGTGGGTGACATCCAAGGGAAACAATCGAGAAAGCCCAAAATCGGCTACTTTTACACGGAAATCATTGTCTAGGAGAACATTATTGGTTTTTACATCACGGTGGATGATTTCTGATGCGTGGAGGTAAGCCAGTGCATCGGCTGTCTCTATAGCAATGTTCAACCGGACAGGCCAAGAAAGTAAACCGGAATTTGCTCGTCTTCCGTGTAGATGATCGGCAATTGTTCCATTTGGGATATATTCGTAAACAAGGAGGAGTTCTCGGCTTTGTTTTGATGTGCACCCATAAAGTGTCACAAGGTGCTCATGCCTTAGACGGGTCAAGATCTCAACTTCATTTATAAACTGCTCTACACGCCTGAAATTGTTCTCGTATAGGCGTTTAACTGCGATTACACGACCGTCGTGGAGCTTGCCTGATAAAAAAATTCAAAGAACGGTTCAAAAAAGACCACCAATTATAAAGAGCCCGTTTGGATTTCAGCCTATTTGGGATTATTGAGAGAATTGAGTACGTTTGGCGGAAAAAATAAAAAACAAAAATCACAGCTTTTTCAAAATCCAATCCATTCCACTCTAAAGCAGAAATTCAGCTTAAATCTGTAGCAACATTTGCTGGTATTTTAAAAAATCTCATTTAAAAAAATTCTCTAATTCTCATAGGAAAACCAAAAGGGTTGTCAATGTCTACTTATATTGCTAATTGAGGGGTATATATGCATTTATCCTCATACCATAGCACACAGTGCCAAAGCCACCATCTCCAAGTTTTCTTGCAAAATTATCAGTGGCTTCCTCAAGTTCTGCATAACTGAACACCTGAACGCCAAAGTAGGTACTCCCCTTTTCGTGGGCGAATGTTGAGGAAGGAAAGGAAGGGATGCTTCGGGAGAAATTAGTTGACGGAGTAGTAGTGAGGGTAAGGCCTTTGCTTGAAAAAGGAGATACGAGGTCTTTGCTTTCAGTTTCGGGGGCTTCGACAGATTGTGCAGCTTGGGCAGCAAGTCGTTTTTTCCTTTGTCTGTAAGAGAAGACAAACCATCCTAGACCAAGACCAAAAAAGGCTGCACCTCCGATGGCAATGCCTGGAAATGAGAGAAAGGAGTTACATATCACTAGAGAGACAAAATTGCATTAGCAATTTACTCATTTACCAAGCCACCAAGACTCCGTTTGGTTTATTGATTTGGTGAGGGAACAAAAAAGAAAACACCTAGGAAAACGCTTTTCTTTGTGTGGTTAATAAGGAAAACAATGAGTAAATATAATAGCATGACAAATAAATTAATTCTTGTAAAAATTTTACGAGCCATTTCACATGACTCTTTTCTTGATTTCCGACTATTTTGAGAAAAAACGTTAATTTCAAACAATATTTAGGGGAAAATACCTTTTACCCCCCTGTGGTTACACTCATTTTCTCATAACCCCTGTGGTTCATTTTGTAACACTTAACCCCCCTATACTACGGACTAAAGTGAGACTGTTAACTTTTTTAACGGAGAAAAAGGAAATGACGTTAATACCTCCAAGCCCCTATGCATACTCTTTAGGGAAAAATACCTTTTACCCCCTATGGTTACACCTATGTTCTCATAACCCCCGTGATTTATTTTTGTAACACTTAATCCCCTGTACTATTGACTGAAGTGGGACTGTCATTTTAGTCCGTAGTACAGGGGGGTTAAGAGTTACAAAATGAACCACAGGGGGTTATGAGAAAATGGGAGTAACCACAGGGGGTAAAAGGTATTTTCCCCATTATTTAAGCAATAGAGAGAACACTCGGGAAATGATTTTTCCTTCTTGTTTTCCTTTTCTTTTTTTAAACTTCATTCTCTGAATCCGCAACCAAACAGAGTATAAATGTGTAAAAATTTGGAATATTTGACCTCTTGTGTATCAGAATGATATATTACCTATTGGTAGCGACACATTTTCTCTAGAACCAGTTCTCCCTGCAACAATCATGAGATCGAGAAAGGTTAATTGAAACATGAACGACCAAATCAAATTAGAAAACAGCGAGATGTATGGCTAATGCTGTTTTTTCACAATACACTCGGTAGCAAACTGATCTTCTTCTTATAACCCTTTCAATCAATAAATTCACTCAGATTGTTATCTGATTATCGGTGTTAATAAAAAGTTGATGACACCAAAAATGAAGCAAGTGATCTAAGAAGAAAAGAAATTCAGGCATATTTACTAGAATACCAAAGAAACAACGATGCAGGGCATGAGTCATAGACAGGTAATTTCAGATTTTGCTTCGAACAGGCTGTTCGGGAAAGCGAAGTACCAGTTTTGTGGTTCATATGTGAACCAGTTCTGCAAATTCAAGTAATATGTAGGACTCTCAAAATGTTGGTTCTTTGTAAAATCAATATACCTTGGTTTTCACAAGAACCAGATAAAAAATTAGACTTGGACTGAGTATTGCACTGAACCAAAAAAATAAAGAAGAACTAATTTAAAATCCATATTGGCTTCCCTAAGTTATAATTTCAGAAGACATTGAGCTAGAGTAAGCTTATGCCAGAGAGGCAGAGACCGTGTACAAGTGAGGTTTAGTGACCGTCAGTTTGGCCTCTACAAGAGAATACACACACACACACACACACATATATATATATGATGTATATATATATATCAAATGGGAATCACCCTAACCTCCAGTTGTACTCTGCGCAGTACTTGGGGAAGGAGTTGCCACCGGGCACAGTCTATCACCGCAAATACAAATAAATTGACACGGATTCGATTCGAATCCGCATCGCCCGCCCTACCCAATACACCCAGTACACTGTCTATCATTGGGATCACTGTAATTCAAGTTAAAACCATCCGTTCAAAACCTCCGGCGGAATTGACCGGTTTCCGGTGAGCCTCTCACCGGTGTTTCTGATCACCGGAACGTTAATAGCAACAAAACACGACATTATACGAAGAACTAAATTGATTGTACGGCTTCAAATTTATCGGCGATAAATTAAGTCCGTGTTTCCGGAATTAGGGTAAAAAAATGGAGGAATTGAAAGTTGAATTCGCAAATCTTTGGGGACACGAGCTGTTCCACAGGTCTAACCTGGCTAGGGTTCGGGTTTTTGAACTTTGGTTGATTTGAAGGACTCGGTAAGCTTCCGAGTCGAGAGTTACCTCGGTGTGATTGTTCCGGCTACTGAGTCGGAACTCCAGTGGACCACAGTAGTCAGGTCGATCGCCGCCTGTTACACTCCGTTTCAATTGAAGGGGAATGGTTAACTCTCATAAAAGAAATGAAAGCATTGTTGTATAACTAATTTATTTTTTTATCCGGGATGTAGGTTTTATATTGGTAACGCCCCAAGGCAATTGTTTTGGAGTCTACATATAAATAATTAACAATTATTTTGAATTTACTTATACATATGGCTATTTTTTTGGAGTCTACTTATAATATGAGTATATTTGTGAAACTCAAACATTGTATGATATCTTTCAAAATTCTAGAGAGTCTATTTCTAAAAGTCAAAAAAAATTTATACTAAAAGTGTAATTTTTAACATTTGCTTTTGAGTTTTATATACATGTATATCAATATGTATGTAATTAATGACACTAAATTGGGCCTTGGGGAGACCTAAATGTAAAGTACTAAAAATCTCAAGGTAAAGTTGTAATTATGAAAATTTTATAGAGGCACTAAAAAATTTGTGAACTTTGGTGGCCCGTTTTTGTCCTAATATAGGTTAGATGAAATAATATATTGGGGCGTATTGGTCTTTTATTATCATTTTGTTATTGTATTATTAATATAATTATTGAAATGATACAGATGTCATCTAGTGAAAGATTGAGTGAGCAATGATTAACTAAAACTGGGTGAGCAAAAATATTCTATTGTCCATTCCCTCCGCTATTTCTAGGGGAAAACTTCTCAAAATAAGCACAACTTCCTAATCTGTTAGAGCAACTCCAACCACATTACTTATAATAAATTTTTAGCTATTTTGGAAAATTAAAGTGCATTTTTAGAGCTCCAATGGGTTCCTCAAATGGCTCTCCATTTTGGGAAACTCCTTTTTGGTTCTCCACATTTGAAGAGAGAGAGTGTGAATATGGGTAATTACCCATAAATAAAATAATGAAAAATAATACCAATCATATTCATTTAAGGAGAGAGAGTGCATTAAAATTTTCAACTTTTGAATAAAAAATCAATATAATAATTCAAACCTCCCCATAATGGAGAACATAGTTAGAGTTTGGGGCTTAAAACTGATTAGCTAATTAGTTTTAAGCCTTGGCTAAAAATTAGAGAATTTTTAGGTAATGTGGTTGGAGATGCTCTTAAAGAAGTTATAAATACAAACATGATACACTCCTTGTAACAAATACTTACTCGATTTGAAGAGGTCAGTGGACGGTGCGTTAATGATGAAAGTATTTTTACTCGTTCAAAATTTGACCACCAAATCACCTCATTAGAAGCATGTGTGGCCCACCACTTCTCTTGGGAAAATAAAAGAGTCATGCTACACCCACACAATGAACCACACACTTTTTCCACACACTTCTTTAAATACTTGTACTTTGTGCTGCTTGAATTTTTTACACTTTTTTGTGCCCCACTTATACAGCACAAGGTACAAGCATTTAAAGATGTGTGTGAAAAAAATGTGTGGTTCATTGTGTGGGTCTAGCATTTTTCGAAAATAAAATATGACAACTAATGGACCCCATATACTCAACCAATAGGGTGATTTAGCGAGTTGTTTGCTAGTAGTTATGCGCGGGCGTGCCAGAACCAAAAGTGGTTCGGTGTGTGCAAACTAATTTCCTATATGCTTGAGTCAGTGATACTCAAGGCTTTTAGATCTGACTTCTAAACTAAACAATTGTGTGCGGCGAGTAGGAAAGTACCCTCACCAGAAATCCCTTGGCAGTACTGAAGCGCACAAGCCAAATAGTGTATGAGTTTACAAATTAAACAATCACAAACGATTAATAAAATACAGATTTTATTAAGTGTTTGGAAAATACAACCAAAGAACAGATTCAGAACAGACTGATTGTTCGTAAGAATGAAAACAGCGTAAGAATGAAAACAGTAGAAGAAATTAACAAAGAAAAAGGGTAGACCTATTTGCTATGCTTGCAGAAAAACATAAAAGGTTGGATGCTTTTGAATGCTGTGTTGAATGCTGTTTTCGAGAGTGACGCGGAGTGTCTTCAATGGTTGGCCTGCCTGTATATTTATAGCGGCCACAGTTTAATTCCTACTAGGAAAGGATTCCTTAACTTGCGCCTTAAGCTATTCACTGATTGGTTAATTGAAGAAATCCTTCCCTATCCAGAACTTACTTGAATTGATCCCTTTAATTTAGGGATTAGACGCTCCAACCCAGCTGGCAACTAACTCCTTTCCCAGACGGACTCTTATTTCCAAAAAACTCTCAGAGATGACGTCATCATGCCAGCTGTGGACATCAATGCCCTGTCCTTCATCAATCGACCTCTCCCTGTTGGACGAATCGGGCTCATGACTCTTTCCATGTCCGATCATATTTCTTCAACTTCTTATGATCAATCGGACAAACTCTTCCTTTTCATAATGTCCGATCAGTTATAACGCTGCTTTACTTTTCCATCGGGCTCTCAACATGATGAGTTATGTTCTCATAGCCCGATGATGCTTACACTTGCCACACGCTCCCATCGGGCTTACCTCTTGAGTCCGATGAGTCATCACTACTTGTCCCAGCGTCTTCTTCGCCCAACTTCAACTCCACTCGGGCTCAAAAATCACTGACGGTTTTTGGGTGCAAACAATTGCCCCCCAAAAGGTCATATCAAACGTCCCGCCCTGATTGATGTGACGTTTTGAATTTCAAATATGCCACGCGTCAAGTACGCAGCCAACGTCAGGTTATGGAGAATCCCACCAGTCACCCTACAATTAATGCGCCATGATTACGGCGTCGTGATATTTAAATATCATCCAACGTCCAAAACTCATCACACATTCATATTTTCCCCTCTCTAGAATTCAAGCAAACACAGAGCTTCTCACTCTATCTTCATCTTTTCCGGCGACCTTTCTTCCTTCCATTGTCATGGCTCCCAAAACCGCTCCGGCCACCTCAAAAGGAAAAAAATCCTTCGCAGACGCTCCACCGCCACAAAATCGCTGTAGGGAGGTTAGGGCTTTAGCTAAAGCGCACGCTGCTGACATATCCACCGAATATCTCACTCCCTACAGCTCCTCCGACGGTTCTCCCGTCGCTCCAGGCCTAGGCGCGGCGTTTCTGGGCCACCCTCCGGCGACTTTCCTTCCTTTCTTTCCTCCGGTAGGAAACGAGACATTCCTACAAGTCCCTGCTCATTGGGCCAAGGTCCAGACGGCGAATCAACCCATTCGGGGATGGCCGACCCCCGCCGCTGACTGGGACAAATGGGTGACTAGGGTTTCGGCCTCTAAGGCCGCCGTCTGGAAGCAAACGGGCATCTACGACGCAATCATGATCAGCCGGTCTCGCATTGAGATAGACCGGCCTCTCCTTCTTTCTGCTCTACTCTTCTGGTCCTCGTCTTGCAACGGCTTTCTTTTCCGTTGCGGACCAATGGCTCCTACTGTCAAAGATATTAGTTATCTGCTCGGCCTCCGTCCCCACGGACAAGAGATCATTCCAGGGCTTAATGTTGGACCGGCCAGCTTTGCCTATCCACAACAGGATAATGTCAGGGACGGAGCCGTTTCTCATAGGCCGATCACGGCCTTTGGAGGTTTCCTTGCTGCCTGCATAGGGGCAGATGATACGGCAGTGTCCGATGCAGAACACACTGCCTTCCTCATCTACTGGCTCAACAAATATCTCTTCTGCTCAGCCAGCCAGGCTATCACTAAAGAATATACAACCGTAGCCCTGGCCCTTGCATCAGGGCAGCCACTGGCCATGGCTACGCTGGTTTGGGCACATTTAGTTCGAGGCACAACAGACTTCGTTCATTCGGGCTTCAGTGCTGGTGGGAGCCCGATGTGGATACTACAACTGTGGCTTCATTCTTACTTCCCTGAATTCCAACCCACAATTACTCCCTTGGCCGACGTGCCTATCTCTGCCGTTCAATTTATGAACGTATCTCCTTCTGTACATTCCTTTGAAGAGTGTTTTTCCTTCTTTTCTCCAGCTCTCCAATAACCCTTCAAACTGGGGTCCGGGCACCCAGTCAACCTATAATGAAATTTTTTCTAGCTACTTAGTAGCTAGAGACATTATTTTTAGCCCAAGCATCCCGTCGGCCAACAATAAATGCGGGGCCGAGTACTACTTTGCTCCTTTATATGCCCGCCAATTCGGGCTTACTCAACTAGTGCCCGTTCCTCCTGGTATCACTGTCAACGTTGATTGGGTTGAACGGGGCCTTATTGTTAACGACGGGCAGGTGAAGAAGATAGCAGAGAGGTCTGCCCGGCTCAAAGCCGCGTTCAATTTTACACCCTTCTCTGCCCGGCCAGTAGTATCAGAAGAGTTCACCCAATGGTGGGGTGAACGGGCTAGACACATATTTCCACGCACCGCTGCTGAGGCCCTGGCTCCCTTCACTGCAACATCGGCCACTGTGGCCGATGTCCCTATACCAGCAGCAGCTCCAGCCCGGCGCAAACAAGTCGCCAAGAGACTGGCTCGTAAACAAACTTCGGGCAAGGGTCCGCCTCAAAAGAAGCAAAAAACACCGGCCTCTGTTCAGGTTTGCTCTTCCCCTTTTGATTTGAGCCCGAATTCCTGTTATTCCATATTAATCCTTTTGTTCTATCTTTGCAACTTGCTGATGAAGATTCGGGAGAGGATCCACTTCCAAACCTTGCTCAGACTCTTCCCCCAACTCTCCCTACATCACCGGCCTCTGCAGCGGCTTATCTAGAGCGAGTGGCCGTTAGGGTGATGCCACTTCACATCGTGCCTCCTCTAGATCCTTCAAGCGGAGACGGAGACGAAGACCTTGCTCATGTCGGCCAAGTCCCTGAGCAGGTTGTTCTTTCTTCGAGTACTGAGGGTGAGGCCGGTGCTGAACCTGCCACCGAGGCCGCTGGGGAGGAAGTAAATCAAGCGATCCCTTCTGCACACGAAACCCCAACCGGACAAGAGGAGCCTACCACCGCCGTCAGCTTTCCTGCTCATATAGTACCAGGACCGGTGGTGGCCGAGGTCAGTCCTCCGGAAGCGTCTGCCGTGGAGGCCGGTGATGATAATTCGGGCTCTGTCCCTGAAACAGAAACCCCACAGACGACAATGGCCCCAATGAGTCCGGTCGCAGGAACCGGCCTCCCTTCTTCTTCCCAAACATCTTCTCAACCAAGCGAGGCCGATGTTCGCGAAACAATCTCGGCCTCGCTTCGTCCTCATACCCAGGTACTGCTGTGTTACTTTGCGTTAATTCATACGTTTCTAAAAACAATACCTGACTGTATTTTCTTGAATAGGCCGATCCTTCAGACCCAGTGCCCGTTATTCCTTTCAATGACTTTTTCTTGGGCCTGGACCTGGGAGCTTTTGACCTCGGCCCCCTTGAGCCCGAAGCGGTTTTACCTTCCGTCCTTCAACAAGCCAAGGACCTGCTCTTCGGGCTTGCTGACCAAGAACTTTCCAATCTTCCTGCTGCGGCTGACGTTGACACCGCTTTGAACACCCTCATGGCCGATCCTTCTCTTTCAGACGGGCAGCTATCATTACTCGTGGAGATCAAAGAAAGACTTCCTAGCGTCCGTCTTATGGATAGAACGGCCTTGAAGATTCAAGCGGATGCAGAACTTCATTTAGGCTCCCGTCAGAAAGCATTGAAGTTCTTGGAAGGGGCCAGAACCAAGTTCGAAGCGGGAAAGGCCTCCCGTGCTCAAGTTCTAGCCAGGGGTACTTGGCTGCGGGACCGTATTGCTGTATTAAAAGCTCAACTTGCCCAATGTGAGGCCGAGGTTGTTACCAACAACGCCTCCATTGAAAAAATTGACGAAGCCCTTTCTTCGTTAGGCAGGGACGCTCAGAAGTGCAGTGATCAGTTACAAGCCAGCGTCCCCATATCCCGGGCTTGGGCCCAGAAGCTAGAAAGGGCCAAGAAGGACCGATCTGGGGCCGTCAAGACCTGGGAAGACCTGAAGGCTAAGATTAGGAATTTTGAGTCGGCCTAGAGGCCGACTCCTCTTTTGTACTTATTTTTATTCGCATATATTTGTAAGTAAGCTGTGCTCAGCCTATCAATACAAACCATATTTTCGTTACTCGGGCTCAGGGTCGTAGTTAATGATTTGGTCGTATTCTAACCCTGGATTTGGTTTATAGTTCAAATCAATAGTTTCCCACAGAGTAGGGTAATAAGACTTCAAGTACTGACCGTTTATTAATCTAGGATGAATACCACCATCCATATCCCGCAGTCTGTAAGCACCACCATTCTTGACCTGATGTATAATGAACGGACCCTCCCAGTTGACCGACCATTTACCGTACCGACTATCCTTGTCCCCGATAGGTAAAACGGCCTTCCATACCAAGTCTTCTGTACTAAAAGACTTTGCTTTTACCCTCTTGTTATAAGCTCGGGCGGCCCGCTGCTTCTGCACTTTTAACGAGTCCAAAGCCATGAGCCTCGTTTCATCAAGTCCCTCCAACTCAGCTATCATAGCCTCTGTGTACTCTGCGGGCTCAAGCTGGTTCTGTAAAGCTCTCCTGGCCGATCGGACGGTAACCTCCATTGGTAACATAGCGTCGTGCCCGTAAGTCAACATGAATGGTGTGACCCCGGTACTGGACCTCTTAGATGTCCGATAGGCCCAGAGAGCCTCGGACAACAACTTGTCCCACTCTCTAGGGTTCTCATCGATCATCTTCTCAATGATCCCCTTAAGGATCTTATTGGTTGACTCAGCCTGACCGTTAGCTTGAGCATAGTACGGGGTAGAATTGAGAATCTTAATCCCTCTGCTCTCCGCAAAAGCGGTCGTTTCAGCTCCTGTGAACACAGATCCTTGGTCGGCCGTTATGGTTTCTGGGAGGCCAAATCGATGTATAATGTGCTCTTCAATGAATTTTATCACGGTGGTCTGGGTCACCGTTTTACATGGTATGGCCTCGGCCCACTTAGTGAAGTAATCCGTCGCCACTATAATGAAACAGTGTTGGCCTGATGATGGTGGCAAGACTTTGCCAATCAGATCCATAGCCCATCCTCTAAACGGCCATGGTTTTATTATTGGTTGGAGCTCTTTAGCCGGTACATGCTGGATTGGGCCATGCTTCTGACACGCTTGGCATCCCCTTGCATAGCTGATACAATCCTTCAACATGCCTGGCCAATAATAGTTATACCTTCTCAGTAACCATTTCATTTTTGTACCGGCCTGATGAGCCCCACAGATCCCTTCATGTACTTCGGCCATCACCTGCATGGCCTGTTTTTTGCCTAAACACCTCAAAATCACGTCGTCACCGATGGGCTTTTTGAACAATTCTCCATCGAGTATCACAAATCGGACCGCGAATAGTCTAACTTTTCGGTCTACCCTGACATTTGGGTGATTCAGGTATTCGATGATAGGCCTTCTCCAATCGTCGTCCTCCATCAAGACCGAATTAGTAGTAGCATACCAACCTCTCTTTGCAACGGAAGGCAGTGATCGGACATGAACCGTGATAACTTGGTCTTCCAAAGTCTTTGTAGGAGACGAGGCCGATCCTGTCTTTGCCAGCTTATCGGCCTCAGTATTCGTAGACCTAGGGATATAACTCACGCTAATATCATCAAACTCGTCCATGAGTTGCGTGGCGACAGAGTGAAACGGGCATAATTCCCAACTTTTTATCTGGAATTCTCCTGATATCTGCCCGATCACCAGACCTGAGTCTCCCTTTATGTGTACGGACGATGCCCCCAACTCAAGGAGTATCTCTAGTCCGATAATTAATGCCTCGTATTCGGCCTGGTTGTTTGTGCACTTGAAATCGAGCCGAAATGACATTTTTGTCTTCTTATACTTGGGTGATACAATGACCACACCTGCCCCAGCACCTTCTGCGCTTTTGGACCCATCAAAGATCAATGTCCATGGGACCAAGGAAGTGTTTAACACTTTAGGCACTGGTAGTACTTCTCCCAGATCAGTTGGGTCTGGGTGATCAGCCAAGAAATTGGCTATGGCCTGGCCTTTAACCGATTGCTGTGATCGGTATTGGATGGCAAATTCCATCAGGGCCAAGGTCCATTTTCCAATTCGGCCTCTCATGATTGGTCTTGACAACATATATTTTATCACATCGGTTTGACATATAATATAAGTAGAAACGGACAACATATACGTTCTTAACTTCTGTGATGAAAAATACAATGCCAAACATAATTTCTCAATCGGCGCATAGCGCTGCTCGATTGGAGTTAATATTCTACTTAAGTAATAAACGGCTTGCTCATTTCCTTGCTCATTATCCTGAGCTAACATACTTCCTATAGAGCATTCAGAAGCCGATATATACAATTTAAGGTACCTACCCTTCTTGGGTGGCATTAAAACTGGAGAAGTTGACAAATATTGCTTAATTCCCTCAAAGGCCTGTTGATGGCTGTCCTCCCACTTGAACTCTTCGTCGGTCTTGATCTTCAATAATGGGGTCCATACTTGGGTCTTTCCTGCACAGTTGGAGATGAATCTTCTCAGGAAATTAATCTGCCCGAGTAGCCTTTGAAGCACTTTCTTATTGGCTGGTGGCTTTGCTGCCTGTATTGCTTGAGCCTTGTTCTTGTCAACCTCTATCCCTCTTTGATGCACCAGGAATCCTAAGAAGTTCCCTGCTGAAACGCCGAAAGCACATTTGAGAGGGTTCATTTTTAGTTTATGAGCCCGCATTCTTTCAAATGCTTTTTCTAAGTCTCTCAAATGATCGGCGTTGTCACTTGATTTTACCACGACGTCATCAATGTAAATCTCCATGAAATGCCCGATCATATCATGGAAGATTGAATTCATCGCCCTCTGATATGTGGCTCCGGCGTTCTTTAGTCCGAAAGGCATGACAACCCATTCAAAGGTTCCAATTGCCCCCGGGCACCGGAAAGCTGTCTTCGGGACATCCTGCTCAGCGATATAAATCTGGTTGTACCCTGAGTGCCCGTCCATGAAGGACAAAATTTTATGTTTGGCGGCCGAATCAATCAATTGATCGGCCATGGGCATAGGGTACTCGTCTTTTGGGGTAGCTAGGTTTAGATTTCTGAAATCAATACAAACTCTCAGCTTACCATTTTTCTTTACCACTGGGACTACATTTGATACCCATTCCACGTACCTGGCTGTCCGAATGAAGCCAGCCCCCAAAAGCCTCTCAATTTCTTCTTTCACCTTCATCGTGACTTCAGGTGACATGCGCCATGGGAGCTGTTTGAACGGCCTAAAGCCCGGCTTAATTGGCAATCGGTGCTCCACCAATTCTCGGGATAGTCCGGGCATTTCGTCGTAATCCCAAGCAAAGCAATTCTTGTATCTGTGCAAGAGAGCAATAATATCGGCCTGGAACTGTGGTTCAAGCACCTGACTCACATATGTGGGTTTGTGCTCTCCTTCATTGCCCAGGTTGATCTCCAATAGTGGATCCTGCACGTCGGCCTTCAAGTCATCAAGCTTGGCTGTGGCCGTTTCGAGTTCATCCATTTGAATCTCCTCTTCTATTGGCGTTTCTTCTTCATAGATACAATCGGCCAGATTAATCATTCCGTCTACAGGGCCGATCTCTAATCTCCTATCGGCCAGATATGCACACCATCTGGCCATGCTGGCCTTAAGGGCCAACTGTCTTCTAACTTCAATTGGCTGTAGATCCATCAAAGTCTTCTTGTTCATTAATTTCTATCGGCCTTACCTCTTCTGTCCGACTTAGATTGTGATAACCAAGCTTTAAGTTTGGTAGAATTTCTTTACGGAACGTGGCTGCATTTGGTCTACCAAGTTTGCCACATCCTAGTAATTTGATAGGTCCGATATCATCTTCATATAATACTGCATCAGCCGTCTGCACCCGGGCTACGAATGGCTTCGTATCAGCCCCAACCACTTCCACTTCGTCATCTCTCCAAAAGATCAACAATTGATGGAGAGTGGAAGGGATGCAGTAATTGGGATGGATCCAATCACGGCCAAGCAACGCGTTGTAGGCGGCCGATGTCTCCACAATGAAAAAGGCTGTCATGGCCGTTTGGGTTCCAACCGTCAGTTCCAGAGGCAAGATGCCCTTTGTCTTAGATGGTGTGCCCGTGAAGCTCTGAACATTCATCTCGGTCGGAATCAGTTCCGACTCAGATTTTTGAAGGATCCTCAGCATGATTTGGGGCATGATGTTGATTGTAGATCCCCCATCAATCAATATTCTATTCACGGGGATTCCCTCAATGTGACCCTTTACGTACAACGGCTTCAGGTGCTGAGACATTTGATAGGTAGGTTTTTCGAAAACCACCTTGACTGGCCCCGCCGGTTTCAGCCCCTCCTCAGTTTGGATCCCTTTCGGCCTCAAGATGGTTATCTTAGGCCGATCGGTTTGTATATCGGTAGTGTCCACGTTCTTGCTCGTAGCCTCTACCACCTTGGGTCTGACGGTCTCACCACCACCCCAACATACACTTTCTATTACTGCCGACTCCTTGGTCCGGCCTTCTATTACGTCACCTTCAATGGCCGTTGGCTGATCCGGTTTGGCCATAAATGACATGGGCAAGGTAAACACCATGTTTGAGGATAGATTTTTCGGGATTGTCCCGAATTGAATCGGTGAATCATCCTCATCTTCATAATCATCAGCCTCCTCCATTGGATTGGCCGATGGCTCACACTTTTCTTGTTCAAACAGTTTCTTCAAGCGCTCTGTGGCATGCATTGCCCCTTTGCCCGCTTTCTTGTCGAAAACGGGCTCATCTTCTTCCATGGCCGTTATCTGTTTGTCGGCCTTGGGCTGAAGGGACTCTTGAGGAATCTGGACACGGCCTTGCGAGCGCTGCAGTTCCCTCTCGGCCTGTCTCAGCCTCTGGTACCTCCTCTTCTGAGACTTGCTGTATTGAGGCATCGCTGGAAATTTTGGATGCTCAGCTCTATACCATCTCCCATCACTCACTCTTGGTGGGAGTATCATTCGGGAGCGAATGTCCGATGCTGCAACCCTTTGTGATGCACTCATCGTGGGTCGTGATCCATATCCCCTTCCTTCCCTATGACTCGAGCTAGGCATACTGCTTGCTGGCGGCGGCTTTGGCTTCCACTCGGGCTTTGGGCGTCCCTGTTTGGGCAAGGAAAGCCTCTCATGCACGGATCTTCTCGGGCTGTACTCTCGTCGTTCCTCAACCCTAGGCCTCTTGCTTGGGCTAGAGGCCCCTTTCTTAATATCGGCCTTGCACCTTGGACACAGGCCTTGTTCAATCAGCTCTAGTTGGTGTCGTAAATCCGTAATCAAGCTCTCTGTAGTTGACCGGGCTCCATCCACCTTTAGTTCTGCTTCCTTGCGTTCCTGGTATGTCCTCTGAAGCTCGTGAATAGTCACCTTCGGCCTATCGGTTCCTGAAACGGCAATTTGTTTTCCTTCCCTTTGCTTTGGGACTTTCTCGCTGTCGGTCAAGTCTATCTTGACCCTTGGCCGTGTCAGCTTAGTCAAATCGGGCACTACCATGTTGGTTCCAGTGATCTGTGGGAACGGATTCGCATCAACTCCCATAGCTTTGTCCGAAAATTTGAACACTCCTTTCTCCACGTTCTCCAGTATCACATTACGAAAAACAACGCAGTTGTTAGTTGAGTGTTTCCACGAATTATGCCACTTACAATATTCCTTATTTTTTATGTCATCGGCCTTGGGTATCCGATGACCTTCACCTAGCCTGATCACTTTTTCAGCCAAGAGGGCGTCAAAAATCTGATCGGCCATTGTTATGTCAAATGTGTAATTTTTCCCTGCCTCGAACGTCATTTTTTTAGCAGCAGCGTTATTATTGACCGGTTTGTTCAAGGCATTACACACAATAGGCCGCTTAGAAATTAATTCGGCCATGTCGATTTCTGCCTCGAGGTCACAATCTGCTAGATGGACCTCGTAATTGGGATCTTTGTAATACGTTCCCTTAGAAGAATTCTTCTTTTCCTGTTCATCAAGCAGGATACGCTCGTAACGGGCGGCCCTTGAAGCCAGCTCGAATAAATCACGGAAATCGGTCCCTTCGAACTTTTTGCGAAGCTCGAAAGACATTCCGCCCATAGCCATCTTTGCGTATTCTTCCTCGGGCAATATTGTCTTACATCTGTACTTAGCCTTCCTGAATCGGGCTATATATGTTTCGACGGTCTCTCCTACTAGTTGGAGCATCCTAGACAGATCTGCCAACGAGATCTCGGGCTCAGTCCTATAAAACTGCCCATGAAACAATTCCTCCATTGCTGGCCAATTTCGTACTGAATTGGCCGGGAGATTGACATACCACAAAAATGCTATGCCCGTGAGCGAATTTGGGAACAACCTTAATTTTAAAGGGTCACTATTGCCTGCATGGCCGCATTGCACAATGAACCGACCTATGTGCTCTACCGTGGTATGCTCACTTTCCCCAGAAAATAGAGTAAAGTTCGGAACTTTATACCCTGGTGGGAAATTAACTTGGTCAATTTCAGGCGGGTAAGGCCGTCGGTACGTCGGCCTCTCCATCCTTCTCATGAACGGGCCATATTCTTCATGTATGGCCGCCACCAACTCCTCCCTGTTAATAGGCTGCGCAGCAGGTCGGGCACCACCCGCAGGGGGTGGTGGTTGCTGTGGGTTGTTATTGGCCTGACGAAGCCAAAAATCATTATCATTCCTTTGCCCCCCAGCAGTGTTACCTGGGGGCACTTGTTGGCCGATTACCTCTGGGTTACGGCCTATTGTTGTAATTACCTCAGGCTGAGCCCCTGTTTCCGGGGTTAGTAGAGGTGGCAACTGTTGATTATTGTTGATCTGGTGGGTCCAAAACCCCCCATTGTTTCTTTGCCCCCCAGCAGCGCGAACTAGAGGTGGAGTCCGGTCGAACTGGGTTTCAACACGGCCTCCTGTCTGGACAAAACTTGGTGTCGCCGATCCACTGGGATCGGTGACCACCACGCGACTGGCCGTTTCGCTATATAATTCGGGCTTCTTGCCCGAGAAGTTACCCTCCCTTAGGTTTGGACAGACATAGAGTGGGTCTTTTGGTTTGTCGGACTCAAGCGGCGTGCCAGAGCCCGATCCCGAGCCTGAGCCTGATCCCAAGGCCTTTTGTTTGTTATTGGCCTCAAGAACGACGCAAAGCTGTTGTATCTGAGTAGCCAGGGCGTCCAGCTTCACGTGGGTAACCCTAGTCTCCATGACCAACTCAGACTGTTCCCGGCGTATATCGGCCGTTTGCCTGACCACATTGTTGAGACCTGCCATTGACCCTATCAAGGTGTTATAGTCCTGCCTCAAAGGATCAACGGTGGCTCTCACGGTTTCCGAGATCGCTTCGATAGTAACACCACCGTCATCCGGAGAATGACCAGTGCTTTCCTCCGTAGGTGTATCAACGGCTGACCCGTCTTGGCCGTTTTTGCCGATCTGCTTATCCCTCTTTGGCGGCATGACTTGACACTATGGGTCCCACCGGGCGTGCCAAAATGTTTGCTAGTAGTTATGCGCGGGCGTGCCAGAACCAAAAGTGGTTCGGTGTGTGCAAACTAATTTCCTATATGCTTGAGTCAGTGATACTCAAGGCTTTTAGATCTGACTTCTAAACTAAACAATTGTGTGCGGCGAGTAGGAAAGTACCCTCACCAGAAATCCCTTGGCAGTACTGAAGCGCACAAGCCAAATAGTGTATGAGTTTACCAATTAAACAATCACAAACGATTAATAAAATACATATTTTATTAAGTGTTTGGAAAATACAACCAAAGAACAGATTCAGAACAGACTGATTGTTCGTAAGAATGAAAACAGCGTAAGAATGAAAACAGTAGAAGAAATTAACAAAGAAAAAGGGTAGACCTATTTGCTATGCTTGCAGAAAAACATAAAAGGTTGGATGCTTTTGAATGCTGTGTTGAATGCTGTTTTCGAGAGTGACGCGGAGTGTCTTCAATGGTTGGCCTGCCTGTATATTTATAGCGGCCACAGTTTAATTCCTACTAGGAAAGGATTCCTTAACTTGCGCCTTAAGCTATTCACTGATTGGTTAATTGAAGAAATCCTTCCCTATCCAGAACTTACTTGAATTGATCCCTTTAATTTAGGGATTAGACGCTCCAACCCAGCTGGCAACTAACTCCTTTCCCAGACGGACTCTTATTTCCAAAAAACTCTCAGAGATGACGTCATCATGCCAGCTGTGGACATCAATGCCCTGTCCTTCATCAATCGACCTCTCCCTGTTGGACGAATCGGGCTCATGACTCTTTCCATGTCCGATCATATTTCTTCAACTTCTTATGATCAATCGGACAAACTCTTCCTTTTCATAATGTCCGATCAGTTATAACGCTGCTTTACTTTTCCATCGGGCTCTCAACATGATGAGTTATGTTCTCATAGCCCGATGATGCTTACACTTGCCACACGCTCCCATCGGGCTTACCTCTTGAGTCCGATGAGTCATCACTACTTGTCCCAGCGTCTTCTTCGCCCAACTTCAACTCCACTCGGGCTCAAAAATCACTGACGGTTTTTGGGTGCAAACACGAGTAAAAATACTCCCGGTGTTGAGTGGGAGAGAAGAAGAGAAGAAAGAGGCATTTTGAGTGTTGAGTCACTGAGGAGAGAGGGAGAGAGAGTTATTTGACCGATGAAATTATGAGGCTGTATAGTTGATTGGGGATTCTTGTGTGGTCATTAGTCATTAAGAAAAATGACAAATTTCAAGGTTTATAATTCGATGCATAATTTGTATCGTCAAATGACATTATTATAGCTAGGGTTATTCAAATGTGTTGAAATACAGAAGAGCTATTTGGCTTCTTTGGCTGAAAGAAAGAAGTTCTATAATTTCGTGTGAATTGGACAAATATAGTTGTAGACATAAGTAGGTATTACCAAAACATGGTTAAAAACTAAGAGGGTGTTTTGGAACTATTTATGGAGGGTTAACACTTGAATATTCAAAACCAGATCTAAGAATAAGAATCTAGCTATCCTAACAAATGTGCATTCAATTTGTTTATGAACAAAAATTGTACTCTGATTCTCTCTTCAAAGTGATTTCAAGTTTTGGCTCAAACCCTCATAATTCTGCTACCTTGTGGCTCTTAATTAATCACACCTAAGAAGATTAGTTAAGGGCACTTACCATTTCCAGTTCTATTTCCATTTCCATTTCCGTTTCCGCACGTAAATGGATAAGGTTGATCAGGGCAATAACAAGTGAAAGATCTCAAATTTACTTCATACCCACATCGCCCACCCGATTGAACACAATCGTCACAGTATGCATCATCAGCCGTCCAATCCAACGCGAAACCTTGGGCTAGAGCAGCCGATATAGTTATTGAAGGTGGAGTGAGAGTCAAGGCTACAGCAACTGATTGGAAAACTCGAACAATCACACTATGATTACATGACCCCAATTCAATACCAGCCGGAGGAGAAGTTAAATCGCTCGTCGTATAATAACTCAAGCTTGTGGTAGTATTAATAGTGCATTCAAACTCGATTGGAATTTGGGGACCCGGAATTGTACGGGTGCAACCATAGTATAAATTTATGTCTCGTGTATTGGAACCATAGGAAAATGCGAGTGGATCTAATGTTGTGTTGTATAGAAATCTTGGACAAGAGGTGTTATAGAATTCCTCTCTAGCAACTGTGAGAGTACGTGGTGTGTTACTATAGGAGAGAATGCGGTACGTTCTCGATCGAATCGTGAGCCATGGGGCATCCTCTTCGCAACGTAGCTCGAATTCAGGTCGGCCACAGTAGCTGTGTCGCGTCTCTCCCCAGAAAGGGTAGCCTATGTTGGAAATTTCTCCACACTGAAACAATTGACCACAGTTTGTGTATTGCTCGTGAACTTGAGAGAGAGATGTTGGGAGATGGATCAAAGTGAAGAGCATGATCATGAAGTAGAGAGAGGAGGTTGGGAAGAGATTAGGATCCATTTTTAGAGAGAGAGATAGAGAGAGAGATGATCTATGAAAATGAGGTAGTAAAGAAATACATAGAGGGGACTTGAAAGGTGAAATACTTTTTTCATTTGTCATCAATTTCAATTAGAAAATTATTTAACAGGAAGAAAGTCACATTTGACAATTTTGAGCCAATTTGGTGGAAGTTGTCCAATAAACGAAGCTTCTCTTGGAAAAACAAAATTGACTTGGTCTATAATACTAGGCTAATAGCAGCGGTTTCTGCACGATAGTATAAATTCACTACCAAAGTCATAAAATGATACCTCATCAAATTTAACCCACTCCAATGCTAGGTCAAATGCTCTACCAAAAAATGACAAAGTCATTTACATTGTCAAATTTGAGAGCTCAAATGACTTTTGTCAAATGAGTGGGCCCCACAAATATTTGTAATACCAATGGATATATTTTGTGCTTTTACTTTTATACCCTCCCAAATGTCTATAAATAAAAAACTTGAACCCAATTTTTATATTATGCTCTCTTGTCCAATTTTATTATTATTTTTTTTTCTTACAATGGTTGGTTGAGTGTCACCCAAAATTCAATTGTTGGTAACTTGCAGTCACAAAATAATTTAGTGTCTCTATCTCATTGATATGTTTTTTTTTTTTTTTATGATTAATGAAAATGTTACGTTCTTGTTGAATTCATTAAGTCGTAGATATTCATAGATTAACATTTTATTACAAACATGCATACTAGTATTTAACAGTATTGTAGGTGAAAATTGAGAATGATAAGTGAAAGTTGACTAGAGAAATGGTAGTTGACCCAAAATTTGGTAGTTTGGATGAAATCTACCATCGGAGCAGTATTGTCAAAATATAGCTTTTTGGTACTGTAGTAGTGTCAAATTATAGCTTTGAGATAGAAAAAATAACTTTTTGCATTGGAGATGCTCTAACACACTACTATACTTTTCATAACTCAGGTGCTATTTGGGTAGATTAATGTTTGTGGTACAATCACTTTACACAAACACTCTATCTCTCTTCTAGGTGGTATTGTAGGGCTCGATAATTTCAGTAGATCCAACAGTGCCACCCAGGAGAGAAATAAAGTATTTGTGTAAAGTGTTTGTGCCCCAAAAATTACTGATTTGGGTACCACTAGCACTTTTTAGACAAAAACAAGCTCTGAATAGATCTGTGGTTGTGTAGCCACTTTTTAAGCACATAACATAGGCATCCGCCATAAAGCTGTCTCAAAATTGGATCAATATTAAATTAATACAACACAGATTTTTACATAAACCTAATCAAAGCGAGACTTGGTCTCACCATGACCATGTTTTCATCAGTTAGGGTTCGTTTGAGAATGTTAAGATTGCTATTAGTTTCAGTCCCATTTTGATTGTTTATCGAGTTGGTTTTGAGTTTTGACAAAGGTTTTTCAGATTGATTTAAATTCTGCCCGGACTCCTATGTAATAAAATAACATACAGTCTTATACATAAAAAAATATTTATAAAAAATTCAGTTCACTCATATACGAACTAAAAACTGGATTTTGGACTTTCCCAAACAATCCTTTTGATTCAACGAATATCGACCAAATATGGGATTGTTGTAAGTCAACATGACAACCTCAGAAAGAAAGCAACATTGAATTATATTCTTATATTCAATTATGTGTACATTATCTTAAACGTGTCTTCATGTAGATTGAAAACATGATGTCATTATTGTCAAAGCAAATTTGCTATATAACAAAGTAGAATTTATACGCATGGTCAATTTACTTTGATAATAGACACTATTGTAGCCCAAAAATATCTTAATTCTTTTGTGTATATATATAGTATATACCCTTAGGAGCCAAATCATATAGTTATTTAAAATTTAAGAGACCAAAATAGCAAGCACTAGGGGAACGTACATACTAGTGGTTTTTGTGGTATCATGTATCTTTATGTTTTAAAATGTGTAAGTAGATACATTGTTACGGTTTTGGGAACCTAGTTATACATTTTGGGAGTCAGTCACAGCATTAAAAATGTAAAAACCACTAGTGTATTATATATATATCTATATCTATATCTATATCTATAATATATATAAATGTACCAATGTGCATAAGTATTTTACACTTTTATCAATCGGTGCACTTTTACTTAACTATTTTTCTTAGAATTTAGAGTTTTAAAAGTTTAGTATACCACTTTTTTATTTGTAGTGTGTCCATGCCATAAGAGTCCTACAACTTAATAACAACATCTATGTGTTTGGTTGGTTTTTTCTTTTTGGACTCTAGAATAAACTAAATCTATTGATTTTTTTTTTTCGTTTTGTAAAACTCTTTTTTTTTAAAACCTCTTTTTGTATATATATTATATACGTATGCATATTTGTATGTTATGTGTATGTTTATGTGCCTCATAGATCAACTTTCTTTTTGTTGGACTCTAGAATAAACTAAATCAATTGGATTTTTTTTTTTTCTCTTTTTCTTGGACTTTTTTTTTTGATAACCTCTTTTTGTATATATTATATGCGTATGTATATTTGTTTGTTATGTGTATGTTTATGTGCAGAGATAGAACTGTTTGCACCTAAAAAATACATTTTTTAAATTAAAGTTAGTGGAGGCCGATTGGAACTTTTTTATTGGACTTAAAGACTGATGGCAAAAATTAATGGCTACGTGACTGACTACGATCAGGCTGATTATGATCGGACTAGTCACACTTGAATCGGGCTGAGCACATTTAATTGGACTGACCGGTGTAAGACTGATGGCCATTCACGTGATATGGCATTTGTCTGTTTTGATCAATTCATAATTTTACTATCTTTGATTGGCTTATAAATAATTCTGCTCATTATCTAAGTAAGGACATTTGGACTTTTGTGGCATGTTCCATCGGACTAGCTGCCATGCTACAGCCTAGGCTTTGGTTGGCAATCGGGCTTATAATGCCTTCACGTGGACTCCACAAAATAGTCATAATTGGTGATTTAATGGTCACTTTATTGACCATTTCATAATTTTGGTATCCTTAGTTGGCCTTTAGATAATTTTTGTCTTCTTGTTGGTCATTGTTCGGACTGGGAGTGATACAAAGTTAGAATGGATGAGTTTAAATGGTGGGCCACGTGTTGCTTTAAGCCTTAGTTTGCCATCTAACAAATTACTGGTGGGCCACCTTCATTATTCACCAAATTTTGACTCATTAAATCGGGCTCCATCTTCCTCAAAAAAAAAAAAAAAAAATCGGGCTCCATTACTGGTGGGCCGCGTACAAGTTGGCTACAGTGGCGAGATTACACGGTGGATTGACGAGTGTTTTGTTGCTGCACATTATCGGGCTGAGTCTTCTCTGCCTTATGCTACCGGGCTGATTGTCATTTTGCCAGAGCAGTAATTACGTGGCCAGCAAGTCAATCATGGACTGACTTGGCATTACTTGTGATTTGATCACTTTGATGTGATACGATGGGGTCCACTTATGGAAGGTTATCACATTACAATCTCTTTAGAGAGGTGATAATATTACCGTAATCAAGATATGGTATGATCAAATTCTAAGTTATGGAAGCATTATCTCATATGGCAATATAATATCTTTTTGCTTGGAGGTTAAGTCAGACGAATGAAGGCTATGTATGGGCCACATTCAAGATATATATGGGCACATATATATATATATATATATATATTCGAAGATATGGCAGCTATTATCAGTTTGGGATAGAGAAATCTGGTATTTTTTATACCAGATAATTATGGGAGTCAAGATCAAATATTGGAAGATAAATCTGGTAAATTTTACCAGATTATGTTTAGCAGATATTACTTGCCTTATCTCAATCAGTCCAGGCCGCTATAAATTAATAGGCAGGCCAAGCATTCAGGTCACTCCGCGTCATCTCGACAAAACGCATCCAAAAAGCATTCTAAAGCATCCTTTAGCATTCTTAGGACTAGTTTTTATTTTTTAGCTTTCAATTACTTCTTGTAATTTTTCTTTCTACAATTAAATAAAAGTTACTCTTTTTATTTAATTTCTCTTTCCGTTTCTTTCATCACTTGCTAGACTTGTGTGCTTCAACACTGTCTAGGGACCTTAGGTGAGGGTACTTTCCTACTCACCTTTCACAATCGCCTGTTAGATGTCAGATTTCCAAACCTTGTGTATCACTCACACAAGTGACTTAGGAAATTTTGTTTTATTAGTTTGGGCCTACCTAACAAGGCTCTGGCACGCCCGAATAAATATTACAGCAAACAATTTGGCACGCCCGGTGGGACAGCCAAGTGATGAGCCAAGCATACCGTGAGACATGGCTGCAATTCTACCGCGATCAGGTTTGTTGCAGGGACGAAAAAATAAGCCTTCTTGAAGGTTTAATTTCTCATCTCAACTTCAAAAAGGTGATGCTCCATTGCGATTTATGCTGCCAAAAGTTGGGATCGCCATGGGATTTGCAGCTGGGTCATCGGCTTAGTCGTGAAATAAGCCGATATGAGGATGAAATCGGTCAACTAAAAGCTGAGATTGACCGATTAGAGACCGATATACAATTTTTCAACAATGAAATCGGTCTCCTTCTTGCCGTAAGTGAAGCGGAAGAGCCAGCACCTTATGGAGAAAATTTCATGTCCATGGAAGATTTCTTAAACGGTAGCTGGAGGGAAAATCCTAGCAGTTTTCCTAATTTGCCGCTCGGGGGGCAAGACGGCGAAAAAATAATTTCTAATGAAAGGCCGAGTGATCTTATATCGGCCATAGAGCCCCTCCTTGATGTTGAAGACGACGAAGCACCCGGGGGGCAAATTCAAGATGAGCCTCAAAATTTCATTGAGGCCGAAGAGGAAAGTGATAGGCCGAGTGATCTTGAACCGGCCATAGGGCCTCCCGTTAGTGAGGATGACGATGATGAAGACCCCATTGTTGACAAAGAAATCGGTGATGAACCGCTCGGGGGGCAAGTTTCGCAGAGACCGATTGACTGTAAATCGGTCCATGAAGCTTTTGAAAATATTCCTTTGAGGAAACTCAGCCTCAAGGAATTGTTTAATTTTTTCGGTCTCTTTGTTATGACCGATTATTATTTATATTTTAAGCCAATTAATTATTTGGCTTGGGTTGATCTACATCCACAATGGCTGTGTGGATGTCACCAAAAGTTAAATATTATTTGGTGGTTGTTACTACAACAATGGTACTATCGAAGACTGAGAAAAAATATTAATTCAGTCAAGAAGCTATTAGGACTCATTCCAGACCGAGAGCAAGAAGCGAGAAAAGAAAAAAATATAATAATTATGTCGGACTGAAGTAGCAGAATGGTGGAAGTATGGCTGAGCCCAGATTGCCAAAGTGCTGAAGGAGCTGCAAGGATCAAGACGGTTGGTGGGCCCAAAGTTCTTTTTCTCACTACCAAACCAAGCTGGAGTTATGCAGAATGATGGGGTCCATTACTTGATCTTTGATATTATTGATTACCTAAAACAGAGTGCCCCACGTGATGTGTACAATGTATACAGGTTTGGTCAAAGCGTGGGATTCAAGGTTGTAAAAGGTTCTGCCAGGAGGGCCCACCATTAAAAGTTTGGCAGATTAAAAGGGATAAAATTGCCTATCGTCTTACATCTCATCGGTCTCATGACCAAGGCCGATATCAGTTTTAAAGTAATCGGTCTCTAGAAAATATGGCCATTCAAAATTTCACTTGATTTTATTTTAAACGGCCAGGGGGGCAATTGTTTGCACCTAAAAAATACATTTTTTAAATTAAAGTTAGTGGAGGCCGATTGGAACTTTTTTATTGGACTTAAAGACTGATGGCAAAAATTAATGGCTACGTGACTGACTACGATCAGGCTGATTATGATCGGACTAGTCACACTTGAATCGGGCTGAGCACATTTAATTGGACTGACCGGTGTAAGACTAATGGCCATTCACGTGATATGGCATTTGTCTGTTTTGATCAATTCATAATTTTACTATCTTTGATTGGCTTATAAATAATTCTGCTCATTATCTAAGTAAGGACATTTGGACTTTTGTGGCATGTTCCATCGGACTAGCTGCCATGCTACAGCCTAGGCTTTGGTTGGCAATCGGGCTTATAATGCCTTCACGTGGACTCCACAAAATAGTCATAATTGGTGATTTAATGGTCACTTTATTGACCATTTCATAATTTTGGTATCCTTAGTTGGCCTTTAGATAATTTTTGTCTTCTTGTTGGTCATTGTTCGGACTGGGAGTGATACAAAGTTAGAATGGATGAGTTTAAATGGTGGGCCACGTGTTGTTTTAAGCCTTAGTTTGCCATCTAACAAATTACTGGTGGGCCACCTTCATTATTCACCAAATTTTGACTCATTAAATCGGGCTCCATTACTGGTGGGCCGCGTACAAGTTGGCTACAGTGGCGAGATTACACGGTGGATTGACGAGTGTTTTGTTGCTGCACATTATCGGGCTGAGTCTTCTCTGCCTTATGCTACCGGGCTGATTGTCATTTTGCCAGAGCAGTAATTACGTGGCCAGCAAGTCAATCATGGACTGACTTGGCATTACTTGTGATTTGATCACTTTGATGTGATACGATGGGGTCCACTTATGGAAGGTTATCACATTACAATCTCTTTAGAGAGGTGATAATATTACCGTAATCAAGATATGGTATGATCAAATTCTAAGTTATGGAAGCATTATCTCATATGGCAATATAATATCTTTTTGCTTGGAGGTTAAGTCAGACGAATGAAGGCTATGTATGGGCCACATTCAAGATATATATGGGCACATATATATATATATATATATTCGAAGATATGGCAGCTATTATCAGTTTGGGATAGAGAAATCTGGTATTTTTTATACCAGATAATTATGGGAGTCAAGATCAAATATTGGAAGATAAATCTGGTAAATTTTACCAGATTATGTTTAGCAGATATTACTTGCCTTATCTCAATCAGTCCAGGCCGCTATAAATTAATAGGCAGGCCAAGCATTCAGGTCACTCCGCGTCATCTCGACAAAACGCATCCAAAAAGCATTCTAAAGCATCCTTTAGCATTCTTAGGACTAGTTTTTATTTTTTAGCTTTCAATTACTTCTTGTAATTTTTCTTTCTACAATTAAATAAAAGTTACTCTTTTTATTTAATTTCTCTTTCCGTTTCTTTCATCACTTGCTAGACTTGTGTGCTTCAACACTGTCTAGGGACCTTAGGTGAGGGTACTTTCCTACTCACCTTTCACAATCGCCTGTTAGATGTCAGATTTCCAAACCTTGTGTATCACTCACACAAGTGACTTAGGAAATTTTGTTTTATTAGTTTGGGCCTACCTAACAAGGCTCTGGCACGCCCGAATAAATATTACAGCAAACAAGAACAACAAATATTACAAATCTAGATCGTAGTGGTTATTTTGGTAAATTCATTTGTGGGATGGTTTTAGTATTTTAGATATAAAGCGACTGATAATTACCGATGCCCATAAGTGGTTTACACTTTTATCAATCGGTGCACTTTCACTTAAGTAATTTTCTTAGAGTTTTAACAACTTTAGTATACCATTTTTTTTTTTTTTTGGGTCCGTCCATGATAATCCTAACTTTTTATTTTTATTTTTTGCTTTGGATATATCATGTTATATACAATCCCTACAATTTTACAACTCCTTAATATTAATGGTATTCGACATTAATCCTATTGTGTATTACAACTCCTTCCAAACAACTCAAGTTCTCATCGGAATTTACAAATAAAAAATAAAAATAAAAAAAGAAAAGAAAAAAGTCAATCACACTTTAGTTCAAATACGACTCTTTTTTAAATACGCACCTAAACTATAAAACTTGACAAACTAACTCCCCTCAACTATTGCATTTTTCTCTAAAACCCCTTCCATTAGAATTCTGTCCAAAAAAAGAACGCTTTTTTTTTTCTTTTTTCTTTTTTTTTTTAAATTTATATTTTATTTTTTTATTATCATGTGAGCAACATATGATACAAACTATTAGCAACATGATATCTATTTGTCCCTCCTTGGAGCCATTAGAAATTTTATGACAAAAATATCCTTTGTTGCATAATAATTGACCTTTGTTGTACACCAAATTTTAGGCAATTTTGTTCTTAAAATTTCAACGACTCAAAGAAGAGACAAAAATGTTATGTTGTTAACACTTTTATATTGGTAACATGGTACAAAAGTAATCAATTTTTTAACTTCAACCTAACAGAAGGGCTGTTAGTGAAAAGTTAAAATAGTTTATAGGGTCAATTTGTTGAGTTTTATAGTTGAGGGCAATTGAAAATGGTCATAGTTGAAGGGGTGTTAGTGTAATAACCCCTCTTTTCTTTTCTTTTTTTGGACTCCACGATGAGTTATGTGAATGATGGATTAATAACATATATGACTCTTAAAGAGTTATAATAAATGTCTATGAAGAATTTTAGGACTCTTAACTAAATTTCTATTACCAATTTCTAAGTAGTATATGATTCTTTTTACACTCGTGAAGACTGCAAAGTTTAAAAATTTTACCTTCCAATTATAAATCTTGCATTCAGCCTCCAATTAATACAAATATTTGAGAGCTAATCCATCTAAAAGCTCACATTTAATCAATAGCTAATTAATAGAAGAATTTTCATAATTGAACACATTTGGGCAAAGTTCCTTAGCTGTACATGGTTTGTTAGATTCCTCTCACAATTATGAGACCCTAATTAACTAGAAAATAAATAAATAAAATAATTTTAAACATTATTTTTTTTTAATCCCTAGACCCAATGTTGTGAGAGGAAACATAACAAACCACACCTAAAAAACTTTACCTAAGTATGTTCCTTGAGTAATTATATAACAATTTTTTGCTTCTTTGATTAAAGTGGACCAGAATGGATTAATTGAGGATTGGATCATTGGATGAAACAAAGTCCAATCTAAATTAAGATAAATAAGGAAATCAAGTATTAGGAATAAATAAAGGAATTGTGTACTAGAATTAATCGTGTAGAAGAATTACATGAATTCACAAGCCTCTCAGTCCCAGGTTTACTTTTGGCCCTATTTGTTAAGACATTATTTTAGTTCTCTCTCTCTCTCTCTCTCTCTCTCTCTCTCTCTCTCTCTCTCTCCTTTTTTTTTTTTTGGACTAAAAGACTAATGATAGTATTAAAGAACCCACTGGTATTATCTAATTTCTATTATACGTCTCCACTTCCCAAGTTCTCCATAGCCTTGGATATTTTTTTTACAATTTAATTAAGATTCACAAAACAGTCTACTCTTCGTGTTCTCTTAATAATGTGCTATGATGAACTAAACACGATTGATCTTTACACAAATGTGCACTTTCAAGCTTTGCATTGAAGGTAATTATTATTCCTTACTCTTCTATTCATTCATTCAACTTATAAATTTCATTCTCATTACTATTAATGTAATATTTTCAATAACTTAATGGTCGAAATGAAAACAAAAAAACTATTAGTTATAGTAACATCAGTCCCCTTCTCATGACGGGACTTCTATTTACAGTTATTGGATTCAGTTTTCATTAAGGGTACTGAAGTAATTTCACAAACATAAAACTATACCCATCAACTCCTGATATCAATTCTTAGTATTACATAACTCTTTTTAAAGAATCTTGATTGTTTTATTCTTCTTTTTCTTTTCTTTTTTCTTTTTTGGAGCTCTATGATGAGTCACTCACGATTTTGTTTATTCTATACCAACAATAATATAGGTAACTTCTATCGAACCTATTCTAGGTAAGATATGCATTCAAAAAATTTTAGGATTCAATTTCAACCACTTTAATATTTGGTTACCCATTTAACATAGAGTGCATTTTTCTCGCTCTTGCTTATCCACCACTACCATGCTGACATGTGTCCTATTCCATTCCCATTTTACCCATGCGTTTAGCAACACAATTATTGAATGTAAAACTTAATTGAGTATTTTTCTTTATGAAAAGTTACTATTGTTATCTTTATTAGCAATAATTCGTAGAATTGTTATCATTGTTTAAGTTCCACAAGAAAGATAGGAAGTTAGCTAGACAAATTTAGCTTGTGATTATAACCAATTAGGTGGTAAAATAAAATTTTAAGCACATTTTTTGTACAATACATTTGATAATGTACCACTTAATTGAAAGAGTCACCACACTTAATTCAGCCATATGGCATACCGGTCATATCCTTTTGTAAGCATCTCTTTGTGACTCTAGCATTACTCTAATTGAAAATGCAGCCAAAAATCCATTGAATATCTTAATTGAAAAAATTCGACTAGAAATAATCACTAATTGCAGTCTATTTCAATACTTGAAATACTCATGTGTTATGTACAGCAAATTCAACTGCTTAAAATTTCCAGTACTTAAAATTCAACACTTAATTTTCAAATTTATCAAATTAATGGACACCCTTAGGCCCTTTTTAGCTCATGAACAAAGGAAAATATTTTTCTTAGTGTTTTCGTTTCTTTCCTATCCCTCAATATGTGCACCAAATAGAGCCTAAAAGTCTCTTTCGATATAGATTATCAATACATTTTCAGAATTTTAGGACTTTAAATTAAATTAAAACTACCATCCTATTGGCTTTTTCTATTTTGGTCTTAGTAGATTCCATTTTTTTCCTCTTCTTCTGTCATATTTCAATATCTTTTCTCTTTCTTTAGTTGAGCTCTATGGATAAGCAATTACTTTCTAATATCAATTCCCATTATAAAATTTTTTCTTTTGTGATTCTTTCAATTATATTGGCAATTTGGCGATAGAGACTTTATGAAAAATTTTGGTTGAAGATTTTAAGAATTTTCAAGCCACACAACACAAAAAGTTTGACCATCTTGAACGTAGAGGGCTCGCTAAATCCTTTTTGTAGGAATCAAATTTTAATGTATATAAAAAAATATTTAAGAAAGCTAGATCACGATTGATTTGTAACTTATTCTAATTAGAACATATAAAATAATTTTATAGTTTAATAAATTACTATACAAACACGGTAAATTAATGAAATACTAACATATGTGGTCATACAATAAATAAATATATGATCATTATTAAGTAATGAGCAAAGAAAATAGTAAATTCAAAATATTAAAGATGTAAGAAATAATTCTAGTTAGGAGATGTGGTAACAATTAAATAGCAACATAAAAAAATTATTATTGAACATATAAACAAATGGTCTAAGAAGAATAATTCAACAATTTTTATTATTTTTACCCTATGAATTGATTGTTGTATGTGCTTTGTGTATCTTTTTTATTGTGGAAGTTGCATGAATTCTTCTTCTTTTTATTTTTTATTTTTTTTATACCTAATTTAAGTGTTTTTTTTTATCTTTCTTTTTTTTTTTTTTTTTTTTTTATTTTTATTATTTTTTTTATTTTGGCTTACTATTCCTAATTAGTTTTTAGACAGACACCGTTCACGTGCAACGCACGTGCTTTTAAACTAGTATTTATATATATGATCATACGACCAAAACAACTAAAGTGTATAATATAATTTTCCAAGTCCTACAACTTGTGTTTGGGGATCAGTAAGGGTGTAATAGAGCCGATCATCTACAACCATTGCATTTATTGTATAAAAGTTAATTACATGGTATGGTGGTTTTGGTATATCAATGTGGATATCAAGTTGTTCCTGGGGGCCATCTCTCAACAAAACACGGTAAAAGTTGCTTCATTGTGACTTGAGAATAGTTTGGAGACAAGAGAGATATGCGTCATTAATTGTAACATACAAAGATATTGTTTACAAATAAAATAGGCGTGGTGTATTGGGCGTGCCAGAGCTCACGTGGACTCAAGAAAGGTTGTGATAACCTAATCTAACTTCTAATTTGGGCGACTCGTTATTAAGATCGCTCTTAAAACAACGAAGTGGGTTTTTACTCTACTCTGATGCAAGCAAGTAATTACAAATGGAAATTAAAAAAGGAAACAAATCAAGCACTGAAACTCAAGAATACCTCCATGAACATCATCTTTATTAATCAGATTCAAGTAGCAATTACAAACACTCTAAGAACAATGAAAACTCAGAATCACTCAAAAACAAAAGTAGTAATGCTTTGAGAAAAAATATAATAAAGTCTAACTGGGCAGAGATGGTGTGTGTGTTAGCCCTTGTAAATGTTGCACCTCCTGCCCTATTTATAGACTTTGAGCGAATAACGGCTCATGTTAGTGGGGTTAGTGGGTAGTGGTCCCTAATTTCTAGGAACGAATAAGTTACTGTGCCCACTCTTTATCCCATGATCAACTTCCATGATCTATTTGATGCTCCCATTACTGCCACGTTCCCTCTTTGTGTAACCGTCTCTCTTCCAGCTCAGCATATCCTGTGCACACGTTCTTATCCATGCTTAACTGCCCAATAGCATTGTGCACATATCCTATTTGACCGATTGCATCCTTCTCTGAGTAGCTTGACCCTCGCTAGATGATGGACCTCGGTCTTATGTTTAGTAAGAAGTCTACTAGCATCTATCGATCTTTTTTAACCGATGTTTTCTTTGTGACTTTAATTCTTCAAAAGATTACTTGTCAATTATTTTCCAAGCCCGATGTCAAATCTCTTTTCATACATGTCTTTCAGTCTTAACACCTTAGAGCTTTTATTGGTTGGTCATCGGTCTTGTTTGACCGATGTTACGACTATCGTTGCGCCCTTGGTAGTTAAGGCCGAGGCATCCCTTTGAGAACCTAATATCATCCTATCTTCAGTCATAACACTGATATTCACATATTAGATGTGCCATCCTTACCTGCAGCTAGCTCGGATATCGGAATTTCCTCCGTGATCGGCCTTACTCCTTGTTCATCTGCTTGCCTGCTCTTGTGATGACGTCATAGGCCACGTGATTGTCATGTGCCTTGGGAAATCCCAAATTAGGGTGTAAACAATGCCCCCCAAACGTCTTGCCAAACGTCGTGCCATCAGTTTGATGAGACATGTGAATTCAAATTAAATGCCAACTCTGCAACTGACGGCGTAGAACTCCACGTGTCCTCACCCTAGTAGCTCATCTTGCCTCGTTTCCAGAATCGAGGCTTGCCTCTTGGGAACCCGTTTCTTAGTCATACTGACCCTTTTCTCTTTTCCTATATAAGCCATATTAATCACAATGCTTTCACTTTTCACTTTCTCTTGCCTTACAATTTTCCCGGAAAATTTTCTTTTTATCTCTCTCTCAAATTTCCATAGCTTCCTCCTCTGCAACCAGCGCTTCCAAACCGCCGGTGCTACATTCTCTTCCCCGCTGGCACTAGTACGGCGTCGGTGGCCACACCCACCAATGCTACCGCCGTTTAACAAGCCCTTGAAACCATTCCTGGGCTAATAAATCCCCAGGTATTGATTCCTCTCTCTTATGGTTCTTCAACAGGAATTGGTCCTACATTTGATTCTTTCCCTCCGTCATCTCTAGATCCCTACTTCACTCTGGTTGTAGAAGACAACGAGTTACTCTACCAATCACCCAATTTTGAATGGGGCTCACAGTATGCCCCTTCAAATCCTTTGAGGAATTGGCCTATCCCATCTCCTGACTGGATCTCTTGGGTAGACCAATTAGTGGAGGTGAAGAAGGACCTATGGAAAGCCCTCAATATCTATTATGCTATAATGCTTAGCCGAGAGAGATTCTTCCTTGATAAGCCTCTCTTCTTTTCTTCTCTCTTCTTCTGGTCGACCTCGGCCAATGCTTTTTTCTTCCGTTGTGGCCTTATGAGCCCGACCATTCAAGATGTTTGTTTTCTCACCGGTCTGCCCGCTCATGGTGAAGAAATTACCCCCCACCTTTCTTCTTCTTTAACATTTGAACACCCCAAGACCGATAAGGGCAAGGGGTTTAGGGTTGTTACTACCTTCAGGGAATTCATATCGACCAGCGCGGGGCAAAGAGATGTCACTGACCAAGAGCACGTTGCTTTCTTGGTCTACTGGCTGAATTGTTTTGTTTTCTTATCGGCCTCCTATGGGGTTACAAAAGAGTATCATCACATCGCGCTGGCCTTGGCCTCGGGCAGAAAACTTGCTCTCACTCCTCTCGTCCTCTCCCATCTTTATCGTGGCTTCCTCGAGCTCATTTTTCCCAACTTTAAAACTTCAGGGGGACCTCTTTGGCTCTTTCAGTGTTGGCTCCAATCTTATTTTCCAGAAAAGAGCCTGGTTGATAACTTCGATCCCACCACTCTCCCTGAACACTCTTCTGCTTTCGCTTTTCATTTTGCTGGATTCGGCCCAAAAGGCCTTTCTTTTGATAATCTTTTTTCTTTCTTTTACAGACACATGGGCAACCGATCGCCCCAGCAGTTTCTCCCCTTTCACCCTCGGCTTCAATATCCGAGCTAGCTTCTTCGCAGTCCTGGCCAGGCTCTTGAGGTCGAGCAAGAAGAACACGAAGCAATCTGGGCCAACTTCTTAGTTGGTCGAGATCTCTTGTACAACCTTGTTTTACCCCAATACAATAATAAGTCTGTGGTGGAGTATTACAACGCTCCAGCTTTAGCCCGACAATTCGGGCTAACGCAACTAATCCCGATTCCCCCTTTCTGGACCTTTAACCGTTCCATGGTAGGGCGATCTCTTCTTTTTGACCTGGCCAAGGTCGAGAAGTGCCAAGCTTTCAACAGAGCTGCCCACGCGGGGTTGGAATTTTTACCTTTTGAAGAGCATCCTTCAACATCCACCGAGTTTGAAACTTGGTGGTCCAAAATATTATCGAACTTGCGTTCTGAGCCCGTTTTTTCTGTACTTAAACATGCTTCTCCTCCTATCTCCGAGAAACCTTCTCGTTCCACTAACCCCTCTCTGGTTCATGCTGCAGGTAAGAAGAGGAAAGCCCAGACATCCAAAGGTAAAACCGCCTATTAAGCAGTTCATGCCTTTTAAAAGTTTTTAAAATTCAAATTCGATCCCAGGGTGCCCGAGATCATGCATTCCAATATGAAGTGGCATCTTAGAATGCTCGAGCAAGAACACATAGAAAAGACAGCAAGGGCGTACAAAAAATATTTACAAACGGATGATTATTCATCTGTAATCCCTTACAAGCAGTTCCTTAAACCCTTTGAATGTCGAGCTCGACCACTCCCTGAGGCCGATTTTGCTATAGCCTATCCAATGGTGAATAAGTAGACATCGTTAATAGTGGAACCGTGGAAAAGAGTTACATATACCGGGCTGCATTATTTGGGGACGGTCGATCACTCATCGGCCATCTGGGTTATAGAAACTGGAGCACCAATTTTAGGTATTTCCCTCTTATATTTCACTCTGATTTTCCATCTTGCTAATTGATTTTCATTTCCCCTTTTGTTCAAAAGCCCTTCCCAGAAAAAACCCTGTCGGCATGACGGACGTGGAGTCAGACGAAGATGTTCCCCTATCCACTCGTCAACGTCGAAACGTGACCACGGCCACCCTCAAATCGGCCAAGGTATAAATCCGCTCTTATGTATTTTGTTTCTCCTTATCCAGAAATGGGGCTAACCTGTCTTTTGTATGATTATTGGGGGTGGACGACCTTGCTTCCAAGAAAACAGGGCAAGTTCAGATGAAGCCCCCTATATCTCGGCTAAGGTGGCAACTCCTTTGTCATCACCTCTCCGTCCTCTTGCCCCTGCCTCTTCTCAAGCAACTCCTACCGAGGCCGCCAATCAAATGACCTATGAACAACTGATGGCCGAGCTCCATAATCGAAGAGGTCTTGATGAGGCTAGGCAGGCCATCTTGAAGGGCGTGGGCGAGGCATTATCATCGAACATTGACAGTACGGGCACTGGTGATACATCGGTAACTACTGGGGATGATCGGCCCATGGGTTCAGATCACCATGATCCCATAGACCTCGGTAACTCTGGGACTCCTGTTGATGAGGAGATCTTAATCAAGAAGGAAGTCACCGAGCAGCCTCCATCTACTGAGACATCAGCCTCGTCCCCGGTACAAGTACAGGATCCTATCATTCCACAACCACTATTGGCCGTGTCTGCAAGTAGATCCCCAACGGTCCAGGTAACCTAGCTCCCTCCTTTCTTTTGTTGAATGCTTGTTCAATTCTCTATGCTTAGTGTCTTCTCTTGCAGGTTTCCAGCTCCCTTCCTATCCCCGACTTCACCTCGGTCTCTTCTGTTGAGGCCTTCTTCGCTCTTTTGAATTCTGAGCAACTCCTTTAGGCCAAGCCCTTTGTAGCTCAAGCCAGTGCCTCCCCTTCTCCTGCTGAATACCAAAGGGCCGAGGAGTGGTTCAGGACTACGGTCCAAAGAAAACTATCATAGCTCCCATACTTTGAGGAATTTCATTCAGCTATGGGCCTCTTGCTTTCCTGGTTTGACATATCTGAAGAAATGAAAGCCGACCTTTGGGATCTACAAGTGAGGCTGCCAGACTATTTGAACCGTTATCGGGCTGTCACCAAACTTGTTTTCGCAATCGAAGAAAAGTCCAGGGAGCGCAGAGCCCGAGTTGAACATCTGGGAGCTTGCAAGAAGCAATATGAAGCCTCCAAGGTCATGAAGGGGCGGCTTCTGGAGGAGAAGGTTAGGCTTGAGACTGAAATGGCCATGCTCCTGGCCGAGTTGAAGAACACAAATGCTAGCCTTGCTCTTTCTGAAAAGGTCATCCTCGATGTTGGGCGCACTGCGTAGGAACATGTGGAGGCTTTGACCAGAATTACAACTGCTGCAAGCGAGTGGGAGGCCGACAAGGCTACTGCTAAAAAGGAGCTAGAGTACTTGGACTAGGCTTGGGAGGAACTTATGTTGAGATTTGCAAAGAAATGATGTTAGATGTATATATTAATATATATATATATATGTATATTTTTTCTTTCTAGCCGTTTCTATGTATACGGCTAATACCATGTCAAACTCTTTGAAAATCAATGAAGGAATTTTTTGTCTGTACACATCTAATTTTTCTGACTCCCAAAGGGGTGGTATATATT
Organism: Hydrangea macrophylla; assembly: GCA_033977485.1. NCBI lineage: Eukaryota > Viridiplantae > Streptophyta > Magnoliopsida > Cornales > Hydrangeaceae > Hydrangea > Hydrangea macrophylla. Next base: position 51,735,865 of record CM066985.1, read on the forward strand.
ACTTTAAATATTTTCCATTTATCGGTCTTACATACATTTCACCATCTAAATCTATTAACCTATATGCACCTCCTGTAATGACTGATATTACTTGATATGGTCCTTCCCAATTAGCTGACCAATTTTCATATCGATTATCTTTTTCACCCACTAGCAATACAGCTTTCCAAACTAGGTCTCCTTCGCCAAAAGATTTGTGCTTGACCCTTTTGTTGTATGCCCGAATTACTCTGTTCTTCTGTGCCTTAATGCAGTCCAAAGCTTTTAGACGAACGTCATCGAGCTCTCCAACTCGATCAACATTGCTTTGGTGTACTTGGCTGATTCAAGACCGAGTTGGAATGCTCGACGTGCTAACCAGACTGTGACTTCCATTGGAAACATAGCAACATGACCATAAGTTAACATAAATGGAGTAATGTTTGTGGCCGACCTTTTTGATGTCCAATATGTCCAAGGCGCCTCAGACAACAAGTCATGCCATACCCTAGGATTGCCTTCCACCATTTTCTTTATTATCCCTTTGATTGTTTTGTTTGATGACTCGGCCTGTCCATTTCCTTGGGCGAAATATAGAGTTGAATTAACTTTCTTAATACCACGGCTTTCAGCAAACGCCCTAACCTCATCTCCCGTGAAGACCGATCCTTGATCTGCTGTAATCATTTCTGGAAGCCTGAATCGGTGAATTATGTGCTCGTCAATAAACTTGATTATATATGCTTGATTCACCGATTTGGCTGGTACTGCCTCCACCCATTTTGTGAAGTGATCAGTAGCCACCATAATGAAACAGTGTTGGCCTGATGATGGTGGGCATATTTTTCCAATCAGGTCCATGGCCCAGCCTCGAAATGGCCACGATCTTACAATCACTTGCATATCAGTAGCTAGTACTCGCTATATTGGCCCATGCCTCTGGCATGCCTGCAATCCTTTGAGTAATCAATGCAGTCTTTTAGCATGCTAGGCAAATAGTAATTGTATCTTCTAAGAAGCCACTTCATCTTTGTACCTGCCTGGTGTGCTTTGCAGATGCCTTCATGTACCTCGTCCATTACTTCATGGCCTCGGGCTAGTCCAGGCATCTCAGTAACACTTTGTTTTTTAGGCTATTCTTGAATAATTCCCCATCCAACAAAACATAGTTGACCAAGGTTAACTTAGTTTTTCTCTCGGCCTTTTTGCTTGGACACAGGAGGCACCTGATTATTGGAATTCTCCAATCTTGGTCATCCATGATCACCAAGAAAACTTCTGTTGCCATATTTCTTTGGTTTACCGATGGCAAGATCCTTCTTTGCACTCTTATTAACTTTTCATTATCAGTCACTTTTAATTTCGTCCCTGATGCTACTTGTGCTAAGTTATTGGCCTTGGACAAGAGGGTGGAATCAATGGCCTCATTTAATTCTGGGCCGATATCCAAATAGGGATGATCGACCATGTAATCGGCAAGGGCCTGTCCCTTTACCGATCTCTGCGGAACGAATTGAAATGTAAACTCCATCATAGCCAGAGACCACTTTCCGATGCGCCCACACATTATCGGTATTGATAGCATGTATTTGATGACGTCAGTTTGACAAATTAAATAAACCAACACAGGAAACATGCATACTCTTAATTTTTGAGAAGCAAAGTACAAGGCTAAACGTAATTTTTCAATCGACATATAACTATGCTCGACAGAAGTTAGAACTCTACTCAGATAGTACATTGCTTGTTCCTTTCCCCACTCCACTCATTATCTTGTGCCAGCATGCATGCTATTGATTCATCTGAGGCCAACAAATACAGCTTCAACGGCTTCTTCTTTCTCGGAGGCATAATTACTGGTGGTTCAGATAAATACTGCTTGATGGCTTCGAAGGCCTTTTGATACTGAGTCTCCCACCAAAATTCTTCCTTGACCTTTAGCTTGAGCAACGAGGACCAAACTTGTGTTCATCCTGCGCAGTTTGAGATGAACCTCCGCAAAAAGTTGATTTGCCCGAGGAGTCTTTGGAGCTCTTTCCTACTATTCGGGGTTTTTGCTGACTTAATGGATCGGACCTTGTTTTTATCAATCTCAATGCCTCTTTGGTATACTAGGAAACCAAGAAAGTTTCGTGCTGATACTCCAAAAGAACACTTCAAGGGATTCATCTTCAACCCATGCGTCCTCATTCTTTTAAAGGATCGCCTTAAATTGGCCAAATGCTTCTCCTGAGTGGCCGATTTTACAAAAACATCATCGATAAATACTTCCATGATTTTTCCTATCATGTCATGGAAGATTGCATTCATAGTACATTGATACGTTGCTCCAGCGTTTTTCAAACCAAACGACATTACTACCCATTCAAATGTTCTAATTGCTCCTGGACATCTGAATGCGATTTTCGGAACGTCTTCTTCGGCTATATATATCTGATTATAACCTGAATGCCCATCCATAAAGGATAAAATTTTATGTTTGACTGCGGCGTCAATCAATTGATCGGCCATAGGCATTGGGTATTCATCCTTTGGAGTTGCCATGTTCAGATTTCTGAAGTCTATACAGACTCTTATCTTGCCATTTTTCTTGACCACTGGTACTATATTGGAAATCCAATCGACGTACCTAGTTGTTTTTATAAAGCCGGCCTTCAACAGTCGTTCGATTTCTTCTTTGAATTTCAAAACGACTTCAGGGGAAATTCTTCTGGGTAATTGTTTGAATGGCCTGCACCCTTCCTTGATAGGTAACCGGTGTTCCACTAGCTCCCTTGCCAGCCCAGGCATTTCATGCTAATTCCAGGCAAAACAATCTTTGAATTCTCTAAGTAGAGAAATCAATGATGCTTGGAAATCGGGCTCGAGTGACATGTTTATGAAAGTAGGCTGGTATTCTCCGCTTGCCCCCAAATTAATCTCAAGGAGAGGATCTTGTACATCAGCCTTTAAGTCGTCAAGCTTTGTAGGAGCCGATGTCAACTCCTCTAGACTTATGCAATCCTCTGATACTTCTTCCTGACAATCCTCGATGATATCGGCCACATTAGCTGATAACATTTGTATTCACTTTTCTAACAGAAAAACTTGCATTCTGGCAACACTGGCCTGTACGGCTGGTGCCCTACTAAGCTTCACTGATGATGGGTTCTTGTCCATTGGGGATGTTAAGTTCTGCATCGTTGTCGATCGGCGTAATCACAATTGATGGCCGATCGAGTTGTCTGTACACCTGAATCAACTGATTCTTCTGATCCTTTACCATGGTGGCCGATCTCAGCCTTCTGTTCTTATCTGCCCCAATAAATTTGAAAGGGCTAATATCGTCTTCATATAAAACGGCCTCAGAGCAATGAACTCTAGCAATGAAAGGCCTGTGATCAGCCCAGACTACTTCCACCTCGTCACCATTCCAAAAAATTAAGAATTGGTGCATGGTTGAAGGGATACACCAACTGGTATAAATCCAGTCATGATCGAGCAAGGCATTGTATGAAGCTCCAGAGTCCACCACAAAGAAGGCTGTCATGGTGGTCTTTTTCCCCACTGTGAGCTCCACTGGGAGAATTCCTTTTGTCTTTGTTGGTGTCCCTGTGAACCCACAAACAGTGAGCTCAGTAAGGATCAACTCGCTCTCGTCACGTTGCAACTTTATCAACATAATTGATAGTAGGATATTTACCGCAGCTCCATTATCGATCAACACCCTCGAATATGGCACTCCATCAATAGCCGCGTTGATGTATAATGGCTTCAATTCTTGCGACATTCCTTCAGCTGGTTTTTAAAAAATAACTTTAGCTGCCTTTTTTCCTGTTTCGTCTTCAGTCTTTGGCCTTATCACCGATACCTTTGGCTTCTTTGTGTTCACTTCACTATCGACAATTATGGGTGTGGATGGGCACTTCTAGTCCTCATGTACGTCACCCGCCATTTGACTCCCCTGGCCAGGTCTTGCTCCAAATGACATCGGCAATGTGTACACCATGTTCATCAAGAAGTCTTTTGGAATGCTTCCAAACTAGATGTACTTGTCCAATGATTCTCCATATACTGAATCGATATCGGCCATTTCCAGGTTCGATTCATTCATTTCTGAAACAGATGGTGTTTTAAGCTTTTGAGGTTTATTATTCTAGCTCTCGGTCTCTATTTTCTCCTTTCCTTTTAGGCTTAAGATCACCCTTGGCACCATGTCCTTATCCTTATAGCTTCGTTGATCAGCCTGCTTTTTCTCCAATCGGTACTTAGCTTCCGAGTCCCGAGCTGACTGCCTCAACCTTTGCACTTTTTTTTTTTTTGCGTTTTTGGTGAAGTAGGCTTGTTCTGGGACCTTGGGATGCTCCACCCTTTTCCATCGGTTGACCTCTGCTTAGAGTGGAACAACCATCCGTGGGGATCGGTCTTGTCATCGATAAGTTTGCCATCTTACGTCTTTGCTTTCCCGCTTTGGGCCACCCTGGTCATGCTCGCTTCTCTGGAACTCGGGCTTTTTATGGTACTGGTTTGGATAGGTGAGACAGCTATGAATTGGCCTTCTTGGGCTGGGTAGCTGATACACCTTTTCTTTCCTTAGTACGGGAGGAGTGATTATCTCAGTTTTGCACTTAGGGCATAGCCCTTGCTCGATCAAATCGACCATCCATTACAATGTCGGGACCTTATCCGCATGTGCCTTAGTTCTGTCCGTCATAACTTTAGAAGCCAGTCTTGCCTTTGCCTTTTGTTCATTTACTCTCGTGCTTGTTTCAGCAATTTTAGCTCCGTTGAGGTCGATCTTTTCTCTTGGCCTACGAAGGATTGTAAAATCGGGTGCCACCATGTTTGCTCCCACTCTCTCTGGGAATGGATTACTATCAACTCCTATGACATCTTTCTTTCTCGGCAAACTTCAAATTTCCTTTCTCGATCATATCTTGCAAAACATTGCAGAAGACCAGACAATTGTTAGTGGCGTGACGCCAAGAGTATGCCACTTGCAATACTCTTTTCCTTTCTGCTCATTAGCCGAAGGTAATTTTACGTCGTGTGGAAGCCGAATTTGCTTATCGGCCACCATAAAGTCAAAAATCTGATCAGCCATCGAAATGTTAAACGAGTACTGCTTGTCGGCCTCAAAAGGCTATTTTTTGACCGATGACAACTGTGCATCAGTTGGCTTTGGTAATGGCTGGCATAGATATGGCTGCTTTGACACGATCTCGGCCATATCCACTTCGGTATTGATCTCACATTCCGTAGAGTGTATATCATAGTTGGGATCCCTATAATAGGTTCCCTTGGATGAATTTTTCCTCTCTTGTTCTTCTTCGAGCATGCGTTCATACTAGGCAGCCCGAGTTCCCCTTCTTATGCCGATCTCATGTTATAGAATGATTCTATCATTCCCAATGAGTTCGTCGTCGGTGACTAAGTTGTCTCCGAACAACAGATTAATCCTTCCCCACTGATGGTCTGAATTTTGCCCGTTTAGATCGATCAATGGCTCCTTGATGGTGATGCCTGGTCAGACTACAACCCGGGACGAGTTTCCGCTCTCCCCTAAGATTTCCTTGCCATTCCTCTTTTCTGGGTAATGTATTTTTTGGTCTGGGAGGAAGAAGGGGCATTTTGACTTGCCCCCAACCCAACTTGAGACAGGAAGGTTGGTGGAATAGATGGCCGTGAAGGATCACCCGCTTGGTGTTCCTTCCACTCCCTCATTTCCTAGAATATCTCGCTTACTTGGGTAAAGTCTGGTCTTGCCTAATGGACATTTCAGCAAAGTGTTAGTAGAAAAGTCCTAGTAAGTTATTACTCATATTAGACAAGTCTGCCTGTCTGGATACTACACTGTCTGGGGATTCTAAGACAGGTTCTATGACGGGCTCCAAGACTGGCTCTAAGACAGGCTCGCGTGAACCTACCTCCTAGGAAAGCCCCCTAGATCTAGTCCCTTTTGCAGCCATTTGACATTGGTCCCACCGGGCGTGCCAAAAATTGTTTACAAATAAAATAGGCGTGGTGTATTGAGCGTGCCAGAGTCCACGTGGACTCAAGAAAGGTTGTGATAACCTAATCTAACTTCTAATTTAGGCGACTCGTTATTAAGATCGCTCTTAAAACCACAAAGTGGGTTTTTACTCTACTCTGATGCAAGCAAGTAATTACAAATGGAAATTAAAAAAGGAAACGAATCAAGCACTGAAACTCAACAATACCTCCATGAACATCATCTTCATTAATCAGATTCAAGTAGAAATTACAAACGCTCTAAGAACAATGAAAACTCACAATCACTCAAGAACAAAAGTAGTAAATCACTTAAGAACAAAAGTAGTAATGCTTTGAGGAAAAACATAATAAAGTCTGCCTAGGCAGAGATGGTGTGTGTGTTAGCCCTTGTAAATGTTGCACCTCCTGCCCTATTTATAGACTTTGAGCGAATAACTGCTCATGTTAGTGGGGTTAGTGGGTAGTGGTCCCTAATTTCTAGGAACCAATAAGTTACTGCGCCCACTCTTTATCCCATGATCAACTTCTATGATCTATTTGATGCTCCCATTTCTGCCACGTTCGCTCTTTGTGTAACCGTCTCTCTTTCAGCTCAACATATCCTGTGCGCACGTTCTTATCCATGCTTAACTGCCGAACAACCTTGTGCACAGATCCTATTTGACCGATTGCATCCTTCTTTGAGTAGCTTGAACCTCGCTGGATGATGACCTCGATCTTATGTTTAGTAGGAAGTCTACTAGCATCCATCGGTCTTGTTTAACTGATGTTTTCATTGTGACTTTAATTCTTCAAAAGATTACTTGTCAATAATTTTCCAAGCCCGATGTCACATCTCTTTTCATACCTGTCTTTCAGTCTCAACACCTTAGAGCCTTTATTGGTTGGTCATCGGTCTTATTTGACCGATGTTACGACTATCGTTGCGCCTACTTTGCAATTCTAGCCTTGCTAGTTAAGGTCGAGGTATCTCTTTGAGAACCCAGTATCATCATGTCTTCAGTCTTAACACCGATATTCACATATTAGATGTACCATCCTTACCTGCAGCTAGCTCGGATATCGGTTTTTCCTCCGTGATTGGCCTCTGCCTGCCTGCTCTTGTGATGACATCATCAGGCCACGTGATCATCATGTGTCTTGGAAAATCCCAAATTAGGGTGTAAACAGATATGTATATATATATATATATATATCTAGAGATGGCATTTTCATGCAACGATTTTTCTTAGAAAGAGGACAATTGTATATCAAAGAGTTTGATTGGTTTGTGGTACCATGTCCCTCAAATGACTATACCAGCAAATTTTGTTTCTTGTCTTGGGTGTTATGGGTTCGAAATTTGGAAACACTCTCAACAAAAAAAAAAAAAAAAAGAAAAAAAAAAGGGGGAAATCCTACCCTCCCAGACCCCACAGTTCAAATAACCATGATACCATATCACTCACATAACCTTTGTGCCTAAGTTTGACTGATAAAATATTTGGAAACAAGTCTCTCCAAAATGGGGTAAGACTGAAATTACCTGGCCCTCCCCCAACCACAAAGTTCAAAGGATTATCATGTCATATCACTCTAATAACCGTGAAATTTGAGAGAGTTTGGATTATAAAACACACTACTTAATTGGATGATCATGTCATATCATCAAACACATAATTTGTTTCTCAAACAACTGTGATAGCAAATTATTATTGTGACTTAATTAGTTCTCACGGGTTCAACATTTAGAACACTCACTCCAAAAATGTGGTAAGCGTGAATATATATATATATATATATGTATATATATCTCTTGCCATCTTTAGAAATTACAGTTGAAATAATCATGATACCAAATATTTCTTGGTGACCTAGGTCTGACAAGTTTGAAATTTGGATCCGAAAATGGGCTAAGAGTGATTACATCTAGAGCCCAACCCATATAGTGAAGTGAGCCTTTTCTATTTCCTTCTTTAATCCGCAAACCAAACGAACCTACAAATTAGGCAACATGGGTTCTGTTTCTTTCTCTCTTTTTTTTTTCTTGCTATTGGCAATTGTACACACACTTAAACACTAACACACACATTCACCAACCCACACACATTGAGGCATGACTAGTGGGGGTCAAGACCCACATTACATAAACCTTTATGCAACCTCTCTCCATAAGGAGAGTTGAACCCCCACCTCTCCAAAGAGAAAGTGGGGGACATACCATTGGCCCACAAGTTCTCTTAACTCTACAAGAAGCTGTATAGAAATTGATACACACGAGGCCTAGTTAGGCATGAATTGGAATTGGGCTGATCATGGCAAAACCAAGTGAATTAACTCTCTTTCCAATTATATCCACACCCCCCACCAGATTCCACACATGTTTTACATTGATCACTATTTGCTTCCCATTTCAATTCAAATCCACCATTTACAGCTTCACTAATAGTAGTTGCATTAGCCTCCAATGCCTCAGCAGCCCTTTCAAAAATAGGAACATTCACAGTTCCATTACAGCTCCCCAAATTTGGATCAATCGTAACATTATCCGTCGCACAGAAGAAGTTCGTATTAGTACCGTTTATAGCACACTCATATTGATGTGAAAGCCCCAAAATAGGTCTCAGTAGAAAAGTGCAACCATAGAACAAGGTCAGGTTGCTATGGCCAGAAGCGTAATTAAAGAGCTAGAAATTTAGAGAGGTGTTGAAAAGGCAAGTGGGACACAAATTACTGGATAAATCTTCTCTAGCGACTAAGAGAGATTGAACTTGTGTGTTGATTTGGATGATTCTGTAATTTTCGGACATGACTATTGTGCGCGGGACATTATCTATGCACTCGAGGTCAAACCCGGGTTGGCCACAGTAATTTGCTCGATTTGCACCCGAAAATGGGTACTTTATACCGGCGATGGTCCCGCAGTTAAATGATTCGGTGCAGTGTGAAGACCTTGTGTTTTGGGCACAAAGAGAAGTTGGAAACACAATTGAGACTAATGTAATAGTTAAGAGAATGAGAAGAGAATTCATATTGAGATATGCTAAAAAAAAAATTGATAAGGGAAATGAAGCAAGTTTCATTTTTGATCCGATTGTTTTGAAATTATGACAAGTTTTGGAAGTTATATAGATTCTTGTTTTGGGTAGTTTTGGGAGTGCCGGGTATTGGTAAAATTTGTAGTAATAATATACCCATATGAAATCAAAATTGTCTGGACTGATTTCAAGACTTAAAATGGCATATTGGCCTCCAGTCAAAGCAGAGGTTGACAGGATTAGTTCACTGAAAATAAATTCCTATGATCTTGGCATCAAAGAAAAAGTTAAAATAAAAGAGTGGGGAACAGAAAAGGGTTAAGTAATACTATGGTTACAAAGTTTGGATCCTAAATCTGGTTCCCAAATGTTTTGACAGTTGTACCAATGCTGTAGCAGTAGTTGTGGTAACATAGAAACAGTGCTTGTGATTTTAGGATATTCTAATTTTGAGAACCATAGCCTTCCTCACTACACTTTACACCCTTGTAGTTTACACTTAGTGACACTTTATCCCCCATAGTTCAAAAGTTAAAACATTAGACCTAGATATTTCTAATTTGTGTCAATTTGCATATTCCATCAAATTTTCTCAAAATCATGGTGACAAATCGTCAAAATTCCGTCAACAATTCTGGCAAATTTTGATGTAACGTGTAAATTAACACAAATTGAAAAATCCAAGGTCTAATGTGTCAACTTCTAAAATATGAAAGGGCAAAGTAACACTGATCATAAATTACAAGGGTGAAAGGTGCAATTTACCCAAAAGAAAAGAAGAAGAGAAAGGGTGCGTTTGATAAAACTGAAAATTAAGTGCTGAAAATTAAGTGCTAAATTTTAAGTATTGAAAATTTTAATTGATTGAATTTGTTATACTGAAAACAGTGCTTCAACTACTGAAATAGAATGTATTCAACGATTATTTTCTGTAAAAAAATTTCACTTAAAGTTTTCAGTGGTATTTTGGCTGCCTTTTCAATTAAGTGGTATATTATCAGAAGCACTGAAAAAGAAAAAGTGCTGAATCTTTTCATTTTCAGCACTTAATTGGGTTATCAAACATATCCGTCTAATCGCAAAATCTTATCTTTCCTTATGCACATAAAGTGGATAGAAATTCAGGTCAGGAAAACACTTTCTACTGCTTTATTATTTAGAGATCATTGAATAAGGAATTTTAATTTTCTATTATGATATAAAATCCACGAAACATATGTGTTTGACAATTTGCAAGTGATTAATCAAAGCCTACCCCCAAAAATAAACATCTTATCACTTATGACGGCTACCTAACATCCAAGACCAACCAAATTAAGAGTACCAGGAACAAGCAGACCCTAACATCAGAATGATTCATTAGTATAAATGTTCCTAAAAGATTTTGGAATAAGAACAGCAACATAAGTACTCAATTATTGGCCATTAGATCAAATCACAATTTCGCTTATCCGGCAATGGTTCGGGTCTAACCCATACCCAGAACCAAACCAACGAATGATCGCCCTAGATTTCTGAACGAGACCCGAACCGTGACAGTATTAGAACCAACCCGAACACATCTGGTTCTGATAGAACAGGAACGGAAACAAACTTTTCAGACCCGAACCGTATTGATCAAGGTTTTTTTTTTTTTTTTTTTTTTTTTTCTGGGTATTTTATGCACCATTGACACAGACATACAAATATGCAAAATTGGATTCAGTATAGTGGAACTTTTGGCATTGAACTAAACAAAAAGAGGTACATACCTGGTACAGCCGAAGGTCCTAGTGGGCCTAGTGGGGTGCTCCATCTATTAGTTGTAGAAGAATTTGTACAAATTCTAGACCCAGAAGACTGATTCTGGCAAAAGCAAGCAAATTGCTTAAAATTAAGATCATATCCACATTGTCCATTTGAATTCTTACATTCATCACATGCTACACTGACCACCTTCAATCTCACCTCAAACCCTTCTCTAACCACCTGATTTAAACTTGATAAATCTCGAATATCCGCGCCACCAACTGGTACCACCACACTAGAATGACATAATCCAGGTCCTCTAACTCCACGCTCTACATAACCATCCTCAAAAGTGACCCCATTAATGGAACATTTGAATTTTCCATTTACGGGTACATTATTAGGAGGACAACCATATAGAAATGTAACATTTTCGTAACCCGGTACATAATCGAAAAGTGTGGAATCGAGAGTGGTGTTAATAAAATTCTCCGGACAAATATCATCCAAGAAATCCTCCCTTGCAATTTTGAGAATTTCAGTGTCTGGGTTGATATCCAATACACGGTAACTTACATTCATTATATCTATCTCGGGAATATCATCATCACAATCGAGCTCTAATACTGGATGACCGCAATTTGGGGGACGATTTTCTCCCCAGAATGGGTAGCCGACCCCGGTCATGGTGCCACAGTTGAAAAGTGTACCACAACTCGTGTACCATTCATTGTTAGTTTGAGATAGAGTGAGATGAATTGAAACTAGAAATATGTAAAGAAGAAAAGAAAATTTTGGGAGTGGGAAGAGAAGGGAATTCATTTTGGGCTAAGATGAATTGTAAGTGGACAACTTAGAAGAAAATAGGGAAGGGAATGGATTTAAATGCTTCATTTAGAAGAAAATTATTCAGAAATAGCAATTCAAAAGCTTTAAATTGGTACATTTTCTGGACTTTGTGACACCTTTCAACAAGTCACAAGATTCTTTGATGAATATGCTTCTTATTAACTAGTTTTCATGTATAGAAAGTCCACTCAAATCAATGTGGAAAAGATAGTTTTGAAATCAACTAAAATTAAAAGGCAACGAATAATGAGATGATTTTTCTTATTAGGGCAGTTGAAGGGGGAAAAGATAGGCGACTTAATAGGTTTTTGATCTATTAAACATTGCTTTGGCGTTGAACAAATGTTGTTGTTCGTATAATGTACATTGTGCCATGAAATTATTTATTAATTTAAAAAAATTTTTTATCTACACTTGGACTCTCTCTCTCTCTCTCTCACACACACACACACACACACATTCAACCCAACCCATCCCCAAGGCCCTTCAATGGCCCAATACAAACTCCAACAAATGCCACAAACATACCTCAGAGCAAGGGGCACTCTAGACAAGCAAACAAATTGGCATTTGACAATAAGCAAGACAGACAGAAATAAAACTCCATGTGGTGAATTACAATAAGAAATATGTATACTTCTAATATAGGGGAGCAAGAGGAAGAGTTATAAAATAGGATGAAAAGTGTCTACAATGGTGCAGATTAACATGGCCCCGTCTCAGGCCACGTGGGACAAAGTACATGGTCCTTACGACCACATTTCAGTTTCCCCTCTCGAGTGGCGCAAAATCTAGAGTAATACTTCGGACACAATTATTCACACAATTTTTTTTTATTAGAAATTCAATAAATATGTCTATCTCTTTTCAGTAAAAAAAGTTGTGTGAATAATTATTACTCCAAAATATGTGTACTTACTTGCTTCTCCAATTTTTTCCCCAGCCAAGTAGCTCGCAGTGAGTAGTGAACTCGTCTCCGCAAGGGTGAACCTAGCATCGGGCAGAGTTGGGCTATAGTTTTACTCCAAATTTTGAGACATTTTTGTTAGTGTTAATTTTTGGTCTAAATGTAGTTCAATTCATCATATACATTTGGCTCAATACTTTTTCTTCTCACTTCTTAATTTAGTCTAACCTAAATTTTGACGGAGAAAAAGTAATAATATATATATACATTGATCCAAGTATGTTCCAGTCTACTCAAGATATTTGGCTCAACACATTTTCTTTTACAAATAACTTTTGCCGCACATTAATTTTTTCCGAACGTAATAGTTTAGTCTAAACAAAATTGTTTTAGTGCTAATCTCCGGGTTCAGTGTCATCACATGACAACACATGGCTCCTTGTAACAGAAGAACCCACATTAAGATAATGACTTTATTAGCGGTGATAATATGGAGCTCTCATTAATTAACTGGGAAGCATTTGTCAATCGGACTTATGAGATGGTTGAGTATGCAAATGCAATTCCAGGAAAAGTTAAACAAAGAGTTCAATATGTGCCTATCTCCCTCATAAATAACGAAAAGTCCCCTTTTACCTAACTTTACCAACAATGACAATGTTTCCAATACCAACTAATCAACGGATTGTTGAATATTGTTGTGCTTCACAAATTAATTTGATTCCAAATGCTTTGTTGATTGTACAATATTTTATGGTATGTGATACCACTAATTACTACCACAATATATGATACAAATATTGAAGCATTTTAGACAAAGTTTCGAATTTAAATGTAGCAACATAGCATTACTCAAAAACCAAAACAAAAACTACAAAAGTCCATGCTGCTTTGCTAGGAAAAAGTCCAAATATGTGTCTCGGTGTCTTAGGCTCAGATGTGAAAATGTGTGTTTTGGGAGCTCCAATGTAAACCCCATTGGGCTTTTCCCAATACAATTGGGCTGTCCAATATGTATCCGGCTAGCCAACACCATGGGCCTCCAAATAAGTGAAGAAGAATTACTCCTACTTTTTACAGCCACTAAAAATCTAGTATTATTTATACTATTATTTAAGAATAATATTTGGGACACTAACAATTTTCACTAACACTTACTAACACACTCTATCTCTCTCCTAGTGGCACTGTGGGGCCCGCAGTGGACCCCGCAGTACCACTAGGAGAGAGATAGAGTGTGTTAATAAGTGTTAGTGAAATTTGTTAGTGCCCCTAGCATTGCCCATTATTTAAAGAGAAAGACGGGAACCCAAAAAATTCTTCTACCACTTATATTTACGTGAAAACCTACAAAATTTTAGTCACAAAAAAGAAATGGAAAGGCCCTAAACTGTCATTACAAAAAAAAAAAAAAAAAAAAACTGATTCTCTCAATATCTCTCCACAACTGCCTCTCATCTCAACCGTCTCTGTTCAATTTTATCCCTCTCCCTCTCTCTCTCTCTCTCTCTCTCTCTCTCTCAACACGATCAATCAAAAGCACATACAAAAAAACGCACACTGTTTGGGAAAGGATTAAAGATGTAGAAGAGGAAGAATAATTCAGTCCGCCTTCATACAACTTTTGTATGTTCGCTAATGCAATTGTCATTCCAGGGTTTAGTTCAATTCTTTGTTCAATGGAATTTTTTTTTGTCATTTGGGATAAGAGGAATTATGGTTCCCAAATATGGTATCCCCAATGCTTGGAGTGGTACCACATGTAGTATGTCATATCATAAACCACTACAATAGTATGTAATACAACTGTCAAAGCATTTAAAAACTAAATTAGGAATTCACATTTAGATTACTCTTCGAATGAATACCTTTGTTCACTGTATGCTTAACTAGCTTCGTAAATATTTTATTTTTTGTTGATTTGATTACATCCATACTTTTATTATGTTGTTCTACAATGACATCCTATAACCAATTTGATTTAAATTATTTTAAAACATTAAAAGTTTGAAATTTTGCTGATAATACCATACGGTTCTTGAAAAATGTGACAAAGTTGTTCCAATATGTGACAAGGTTGGTCCTCCTTGCAAACGAATGTCAACTTTATTATATTGCGGGTAAAATTTTATTCTTTTTCATTTTTCAAAGCTTAGGTTGTTTTCTGTGCATTTTTTATGGGCACATGATTTCGTATTTATTGACCAATAGGTACATTTACAACTACAATAACTATTCAAGTCGATTATTCTCCACAAAAATTTACTTTATTATTTTTATGTCTACACAGGAAATACAAAGCGTGCACACGCAATGCGTGTGCCCGGGCCGCTAGTGTTCACTAATGCAATTGCCATTCCAGGGATGTTTACTTCAATTCGGTGTTCAATGGAATTTTTTTTTGTCATTTGGGATAAGAGGAATTATGGTTCCCAAATATGGTATCCCCAATGCTTGGAGTGGTACCACATGTAGAATGACATATCATAAACCTCTATAATAGCATGTAGCACAACTGTCAAAGCATTTGAAAATTAAATTAGGAATTTGCATTTAGATTACTCTTCGGATAAATGCCTTTGTTCACTGTATGCTTAACTGGCTTCATAAATATTTTCTTTTTGTTGATTTGATTACATCCATACTTTTATTATGTTGTTGATCTGCAATGACATCCTATAACCAATTTGTTTTAAATTATTTTAAAATATTAAGAGTTTGAAATCTTGCTGATAATACCATACGGTTCTTGAAAAATGTGACAAGGTTGTACCAATATTTGACAAGGTTGGTCCTCCTTACAAACGAATGTCAAATTTATTGCATCGCGGGTTAAATTTTATTCTTTTCCATTTTTCAAAGCTTAGTTTGTTTTCTGTGCATTTTTTATGGGCACATGATTTCGTATTTATTGACCGGTAGGTACATTTACACCTACAATAACTATTCAAGTCGATTATTCTTCACAAAAATTTACTGTATTATTTTTATGTCTACATAGGAAATACAAAGTGCCCGGGCCGCTAGTGTAGTATTAAAGCTTTTAAAAGCTATGATTTTCCTTATTATTTTGTAGCAATTAATTCTAGATCCAAATTTGATATGATAAGCAGATTATATGCTGCTAGATAGTGGTTATAATAATCTTTTCTTCCACCGTTTCAAAATAGCTTCTCTTCAATTGCAGTTGTGCGCAAGTTGCAACTCGGGCATAGTGGGTTGCTATCCACTATCCAGAGTTGGTTCGACTTTTAAGGGTATTTGTCTAAGTCCGCTTGTGACTAGGAGTATAAGCAAACTTACCAGACTGACCGAATTGATTTGTTTGTTTGATTTAAAAGGTTTTCTCTTGTGTAATAATCGAATGGAGCTGTGAATTCACAATAAATCGAGTCGAACCAAAACCGAATATTGATAAACAAGAAAATCAAACCAAACCGAATTGAACCGTTTTACACCCATACTTGTAGTCTATCTTCTAACCCAACAATCCTTGTCCAACCGCACCCTGAGTTAAGTTTGTTATATGGACGTAGTGTTTGCTTCATGTCATTGCCAAAGCGAAGCCTAAAATCAAGTCGTACTTGTGACTTCTTTCCCAATCAACCGGTCAAAAAAGTGCTCACTCCAAGTTGTGATTGCTTGGGTTAGCCCACCAGATCATTCATTCTCAAACAGACCCTTATATTATTCTTTCTGATTTTGATAAAAATCATCAACCTGTTAGTTTGATAAAGAATACACTCATGAGTAATTTTAGATCAGATATGGACTCTCACACAATAAAAGGTTGCCATCTTTTAACACTACGATACATAGAATAAGTTCTGAGTCTTCCCAAACATGGCCTTCGTACATTTTTTTTAGTTCATCTTGCATAATATATTAACAGCTCTTATATGCAAGTTCATAGACCCCCACCAGAAAAGAAACAATCACGTGCGTCCTAATACAATATGAATTGATGATGCCAAAAGTTAGTGGAAGAGATAAGAAGAAAAGACAAAAAGTTTGTACGTGATTCGGTCCGTTAATGAGGTGATCTACGTCCACGTGGTGTGTCGGAGCGCTGGTATTAACAGATCGCCGGTGGTTCCTAGTGGACCAACAATGGCACTACTGGAAAACCGACCGGCTGTATGCGTGTGTGTGTGTATTCTGCTATTCTTTAGGTTAAGAATGCGATTTTTTTCCATGAGGTTGAGGGGCCTCTTTTATAGATACAAGAGGCCACTCGTACAAGGTAAATTATCAGTTTAGGAAACTCAATATGATTGCAATTGATTCACATGAGTTTAGGAAAGTTTTCTAAGTGGTTTAGGAAACTATTTGTTCGTTCCATTAGTCTTTTAGCCTGGATAGGAAACTGTCGGGAGGCTTGCTAGGCGAGCAACCACGCCTTCTAGAGGTGTACCCATGTGGGGTCAGTCTGGAACGAACGCCCGAGCTCTGGACCATCCGAAGCGGTTCTGGGTAACGGCTCGGGATGGTTGAGTAGTCAGCTCAAATTCAAGGTGACTTAGTTTCCTTTTACTGAGGTGGCGAGGCTTGACTTTGACTTGATATTTTTGTATATATCAGCTGCCCCCCATTTTCAAAGCTGATTTGATGCTTCATTGGATAAGGATTGAAAATTAGTAGCATTCTTGAATAACCGACCAGGAAAGAAATTGGGACCCTGACTGGGATGAGACCTCATGCTGGTCAACTGGGGTCTACACCGACTGGTTGTACCATGGGCCTAGGCCCAACACCTGCTACGTGTTAGCTGGTAGTTGGCCCGGTCAGGATCCAACGAGGTTGGTGTGAGCTTAACCGGATAGTTACAGGGTAACCGAACTATCAGGTCGTGCATTTATTGCGTGCGCCTTTTGAGGCGATGCTTCACGTGCCCGAGGAGACAGCTGTCAGGCGGTTTTGGTGGGAGTCACGCTGGACCATTGGATCCAATTTGATCTAGACCTTTGGTGCTTCCTATAAAAGGAATACTTGTTCATTTCTTCCATTCCTGCTGCCCATTGCGAGAGATTATTGAGCGGTCTTGAGAGAGATAAGTCCCCGGCCAAGCTTCCCGAGCTCTTTCTGCGCTTGATTCATGTAAGTCCCTACTCCCAAATTTCCATTCGTTGTTTTCCTCTCTCTCTCTACATTTTTCTTTCTTTTTGGAGTGAAGCTGGAAAGGACGAATCCATTAGGGCTCGCTCGGGAGTGGGATTTCTTTTTTCTGAGATTTATTTTTCTCCTTAGGTTAGATAACCCTTCCCCTGTGGTAGTGTGGTTAAGCAGGTCGGGTTGCCCCGCATCAGTGCTTGTTGAGTGTTATACCGCTTTTAGGGCCTTGTACGCTTTACCCCATAGGCTTTTGGACTTGCCCTCCTTGTACACCAGGCTCGAAGTTCCCAACCCCTACCAAGGTCGTCAACTGCTTCCCTGTCCGGCCATAGGAGATCCAGCAATGTGTCACTCGGGGTACAACTCATCGTCCCGATCGGAAGATGAGCAGTCCCGCTCCGGAATGCCAGACACCAGCTTAGATCCGCCTTCCGTAACCCCGTCCGACCAGCAAAGTGAAGGAAGGATCCCAATTCAAGTGTCTGACGATGAGGCGGCCCCCAACACGCCCATTGCTTCGACGTCTGGGAGGCCGGATCCGAGGTATCAGTGCCGAACAGTCCGGGCGTGGTTTTCTCTTGCAAGTGGATCATCAGTACCTTACGTTCCCCTGACCTAGCCCGGATCAGGGAGAAGTACGATGTTCCCGACTATTTTTCTTTGGGTGTGCATGATGGTGGGGCCCACGTCCATCAGTCGGGCTTTGTTACCCTATACGAGGATGCCCTTATGGCGGGCCTTCGTCTTCCTCTTCACCCCATCGCCCGGGATGTGCTCATCTATCTCGGGATTTCCCCCGGGCAGCTCAACCCGAATGGTCGGAGGTTCTTGATGGGAGCCATCTCCCTCTGGCCCCAAATTCTAGGGTACGAGCTCACCCTGTAGGAGTTCTTCTAGACCCACCGGCAGTTCAAAGTACACGGGGAGGCCAGCTTCTTCTCGATAGGGGCCTGACAGGGGAGAAAAATAATAGTTAACTGCCCAAGCAACAACAGGGGGTGGAAGAAGAAATTCTTCCAAGCGTCCACCCTCGGGCTTGACGAGGAGGCGTTGGGCATTCAGTTGAGTAACTCTTGGGCAGGCGAGTTGAGGAGTAAGCCTTCGTACTTCGATTGCTTTGCCTTTGCGTTGCTTCTTCACTATATTTTGAACTGACAATCTTCTTGCTCTGCAATGGGTTTGGTAGACTTGCCCAGCATCCCGGACGAGTGCCAGGCGAGGATCCTGTCATTGGTTGAGGACCCCACGGACATTAACAAGCTGCTAACCCAGTCGGGAAGTCCAAAAACCTCGTACAAACCCAAACACCGTTTTGAGGCTCCCATTTTTCCTCCGATTATTCCTGGTAGGTTCTACCGTTTGTCTCCTGGTTACTTTTGCTGTTCGCTCGGTTTCATGTCTAACTGTCGTGTACCTTTCTTGGTTTTATAGGGATGGCCCCTAAGAACGCAGTAGCCTTGAAAGAAAAGGAGGAGGCTTTGCTTGCCCCGGCTGGGCAAAGGAGGAAGAGGCAGGACCCCGCTGAGGGTCAACCACTGAAGAGGCTCTCCAGGGGGCTCACAATCCGATCGGACAAGGAGGCGATCAATACCTCCACGCTCGGGGTTACCATTGCCGCTCCACCGAAGCTACCTCCTGCCGCCACACCGGCCGGTGTCTCATTCCCCAGTACGGATGAGACAACCCGCCCTGGGCAATCCACGAGGCCGGCGGTGGAGACGGCGGACGATGTTCATGGGAGGGTCTGACCCGGGCTGCTACAGAGTCAAGTGGCCAAATGTACTCTGTTGAGCCCCGAAGACATCATCGGCTGGCTCTACAGTGTTAGTCACATGATAAGTTTCTCTGTACACTTTGCAAGCACCACTCATATCCCCGCGCGGGATGCTAACAACTTTTTCTTTCTTCTTTTGCAGGTTGGCTGCATATCGGCGGAGGCCGAGGCTTCCTTGCCCGGGCTAGCTGAAATGCTAGCAGCTGCTGAGGCCGCCCTATCCGGGGAGAAGGCGGCGCAGGAGTCTGTGGAGTTTGCCCTCTCTATGGAGGAGGAGAAGTCCAGGGCCTTGGCACTGGAGCTGGGGGAGGCCCGTGACACCGTTTTGGCCGAGCGGGCTTCTCGGAAGGCCGCAGAAGCGAAGGTGGCGGCCGCAGAAGTGAAGGCAGCAGTCGCGGAGGCCGAGAGGGTGACGGCTGAGAAGGAGGCAGAGGTTGTGTTAGCGACCCTTGCTGAACTCGCCGTCGCTAGGGAGGCGGAGGCGAAGGACCTGGAGGAAGAGTTTGAGGCTGGCTTCCTCAAAGGTTACGCTGACCTGTCCGAGCGGGCTGTTGCCGACCACCCAGATTGGGACTTGTCCGGCTACTCTTGGGCTGAGTCCAACTTCTGGAAGGAGTCGGCTCGAGCTGCTGAGGGGGACTCCACCGAAGACGCACCAGCTGGGAATACCGAGGACGCACCTGCTGGGGATACCACCACTGCTGATGATGTCGTGGTGGTCGATGCCTAGCTCCTCCCGGGCTTATCCCTTTTACTTTTTTTTTGGAAAAGGCTACTACAACTGCCGTCCTAGCAATGTAAATATTTTTTAATTAATGAAAAGGTCTACCAAGGCCGTCCTTTTTCATCAACTGTTTAATATTTCGCACTTGCTTGTTTGTGATTGCCTATGCCTGACCGGTTGTACATCCTGTAGGACCCTACCTTAGCAAAAGTTTAGGATTGTAACCGGTAGAGAACACTTGGTCTTTTAGGAACTTGTTCTAGAGGTCCTATTACTATCCCGGTTGGTTTCTCTGGGCATTGTAGGTACTCAGGACTGTCTAACGGTGGGATCATACACCTAGTCCTGTGTTCTGTTGAATACCTGGTGTTATTACCTGCTCTGGTCCGAAGTGTTAGATACCAGTATCCCCCTGCCCCCAAGCTTTTGCTAAGGCGGGTATTGGCAGAGGGAGCGACCATAGGGAACCGACCTGGAACATGGGGGATGGTAGGGTCTTTTGAGGCTTGCCATCATTAGCTACCTAGTGGGAACGACCCTACTTTGTTGGTTAAGGACCTAGGAGAAGTCAGAGCCTCGGATATGATGGTAAGGTCTTTCGCGCCTGGGGTGTGCCCCTGAGGTCTTTTCGTGCCTGGTGTATGCCCCCGAGGCCTTTTCATGCCTGGGGTATGATCCAGAGGTCTTTTCGTGCCTGGAGCATTTCCCCGAGGTCTTTTGTATGCCTCGGGCATGATCCCAATGCCTTTTTACTTGTGCAAACAAAGGGCAAAAAATTACTGTCAAAAAAGGTACCTTTTATTCATTGTATAAATAAAGCCGCTCGAGAGAGCTACAAGGTTCTCAACCAATACTGTTTCAAAATTTTACTAGAAATATTTACGGAGATGCTGCACATTCCAGGGGTGAGTGAGGTCCTGCACGTCGAGAGTCTGTAGCTAGTAAGTTCCCGGGCGGTTAACATTGGTGACCTGGTATGGTCCTTCCCAGTTTGGGCCCAATTTTCTGTGACTCGGGACCTTTGTCGACTGTTTTACTGCTTTAAGGACCAGGTCTCCCACCTGGAAGCTGCGGTACGTGACCTTACTGTTGTAGTACCTAGAAATCCGCTGCTTGTAGGCTGCTACTTTCAGATATGCCCAGTTTCTTTTTTCCTCCACCAAATCTAGCACCCCTCTAAGGGCTTCCTCGTTGCCTTGCTCGTTGAAGCTTTCCATTCGGTATGTTAGCAATCCGAGCTCTGTAGGTATCATCGCCTCAAAGCCATAAGTGAGTGAGAATTGTGTCTCCCCCGTTGCTGCTCGGGGGGTGAAACGTTAGTCCCAAAGGAGGGTCGGTTGTAATAACCTGCATTTTCATTTATTTATCGGTATTTGCATTTCATATTTAAATTCAATTGTATTGTTTACTTTTATTTTAATTTCAATTCTCATATGTTAAAATCTTGTGACTTGCCTTATTTCATACTTGAAATTCTTATTGGGGTCAAACTGCGATTTCATAAAATTTAGCAACACCTGTGTTAGATTTCAAAACTGTATTTCAAAACGGTGGAAATGTTTGCTTTTAACTCAATCAGTATTTTTATAAAACCGGAAAATCATTTCCTACATTAAAATGAATTTTCTGTATTTTGTGACGGACACCGTGCCACGAAAAATACCAGTTTGTGTCCTAAACTGTCCGCGCTGTGCTAAACTTCCACATATTTTGGAAGTGATGTAAAGTTGGTCATGACATACACTTTACTTTCCATTTATGGCAACTAATCATTTGTTAGGGCCTTGTTTGGATAATGCTTTATTGTATGTGTAAATGTTGTGCCTATAAGTTAATTACCCAAACAGCATAGTTGGCCCCTACTAATCTATGCTTGGCTCTAGGATGAGCTGTGGGTTAACAATCAGTGTATACACATATACGTATATAGTTATGCTGATAATTAAGAAGAAGTTAAAGATTTGATTACCCAATTAAGGTTGTTAAGTGAGCTTTTAAAATTTTCTTGGCCTCCAAGTTCTTATGTGTTATATATACACTCCCATACTCCCTCAATCACACAATCTGCACATCTCCAAAATCTATAAACATAGAGAGAAAAGAGAGAGCTGAGAGTTCATAATTTCAGTAGAATTTTAGAGAGAGAAGAAGAAACTTCAATCCTCCATAGCCAAAAGCTTGGAGTAGGATATTTCTTGCTATCCTTCTCAACATCTATTGCCATTCTTTTAAACTCTGTGAGTATTACCAACTCACTCAGAATGTAACTGCATGCTTAATTTCTATTTGTACAACTTGATTTTTGAATCACCATTGATAATCTTTCGTTTGGACTCCATAGCTTGAAAATCACAAATTTTCAACCTTAACCAAAATCTGTCTTTACAGATAATTATGAAAGATTATACATCATAGGTGATAAGTTTAAAGTTTAGAGTTTAATTTTGTTCATATGAAAAAGTATATAAGAAATTAAGTTTTGTTAACTGTTAGTTTTTCATAAAATTCAAGAGTTATAGATTGATTCATGTAAAATTAGTCATAAATTCTTAATCCTTGTTGAAAAACAAAGAGATCCATATATAACATGATATATATATACTAACAGTTCTAAAAATGGGTCAAGAAAGGCCCTGAAATTCTGAAACAGGGGAGTTCCAGCGAGGAAGACGAAGCCTCTGCTTCATCTCGCGCGCACGATCGCGCGAGCGAGGGTCGCGCGGGCAGCCCGCACGAGTGACCTGCACGTGAGGTGGCTGGTTCCAGGCAGACAGAAAAGGTTTTAAAAAAAGAAAAAAATAAAAATCGGGCAAATCTCCCAAGCAGACTGCGCGAGCGAACTATCGCTCGAGCGATCCGCGCGCGCGATCTCCCTATAGTCTGACACATCGAAAAGTTTTAATAAAAAAATAGAAAATTGGGCATATCGTGCGAGCGGCCCGCGCGAGCGATTTCTGGCAGTTTCTAGTTTTTGCTTATCTTGTGTTAAGAAACTGTTTGGGTGATAATTTATGAATTTTTAAAGCTCTGTATGGAAAATTTACAAAAACAGAATCCTATTTGGGTATGTTTGGACGATTGGAACGTGGCATTATGACGAATCAATCCCCGTACGCACGTCGTTTATATAATTTAGTGAATTGCCTCATGTTTTAAAGTTTCATGACATACATGTGGAGTCAGTTGTACATGCATGGTGAGTGTGAATGTTGGTCAGTATGGAAAAGAGTAATGGTCAGTATGTCATAGTGAGTGCGGTTGAGATTGTGTTGTGGACACTCCCTGGTAAGTGAGTACCAAAGTGTGTTGTGATTGAGATAATACGATGATGGCAAAACTGGACACTCCCTGATGACCATAGTAGCGTCAAAGTGTGTGAAGCCGAACTTGGACATTCCCTGGCATCCATGGTAAT
Organism: Hydrangea macrophylla; assembly: GCA_033977485.1. Lineage (NCBI taxonomy): Eukaryota > Viridiplantae > Streptophyta > Magnoliopsida > Cornales > Hydrangeaceae > Hydrangea > Hydrangea macrophylla. The sequence continues at coordinate 51,759,364 of CM066985.1, forward strand.
GCTAAAGTGTGGCCTACGGATACTCCCTGATACCCGAGTCTGGATACTGCGTGAGGGTTCCTCCGGTATTTGCATGGCAGATTAGGTATTAAAGTGTGAGGCATTGGACACTCCCTGGTACCTCGGACCAAAGTGTGAGGCAAACTGGACACTCCCTGGCACCCCTGTGCTAAAGTGTGGCTATCGGAGTATTTCAAAGATATTGGTGGGTGATAGTGGGTTGTGGGGTTTTGTCGAGAGAAAAGAGTCGGTAAGATGAGATGGTACATTATTTTCATACACGGTCACATATATGTGAATTATATCTTTTAAATAATATTGTGCTTGTTTCCTAAAATGAACTCCTTGCTTTAATATAAACTTGTTGAATTAAATGAGAACTGGAAAATGGTAAATGAGTATGTGTTACATTCAAAGTTATGTTTTTAATACTCACCAGCTTCTTGAAGCTGACGTCGTTGATGCGCCCTAGACATTCGTGTTCAGGCTTTTCAGGTTATGACTATGCTGGGCCCTATGATTATGCAAACTGAGTTCTGCTGCTTTGGAAGATAGAACTGTTATCAATACCCTATGTTTTAAGTTACAAACTGTTTTGTTATAAGGATGACTATAATAGACGATAGATATTGTTTTGTCTTAAGGCGGCTTGTGCCTTAGTTGACCCCGTATTGTAATATGTAATAAGTTAGAAAAATATTGTAAGCCTTGATTGCTCAGCTCTGATTTATTATGTTTTTGTTGTTCGACATTTGGGATGGAATCGATCCTTCAAACTGTCGCGACCTACGAGTCCATAAAGGAAATTAAACGCTTTCCATATTTATGCTACGTCGGGGCGTGACATCGGTAATTCATCGGCCCAGAGCCCCTTGGCGTTTTCAAGTCTTGTTTTAATTGACCGCAGGATTGTCCGGTTTGTTACCTCAACTTGGCCATTGGCTTGAGGGTGCTCGGGAGAAGAGTAGTGGTTTGATATTCCGTAGCCCGAGCAGAACTGTCTAAATACTGGGGTATCGAACTGCCTGCTGTTGTCACTGACCAGGACCCTGGGGATGCCGAACTTGCTGAGAATGTTTTTCTCAATGAAGCTCTCCATCTTCTTCTCGGTAATTATTGCCAAGGGCTCGGCTTCTGTCCACTTAGTGAAGTACTCCACAGCAATGATCGTAAACTTAACTTGTCCCTTTCCGACCGGGAGTGGACGGACTATGTCAATACCCCACCGAGTGAACAGCCAAGGGCTGAGGATTGGTGTCTGGGTCTCTCCTGGGCGGTTGATCATGGGCAAATACCTCTGACACTTGTCACACCGCCTAACGTATTCTTGCAAATCCCAGGCCATGGTTGGCCAGTAATAACCTTGCAACAGAGCTTTCCGGGAAAGCACCCGGGCTCCCACGTGGCTTCCACACGCTCCTTCGTGGATTTCAATCAATATTCCTTAAACTTGCACGGGATGGATATGGGATAGAGAAGCCTCTTTTGGAGAGGCTGCCATCGATAAAATGGTATTTAGCCGACCTGCATTTTACTCGTTGGACTTCTTCTTTCCCTTCTGGCAGGGTACCCATCGGGAGGAACATCATTATCGGGTTAATCCAGCTGGTTCTTGTAGTGACCGGGTCAACTTCCATGCCCCCCGGGTCAGTTATACTGGGCTTGAACAGGTATTCAATTCTTATTCCAAGCAAGTCTGACTCGGAAGATGAGGCGAGACGGGCCAACCGGTCGACCCTCGTGTTTTCTTCCCTCGGGATCTGCGTGACAGAAAACCCCTTAATCTTCTTTGAAACTGCTCGGACAAGGGCTAATTAGGCTACCATGTTATACTCCCGAGCTTCATACTCTTGGTTTACTTGGTTGACCACGTGCTGGGAGTCGCTATATGCTTGGACTTGCTGTGGACCCGTCGAAGTAGCCAACTGTAGGCCTACCAGCAGGGCTTCATACTCGGCCTCGTTGTTGGAGGCCCAAAAACCAAACCTTAGCGCGTACTCCAATTGGATACCGTTAGGTATGGTCAGGATAATTCCTGCCCCGCTGCCTTGCTAGTTTGAAGATCCGTTCACATAGAGTACCCAGGTTGGGACGTCAGGTTGTTGACCGGGCGGTACTGCTGGTGGGTCGAGCTCTTCTTCTGGGTCCTCTAGGTATGTGAACTCCACGAGAAAATCTGCTACAGCCTATCCTTTTATTGTTGTCCAAGGTCGGTAAATTACCTCAAACTCCTCCAGTTCCAATGCCCACTTGATGAGTCTTTCGGATGTCTCGGGTCTACTCAAGATCCGGCAAAGGGGCTGATCTGTGAGGACCATGATGACGTGGGCCTAGAAGTACGGATGGAGCCTCCGAGCAGACGTGATTAAGGCGAAGGCCAACTTCTCTATGCGGGAGTACCAGCTTTTTGCGCCTTGAAGGGCTTGACTTGTGTAGTAAACCGGGAATTGTATCCCACGCTCTTCACGGATAAGTGCCGAGCTCACCACTGAAGGTGACACCGCTAAGTATAGGAATAGCTCCTCCTTAGGTACGAGCGTGGAGAGTAGATGGGGCGACGTCAGGTACTTCTTGAGTTCCTAAAAGGCCTCCTCACACTCCTCCGACCACTAGAAAGCATTTCGAAGGATCTTGAAAAATGGGAGGCACCGGTTAGTAGCTTAGGAAACGAATCTATTTAGGGTGGCTACCTGTCCAGCCAGACTTTGAACTTTTTGGTTGACCGAGGCGACCGCATGTTGATAATAGCCTATATCTTTTCGGGGTTCGATCGCTTCGATCCCCCGCCTGCTGCCTAGGTGCCCCAAAAATTTCCCGAACGAGACTCTAAACGTACACTTGGTCGGGTTCAACCTCATCTGGTACTTTCGTAGGATGCTGAAGGCCCTGGCTAAGTGCTCGAGGTGGTGGGTCTCATCTCGGCTTTTTACTATGAGGTCGTCAACGTATACCTCCATCGATATTCCAACCAAGTCCTTGAACATAAAATTAACCAGGCATTAATATGTTGCCCTGACATTTTTGAGGCCAAAAGGCATCACCTTGTAGCAGTACGTTCCTTGGTCGGTGATAAAGGAAATCTTCTCTTTGTCCCTGGGGTACATGCTGATCTGGTTGTACCCCGAGTAGGCGTCCATGAACGAAAGAAGTGAGTGTTCGGCCATGGCATCTACAAGGAGGTCTATCCTAGGCAACGGATAGCAGTCCTTGGGATAGGCCTTGTTCAAGTCGGTGAAATCCAAACACATTCTCCACTTCCCGTTGCTTTTCTTTATTAGTACGACATTCGCCAACCAGTCGGGATAGTGAACTTCTTTGATGGATTTTGCCCTCAAGAGTTTTTCAATTTCTTCACGCACTACAACCTGTCTTTCAGGGGTCATGCCCCTCCTTTTTTGTTTGACCAGTCGGGAGCTCGGATCGATGTTCAGACCGTGAGAGATAACCCAGGGGTCAATTTCCAGCATGTCTTCATCGCATCAGGAGAATATGTCCTGGTTTTCTCTTAGGATTTGGATCAACTCCTCCCTTAGGCTTGGGTTTAGGAGAATGCCGATACTCACGGACTGATCGGGGAATCTGGGGTCCAGCACCACCTGTTCTGATTCTTCCACTGGGCCTACGTCATCCTTCAGGTCCCTCGGATCCATTTCCTGAACGTTTAGCCCTTCTATAACGGCGTCCCGACGTAGTAAGCTAACGTAGCAGCTCTGAGCGATTGACTGATCTCCTTACACACTTCCTGGGCCCCGGGGGGTCGAGAACTTTACCACTAGTCCATAGGTAAACACAACTGCTATGGCTTTGTTGAGCGTCGGCCTCCCAAGGATAACATTGTACAAAGATGGAGCTTCCATAACCACGAAGTTCGTGAGCATAGAGAATTGCTGAGGGTAAGTCCCCATCAGAACCGGGAGCTCGATAACAACGAGCGGTTGCGTGCTGGAGCCATTGAATCCAACCAAGGGGGTGGCCACTGGACGCAGCCGATCCTTGATATCCCAAAATTGGTCAAAGGCTGATGCGAACAGAATGTCTAAAGAGCTGTCAATGTCCACCAACACCCTCTTGACCACATAGTTGGCTATTGAGATTGTTACTACCAGGGGGTCGTCGTGGGGGCAATGCATGTCCCTCACATCATCGGACGAGAACGTTAGCATATCGGTCGGTTGGGAGTTGGCAGATTGGACATGCCAGACATCCGATCGAGATGCCCGGGCATGCCTCTTCCTGGCCGACTATGAGTCCCCACCTCCCAAAGTTCCTCTGGAGATCACATTGATTTGTCTGAGCGGTTGAGCCTGCTTGGGGGCTCGGTTGTCAGGCCGAGTCCGTCTATCCGCTACGACAAACTCGACGAGGTGACCTTGTTCGATCAACTTCTCAATGGCCATCTTGAGCTTGAAGCAGTCCTCTGTATCGTGGCCATGGTCCTTGTGGTACCGGCAGTAATTATCCTGGTTTTTCTTCCTGGGAAGACTCTTTAGTTTTGTAGGTTATTGCAGGAGCCTCTGGGTTTCGGCGACAACCATGACTTCATGGATGGGCCGAGAGAGAGGTGTGAAAGCAATCAGGGTCTGGTCTTGACCGCCTCGCGGCTCTCCCGGCTTCGGCTTCTTTCCCGAGTCCTTCTCAGAACCGTCACGCTTCCGCTTGGCCCTCGGGGATTCGTCTCCGGCAAGGCTGGCATGCTTAGCCTTCAGGAATTCCTCTGTATCAATGTATTTCTCCACTCTCTCTGATAATTCGATTAAAGTGCCCGGTCGGTCATTGTGGAACGATGTGGTGACCTTGGTGTGCTGCAAACCCGAGCAAAAGACCGTGATCACGACCGTTTCATTCAGGTTGCGAATTTGCAGCCTTTGCTGGTTGAAACGGTCAACGTAATCTTTCAAGGACTCCCCCTTTGCATTGTTTAACGATTAGCAATTGGGTGTCCGACTGTGACCGGTCGAGCATTCCTACGAACTATCCGATAAAAAGCGTACCGAGTGTCTTGAAATCGTCAACTGTCCGGGGATTAAGGGAATGGAACCACTGAGCAGCGGGGCCCCTGAGGGTGCTGGGAAAAGCCAGGCACAGTAGCTCGTCAGCGCTGGTAACTAGAGCCATCTGGGCCTTGTAAGACTGGACGTGATCGACCGTGCTCTTTGAACCGTCATAGGAATTGAGATGTGGTTACTTGAACTTTTTCGGGATCGGGAAGTAAGTGATCCGGGCGGTGTAAGGTGACTCAGTTTTGGTGTTAGTGCGATCCCGACCGACCTTGCGGCTCAGGTTCTCAATCTGCTTCTGCAGATCCTCGATCTGCGCCTTGACATCTTTCTGATCAACCTTTCGCTCCTTATCCGTGCGGTAAGCTAGCGAATCGGATGACGAGGCCTCTTCCTCAAAGTGCATAGTCATCGGGGATCGCGCCGGGCTCTGGGTTTGGGTAATCGTGTGCCTAAGATCCCCACGGCTCTTGGGCAGGGGGTCCTTGGCCGAATCCCGAACCGTTTGTTCTTGCCCTTCCCCTATTACAGTGCGTCTATTGTTAATGATCTCTCGTACATCTCCTGCCCGGCGCTAGTTTCTCGGGCGCGTTGCCGAGTCCGCTCGGGTGCCTTGCTGTGCTCGTTGTTCTTGAGCCGTTCCACAACTGACGGGGACAAGGGATCGGTGTAGGCACGCCTTTGGGGCTTGGTCGATTCCTGATTGCGTGTACCCTTCTCGGGTTGATCCTTAACGCGCGGGGGATTTTCTTGTCGAGCCAGCAGCACTTCGATCTCCTACTGAGTCCGCTGCTGACCCTCCAGGAGTTGCGTGAGAGCCCTGGTAACTGCTTGGGAGTCATGGAGGCAGCCGGCTGTCCGGACTATGACTCCGCCTGACCCGTCTGAGCGGTAGTTTTCTTAGTTTTTTTCGGTGCCATGCATGTCAGCTAAAGATTTGTTTTTGGAGAAATCTGTCAATTACCACAGACGGCGCCAAGCTGATGATACCAAAAGTTGGTGGAAGAGATAAAAAGAAAAGACAAAAAGTTTGTATGTTGTTCGGCCCCGTTAATGAGGTGACTTACGTCCACATGGTGCGTCAGAGCGCCGGTATTAACAGATCGCCGGCGGCTCCTAGTGGACCAACAAAGAGGAATGGCACTACTGGAAAACCGACCGAGTGTACGCGTGTGTATGTATTCTGCTATTCTTTAGGTTAATAATGCAATTTTTTTCCATGAGGTTGAGGAGCCTCTTTTATAGATACAAGAGGCCACTCGTACAAGGTAAATTATCAGTTTAGGAAACTCAATCTGATTGCAATTGATTCACATGAGTTTAGGAAAGTTTCCTAAGTGGTTTAGGAAACTACTTCTTCATTCCATTAGTCTTTTAGCCTGGATAGGAAACTATCGGGAGGCTTGCTGGGCGAGCAACCACGCCTTCTAGAGGTGCGCCCATGTGGGGCTAGTCTGGAACGAACGCCAGGGCTCTGGACCATCTGGAGTGGTTATGGGTAACGGCCCGAGATGGTTGAGTAGTCAGCTCAAATTCAAGGTGACTTGGTTTCCTTTTACTGAAGTGGCGAGGCATGACTTTGACCTGATATTTTTATACATATCATGAATTGCTTAGAGGAATATATGGATATGAAGTAGTAACTTCGACTTAGAAAACTGGGCTTGGAGTGCAAGATTACCAAAATAAGTTAGATTTTAGTTAACTTTATGTGGTAAATTTAGATGTCAGTTTACTATTTAATTATTAAAAATATCAAAAATATCAAAAAAAATTTTAAAAAAATAACATCATTAACAAAATTTAAAAGAATATCAACTTTATTTGAGTAGATATGATTTATGTTTCCCTCTACTTTATGTTTGCACATTCTAAAGATGCTACTAATGTTGTGATGAATTGCTCTCAAGTCCTAATATTCTGATGAATTGCTCCCGAATTTGTACATAATTACTCCCCAATGCTATAAAGAGTTGCCAATGTTGTAAAGGAGTTACTCCAAACATTGTGTAAAAATTGTTGACTTTTAAATTTACGCAAAATTTTTTTGATTTTTTTAATTAATTTCAAAAAACTAATAGATGTCTTCTAAATCTTACACAAATATTCAACTGATCCGAAGTTTCTAAATTATGCTTCCACTATATTTCTCTGTACCAGCTGTCTTGTACTAAGGAGTGTCCTGTACTAAGGATGACATGCAACATTTCAAGTTGTTTAGTGAGTGAGAAAGATTTAGTGGGGTATCTTGCCAAGATATACCAAAACAATTTGACTAATCCAATCATTTCTAAATTTTATATTTCATATTGATCTTAAATATATGCGGTAGTGGACCATCTTCAATAGTAGTGGAACCACTCATCCTCTGATCAAAGTTAAGTGGATCATCACTGTCACATATGTTTGAGAACCATTTAGAATGCAAAATTTAAGAAGTATACTCAAACAATTTAGGGTAAATTACACCGACCCCCATTGCGGGAATGTTAAAATATAGGACATCTCTTATGATTTGTATAATTACACTCACCTCCCTAGAGGCCGGTTTGGGTTGAGTAACGCTTCCCCTTTCTGTTAGTCAACTGTCGATAAACTTTTTGATAGTGACCAATTTACCTTTACCAAGGTTGACAAAGTTTCATAAGATATTTTTTCTCTAATACGAATAAGAAAGTTTTTTTTTTTTTCTTTTTCTAATGGTAAATTTGTCCATTAGTAATGTATAGATTTTTTTAAATTAATAAGTTGTATTTAAATATATCTATAGGGTGTTGTAACGACTTTGGTGTTGTGAGCGGATTGCTGTAGATGCCTTTGTGGCTGTAGTAAATGATGGTAGGTTACACACTTTGGGAAGTTCGTCCCACATCGCCTGGGTATCGGAAAAGTAATGTGCTATATATGTATAGTTCCAAGTCTCCAAAGTAATAGGCTTTTTGGACAGTGGCCCAAGAACAAAACTGTGAGGGCTTGGACCCAAAGCAGACAATATCTTACTGAGCGAGACTAGGTCATGACAGGTGTCTTGGTAATTTTGCATGCATCCGTTACTTTGTTAGATTTCCATATCTGGTAAGGGAGATCATTATAATTATGCAAACTATGAGGAAAGTCATTGTATTTTTACCTTACCTCAGCAGAGGTCAGTGTAATTTACCCTAAATTTTTTTTTCCAAAACTTATATTCTGCTGCAGCTGCGAGTAGGTACATTTACTCAAATTGAAAAACTTCGAAATGACCAATTTGTTCTATTGAGTCTAGTTATTTATAAAACCCTTTACTAGATATTTATCCTGTGTATGCATGTTGCAGATAATTCATTATCCGCATGCATAGATAATATAAGTATATGTTCATATTTAGTGGAGAGAGACACATATAGTACTGGAGAAATTATTCATGTGATAGTCACACAGTGTGCTCTTCATTATAGTGAGATGGTTATGCAAGGAACCCTCAAGAATATTCAAATTGCAGTGGAATTAAGTTACGTGCAATCTCTTTATTATTGTGAGATTCTTATGGTATTTCTTTTAATTGGACTTTTATTTGGTTCTGTTTGGGTTGCTCGTGTCTGTGGCGTAGGATTTTATCCCATGCTGTTTTTGGTTTGGCCTAAAAAGACTCTTTGGTGTTGGCTTGTAAGGTGTTTTGTTTTTCTTTGATCCATGGTTGTTCATGATTAATAAAATTTGTTTTTGCTGAGCCAAAAAAGAAGATTCTTATGGGATTTATAGAATACTCAACCTATAGTGAAAGTGTGACAGTCCCACAAGATAATTTCTTCAAAAAAATTGAGAGAGGGAAAATAATTAAAGATATACCAACTACTAAGAACACTGGTTTTTGTACAAACCATTTCCATAAGGGGTAGGGGTTATACAGTGTAGATAAAACACTTTATTCTCATTATTCAAAATCACACACACACATACATATAAATATGTAGTCTTTTCACCTACTTATTAGATGCTGGTGATCATTATTCAGTAGTGTGTATGTATATATATATATCTAGCATCTTGGGGTGGAGACACCACAGGCGTTGGCAACCCTCCTGGCACCGGGAGAGCTCAACAACTTCCGGAGATTCGGGTTCTTGAGATACCCACAAAGGCACGGCACCTGCTCCCTCAGCTTACTGCAACACATGGTCGACGGCTTCCGCGACGACGAGATTGCACCCGCGCATGCGTTTTGCAGCTCCGCGGTGTTGCACGTCATCGCCTCGCTCAGCCTTGCTCCGCCCAGAAGCACCACCACCAATAGTGCCAGTACTACTGCAGTACTGCTTGACACGTTCTTCACCATCCTCAAACACAACAACAGTTACAAAATTGCATATATATATATTTCTAGAGAGAGATTGTGTAGCAATAAAATGACAATGGGTAGAGAGTCTCCAATTTATAGCCGAGGCTAACGAGGGAAAGAGTGGGTGAGCACTCGAGAAATTACACCTGCATGTCCATCACACCTGTGAATGTTGCAAGGTCACCCAATTCTTCCCTAGGAGAAATTATTTTATGTGAATGTCACATTTTGTGACAATTACTGTGATCTTCAATTGCAAACTCATGTGGGACCTATATAATACTTAAATCACAGTGGAAGTGATGCGGAGATTATTTCTCTCTTTTTACACCCATTCGATATAATGAGAAGCACTACATATAGTTGTATTTAGTAAGGAAAAGACTTATATATATTTCCTTAGATCACTTTCATCCAATTTTGAAGTGTAATTGGACATGTGTACAAGTGTACGTATGTAGCACCTATGTGACACTGGCTCACAAGTGAGCCAAATAGCACTTCGATCACAACATAACGAAAAATTATCCTGTAATGCATTGAAGTGTTGTCCTGTAAAATTGTTGTGAAAGTTAAAAGGGTGAATATACATTTAATTTGTGTTGTTCTTGTCATGTTCTAAAATGTACTTTTCTATTTTTTTTATTCTTTTTCTTTTTTAATTGAATCGAAATAAATTTTTTTTGAAACTAAAAGGGGTGAAATTTTGTCACACTAATTAGGAGAATTATATTGAAACCACTTGGGTGCAATTTTTGTTACTCTGATACAACTTTTGTGATTTATGCATGTGTTTATTTTACTTAGTTTTCAAAAGTCAAAATATTATACCCAAAATTACAAAGTATCATAACTCAGTTCGATCATATTATACGATCAAACTGCATGGTCGTATCACAAAATTGTCCTACTAATTATAGGGGAATTTGGAAAATAATAATTCTAGAAATTGCTTTCCTAATGGACTACACTTTCTACTTTTCTTAGTGCAAACATTGGGTACAGTAAGTTAGTCGAGTAATGTTATATTTTTTAAATTTTTATTCTAAAAAATATTTTATAAATAATGTGATAATGGAATTAAGGTAAATAACTTTCAATTAAAATTTAACTAGTCCCACTATATTAGAAATGTCCCCCACTACATCATTTAAAAATCAATGTTGAGATAAAAATTTGGAAAAGGTATACTAACGTCTGCCTTTTTCTGGCTCTGACGTCAAACAAAAAAAAACAAAAAAACAACGTATGTGAACACCAGACCGCTTCGAGTGATTGTGCTTTATATTGTCGTACGCTAAAGCGGGCCCCATTTCTGTAATGGAGTTTTGCCCACCGCTATACCCATAGGTGATGTCACACGGTGACCCCACCATGTGCGACATACAAGGGCATTGTTTGGATTTTGGAAACACTCAAAACTAGTTTTGGGCTATGATAGGGAGTATTTTAGCTCAATCCTTTTTGTTCGCTCATTACATTGGGCTGATCATAGCAAAAGCAGGTGAAATAACTCTCTGTCCAGTTATATATATCCACACACACCCAGCAACAGACTCCACACATGTTTTACATTTATCACCGATGATGCCAAAGATTAGTAAAGAACAAAAAGATGGAGAAAAAGAAAGTTTATATATGATTCGGCCCCATTAATCAGCTAACTTACGTCCATGTGGTGTGTCAGAGCACTTGTACTAACAAATCACAGGCGGGCTTTGGCAAACCAACAAGGAGTTGTGTATTGCTATTATGTATGATTAGAATGCGATCCCCCTCAATGAGGGCGAGTGTTTCCTTTTATAAGTATATGAGACCACTCGTACAAGGCACTAGATTGATTAGGAAACATAATCTAATCATAATTGATTAATACACATCATTGGAGTTTCCTAAGTAGAATAGGAAACTACTCCCCCCTTCCCTTAGTTTTCTAGCCGAGATAGGAAACTGGCAAAGCTTGAGGAGCAAGCCATGGGACGCGCCTGGGCGACGCCTTCGGGGGAAAGAACTCGTACAACACTCCTGAGCTATAGCTCCGAACCGGGTGGTCTTGGCTGCGCATGTCGAGAATACCACGTGGTGAACGTCCTTACCGGACGACCTGGCACTTCGTTGCTTAGGTGGCGGAGTTTGACTTTGACCTGATATTTTTGTACATATCAGCTGCCCCCCATTTTCGAGGCTGATGCGATGCTCTGTCGGATGAGGATTGAAAATCTGCGCAATTCGGTCTACCGCCCGGGACACTACTAGGACACTACTCGGGGTTGGCCCACCGTCTGACTAGTCGGGGTTGTACCGAATGGTAACCTCGGGATACTGGAGTCGGGGGATGCCACATGTCACGGAGTGAGTGGTCTGGTCAGGGTCCAACGAGGTCGGTGTGAGGGTAAAAGAATAGTTACATCGCAACCGGACCATCACGTCGTGCATTTAATGTGCATGCCTTTTGAGGCGTTGCTTCACGTGCTCGAGGTGACAACTGTCGGAGGGTTTAGGCTGGAAGATTTTCTGGCCGTTGGATCTGATCTGATCTAGACCGTTCATGCTTCTTATATAAGGGACACTTGTTCATTCCTACCATTTCTGTTGTTAAAAGATAGAGATTACCGAGTGGTTTGAGAGAGAAAAGCTCCCGTCAAGCTTCCCCAGTTCTTTTTCTGCTTTAATTCTTGTAAGTCTTCACCTCCCCAGTTTCAATTCATTGTACTCTTTCTTCTCCTCTTTCTTTTTCTTTCCCGAGTGAAGCTGGAGAGCACGAATCCGCTAGGGTTCGCATGGGAGTGGGATTTCTTCTTCCTTAGGTTCATCTTCTTTTTTAGGTCAGGTAGTTCGTCCTCCTTGATTGAGCGGTTGAGCCAGTCGGGTTGTCCCAGGGTAGTGTTGGCCGAGTGTTACGTTACCCTAAGGGCCTTGTACGCCTTTCCCCATAGGCTTCTAGACTTACCCCCCTTATACCTTAGGCTTGGGGTTACAGACCCTTACTTAGGTCGCAAACTACTATCTCATTGCACCATAGGAGTTCCAGAGATGTGTCACTCTGGCTTCAACTCATCATCCCAATCGAAAGATTAACTATCTAGGTCAGGGACCCTAGATACGAGCCTGGATCCTCTTAGCACGACCCCGTCTGACCACCACAACGAGGGCAGGATCCCCATTCGAGTGTCTGAATATAAGGTAGTTCAGGAGCTCCCCGTAGCTTTAGTGTCGAGGGGGTCGAGTGACAAGGCGTCGGTGCGAACAGCCCCAATGTAACCTTTTCTTGTGAGTCAATTGTTAGCAGCTTGCGTACCCAGGACCTAGGTCGGATCAGGGATAGGTACGCCATTCCCGACCATGGACCTAGGTGGGGCTCACTTTCACCAGTCCGGTTTTGTTACTCTCTATGAGGACGCCCTCATGGCGGGCCTTCACCTTCCCCTTGACCCTCTCGCCCAGGACGTGCTCATAGACCTCGGGATTTCCCCCGGGCAACTCGCCCTGAACGGGTGGAGGTTTTTGACGGGCGCTATCTCCCTATGGCCCCAGGTCCTGGGGTAAGAGCTCACCATGCAAGAATTTTTTTAGACCCACTAGTCGTTCCCAGTACACGGGGAGGCTGACTTCTTCTTGCTAGGGGCCAGGTAGGGAAGGAGAATAATAGTCAACTGCTCGAGCAATAACAGAGGGTGGAAGAAGAAGTTTTTCCAAGTATCCACACTCGGGTTTTGTGAGAAGGCGCCGGAAATACAGTTGAGGACTTCCTGGGCGGGAAAGCTGAGGAGTAAGCTCCTATCTTCTTTCTTGTTTTGTTTTACTTTGCTGTTATCGCGGAGCTAATTGCTCTTTGTTTTGCAGTAGGGTTAGCCAACTTGCCTAGTATTTCTGACGAGTTCCAGGCAAGGATATTGTCTTTAGTTGAGTACCCCACAGATGTCAACAAATTACTAACCTGGACGAGGGATCAAAGGACCTCCTATCAGCCCAAGCATCGATTCCAAACCCCCATATTCCTCCGATCATTGCTAGTATGTTTTACGACTATTTTCTAATTACCTCGTTATTTGATTGATCTCACGTTTAGCTGACATGTATCTTTCCTCGGTTTCGTGGAGATGGATCCTAGAGACGTGGCGGCTCTAATGGAAAAGGAGGTTGCTTTGGCTGCCCGGGCGGGCTAGAGGAGAAAGAGGCAAGGGCCCCACTGAGGGCCAGGAACTGAAAAGACGGGCAACGCGCAGTTGAAAAAGTGGTTGGGACGTTAACTCCCAGAGTGACCATTATCGTTCCCTCCACGCGTCCTACTGATGCCCCACCGGTCGGTGCGTCGACCCCTCGCGTTATCACTTCGCCACCGAGCCGCGCGACATTTTGGCCAGGCTACTAGCGGTGGAGACGGTGGACGAGGATCGAAGAAGGGTCTGACCCATGCTACTACAAAGCCAGGTGGACAACTGCTCCGGGTTGGGCCTCGAGGCACTAATTGGTTAGCTGTACAGCGTCAGACACATAGTAAGTAGTTTTGCATACGCTTTTTCTTGTTTTTCCCTTTTGAGATATTGATGGCTTCTGTTTCTTTCCTGCAGGTCGGCTGTTTGGCGGCGGGGACTGAGGCTTACCTTCTCGGGGTGGCTGAAAGGCTATCCGCCCCAGAGGCTGCCCTGGTTACGGAGAATGTAGCACGGGAGTCCGCGGACATCGCCATTACAGCGGAGGAGAATAAAGCGTGGGCTCTGGCCTTGGAGTTGGGGGAGGCTCGGGAATTCCTTGCAACAGAGCGGGCAGCCCGGAAGGCTACAGAAGTAAAGGCTGGGGCTATAGAGGCCGGGAAGGAGGCCGCGGAAGCTGAGAAGCTCGCTCTCTCTGAGACCATTACTGCCCAGGAGGCGGGGGTGAAGGACGCCGAGGAGGAGTTTGAAGCTGGCTTCCACGCATGCTATGTTGACCTGACCTAGCGGGCTGCTATCGACCATCTGGATTGGGACCTCTCGGGCAACTCTTGGGCCGAGTCTGACTATTGGAGGGAAAATCAAGCTACTGAGGGGGCTGCCGCTGAAGATCTTGCCCCGGGCGGGGATGCTGCCCCTGGAGGGGAAGCTGGAGAGGCCGAGGAGGTGGTTGTGGTGGATGACATTTAGTCCCTGCTGCTTCATTTTTTTTTGGGAGGCCACTATAATTGCCCCCCCAAGCATTGTACATTTTCTCATTTTTTTTAAATTAATGAAAAGGCCCTCTAAGGCCGCCTTTTGCATTAATTATTTTTGCAGTTTTGTACTTGTATGCCTGTGTTTATAGTTGCCTGTGTTCGACTGGCCATAAGCATTACCAAAACCTTGCCTTAGCAAAAGTTTTAGTCTTGTGATCGGTAGAAAACACTTGGTCTTTAAGGGACCTGTACTTCGTAGGTCTCGTCCGGTATAATGTAGGGTTTTAATCTTGTTACTGCCCGAACGGTTTCTCTGGACACTGTAGGTACTTAGGAATGTTTTTGGAATTCCAAAGGTCCTGTAAGTACTCCGTGTGATTTCCTATTTCAGTCCAATATCCCCCTGCCCACCAAGCTTTTGATAAGGCGGACGTCAGTAGAGGGGGTGACTGTAGGGAACCGACCTGGAACATTGATAGTTGTAGGGTCTTTTTAAGGTTGCTATCATTAGCCACCTAGGGCGATTTGCCCCCATCATTGGTTATGGACCTAAGTGAAGCCGGTGCCTCAGATGTGACCCCGAGGTCATATGCGCCTCAGGTTTGAGTCTGAGGTCTTTTGTGCCTCGGGTGTGATCCCAAGGTTTTTTGCACAGAACACTGGTAGGGGTATTACTTGTAGCAAAAACAAAAAATCTTTATTCCTTATGAAAATTATAGTAATTGCTCGAGGAGAGCTACAAATTTCCTAACCAATGCTAATTCGTTCTTATTTAGTATCACTGAAAATACTTGCGGAGATGTTGTACGTTCCAAGGGTGAGACAGATCATGTCCATCCAGAGTCTGTAACCAGTATGTGCCAGGCCGGTTGATCCGGGTAACCCTGTATGGTCCTTCCCATCTTGGCCCTAACTTCCCGTGGCTCAAGACCTTGGTTGACTGGTTTACTGCCTTAAGGACCAGGTCTCCCACCTGGAAACTGCGGTGCTTGACCTTACTGTTGAAATACCGAGAGACCTGTGCTTATAAGCTGCAACTTTCAGATACGCCTGATCCCATTTCTCTTCTATGAGGTCGAGTTCAACGCAGAGGGCTTCCTCGTTGCCCTGCTTGCTGACATTTACTACCCAGTATGTTGGCAATCCGAGCTCTGTGGGTATCACCGCCTCAAAGCCATATGTGAGCGAGAACAGCGTCTCTCCTGTTGCCGCTTGGGGAGTAGTGCGGTAGGCCCACAAAAGG
Source organism: Hydrangea macrophylla (assembly GCA_033977485.1). Classification (NCBI taxonomy): domain Eukaryota; kingdom Viridiplantae; phylum Streptophyta; class Magnoliopsida; order Cornales; family Hydrangeaceae; genus Hydrangea; species Hydrangea macrophylla. Next base: position 51,775,053 of record CM066985.1, read on the forward strand.
GTCGGTAGTTCATTAGCCCAAAGTTCCTTAAGCCTATTTGAGCCTGGGTTTAATGGACTACAGGATTGTCCAGTTCTTCACCTCAGCCTGGCCATTGGCTTGAGGATGCTCGGGGGAAGAGTACTGATTGGATACACTATAACCCGAGTAGAATTATCTGAATACTGGGGTGTCGAACTGCCCGCCATTGTCGCTGACCAGTACCCGGGGGATGCCGAAGCCGCTGAGGATGTTCCTTTCGACAAAATTCTCCATCTTCTTCTTAGTTATCGTTGCCAAAGGCTCGGCTTCTGCCCACTTAGTGTAGTAATCGATGGCGATCACTGCAAATTTAACCTGACCCTTGGCCATGGGAAGGGGTCCGACTATGTCGATGTCCCATTGGGCGAACGGCCAGGGGCTGAGTATTGGGGTCTGGAGTTCTCCCGGGTGGTTGATCATAGGTGCATGCCTGTGACACTTGTCATACCTCTTGACATATTCTTGGGAATCCCAGGCTATCGTTGGCCAGCAATAGCCTTGCAGTAGTGCCTTGCGGGAGAGTGCCCGGCCTCCAACATGATTCCCGCACACTCCTTCGTGTATTTCGTATAGGATTCCCGCGACCTGGGCTGGGTGTATGAACCGGAGATAGGGGAGAGAGAACCCCTTCTTGTAGAGCACGCCATCCAGGAGGTGATATTTGACCACCCGATATTTGACCCAGCAAGCTTCGTCTTTTCCGTCCGATAGGTTTCCAGCTGTGAGGAACATCGTGATCGAATCCATCCAGCTGGGCCCTAAAGTGATTGGGTCGACCTCCATGCCTCCTGAGTTGGTCACACTGGGCTCGGGTAAGTATTCTATCCTTATCCCGGGCAAGTCTGACTTAGAAGATGAAGCGAGGTGGGCTAACCGACTAGCCCTTGTGTTCTCCTCTCTCGGGATCTGTTGGATTAAGAAACCTCTGAACTGTTTGGTAGCCGACCTAACCATAGCCAGATAGGCCACCGTGTTATCTTCCCGAGATTCATACTCCTGATTGACTTGATTGACGACCAGTTGGGAGTCACCGTATCCTTGGATCTGCTGTGTGCCCATCAAGGCGGCCAATTGCAACCCGACCAATAAGGGCTTGTACTCGGCTTTGTTATTGGAGGCTTAGAAATCGAACCTTAGTGCATACTCCAGCTAAATCCCGTCGGGTATGGTCAGGATGATCCCTGCCCCGCTGCCTTGTTTGTTAGAGGATCCGTCCACGTAGAGTACCCATGTCGGGAAACTAGGTTACAGTCCGGGCGGTAATTTAGGCGAAGTGAGCTCCTCGACCGGATCTTCTGGGTATGTGAACTCTAGGAGAAAATCAACCACGGCTTGCCCCTTGATTGTAGTTCGGTGTCTGTAGACCACTTCAAATTCTTCCAATTCCAATGCCCACTGGATGAGCATCCCGGACATTTCAGGTAGACTAAGAATCCAGCGTTGCGGGTGAATTGCGAGGACTATAATAACATGGGCCTAGAAATACGGGCGGAGTCTCCGGGTAGATGTGACAAGGGCGAAGGCGAGCTACTCGATGCGGGAGTATCGGGTTTCTGCACCTTGAAGCGGCCGGCTCATGTAATAGACCAGAAACTATATCCCGTGCTACTCTCGGATGAGCGCCAAGCTTACCGCTAAAAGTGACACCACCAAGTCTAAGTACAGCTCCTCCTTAGGTACGGGCGTTGAGAGCAGTGGAGGCGATGTTAGGTACTTCTTGAGGTCCTGAAATGCCTCTTCACACTTTTTTGACCTTTAAAAATCTTTATGGATGATCTTAAAGAAGGGTAGGCACCGATCGGTAGCTCGGGAGACAAATCTATTCAGTACTACCTCCCATCCGGCCAAACTTTGAACTTCCTTTGTTGACCTGGGTGACAGCATGTTAATGATTTCTTGGATTTTTTTGGGGTTCGCCTCGATTCCTCGCCTGTTGACTAGGTGTCCTAGGAACTTCCCGAACGAGACTCCAGATGCACACTTGGTCGGGTTCAACCTCATCCCAAACTTCCTTAAGATGCTGAAGGCCCCAGCCAGATGTCCGAGATGGTCGGACTCGTCTGGGCTTTTGACTAGGAGTTCGTCAACATACACCTCCATTGATTTCCCAATCAGATCCTTGAACATATAATTGACCAGGCGCTGGTAAGTTGCCCAAGCATTTTTGAGGCCGAAAGGCATCACCTTATAGCAATATGTCCCCTGGTCAGTGATGAAGGAAGTCTTCTCTTAATCCCCGGGGTACATGCGGATCTGATTGTATCCCGAGTAGGCATCCATGAATGAGAGCAGCGAGTGGTCGGCCGTAGAGTTCACCAGGAGGTCTATCCTCGATAGTGGGTAGCAATCCTTGGGATATGCTTTGTTCAAATTAGTGAAGTCTACACACATTCTCCATTTTTCATTGCTCTTCTTGACCAACACCACGTTGGCTAACCAGTCGAGATACTGCACTTCCTTGATGGACTTCACTTTGAGAAGCTTTTCGACTTCCTCGCGTACTACTTCCTGCCTCTCGGGAGCCATGCCTTTTCTCTTCTGCTTGACTGGTCGGTTGTTCGGGTCAATGTTGAGTCGGTGGGACCTGACTCAAGGATTGATCCCGAGCATGTCCTCATGGCTCCAGGCAATGACGTCTTGGCCCTCTCTTAGGAACTGAATCAGCTTTTCTCTGAGAGTTGGTTCCAAAAGAGCGCCAATACTAACAGACTGGTCGAAAAACTCAGGATCTAGCGCCACTTGCTCTAGTTCCTCTACTAGGCCTACTCTATCCCTTATATCCCTCGGGTCCATCTCCTGGACATTCAATGTTTTTGTAACAGCCTCTATGCACAGGGAACTGACATAACAACTCCGAGTGGTCGCTTGATCTCCATGCAAGCTTCCCAGACCCTGGGGGGTTGGGAACTTAATGATCAGGCTATGAGTTACACAACCGTCTCGGTTTTGTTGAGTGTCGGCCTTCCCAGGATGACGTTGTAGGCGTATGGGGCATCTACTACAAAAAATTTGCAAGTTGTGGCCTGTTGGGAGTAGGTCCCCATAAGAACTGGGAGCTCGATCATACCGAGCGGTTGTGTACTTGACCAGTTGAATCCTACCAAATGAGTTGCCACTGTGTAATACCCTGTATTTTGGTATATTAATAAGACCTGGTGAATTTTGATACCAATCGATTGATAAGTTTCTCTTCCTTTTGGTGAATTTTGATACCAATCGATTGATAAGTTTTCTCAATCGATTGACACTTTTTAGATACCAATCGATTGACATATTCCCAATCAATTGCCATCAGACCGACCTGAATTCATGACGTGTCAAACATCTCAATCGATTGCCATTCATTCCAATCGATTGACTACAAATATCTGTTACCAATCGATTGACTTGTTTCCCAATCGATTGACATAAGCTGAGAAATATTTTCTTCTTTCCTTCAGCTTTAAACGTGTGGCACTCCCATATCCCTATATATACTTGTTCATTTGTGGCCTTGGGTCACTTGGCAGCTTGAGAGAGAGAGGCACACCTCTTGTGAGAGATATACATACATATATCTATATCTACACATATATACACACCCTCACACACACTCACTGCTTTGGCAGCTGGGAGAAAGAAGAAGGAGAAACAGAAAGAAGAAGAAAGAAGAAAGGAGGAGACAGAGAGGGAAGTTAGAGACAGAGAAGAGGAGAAAGAGAGAGAGAGAGCTTGGAGATTTCAAGCTTTAAACACACCCAAACGCACCCTAGGTGAGTTCTAACTCACTTGGTCCCTTTATGTGATGTTTATGCAAGTTATTATGAAGCTTAGATGGGTTAAATGCTTGTAGTTTACGTTTTATATGCTCTTTTTACAATCTGCTAGAGAAGACGTAGTACCAATCGATTGACATAAATCCCAATCAATTGACATCAGTCTTTTCCCAATCGATTGGATAGGATTCCAATCGATTGACATCTCAATCGATTGCCATGTTTCTCAATCGATTGATATAACTTTTTGTCCCAATCGATTGAACCTCTGTTCCAATCGATTGGCATGATCAGAACATGGTTTCCTTTGCCTGTTTATTATATAAGAGGTTTAGTTGTTCGATTTCTGATTTGGAATTTTATTATGCGATTTAGGGGTTATCAGGGATAATGTGACAACACAGATAAGTATGATTAATAACAAATGTATAAATCTGACAATGTAAGATACTATGAAATTCTTGTATGAGTTTGATATCCGTTTTCTTTTAATCCGAGTAGTTAGGCCACATTGGGAATTGTCATGTGTCGATGTAGAATGGAACGTAAGTAGGTTTGGTAAGTTCTGGGAATGGTACGTGGATGGACGATTGGTCATGATAGGCTCTGAAAGACGGTGAACCGGATACATGGTTCTTAAAAGCAGTGAGCTGGACCAAGAAGTCTCAAGATAGACTGGATGATCTTTGATATGCTCTTAAAAGCGGTGAACAGGACCATTGTTCTTAAAAGCGGTGAGCTGGGATCACTAGTAGATGACGTTGAGTCGTGGCAATAGATTGATATGCCTTATTCGAAACGTTATATCCCTGAAATGCGGTGAACAGGACCATTGTTCTTAAAAGCTGGGGACAGACTGACGTGGAGTCCATGACATGCGGTGAGCAGGATATATTGCTCTTAAAAGCGATGGACAGAATAAGGGTGTATCCCTAGAGTTAAACGATTGAGTCTGTTCATGAAAATCAGAATATGTTGTGTTCGGTATTCGATTAACAAGACGTTAAGGGTCGGTTTACAAGGACAAATAAAGAAACAAGATATGGATATAATAAGATGTTAACCGTGTTTTCATAAGCTTGTGTTTACTTCAGATAACTGGTACCTCGTTAGTTTTTGCTCACTCAGCTCTCAGTAAGCTGACGGCCTTTTATTGCCTGGACTTTCCCCGTCCTGAATATCCTACCCCTTATTCTGTAGGTAATGACCAGTACACTGATGACTATTATCCAGAGGAAGGCTCCACCGATGATGGTTACGCCAGGGAGGATTATCCTTATGCCAGTTGAAGACTGAAGATGTTATAGTTAGATTACATTTCGGTTGTTCTGTTAAACCTTTAGTTAACGGGTACTTGGGCATTTGTTGTCTCCAGACCTGTTGTGATCCTGTGGACCACACTCTGATATTATTTTGTAATAGTTAGCACTGTGTGTTATTCTCAGTTGTTTACAGTTGCTGTGCTTTTGGACTAGTACTGCGTGGTGTGGATTATTAGTGACTTTCACCTGTCATTCCTTATGGACCCAAAAAGGAAATTTATTTTTCTCTATTTTTGCCGTTCCGGGGCGTGACAGGATTTTTGGTATCAGAGCCTGAGTTTGGTACTCTAGGTTATGATACTGTCGTTTACTGATCATTCCACACCATCTGGTCCTAGTATGATAGGATTTCTTTGAGATGAGATATGAGTATAAGATAAGTTCGTCTTCCTGACGATAGATAGTTTCCTTTGCAGGATAGCATGGATCCGGAGTTTCACCAGTTTGTGACTGATGCTTATGGAGGACATATTATTCATGGGGATACCGTGGAGCCAGCTGACCCAGAGTTTTATCGTGAGCGTGTGTGCCAGATAGCTAGTCGACATTTGGAGGAAGACATGTGGAGAGCGCTTTATGTGACCGGGAGTACTCACCCGACACAGATGCGTATGGACGCTTACCACTTAGCGAGAGTTGGCAAAGATATTTGCAAGGAGATGTTACGACTAGTTTTAAGTAAGCCTGAGATGGATGAGATTGAATTGAGAGCTATTGTAGCCGGTCCACCAGAGCCTATAACTGTACCAACAGCAGCAGCAGCCCCACCATCACCAGTACCTGTCCCAGAGCCAGAGCCAGAGCCGATTGAGGATGAGGAGGATCTAGAGCCCGAGGATGAGCATCCCGATGAGGACATGGATGAAGATGGAGAGGAGGAGCCGATAGATGATGAGGACCCAGTAGAGGATGAGCATGCAGACGATGCAGATGATGATGAACCTGAGGATGACCCTGAGGAGCCAGAGTTTGAGCCAGAGGATCCAGTACCAGACCCAGAGGCTATGGAGGCAGACGTAGTAGTAGATGAGGAGATAATTGTGCCAGAGGTACCCGTTGTGCTTCAGATACCAGCTGGACCCATTATGCATATAGCAGCCATGGCCGATATGGCAGTAGGATGGATAGTTCAGATGGTAGCACAGCCAGCAGAGTTTGTTATGGGAGAGGTAGCTATAGCAGGAGCTCTTGACATAGCTGACGGTTTTGCCGCAGTAGCTGTTGATGTCGCTAACCAGGCAATAGCAGATGTGATGGAAGACGATGATGCAGAGATGATAGAGGATTGGGATATAGGGGTAGTAGTCGGAGATCTTTTTGCACCAGCTGAGGAAGATCCACTCGAGGAGATGGATATAGACCCAGAGGACGAGGCACCACCAGCAGGATCAGATGCTGACGACTTTTGAGTCCAGATCTGTAGGGTATAGATTTTGTTAGTTTATATTAGGACATGTTGTCCACCAGATTTTTGGGAGCTTGAGAGATAGCTATTGACCATAGCTTTGTATAGTATTAGCTGACTTTAGTTATTGTAACTCTTGTCCCATATGGTACACAGTTTGACTAGTATGTACTATACGGTACATCTTTTTGATATATATATACGAGCAGTACTTTTGTTATTGTTTGGATGTTGCGTTGTGCTATGTTGTTTAGTAGAATTGTTAGTTTTGCTGTTTCTTGTCCTATCTTGAGTTCGTTTCTACGAGAAGACTTTCAGCTGATCAATATTTTTCTTGTAGGCGATACTCGTTATCATCATGGTAGGACCCTTGAGAAATCACCAAGCGCGTAATGGAGCACCTATTCCAAAGGGAATGGACCCAACCAGAATTTTCGAAGCATTTATGCGCAGAGGATGGAGCATGTGGGGGATACATATAATCACTCCACTCACCAGAGACCTCTTGCACCCCCGCCACCAAGACAGACTGGAGATAAGTTGTTAGCAAATTTTCGTGGGTTACGTCCCGAAAAGTTTGATGGACTAACAGAACCATGGAAAGCAGAATAATGGATAAGAGAGATGGAGTTAATATTTGAAGCATTGGAATGCAGCGAACAAGAGAAACGTCGCCTTGCTACGTTTCAGCTCACTTATGCCGCCGCAGATTGGTGGGATGCTGAGCGAGCCACTATTGGGATCAACGCTGCTAGAGCTATGTCATGGGAGACATTCAAAGGCAGATTTTTGGAGAAGTATTTTCCAGAAGATGAGAGAGATCAACAGGAAAGGAACTTTCTCAATTTGATCCAAGGAGGATGGAATGTACGGGAATACACAACACAGTTCGAGCGTCTATCCAGATTTGCTCAGCATATGATAGACACTCCGCAGAAGAAGGTTAAGAGATTTCACCAAGGACTGAATCCCCACCTCAGACATATGATGGTTGGTCATCTGAACCAGTCGTATGAGGAAATTGTTAGATTTGCTACAAGATTAGAAAAGGATGCTAATCCAATACAGCAACCACATATAAATCAACCTCAGTCGTCACGAGGGTTTCAACAGAGGAATTTCCATAATCGACCACCGAGAAATACCCAAGGATGGAGACCTCAGGAAAACTTTCAAGGAAACAAGAGAACCTGGGAAGGAACCAGGAAACCGCAGCAGAGTTATAATCGACCTCAACAATATCGCCAGCAGGGGTCACAGCCACAGGCATTACTAACAGTCCCACCCAGCAATAGTGGAGGATGTTTTAACTGTGGAAAACCCGGATATATTGCAAGGAACTGCACTGCCCATAGACCTAATCGCAGGCCAGATATTGTCTGTCGCAACTGCAACAAACCAGGGCATGTGAGCAGGGATTGTCGTGCACCACGAGGAGGACACTATGGAGTCCCAGTACAAGGAATCCAAGGACCTCCTGATCAGACCAGAATGAATGCTATCATTCCAGGAGAAGTAGGCTTTAATGCTGATGAGCAGCAACATTTGGAAGGTACGCTTGTACTCTTTCATAGTCCAGTTAAAGCTTTATTTGATACTGGAGCCGCACGTTCTTTTATTGCTGTTAAGATTGTGCGTCAGTTGGGTTTAGAACCCCAGACACTTGAGTCAACACTGAATGCTGTGTCACCTTTGGGAGTGACAGTTAAGTTGAGTAAAGTGTGTAGAGATTTCCCATTGACTTTGGGAGATAGGAATCTTCCAGCAGACTTGGTAGTTCTGTCAATGTCAGAATTCGATGTTATCCTAGGGATGGATTGGTTAACTAAGTACAGTGCCAATCTGGATTGCCCTACTAGAACGATTGTATTTTCAATACAAGGAAAGCCGACGATCAGATTTCAGTGTCAACCGACAAGCGACATATTCCTTACGAGTGGTTTAGCTACTATCATTAGTACGAGTACGGAGCTTACGATGGATCAAATTCCTATTGTACGAGACTTTCAAGATGTATTTCAGGATATTAAAGGACTTCCACCGAAAAGAGAAATAGACTTCTGTGTGGAATTAGTACCTGGTACATTGCCTATTTCTAAGACTCCATATAGGATGGCACCAACTGAGATGTTAGAAATAAAGAAGCAAGTTCAAGAGCTTGAAGATTTAGGATTTGTTCGCCCAAGTACGTCACCTTGGGGGGCACCAGTTCTGTTTGTAAAGAAGAAGGATGGAACACTTCGACTCTGTATAGACTACAGGGAGTTGAACAAGGTAACGATCAAGAATAGATATCCACTTCCCCGGATAGATGATTTGTTCGACCAGATACAAGGATCAAGGATCTTTTCCAAAATCGATCTGCGTTCTGGATATCACCAGCTGTTAGTTCGATCAAAGGATGTATCGAAGACTGCTTTCAGGACGAGGTACGGGCATTACGAGTTTCTAGTTATGCCTTTTGGATTGACGAATGCGCCAGTAGTATTTATGGACTTGATGAATAGAGTATTCAGACTATATCTGGGTAAATTCATTATAGTGTTCATTGATGATATACTGATCTACTCAAAGACAGAAGAGGATCACAAGGAGCATTTACAGGTTGCCTTGCAGACACTTCGAGATAGCAAGTTGTATGCAAAGTTTAGCAAGTGTGAGTTTTGGCTACAGGAAGTCAAATTCTTGGGACACGTTATATCTCGAGATGGTATCTCTGTGGACTCATCTAAGATTGATGCAGTCTTAAGTTGGAACAGACCGACAAATATGACAGAAGTCAGAAGTTTTCTTGGGTTAGCAGGATATTACAGGAGATTCGTAGAAGGATTTTCCAAACTAGCAGGACCTTTGACAAACTTAACCAGGAAGGAGACGAAGTACGAATGGACAGACAAGCATGAGAGTGCATTTCAGGAGTTAAAAGAGAAATTGACTTCTGCACCAGTACTCGCATTACCTAAGAGTGGAAAAAAGTATGTGATCTACAGTGATGCATCGCACCAAGGACTTGGATGTGTGCTTATGCAAGATGGAAATGTTATCGCATATGGATCAAGACAATTAAAGGTACATGAGAAGAATTATCCTACGCATGATCTGGAATTAGCAGTAATAGTGTTTGCATTGAAAATTTGGAGACACTATCTCTACGGAGAAAAGTTTGATCTATTTTCCGATCATAAGAGTCTGAAGTATTTGTTCTCTCAAAAGGAGTTGAATATGCGACAGCGGAGATGGATGGAGTTACTCAAGGACTATGACTTTTCCTTGCAATGCCATCCAGGCAAAGCAAATGTAGTAGCAGATGCTTTGAGCCGTAAACCTCGACTAGTGATCGCTGCATTACTAATTAGAGAATGGAGAGCATTAGAAGTTTTAGCTGAATTTAATCTTCAGCCAGTGGAACCAATGAAAGGGCAACATTTTGGATGTCTTATGGTACAACCGACTTTGATCAGTCGTATCATAGAGGCTCAACAGACAGCAGAGGATTTAAAGTTATGGTTCGCCAAGCTGTCAGCCAAGGAACCAGAAGTCTGGAGTATTAGTACAGACGGAGCTTTACGGTGTAAGGGTAGACTCTGTGTACCTAATGAAGGAAATCTCTGGAAAGAAATTTTGGATGAAGCTCATAAGTCACGAATGACTATTCATCCCAGAAGTACGAAGATGTACAAGGATTTGAAGAGAAATTTTTGGTGGGAAGGAATGAAGAGAGATGTGGCAGAGTATGTAGCTCAGTGTCTTACTTGTAAACAAGTGAAGGCAGAACATCAGAGACCACCTGGACTGCTACAGCCGTTACCTATTCCTCAATAGAAATGGGAACACATAACCATGGATTTCGTGGTAGGATTGCCGAAGTCACAGCAGAATCACGATGCTATATGGGTAATCGTGGATCGACTTACTAAGACGGCACATTTTATCGCCTATAACATGACGTATTCAGTAGAACGTTTGAGCCGGATGTATCTACAACACGTTGTACGATTACATGGAGTGCCTGTATCTATTGTGTTAGACCGAGATTCGCGCTTTACTACAGAATTTTGGAAGAGTCTCCAGACAGCGATGGGAACGACATTAAACTTGAGTTCAGCTTTTCATCTGCAGACCGATGGACAGACTGAAAGAATTAATCAAGTGATGGAAGATATGTTACGAGCTTATGTCATTGATTTTGAGAGTTCTTGGGAGATGCACTTACCTCTGATTGAGTTCGCCTATAATAATAGTTATCATTCGAGTATAGATATGGCGCCATTTGAAGCTTTGTACAGAAGACCTTGCCGATCGTCGCTATGTTGGACCGAAGTCGGAGATAGTCAACTTCTTGGGCCAGAGATTGTACGAGAAACCAGTGAGAAGATTCAAGTCGTACGTGAGAAGATGAAGACAACCCAGACCAGATACAAGAGTTATGCTGACAAACGACGCAAAGACTTGGAGTTTGCTGTTGGGGATCACGTATTACTCAAGGTTTCACCTGTTCGAGGAATCGTTAGATTTGGTCAGAAGAGGGGCAGATTATCACCAAGATTCATTGGACCATTTGAGATTCTAGAGTGTGTTGGGAAGGTCGCTTATCGCCTTGCATTGCCGCCAAAGATGTCAGGAGTGCACAACGTTTTTCACATCAGTATGCTGAGGAAGTGCGTTCACAACCCAGCGCACGAGATCAACTTTGAGGATATCGAAGTCACCAACGACGTTACATTCAACGAAGGACCTGTTTGCATTCTAGATTGAGGAATCAAGAAGCTCAGGAACAAGGAGATTCCATTAGTAAAGATTCAGTGGAAGCATCATGATGAAAGAGAAGCTTCGTGGGAACTAGAGTCAGAGATGCGCGAGAAGTTTCCATTTTTGTTTTAGACCTTGTTGCTTTTGATTTCGAGGACGAAATCTTTTGTTGAGTGGTGGATGATGTAATACCCTGTATTTGGTATATTAATAAGACTTGGTATTTCATTTCTATACTCGTATAAACTTTCTCTTCCTTTTGGTGAATTTTGATACCAATCGATTGATAAGTTTTCTCAATCGATTGACACTTTTCAGATACCAATCGATTGACATATTCCCAATCGATTGCCATCAGACCGACCTGAATTCATGACGTGTCAAACATCTCAATCGATTGCCATTCATTCCAATCGATTGACTACAAATATCTGTTACCAATCGATTGACTTGTTTCCCAATCGATTGACATAAGCTGAGAAATATTTTCTTCTTTCCTTCAGCTTTAAACGTGTGGCACTCCCATATCCCTCTATATACTTTTTCATTTGTGGCCTTGGGTCACTTTGGCAGCTTGAGAGAGAGAGGCACACCTCTTGTGAGAGATATACATACATATATCTATATCTACACATATATACACACCCTCACACACACTCACTGCTTTGGCAGCTGGGAGAAAGAAGAAGGAGAAACAGAAAGAAGAAGAAAGAAGAAAGGAGGAGACAGAGAGGGAAGACAGAGACAGAGAAGAGGAGAAAGAGAGAGAGAGAGCTTGGAGATTTCAAGCTTTAAACACACCCAAACGCACCCTAGGTGAGTTCTAACTCACTTGGTCCCTTTATGTGATGTTTATGCAAGTTATTATGAAGCTTAGATGGGTTAAATGCTTGTAGTTTACGTTTTATATGCTGTTTTTACAATCTGCTAGAGAAGACGTAGTACCAATCGATTGACATAAATCCCAATCGATTGACATCAGTCTTTTCCCAATCGATTGGATAGGATTCCAATCGATTGACATCTCAATCGATTGCCATGTTTCTCAATCGATTGATATAACTTTTTGTCTAAATCGATTGAACCTCTGTTCCAATCGATTGGCATGATCAGAACATGGTTTCCTTTGCCTGTTTATTATATAAGAGGTTTAGTTGTTCGATTTCTGATTTGGAATTTTATTATGCGATTTAGGGGTTATCAGGGATAATGTGACAACACAGATAAGTATGATTAATAACAAATGTATAAATCTGACGACGTAAGATATTATGAAATTCTTGTATGAGTTTGATATCCGTTTTCTTTTAATCCGAGTAGTCAGGCCACATTGGGAATTGTCATGTGTCGATGTAGAATGGAACGTAAGTAGGTTTGGTAAGTTCTGGGAATGGTACGTGGATGGACGATTGGTCATGATAGGCTCTGAAAGGCGGTGAACCGGATACATGGTTCTTAAAAGCAGTGAGCTGGACCAAGAAGTCTCAAGATAGACTGGATGATCTTTGATATGCTCTTAAAAGCGGTGAATAGGACCATTGTTCTTAAAAGCGGTGAGCTGGGATCACTAGTAGATGACGTTGAGTCGTGGCAATAGATTGATATGCCTTATTCGAAACGTTATATCCCTGAAATGCGGTGAACAGGACCATTGTTCTTAAAAGCTGGGGACAGACTGACGTGGAGTCCATGACATGCAGTGAGCAGGATATATTGCTCTTAAAAGCGATGGACAGAATAAGGGTGTATCCCTAGAGTTAAACAATTGAGTCTGTTCATGAAAATCAGAATATGTTGTGTTCGGTATTCGATTAACAAGATGTTAAGGGTCGGTTTACAAGGACGAATAAAGAAACAAGATATGGATATAATAAGATGTTAACCGTGTTTTCATAAGCTTGTGTTTACTTCAGATAACTGGTACCTCGTTAGTTTTTGCTCACTCAGCTCTCAGTAAGCTGACGGCCTTTTATTGCCTGGACTTTCTCCGTTCAGAATATCCTACCCCTTATTCTGCAGGTAATGACCAGTACACTGATGACTATTATCCAGAGGAAGGCTCCACCGATGATGGTTACGCCAGGGAGGATTATCCTTATGCCAGTTGAAGACTGAAGATGTTATAGTTAGATTACATTTCGGTTGTTCTGTTAAACCTTTAGTTAACGGGTACTTGGGCATTTGTTGTCTCCAGACCTGTTGTGATCCTGTGGACCATACTCTGATATTATTTTGTAATAGTTAGCACTGTGTGTTATTCTCAGTTGTTTACAGTTGCTGTTCTTTTGGACTAGTACTGTGTGGTGTGGATTATTAGTGACTTTCACCTGTCATTCCTTATGGACCCAAAAAGGAAATTTATTTTTCTCTATTTTTGCCGTTCCGGGGCGTGACACACTGGTCGGAGCCGGTCCCTTGATATACCAAGCTGATCATAGGCTGAGGCAAATAGGATGTCTGAGGAGCTGCCGGTGTCCTCCAACACTCTCTTCACCATATAGTTGGCTATAGAGAGTGTCACTACCAGCGGATCGTCGTGGGGGCAATGCAGGCCCGTTACATCATTGGACGAGAATGTCAGCACATCGGTTGGTAGGGGACTAGCGGATTTGACATTCAGGACATTCGTTCGGGATGCCCGAGCATGCCTCTTCCTGGCCGACTATGAGCCCCCACCGCTTGTTGTTCCTCCAGAGTTCACGTCGATTTGACTGAGGGGCTGTGGTTGTTCGAGAGCTCGGGCATTCGGTCGGGGTCGTTTGTCCGCAGTGATGAACTCGATAAGGTGACCCTGCTCAATAAGCTTTTCAATGGTGATCTTTAACTTAAAGCAACCCTCGGTGTCATGACCATGATCTTTGTGGTAACGACAGAACTTGTCCTGATTTCTCTTCTCGGGCGGGCTCTTCAGCTTTGTCGGTTGTTTGAGCAGCCTCTGAGCCTCGGCAGTGGCCATGACTTCATGGATAGGGCATGAAAGAGGTGTGAAGGTGATCGAGGCTTGATCCCAACTGCCTCGTGGTTGATCCTGCTTTGGTTTCTTTCTCGAGCCCTTCTCAGAACATTCATGCCTCCGTTTGAATTTTGGGGATTCGTCTCCTGCAAAGTGTAGACACCCCATTTTGTCGGCTACCAGATTTAGGAGACCCATAGCTTGGTGGTTCACAATGATCGCAAAAGACCCAAAAGGACTCTCGGAAGTCAGCTCCATCTCTCGGAATGCTCAGAATGACCAAAATGCCCCTGAAGGCCCGAAAACTTCCAGAATTGGTCCCAAAGCTCTGAAAACATGCTATGTCGTAAGAAAAGCAATAAAATGAGTTTTTAAGAGAAATCAGACGAAATCGTCAGCTCCCAGAGACCCCCGGAAGTCCCGAAAGTTCCCGGAAAGTCCCCGTTGACCAGTTTGACCAAGGTTTGACTAGGTTTGACCAAGGTTTGACCAGGTTTGACCAAGTTTGACCAAGTTTGACCGAAATCGTCCGAATTCACCAGAATCATTTTAAATCATGAGAAAAGTAGTTCCAAAAGAAAATCGAACGAAAACATCAGCTCCCGGGAGCTCCCGGAGGTTTCCAAAACTTCCCGGGAATCCCAGGTTTGACCAGTTTGACCAAAATTTGACTTTGGAACCGGGGCGACGAAACAATTTTCAAATATTTTTCATAGATACTAGAGGTCAATAGCTTTCCAACGGTATATCGCACATAATTCCTGGATTTAAAACGAATTTATTATGAATTTCCAAAGGCGAAAAAGGCGACCAAATCAGCTTTTATCGCGAATACCGCAAAACTTTTCAAAGTGACCTATCCCCGAACTATTTTTTATGTAAAATAGACTCCATTACCTTTCCAACGGTATATCATAACCTCAATTTGGAGTTCGTACGCATTTTCTGTGAATTTCGGACGAAATAGGGCCTTTTCGCGAATACCGGAACATCAGGGGGCCTAAACAGCATTATCCAGACGAAGGGAGGAGCACTGCCGCCGCGACACTGGCCCACTGCCGCCGCGGCACTCCCCTCCAGAACAGTGTATTTTTGTAATATGTTTTGTGGTCCCATTTTGATTAATTAAAAGCCAAAACGACATAGTTTTATGATTTCAGATGTTTGGAGCCAATGGGAATACTTTCTAAATCCCAAAACCACCCCAAGTTGGCCTATATAAACACCACATTACTCCTCATTTTAGGGGAGTCAAATGTGAGTTTTGGAAAAGTTTGGGAGAGAAAGTTGTAGAGATAAGGTTAGAGTAGAGAGAAAAAAAGCTTTCTTCCTTGATTTTCAAAACAAAAGTGAGTTCTAACTTTGTTTTTACTTCATTACTTCCATTTATTTCAACATTCAATACTCCCAACCACCATTTTAGTGAGCATTCAAGAGAGTGGAAGCTTCTTCCATGTCTAGTGTCAATACATATGAGTGAAACACCAATCTATAAGTCTCATGCTTCATGAATATCATCTATTGATCATCATTTACTTGCTTGTTTATTTATTGTTCATCTCTTCTTATCCCATTTCTTTTTTATTTTCTTTATTTACTTACTAGTTCATCATCATCTAAGTGATGACATGAAGTTTGGGGTGAGTGAATCCTTATGGATAGTAGCTCTTGACCTCAAAAACATGTTTGATAGATGATGATCATAACCTCAATACTTCCAAGGTATTCTTGGAATGTATTGAAGTTATGTTCAAAAATAAAATAAATCTCTCCAACAATCTTGGAGGTTCTTGATGATGAGTTTGATGTTGACATTTTGAGTGGCTATAATCCTTGTTGAGTATTGAAAATATGCTTTCAAAACATCTATTTCAAAACCCCTCTTAATCCCTCTCACTTTGGTTTCAAGAAACAAAACCTTGTTTTCCCCAAAATCTTCAAAACAATGAGTCAAAACAGTGAGTGAGTTGAGTTAAAAGATTTCTCTAGAACTCAATACTCAACATATGAATTTAAGGCCACTTGGAAAGTCTCCCTAACTCATTGGAGAACACCCATGATTTTTGGTTTGACTTGGAAGTACTTGGAAATGGTCCATTTGGATCCCAACATTCCTTCCAAACATTCTGTTTTTGCTGTCACAGCAGCTAGGTCCACTTCCAACCTCTTTTACAGAAAACTTTTCCAAAAAGGGTGGTCCTAACTTATTTTTCCCTTAAACTTCAATGTCTTAGGGCACTGTCTGTATAAAATGGGCCCTTAGATCATTCCTTTTCATTTTCTAAGATTTTCTAACATTTCAGTCGACAGTACGAACTCTGTTTCTGAGTGACCTGTGTTGTTTATATGATTTCTCTCAATCTGTGATAGATATTCAAGATTGGCTTTTTGGGTTGTATTATAGACACAATAAGGAACATCTCCATAAAAAATCATGCATTGAAAACATTCCTAACCCCTCTTTTCAAATTTCCAAAGATGATGCTACTGTTCTGTCCACTATTCACAGCAAGCATACCTTAACTTTCATTCTTTGATTTAATGTTTATATGCATTCCAAATTAGCTCATATCTTAGGAAGTAGTCCATACTACATTTGTATATATCCCATGTTGATTTAATCCATTCACTCATGCACATTTTAGACTTCTAAGTCATTTTAGAAATCCATGTACACAAAACACACTACAACCTTTGCACATTTTTTAGATACCTACAATGCATTCATGCAAGATTTGGGGTTCTTGTAACTCTTAATCTAAGAAGATTATAAGGGATGAACTTGATCACACGTTCATGCTTCCCCTCGATCTAATCGCCCTTTCTCATCCGTCCCGGGGATTGAGAGGTCTTCTTTCCTCAAAGAATAACATGCATCATACTAGCTTGCTAAGCATATTTTGACTTCTTTATTTATTTGTTTCAAGAACAATTCATGTCCCCTTTATATTAGGGAAACTAATTACTTGATACATGATTAGACGATTTTTCCTAGGTTTATTTGTGTGATCTTTCACTTTACATTGCATGATATTTGACTTAGATCTTATGAATGATATTTTATCTTTTGATCTTCTACTTCAATTTTCTTATGTGATGTAATATACTATCATAGTATTAATTGTCGAACCATACATAGTATAAGATGATTATTTGGATGTTAATTGAGGCTCGTCGAAAGACGGGGCGAGTTGAGGGTGTTTTAGTCGCGACAAAGGCTCCTTCCTCTCTCGTACCAAAACCCCGAACCAAGTTCTTTGGTTATGAAGGGCCGGTGCCCTTATCCGTTTGGGTGAGTCAAAATTAGGTTTCTTGGTTCCTTAAAGACCAAGTGGAGACTCTGTATCTATTTTCAACAGACCTTTCCTTTTCTTTGATTCAAATCAAGTTTCAAAAACAATCTCAAACAAGAGAGAAGTGGTCCGAATCCGCGTGTCCACACAAAGCTGGCACGCTTAGCCTTCAGGAACTCTTCTGTATCAATGTACTTTTCGACCCTTTCTGATAGTTCAACCAGCGTTGTCGGTTGGTCGTGATGGAATGACGTAGCAACCTTGGTGTGGTGAACCCCCGAGCAGAAAGCTGTGATCGCGATTGTTTCGTCCAGATGGCGGATCTGGAGCCTTTCCTGATTGAAATGGTCGACATAATCTTTCAGGGATTCTCCCTTCCACTGATTGACGGCCAATAATTGGGTGTCTAGCTGTGATCGGTCGAGCATCCCCATGAACTAGCTGATGAAGAGCTTGCTGAGTGCTTTGAAATCATCGACCGTTCAGGGGTTAAGAGCATGGAACCACTACGCGGCCGGCCCTTTGAGGGTGCTAGGAAAGACCAGGCACAATAATTCGTCGACAGCGGTGACCAGTGCCATCTGGGCCTTATAAGTCCGAACATGATCCACAGGGCTTCCTGAACCGTCGTAAGAATCAAGGTGCGGTTGTTTGAACTTCCACGGGATGGGGAACCCTGTGATCTGGACAGTGAAGGGTGACTCGGTTTCAGTGTTGGTGTGGTCATGACCTGGCTTGCGGCTCAATTTCTCGATTTGTTTCTGTAGGTCATCGATATGGGCCTTCACGTCCTCCTGATCAGCGTCGCGTTTGGGCTCGGTGCGCTCTGTGTCGCGTCAAGGCTCGGTATGATGAGTCGGATCAGATGAGGAGGCTTCATCTTTGAAGCACACTATCTTATGGGACATGGCTCGGCTGTGACTCCGGTTAATCGTATGCCAAAGATTGCTTCGGCTCCTGGCCGAGCGGTCCTGGGTTGATTCCCAGGTCTGTTGCTCTTGCCTTTCCCCTCTGTCAATGCACCTATTGTTAATGATGTCTCTGGCGTCTCCCGTGTGATTTTGACTGGCCCGGGCGCTTTGCCTGGTCCGTATAGGGTCCCGGCCATGTTTATCATTCCCGAGCCACTCAATCTCCTGGGTAGACATCGGTGTAGTGTGGGCGCATTGTCTGGTATGCTGGGGCACCTGCCCACGCATGTCATCCCCGGGCAGACCCTCAATATGCGAGGGATTGTTCTGTCGGGCCAGCAGAGCCTCGATCTGATGTTGGGTCTAGCTGGCCCTCCAGAAGTTGCTCCAGAGTTGCAATGACTTGGTCGGGAGTCATGGAGACCGCTAACTAGTCGGTTGGTGGATTCGCTTGATCCGTCGGCTGGGCGGTCTTCTTATTATTCTTTGAAGGCATGATGATCAGTCAAAGATTTGTTTTTGGGAGAAATCTGTCGTATTCCCACAGACGATGCCAAACCGATGATGCCAAATATTGGTAAAGAACAAGAAGGTGGAGAAAAAGAAAGTTTGTATGTGGTTCGACCCCGTTAACTAGGTGACCTACGTCCACGTGGTGTGTCGGAGCACCTGTACTAACAAATCACCTGTGGCCTTTGGCAAACCAACAAGGAGGGCGGTACAACCAGAGACCGGCCGGGAATATGCTATGAGTTATGTATTGCTATTCTGTATGGTTAGAATGTGATCCCCCTCAATGAGGGAGAGTGGTTCCTTTTATAAGTATAAGAGACCACTCGTACAAGGCATTAGATTGATTAGGAAACGTAATCTAATCACAATTGATTGATACACATCATGGAAGTTTCCTAAGTCGAATAGGAAACTACTCCCCCCCTTCCCTTAGTCTTCTAGCCGAGATAGGAAACTGGCAAAGCTTGTGGAACAAGCCACGGGACGCGCCTGGGCGGCGCCTTCGGGGGAACGAACTCGTACAGTACTACCGAGCTATGGCTCCGGACCAGGCGGTCTTGGCCGAGCATCTCGGGAATACTGTGTGGTGAACGTCCTTATCGGACGACCTGGCACTTCATTGATTAGGTGGCGGATTTTGACTTTGACCTAATATTTTTGTACATATCAATCAATATTTACTTCCCATTTCAATTCAAATTGCCCATTTATAGCTTTGTTGGAAATTGGTCTTCGAAGCCTTCAAAATTCATCGACAAACAATATCACAGAAAATGTCCTCAAATAATATCCTTCAAGATGTGTACGAAATAATTCCATAAATACAGCATTTGTCCCACCAAATTCAGAATTTGGTGTGCAAACGGGAATTCTAAATCTGTATTTAAGGTACAAAGAAGCCAATCATATCTGCGATACGCACTATTGAAGATAGTCCAAAACACCCACTAAGAAACAAAAGTAGTTTTGGCATACTGTTCCTGCAGAAAACAAAATCTAGAAATATGTATTTTGTGTAAAGAAAATTACATAACTTCATCTCATAGTTTTCATTAGGGAATAAAGAGAGAGATCTATTCATCATATCAAATGAGAATTGAACCATTCAATATATAGAGTGGTTGGTATCCCTTCACAAACATGTGTGTCTGTTAGCCATGTGTGTGGATATCGCTTTTTTCTTGCCCACAGCTTTTCTTTTAAAATCTTTTCGAAAACAAATTCAAAAACAAATGAGTCGCCACTTAATTTTTTAAAAGGAAAATTAAGAAACCATTTTGAAAGCAAACTGATCTTTCAGGAACAAGAGATTAACTAGGTCCGGAGTTTATGAAATGAGAGAGGAAGGAGCCCGTCAGACTAAAACACCCTCTCTCATCCTATCTTGCGATAGGCCTCTACTCAACATCCTTTTAATCAAATTTATTAATCCAGGCATGCCCTCAACTAATACATATATACATATACATTACAAAAGCATGTCTAAAGGGGTGCAAAATTGCAATTAATAAAATATCATTCAAAAACCACATATTTCAAGTAGCAAGCGATATGATATGCAATAGGGAACAAGAGAACTTACCAGGGATCCAGCAGCGATATTAAACGTGCAATGCATACAAACAAAAGAAAATCCTAAAAAGAGTCTCTAATCACATATACACATAAGGCAAGATCCTAATTCTAATATGTCGCGTATGAGGTTGAAAAATCAATAAAATCAAGAAATTAAAATAAACTAAAGAGGAGTCCTAGAAATCATACCTTAATAGCGCTGCAAAACAAAAGGTTAGTCCACATGATATACAAGATATGAAGCTAGAAATGACCATCCTAAATTTCTAACTTAAATCTATCAAATGCAATTGAATCTAAAGCAAATAAATCCTAATTACAAGTGTCAAGTCATATGGATAAAAAAATAAATTATGAAATACTTGGTGATTTAGATCACTTAAAATTTGAATTCAAGCTTAACTTATCATTATTGAAACATGGTTTGAACCTTGACTCATGAAAATTTCATCTAAGCCATTATTCACAAAGTTAGTCAAATGTGTCGTACATTCTGAAAATTGCAGAGAGCAGACCAGAACTTTAAAAAAAGAAAAAGCATGCTTCCCATGGTTTGATGTCGGGGAATTTTGGACACAAGATGCCTCTGTGAGTCTAGTTTCCAAATCAAAAAGAAAATCAAATTTTAACGGTTAGATCTCTAGGAAAAGGACAAGAACCAGACATCACTCTGAGATATACAACTCTCTGTCCAGAGATATTGTTTGATTTTTTAAAAATAGCAAAAAGATCAGAAATGCTTTGTTCTTATTAGGGTATCTTCCTAACACATTAAACCTCATAGAAAAATTGATTTGAAGTCAAAGAAACTTTGTTAAGGTTCTAATCTATTAATTTTAAAACGAATTTGCTGTTCTAAAATTTTGGACAGATTATTGTTACTTCACAAAACTCATGACCAAACCATTTTAAACATGAAACCACCTTAAAACAAAAATTACAGTGGTAGAATATTGTGTTATTGACACTTTCCCATTGGTTTCACTTAATTTCAACGGTTAGATTTCGAACTAAAAATATTTGATCAAAACCGGTTTATGAATTCACTACTCCAATATTGGATTTATCATCCTTTTTACTACATCTACCAACCAAGCCACGGACATTGGCTTATCCTATACCTAACTCTCATTTCCCTTTAAGGTCATTGGAGATCAAAACATGACTAATACTCATGAGTCTCAAAGGAATATAGAAAGGATTCCATGAAACATCAAGCTAGAGGACCCAAGTCATAAGTATGGACTTGGATCCGTCTATTTGCTTATAAAATGAAGTGATGATCCAACTTTGACTCCCATGTGAAGTATAAGCTTACATGAGATTCAAAATACCAAACTCAAGAGCTTTCAAGAGAGATATTGAAGATCTCCAAGAATCTCAAAAGAAGAGTATAAACAAAAAGAAGAAATAAAATAAAGAAGACTAAGAGAGCAAATGCTCTAAGTCCATCAAAGAATCTCTTGGTAAAACTTGCTTACTTTAAATTCATAGATGCTTTCAAACCAAGCTAAGAAGAAACAAGAGATAATGAAAACTTAAACAAGATTAGAGAATCCAAACCATGGTAGGGGTTTGGACTCATCTACTTGTTAATAAAATGATGATCAACTTTAAATCTCATGTGAAGCATAGGCTTACATGTGACTAAAAGATCAAGCTCATGAGATTCAAGTGAGATATAGAAGATCCCCAAGAATCTCAAGAAAAAAAACATAAACAAGAAAAATAAAAGAAGAATCAAAGAACTAGGAAGCAAGGACTTCCAAGTTTACTAACAAAACTCTAAAACTTAATCAAGAAAAACTAAATGACTTGAAGATTAGAGGCTCAAAAGAAAGAAAACACAACTAAGATTAGAGGGTCACCTCCAAACTATCCTCAAGGCTTCTCTCCTTTGAAGATCTTCCAAGCTCTTCTATCTAGTTTTCCAAAACTCTCTCTTTTTTCTCTCCAATATGTGTTAGTGTAGTGGTAGTTATTTCTTCTTGTTGCTCCTCCTCTCCCAAGGAAGATCCTCCCTCTTTTATAGACAAAATTACCAAGTATTCTCAGTGAATTCGGAGTAAAAGACAAGTGTAAATGCCTTATTTGGTGGTACAATACATACTTCCTGAAAATAGACAGACTGCTGCATAGGGCGGCAGTCAAAAGTCCTGTGCGGCAGTCAGTGGATGCCGTTGCGGCACTGCGTGACTGCCGCTGCGGCATTCCATGACTGTCGCGCGGCACTTACCGAGAGCCGCACCAAATTATTGATTGCCGCATTTTTGTCAACCTTACTTTATCAGTTTTTTGTTTTTATCTGCATACATATACGTATTGTACCATAAAATACGGATTTTAAAAGCAAACGGCAGTTAGAAAATGTTGGCGGCATTCAGTAAATGCCGGGCCGGCATTCTGTGAATGCCGTTCGGCACTCACTGAGTGCCGCAAAATTCTGCCGTGTGCCGGTTTTTGTTGAACTTCCCCTTTTAGGTCTTTTCTTTCCTCCTTTTTCTTAAAGAAACTTATTTTCGAAGATTTTTTCCAAAAGTGATGTTTTATACCTGAATTCTCCTAAATACTTGGTATTTCATTCTGTGAAAATTTTACCGCGTTTGGAGAACTTTCTGAAGAGTTTGGAACACTTGGAATCTTTCGGTCCATCATCGGATATGGAAGTGACACTCCCCTTAATTCGATGTTTGGTCAAAATTGGGGTGTCTACAGTTTGCCCCACTTTGGCAGAGCTTGTGGAGCAACGCGTGCCACAAGTGAATGTCGAAGCCTGTGTGAAGACAAGCCTTTGACCAGACCGTCGAATTTAGGTAAAAACAAAATGCGTTGCAAAAAGAGAACATGTGCGTGGTAATGGTTCATGCTGGTCGTGCTCGATGATGAGCTGCCTACGTATCCATTCAGGAATCAGACCAAGACGTAGTTCGGGTCAAGGGTTAAACACATACAAGCGTAAATAGTCATACGGATGAATGCACCTATCTTATCGTGATGCACATGCTCAAGCAATCTCGCACTCCATATAATGTCTCAGCAACATACTGTTCTTTCTTAGTATCGAAAATGCACCCTATGCCATTCTACTTATGATGTCATTCTATTCTGGGAAAGTCACGAGAGTCATAGATGCGCTTCCTATGCTTAATTCCCCGACATTCTTTTAAGGATCATCTGATCGACTGAGATGCGCTTTTGCATCATATACTCCGGTGCCGAATCAGGAAATATACTGAAAGACTGAGATGCGCTTCGCGCCTTATACTCCGGTGTCAAATCAGGAACCATGCTGAAAGACTGAGATGCGCTTCGCACCTTATACCCCGGTGTCTTCTAAAAATCATCTGATCGACTGAGATGCGCTTTGCGCCTTATACTCCGGTGTCAAATCAGGAACCACGCTGAAAGACTGAGATGCGCTTCGCACCTTATACCCCGGTGTCTTCCAAAAATCATCTGATCGACTGAGATGCGCTTCGCGCCTTACACTCTGGTGTCAAATCAGGAACCACGCTGAAAGACTGAGATGCGCTTCGCGCCTTATACCCCGGTGTCTTCCAAAAATCATCTGATCGATTGAGATGCGCTTTGCGCCTTATACTCCGGTGTCAAATCAGGAACCACGCTGAAAGACTGAGATGCGCTTCGCGCCTTATACCCCAGTGTCTTCCAAAAATCATCTGATCGACTGAGATGCACTTCACGCCTTATACTCTGGTGTCAAATCAGGAACCACGCTGAAAGACTGAGATGCGCTTTGCGCCTTATACCCCGGTGTCTTCCAAAATTCATCTGATCGACTGAGATGCGCTTCGCGCCTTATACTCCGGTGTCAAATCAGGAACCACACTGAAAGACTGAGATGCACTTCGCGCCTTATACCCCGATGTCTTCCAAAAATCATCTGATCGACTGAGATGCGCGTCGCGCCTTATACTCCGGTGTCAAATCAGGAACCACGCTGAAAGACTGAGATGCACTTCGCGCCTTATACTCTGGTGTCTTCCAAAAATTATCTGATCGACTGAGATGCACTTCGCGCCTTTTATTCCGGTGTCAAATCAGGAACCACGCTGAAAGACTGAGATGCGCTTCGCGCTTATACCCCGGCGTCTGCCAAAAATCATCTGAATGACTGAGATGCGCTTCGCGTCTTATACTCCGGTGTCGAGTGACAAGCGGAGGTATTTGTAAAATACAACTGTGCTAAAAGAAGAAAATACGCTAATTTAGTTCACAATTCCCTCATATATCTGCACTTTGGATTACAACATCAGTTTCTACACATTATGATTAATCTATGATAAGTTGTGTGTTTTAGCTATGATTTGTGCAGATTACTGTCTCTGTGTGAATAATTGAAGGAGCAGGATAAAAGGAAGTGCTTGGCTTTAATGAAGATAACTCAAAGCTGAAAACTGAAGTTCGAGCAATCGAATTCCTCTCAAGCGATCGGGACGTCGATCGATCTAAGATGTTTTAAGCGATCGAAGATTCTAGAAGTTCAATCGATCGAGAGTTGGTCGATTGATCGAACATGCCTTTTACCAGAATACGCGCACGCAGCAAAAGACGGAGTTTTAACCCTAGCATTGGGGTGTATCTATTTAAACTCGTTTTGAGGACGTCAAAAGGATGCCCCATCTTACTTTTTATCAGTTTTCATAGAAAGAGGAGAGATTTTTTTATTGTTTTGTAGGTGTTTACTCAAGGTTTTGCATTGTTAGCATTGGATTCTCACAGTTTAATACAAGTTCTTTGTTCCAGGTTACTTAGTTATTGTTTTATTTACATACTGCACTTAGTTAATCATAGTTTAGTGTTTAATCTTATTGCTTTGCATGCTAGATACGTTAAAATCTCAAGTTTTCATGGTTTTAATGAAAAGCTCACAACCAAATGACACCGTAATGAATCTTCACGTTAAGAACGCATCTGGGACACTGCAGACCATGTCTGAGTAGTCCGAGGTTGGAAAATCGCGATGAAACTGTGATTTCAAGCCTATGCCATACACCAGAAAAATATCTGTGTTCGATCGATCGGAGTTATTTCGATCGATCGATACAGAAACATAGTCGATCGATCGAACACATGTCGATCGATCGAGAGAAGACGATTGTCGATTGATCGAAAGTGCGTCGATCGATCGAACTCTCAGATTCTTGAGAACATCCAATACAGTATTCCAAGACTTTCTGTTTTAAGGATTTGTTATCAAACTGTCCCCAAATGCTCAGTTTGTCAAAGCAGTCTTTGAACTTTAAGCCTTAAGGCATTTTCTTTCAATACATTTTGCAAACCACCCTCAATGCTAACACTATTGTAGGTGCGAGTCTTGATTATTGAATTAAACCGCTTTCATGTATTTCAAACTTAATTGAGATGATATAGTCCCGGTCATGAAAGGGCTATTGACTCTAGATCTTTAGAAAAGTACGGAATATTGTAGAAGATGTACTCCATTGAGCTTAATTGCAATTGCATGGTAGACGGCTAGGTCACAGTAGATTCGCGTGATCCCAACACTTCCTTTTATTAAAAAAAAACCACTTTTAAAATCTCGCTTTAGTTAAATAGTTAATCGTTAGTTAATTTACTTTAGTTGCTTTTAAATTTTAATAGTTGTTAATTGTAGAACTCTGTGTTCTACATTTCTTTTAAAACACTGATTTTTTCTTTTCTTTTTGAGTCTAATCTAGGTAACTTAATTCTCAACCTTCCTTATGGGATCGACCTGGACTTAATCCAGTTTACTACTTGCATGATCACCTACACTTGGGTGTTGCACAAGAGCGCACAACAATTTAGTCGTGTCATCGAGTGAGTTTGCTCTAAAAAATCCGCAGCCCTTCGGCCCCGTCGAATATGCTTTCTCACAATGATTCACAGCCCTTCGGCCTCGTCGGATGTGTTTGCTCTGAATTCATTTGATTTTTCAAAGTCGGCAGTCAATCAGACTTAACTCATTTTAATTTCAAAATTTGGAGTCAGTCAGAATCGAATCAGTTTAATTCTAAAAATCCGGAGTCCTCCAGACTTAATTCGATTTTCTAAAATCGAGAGTCCATTAGACTCAACAAGTTCCCTTCTTAGTCAAACAAATTTCATTCCAAGAATTCGGAGTCTAGTACATTAGACTCAAATTATTTCAAATTTCTAAGTCGGGAGTCCGATGGGCTTAAATTATTTCAAATATTTAAAGTCGGGGGTCCAATGGACCCAAATCCACTTCAATTTCCAAAATCGAGAATCGGTTAGACTTAATTTAATTTAATTTTCCAAAATTGGTAGTCAAATAATTTTTCAAATTTTGATCAAGAGTCAGCCAGACTCAAATAAATTCAATTTCACCAAGTTCGGAGTCAATTTGACTCAAATCAAATTCAAATTCAAATCCTAAATCAGGAGTCAATCAGACTCGATTCAATTCCTATTTCGCAAAATCGGACAAAACCACGAGTCAATCGGACTCAAAGAAATTTAAATTCACAAAATTGGACTTACAGAATTTCTATTTCACTTAAAGAATTTCTATTTCACAAGAGAACTTTTTACAAAATTGGGAGTCGATCGAACTCAAAGAATTTCTATTTCACAAGAGAATTTTTACAAAATTGGGAGTCGATCGAACTCAAAGAATTTCTATCTTACAAGATTGGGAGTCAACCAGACTCAAAAGAATTTCTAATTCCAAAAACATGAGCCAATCAGACTCAAAAGAATTCCCAATTCCAGATCATGAGTCAATCATACTCAAAAGAATTTTTAATTCCAAAATAGAAGTCAAACTGACTCAAAGTAATTTCAAATTTCTAAAACTAGGAGTCAAATCAAATCAAGATTTCAATTTCACAGAAATCGGAGTCAATTTGACTCCTTTCTATTATCAAGATCCTATCTTTTGGTTAAATTCATGATTAAACACCACAGCATTTCATGTGTTGATATGTTTTTCTCTTAAGCCTTTCAAGAGCTTGATTCTTCTCACTCTTTCTCGCAGATCTGTTCCTATGGCTAGCGGTTCAGGCTCCCCGAATTTCATATTTTACATCCATGGAGGTACTTGGACTCAATAATTCAAATTCATTCAACTTTCTTACATAAGGAGTAACGCAGACTTAAAAATTCAAAAGGAGTCATGTGGACCCAAAAATTCAACTTTCTTACACAAGGAGTCATGCGGACTCAAGAATTCAATTTTCTGACAAAAGGAGTCACGGAGACTTAAAATTTCAAAGGGAGTCACATGGACTCAGAACTTCAATTTTCTGACAGAGGCAGTCACAATTGAAATAATTTACAAGACAAAGGTAGTCATGTGGACTCAAAATTCAATTTTCTTACATAAGTACTCATAAATTCATATTTGTTTTTAAAACAAAAGAGTCATTATGATCCATGGATCCGCATTTCCACAACAAAGGAGTCATTCGGACTCGAAAATTCGCATTTTACATCAACGGAGTTGCTCGGACTCAACGAAATTCACGGAGTCGCACGGACTCAACAGAAATTCACTTTTTATACAAAAGGAGTCGCACAGACTCAAAAAAAAAAAAAAAAAAAAAATCTCAAAATCGGGAGTCTGGAGTCGGTTCAACTCAACTCAATTGCCATTTCCAAGTCGGGAGTCGATTCGACTTGAAGCAGTTCCTATTTCCAAAGGGGAGTCGCACTGACTCAAATAATTGACATTTTACAAAAGAAGAGTCATATGATCTTAAAAATTTCACATCTCTTAAACACGGATTTATACGGACTCGAAAATTCACATTCTATAAACCCGAAGTCATATGGACTAAAAAAAAATATTCATATTTTATGGAGTCATGCGGACTCAAGAACTCAGTTTTTTTTATTTATTTTATTTATTTTTTTATGGATAGTCCTAGGACTCAAAGAAATGGTTTTACCAAAATGGGTAGTCCTTGGACTCAAAGAATTGTTTTTACAAAATGGGGAGTCCTTGGACTCAAAGAATTTGAATGGAGCTAACAGTATTTGTGTTGTCCTAGTAGTCTCTTGAAAACATGATTTTTTGGCATTTGCGGACCTTTGGAAGAAACATATCGGTTCTGTCAAAAGAGGGAAATCACCTTTGCCCCTAGTCTTGGACTCCTCTTATATTGCCATTTTAGCACCATGATGTGATAGTGTTCGAAACTTCTACTCGTATTGCCCTTAGGATGCTTATGGAGACTTTTTCAAATCTTTATTCATCATCTTAAACCCACACATTTGAGACCATTATTGATTCATCATGATTTAATGTGCTTTCATCATGAATAATGTATCATCTCACCTTTCATTTATTCATCATCTCACAAACGGTAGTGCTTTGCTGATAAATCTAAACTTTGAAAACTTCCTCTTTTCGATTTAGCGAATTCTTTGCCCATCTAGAATGTGCGTTAAAATAGTGCTTTAGCTTATAGAATGAAAGGCACTCTATTTCAATCTTTTCAAAACGAACTCAATTACTTAAGAACTTGCCTGTGGTATAGAGGGATTTTGGCAAACAAAGTTTGTCCCTAGTTTGAAAGAGACTTAGGGGCTTGCTTCTAAGGAAGTTTGCCCCTGGTTAGGCGATATACATGTGGCTTCTGGAAAACATAAGTTTGCCCCTAGTCTGCAAGGAGGAAACCAAAGCCGCCAAAAGGGTGCTGCTTGCTGTTTAGGGATGGCTATGGACCGAGAACCTTGGGAGGTTCGCCTACTTATCCTCGAGCGGGAATCAAGTCCAAAGTAGTTCGGCCAAGGCCTGAAAGAAAGATAGCATGAGATGATGGGGTGATGACCAAACCGAGCAGGTTGCCTGCGTATCCCCAAGTGGGAATCAGGTCAAAGCGTAGTTCATCAACTCTGGAGGTCTTGAAAGAATTAGGCTTCAAGAATTGGTGGGCTTTTTGAGCCATGTTGTCATTTGGGTCTAGGGAGTGCATGTCACATGTGGTAGCCCTTGCGTAGCATGATGAACTACTCCTTCCTTTATTCTCTTTTCTCTTTTCTTTTCTTCTCTTTTTTTTTTATTTGATGGTTGATTCTTTAACCTTTTCACTATCCAGTTAATCTTTACAACTCTCATCAGCCCTTCAAATCTTTTTTTTTTTTCAAAGACATCTCTGAATTGTTTTAGGCTCACTTAGTGTTTGAGCCTCTCACGAAAATTTTAAAGCTGATAAGTCCCTCTTTTCATTTCCAATTTCTTTTCTTTGTTTAGAACAACTCAAAGCCTTGGGATAGTTCATGTGCCAATGATCTACTTTGAAGTGCTCAAGAATTCTCAATCTTATCTATTCTCTGCCTTTTCTTTTCTCTTTCCTTTCCTTTCTCTTCCTTACTATCTCTTATTCTCTCCATGATTTTGACTGGCTAGGATCAGGATTTTTGAAATCAACACGCATCTTATTTTTGCTCTAACTTTTGCCTAGGTGCCCTTTCAGGTTTTCATCCTAGCGAGCTCCTTTTTCTTTTTCTTTTTCTTTTTCTTTTTCTTTTTTTCCTTTTTTGAAAGCAGAAGTTCATTTAAAATGTCTGGCTACCATCAAGGACAAAGTTTATGGCTATAGGCTGGTTGGGCTCATCTTTGAGGCTTGGTATCTGAGAAAAGGAGATGGTGAGCAAGCTTCAAGTTCCAATTTCGTCTTTTCAAGATTGAGCAAGAGCATCTATAAATTCTTAAAATAAAGCTAATCAATTCTCTACTTCTCCTTGGTTTTGGCACAAAATTTGCCTTGATCACTTGGGGATCCTTTTTAATGCAAAGATTTATTAACAAAGTGTTTTTCATGATCATTTGAAAAAGTGACCCCTTTTTTTTATTTTTCATTATTTTGGGCTTAATGATACATTCACGACTTAGCACACCGAATCAAGAAAAATGAGATTTTATTCAACTAGTAGGGAAGGAGGATTACATCACTCAACTTGATAAAGAAGAGACTCGAGAAATAAGCTCGATAACCGATTGACTCAAAAAAAACTTGACTGGACTTGACACTCGACTCCTACTCGACTATCAGACTTGACTCGGTCTCAATTGGAGTGTCACAGACAATTTTCAATTGACTAGATTTCCAAGAGCATCCACATTTGCTTTAACAGCAGTAGTTCCAAGCACTATCACTTCACTAGCATCTTCCTCAGGTTCATCATTCCCCTTCTGTATCTTTGTGGGAACATCATCTGCCCTTATGGCCCATTTTTCAGTCGAATGGCCCTTCTCTGACTCATACTGAGTATTGTCAACCCCTTTTTCGATTCCGTTGATTAGGTCGGGTGACACGACTGGAATTGTGTTCTCTGAAGAGTACGTCCAAGTGCAGACGGTCGCGTCGAGTAAAACCGGTAAAACCGAGTCATTTTCCCAAGGGACGAAATTTGAGGAAAGAAACCTAGATTGGGTCCTAAAGAAAATAAAAGATGATTTCTTATAAAGTAGAGATTCTAACAACCCTATTGAATTTAAATAAATAAAAGAAACGACTTAAAATGAAATGATAACTTAATAAGATAGAACTAAAAATTGTAACTGGTAATTAAATATGAGAAAGAATTGGGAATATGTGAATCCACAAAGTACCAGCCACTGCCATGATTTAACAAAAACAAACAATTGGGATTTTCTTCTTTTGGCATTCCATGATTTGAAATTGATTAAGTAAAACATTCTAGACACTAAGTATATGAATTTCACATTCTTAGTGGTTCAATAATCTTAATTACTTATGAAGGACTGGAATTAAACTAACTAACTCTATGAGCAATGATAAACAAATCGAGTATAAAATAATTGACATGTTCATCAAAAGTGTTCATTAAGTTAATTAATCAAAAGAGCTCCTATTTCAGAATTAGATTGCAATTTGAACTTCAAAAGATCAAGTTGGACTTAGTTTCTAAAACAAAAGTTACTGGAATACAAAAAGGAGTCAACCCAAGTCATAAACATACCAATCGATTGATGTTATTGTCAATCGATTGGTATGAAATGGCTTCCAATCGATTGGTTAAAGTACCAATCGATTGGCTTGAAATCTATGTCGATCGATTGAACTCTGTATCCAATCGATTGACATTGATTCTTTTACAGAATCATGGCAGTGGGCTGGGAACAATGTTTCTTCACATTATTCCCAACCAGAATTCTACTCAAGCATACTTAGGACTGCATAAATATAAATAAACTGAGAAGCAGGATCAAATATTGTCATGAATTAAATTTTTGAACTAAGAATCTTGAAATTGAACTAAAACTAGAATGAGATTTACAATCAAGCAATTCCTAAAACAACTAGAAGCAAGAATGAAAACCTGAACTTGAGATTGAATTCAAAATATTAGAACTTCAAGCTTGCATGTACTCATTCAAAACGAAAAATATGGAGAATCCCTACAAAACAAATACAAAATGAGCTAACCCTTGACCCTTTTCACTCCCCTCTATATATAGTGTCAAATCCACGAGCTAAAGGCATCTAGGTTCATTTCATAACGGCTGGTCGTCGTCCTAATTGCTGAGATCTTGCACCATTAACGCAGATTGTTTCCAGCTTTAACCAATCGATTGACAAAACTATCAATCGATTGGTAAACATTCCAATCGATTGGTATAAAGTTCAATTGATTGATCATAAGATATGTCAATCGATTGATATTATGTCAATCGATTAGTACCAAGACTTCATCTACTTGTTTCTTGACTTATTCCTTTCAACTTGTTATTCATTCAAACTTTGGAACCTGCATTTAAAGAACAAAACACAACAATATACCACAGAAAATGCATCATTGTGTAAAGAGATGAATTAGAACACAAGTACAAGTAAAACTAGAGATCGAGGATCAGATTTAACCAATTTTTCTCTTTATCGGGCCAATATCTTACAAATATCAGTCCTCGTCACGACCCCCAACTACCGTATTGCTAGTCTCTAGCAATGAAGCGGAAAATCAAGCTAAGACAACAAGATCAGAAATGCTTTTTCTTTTTTTTTAAAGTTCTGGTCTACTCTCTGCAATTTTGGAAACTAGACTCATAGAGGCATCTTGTGTCCAAAATTCACCGAGTCTAGTTTGATGTCGGTGAATTTTGGACACAAGATGCCTCTGTGAGTCTAGTTTCCAAATCAAAAAGAAAATCAAAGTTTTAACGGTTAGATCTCTGGGAAAAGGACAAGAACCAGACATCACTCAGAGATGTACAACTCTCTGTCCAGAGATATTGTTTGATTTTTTAAAAATAGCAAAAAGATCATAAATGCTTTGTTCTTTTTAGGGTATCTTCCTAACACATTAAACCTCATAGAAAAATTATTTCAAGTCAAAGAAACTTTGTTAAGGTTCTAATCTATTAATTTTAAAACGAATTTGCTGTTTTGAAATTCTGGACAGATTATTGCTACTTCACAAAACTCATGACCAAACCATTTTAAACATGAAACCACCTTAAAACAAAAATTACAGTGGTAGAATATTGTGTTATTGACACTTTCCCGTTGGTTTCACTTGATTTCAACGGTTAGATTTCGAACTAAAAATCTTTGATCAAAACCGGTTTATGAATTCACTAATCCAATATTGGATTTATCATCCTTTTTGCTACATCTACCAACCAAGCCATGAACATTTGCTTATCCTAAATCTAACTCTCCTTTCCCTTTGGGGTCATTGGAGATCAAAACATGACTAATACTCATGAGTCTCAAAGGAATATAGAAAGGATTCCATGAAACATCAAGCTAGAGGACCCAAGTCATAAGTATGGACATGGATCCATCTATTTGCTTATAAAATGAAGTGATGATCAAACTTTGACTCCCATGTGAAGTATAATCTTACATGAGATTCAAAATACCAAACTCAAGAGCTTTCAAGAGAGATATTGAAGATCTCCAAGAATCTCAAAAGAAAAGTATAAACAAAAAGAAGAAATAAAATAAAGAAGACTAAGAGAGCAAATGCTCTAAGAAAGAATCTCTTGGTAAAACTTGCTTACTTTAAATTCATAGATGCTTTCATACCAAGCTAAGAAGAAACAAGAGATAATGAAAACTTAAACAAGATTAGAGGATCCAAACCATGGTAGGGGTTTGGACTCATCTACTTGTTAATAAAATGATGATCAACTTTAAATCTCATGTGAAGCATAGGCTTACATGTGACTAAAAGATCAAACTCATGAGATTCAAGTGAGATATGGAAGATCCCCAAGAATCTCAAGAGAAAAACATAAACAAGAAAAATATAAGAAGGATCAAAGAACTAGGAAGCAAGGACTTCCAAGTTTACTAACAAAACACTAAAACTTAATCAAGAAAAACTAAATGACTTGAAGATTAGAGGCTCAAAAGAAAGAAAACACAACTAAGATTAGAGGGTCACCTCCAAACTATCCTCAAGGCTTCTCTCCTTTGAAGATCTTCTAAGCTCTTCTCTCTAGTTTTCCAAAACTCTCTCTTTTTTCTCTCCAATATGTGTTAGTGTAGTGGTAGTTATTTCTTCTTGTTGCTCCTCCTCTCCCAAGGAAGATCCTCCCTCTTTTATAGACAAAATTACCAAGTATTCTCAGTGAATTCGGAGTAAAAGACAAGTGTAAATGCCTTATTTGGTGGTACAATACGTACTTCTTGAAAATAGACAGACTGCTGCATAGGGCGGCAGTCAAAAGTCCTGTGCGGCAATCAGTGGATGCCGTTGCGGCACTGTGTGACTGCCGCTGCGGCATTCCATGACTGCCGCGCGGCACTTACCGAGTGTCGCACCAAATTATTGATTGCCGCGTTTTTGTCAACCTTACTTTATCAGTTTTTTTGTTTTTATCCGCATACATATACGTATTGTACCACAAAATACGAATTTTAAAAGCAAACGGCAGTCAGAAAATGTCGGCGGCATTCAGTAAATGCTGGGTCAGCATTCTGTGAATGCCGTTCGGCACTCACCGAATGCCGTTCGGCACTCACTGAGTGCCGCAAAATTCTGTCGTGTGCCGGTTTTTGTTGAACTTTCCCTTTTAGGTCTTTTCTTTCCTCCTTTTTCTTAAAGAAACTTATTTTCGAAGATTTTTTCCAAAAGTGATGTTTTATACCTGAATTCTCCTAAATACCTAGTATTTCATTCTGTGAAAATTTTATCGCGTTTGGAGAACTTTCTGAAGAGCTTGGAACACTTCGAATCTTTCGGTCCTTGTCATCATCGGATATGGAAGTGACACTCCCCTTAATTCGACGTTTGGTCAAAATTGGGGTGTCTACAATGTGACTATTGGTCTAAGGGACACAACCCATGATTTGAATTTAATTTTGAACGAATTTGAATAGTTACTCATAAATTTGAATTCAATGTCAATGGTTGCGACCCATCATTTCTAATTCAAATCTCTCTCACTCTTAGTTCCTTATGTTGAACTGAATCTGATGGTTGCGTGTCATACTCCAACGTAGCAAGATAGGTAAAAAGGACTTTCCAGTCTTGGACCAAATGAGTTTCAATAGTTTGTGAGTAGCTAGACAGTCCAAACCACATAATATAACAATAATAACATAATATTGAGAGTAATGAAAACGCACAAGGATCATAACTTAAACCATATGCATTACTAAACATAAGGGATACATAAGGTCTTAAAAAATATTCGGAGACTGGGAAAAGTAATAAATAAGTTTGAAAATAAAATGACAATAATCCAAGAGAAACACCATACTGTAATAAACTACTAGCCTAACAAGTTGCCAAACATAGCATCTAGGATAAACTGAACAAAGCTAAACATAATTTCGACGAGCCTCTCGACAAGGTCCTCTAGACGAGCATCTGGTCCTGCCTCAGCTAGCAAAGGGGTACTTCTCTTCTTCGTATTGCTCATCCTCTTGGTATCCAGCTTCTGGGTTCTCCTGGAATTGGTAGTCTGAGCAAGGAATGCCCAGCTGAGTACACCGTTAGCTATAAAATCGAGTGAGTACAACACCACAAAGCATATAAACAAAAAATATTCTAACAACACATAAGCAAACACAGATCAATCTAAATCAAGTATTAAACAACTTTACATAATACAATTGGAATTCATAACACACATCTCACTTCGAAGTTAGTATCCATCTTGAACACATTGCTATACATAATGCAACTCATGACATGACATAATGCCTCGGCCACAAGTCGAACAAACACAATGACGACACACTTGAACCCAACGTTGGTTCTTAGAACACCAAAGCCACTACAAGGAAAAAGGCTTTTTATGTCACTTAAAAAGTGACATAAATAGGTGTTTATGTCACATTTTTTCCAGTAAAAAGTGACATAAATAGAGCGACATAAATGTTTTAAAAGTGACATAAATGTTTTATAAAAGTGACATAAATGTTTCAAAAAACCAACACACACGTTAATAAAAAGTGACATAAATACTTAAAAGTGACATAAATACCATTTTATTTATGTCACTTTTAACCTAAAGTGACATAAAGTAGAAAAGTGACATAAATTCCAAACAAAATTATTACATCAAAGCCTTAAAAGTGATATAAATACTTTAAAAGTGACATAAAAACTTTAAAAGTGACATAAATACTGATACACCCAAAATTGCCTCTATTCTATAACCGAGCGGTTCAAATTAGCAGCCAGTCTATGCCCCGGTCAAATCATACACAACTCCTCAGACAAGCATCAGCCCGAGTGGTCTAGTCTACTCATCATCCCAAGCGGTTCATCCACGACCCGGCCAATAGGTTGGGAAAATTGCACAGGCACATCCCACCGCAGGAACAGCCCATCCGGGCCAACAAGCATGATCCCGAGCATCCTAGGCGTGATCCCGAGCATTACGGGCAGTTTTCTACCCAAGCTAGAAGACTAATGGAAAGTGCAAGCTATTTCCTAATCCAATTAGGAAACCCCCACAATTAATGACAATCTATAACAATTGGATTATATTTCCTTATCTATGTACGAGTAGGTCTCTTACATCTATAAAAGAGACCTCTCACCCCCCATTGAAGGGGCCGCCAACTTCTCAGTCTACACAGCACCTCTATGAAATTCACCATAATATGCATACACCCGGCTGGCATTACTGGTAGTGCCGCCCCTCTTTTTTGGCTCACCAGGCCCGCCGGTGATCTGCTAGTGAACGTGCTCAGACACACACGTGGACGTAGGTACCTTCATTAACAGGGCCGAACCATATACAAAAAATAGTCTCTCACTCTCTCTCTCTCTCTCCCCTTAAACTGCTCTACTTTATTCTTACCAAATTCTGGCATCATCAAATACGTTATAAAAGTGACATAAATATTTGATAAAAGTGACATAAATGTGTAATTAGTTATGTCAATTTTTTAAAAATGACATAAATGTTTTAAATAATACTGATTCAATACCACCCTGTAAAAACAATATATATACCACCCTGTACATACAATACCACCCTGTACAAAATTAAATCCAACTCAATGATCTATTTTAACTACTAAATTTCATCGATTCATCTCAATATCAACAAATTAATTGGAATGAACAAAAAAAAATATACAATCGATCCGAGTCAAGTGCTAAACTAATAACATATACATATTACATATTCATCAAAAAGTACTAACAAAACTATGAAAGCAACAAAAAAAATTAGCCCAACAAAAAAAGTGGTTTGCTTGTTAGAACTTTCCATCAAAATGTGAAACTTTGTACCTACAAAAAAGAAAAAGCTTTCATTAATTCGTTGTATATACAAAATAATAAAAGTGTAAAACTACATACGTTTAGGGGTTTTGAGAGACCAAAATGTGCTCGGGGACTTGGAATGATGAAAGAGTCAATTTTTCGCATTATTTGTTAACCATGATTCCGTTATGCATTCCGTTTGTTCCCACAAGTCTCTTTAGGCATGTTTGAGGTATGAATAAGGTTTCATGGTATTCGGATACACGCTTTACCGTTTCACTACTCAAAACATTAAAAACTAAGTTTTTTCAAGTCTAAGTGATGAAAAAGTCATTTTTTTTTTTTGCATTATTTGTGAACCGTGATTCCGTTATGCATTCGGTTAGTTCTCATAAGTTTCTTTAGGCATGTTTAAGGCGTGAGTAAGGTTTTGTGGCATTTGGCTAAGCGGTTTACTGTTTCACTACTCAAAACCTCAAAACTAAGTTTTTTCAAGTCTAAGTGATGAAAAATCCATTTTTTTACATTATTTGTGAACCGTGATTCTGATGTGCATTTGGTTAGTTCCCACAAGTTTTTTAGGCATGTTTGAGGTATGAGTAAGCTTTCGTGACATTTGCTTAAGCGGTTTACAGTTTCAACCCTCAAAACCCCCAAAACTAAGTTTTTTCAAGACTAAGTGATGAAAAAGTCATTTTTTTTGCATTATTTGTGAACCGTGATTTTGTTATGCATTCGGTTAGTTCTCATAAGTTTATTTAAGCATGTTTGAGGGGTGAGTAAGATTCCATGGTATTCGGATACATGCTTTACCGTTTCACTACTCAAAACCTCAAAAACTAAGTTTTTAAAAGTCTAAGTGATGAAAAAGTCATTTTTTCACATTATTTGTTAACTATGATTCCGTTAGTTCCCACAAGTTTATTTAGGCATGTTTGAGATGCAAGTAAGGTTTCATGGTGTTCGAATAAGCAAATTATAGTTTCACTACTCAAAACCTCAAAAACTAAGTTTTTTCAAGTTTAAGTGATGAAAAAGTCATTTTTTCGCATTATTTGTTAACTGTGATTTCGTTATGTATTCTGTTAGTTCCCATAAGTTTATTTAGGCATGTTTGAGATGCGAGTAAGGTTTCATGGCATTCGGATACAGGCTTTACCGTTTCACTACTCAAAAACTAAGTTTTTTTTATGTCTAAGTGATGAAAAAGTCATTTTTTCGCATTATTTGTTAACTGTGATTCCATTATGCATTCCATTAGTTTCCACAAGTTTCTTTTGGCATGTTTGAGGTGTGAGTAAGGTTTCGTGATGTTTTGTTTAGTGGTTTATAGTTTCAACCCTCAAAACCCCAAAACTACATTTTTTCAAAGCCTAAGTGATGAAAGAGTTATTGTTTCGCATTATTTGTTAACCATGATTCCGTTATGCATTCCGTTAGTTTCCACAAGTTTCTTTAGGCATATTTGAGGTGTGAGTAAGGTTTCATGACATTTGGTTAAGCGCTTTATAGTTTCAACCCTCAAAACCCCCAAAACTAAGTTTTTTCAAGACTAAGTGATGAAAAAGTCATTTTTTTGCATTATTTGTGAATCGTGATTCCGTTATGCATTCGGTTAGCTCTCACAAATTTATTTAGGCATGTATGAGGTACGAGTAAGGTTTTGTGGTATTCGGATTCACGTTTTACCGTTTCACTACTCAAAAACTATGTTTTTTTAAGTCTAAGTGGTGAAAATGTCATTGTTTTTGCATTATTTGTTAAGCGTGATTCCATCAGGCATTCCGTTAGTTCCCACAAGTTTCTTTAGGTATGTTTGAGGTGTGAGTAAGGTTTTGTGACATTTTATTTAGTGGTTTATAGTTTCAACCCTCAAAACCCCAAAACTAAGTTTTTTCAAAGCCTAAGTGATGAAAGAGTCATTTTTTTAACATTTTTTGTGAACCGTGATTCCTTCATGCATTCCATTAGTTCCCACAAGTTTCATTAGGCATGTTTGTGGTGTGAGTAATGTTTCTTGGTGTTTAGTTAAGCGGTTTACAGTTTCAACCCTCAAAACCCCCAAAACTAAGTTTTTTCAAGCCTAAGTGATAAAAAAAAAGTCATTTTTTTGCATTATTTGTGAACCATGATTCCGTTATGCATTTGGTTAGTTCCCATATGTTTCTTTAGGAATGTTTGGGGTTTGAGTAAGGTTTTATGCGTTTGGTTAGTGATTTACAGTTGCAACCCTCAAAACCCCCAAAACTAAGTTTTTACAAGCCTAAGTAGCAAAGAATTGAATCTACTCAATGGGCCATAAAGTTAAACAAATCCACAAATATTAAGGTAG
Source organism: Hydrangea macrophylla (assembly GCA_033977485.1). Taxonomy (NCBI): domain Eukaryota; kingdom Viridiplantae; phylum Streptophyta; class Magnoliopsida; order Cornales; family Hydrangeaceae; genus Hydrangea; species Hydrangea macrophylla. The sequence goes on from CM066985.1 coordinate 51,814,553, forward strand.
TGTTCTTCTATTAAACAACATATGAGAATACTAAGCTCAAGGCCAAGAACTAACCACTTGAAATGTCACTAGAAAATTGCAATAACTATTCACAACTAAAACACTCCAAACTTGCAATAGCAAAGCGGGGTTCGAAAATTTAAATAATAGAAAAAGCAACTTTGGACATAAAAAGATGGAAAAATGACTTGGAGACCACTAGGAATGACACAGATTGCAAGTTAGACGCAAATCGATGGAACACTAGTTATTTGAATGAATATAAGAGTAAAGCCAAGATGCATGTTTATTGTGATATAAGCAAGTTAATTACCTATGCTTTCATTCGGGTATATATTCCACAACGAAATCTGTGAACTTAGTCCGTACTTCATTGATATCATCAAGTGTGTGCTAAACAGAAAAAAGCACGTAAAAGGGGTTCAAACAGTCAATGCACATTTTTCACGTGCACGTACACAAGAAGGTATACAAAACAGTGTGCTAAATATTGCACAAACTATGAAAACTGAAGCATAGACATTTTAATGCATTTTAAGTCATATGTCCCGAAAAAAGCACACACCAAAGTTCTGAAAATTAGTGTGCACGGAGAGGGTCTCATATGCGCGTGTTGTGCACGTGCTGCCCGAGCACGGCTTCGTGCCGTGGAACATGCCGGGGATGTTTTGGGAGCTGTGGCTTGTGCTTGTAATGCACGATTAGGCATATGACTATATTTTAACACATATGCCCGAAAAAAAGCATATAAAAGGGGTTCAAATAGTCAATGCACATTTTTCACGTGCACATACACAAGAAGGTATAAAAACAGCATGCTAAACAGTGCACAAACTATGAAAACTAAAGCATAGACTTTTTAATGCATTTTAAGTCCCCGGAAAAAATCACACGCCAAAGTTCTGAAAATTAGTGTGCACAGAGAGGGTCTCATATGCGCGTGTCGTGCATGTGCTGCCCGAGCGCGGCCACATGTATTTGGTGGGTCCTTACCCCTTCCACAAATCTCGTATATATCTTCCCTGTAGGGTCTCTTCTATTTTCTCTCACAATAACAATTAATAGTGGTGGGATCTCCTATGCTCGTTCTTCTACTTTTCATAGCTCTCTCTCTCTCTCTCTCCCTCCCTCCTGTCACACTTAGACTAAATTTTTTTTCTTCTCAAAGACTAGATTGAATTGCTAATTCTTTTCAGGCCTCAAACTTCTGCACAAAGTCACAAACAATGATCTCTACAAACCTAGTCACCTCTGATCTCATCACCTATATAAACCAAGGCAAGTTAATATGCTTCACATTCACACACACACATGTCCCAAGCATATATACATACATTTTATATATACATACATTTTATATGTCACATTCTCTCTTTCTCTTTCTCTCTCTCTAAACTACAAATGTCCCAAGCATATATACATACATTTTATACATATATGTTATAAATTTGTTTCTAGTACTAATTAATATGTTCCCAAGATCGATCTTTACAACTGTTTAATCTTCATGGATGGGTTCTACATTAATGAAGCAAACAACCAACGTCCTAGCTCCTTATCCAAAAGCTGTACTATTGCATTTATTGGGGTAAGAATCTCTAAATGTCTTTATTAAAGACATGCACATGTTTGGATTTGATTAATTAATGGCTCCAAAGAAAAAATGAAGGAAAGATAATGGCATAACTTGGGATCATTGTATAAGAGTGAATGAGAATAGGATGAATCTCAAGTGTAATTATTGTGGAAAGTCTTTTTGGGGTGAGGTGATTAGAATGAAGCATCACTTAGCATGCACCTACTCTAATGTTGCGCAATGCACCCAAGTAGCCCAAGAAGTGAAAATGTTGTTTCAAGGTAATTTAAAGGAGTTGGAGGAAATTAATTTTGGAGGTAATGGGGATAAAATAGATGAATGCTTTGAAGAATTTAACAATGAGAGTAAAAAATAGGGGAACCATGGATGCATTTGTTTTAAAAGGTAAGTTAAAAGGAAACACAAACACTGGTACTCAAAAGACTTTAAATGAGATGCTTAAAGATAGGCAACCCGTTGTTAGAGACATTTGTAGATTTTTATACAGGAATGCTTTAGCATTTAATTTGGTTAAAAGTCTGTTGGTTTTGAAAATGATAAAATCGGTTTGTGAACACGGTAAAGGGTTGAAACCTCCAACCTATCATGAAGCAAGAGTCACATATTTAAAAAAAGGAAGTTGATAGTGTCTATGAAAGCTTGGAAAAGTACAAAAGTGAATGGAAGAGGATCGGGTGTACAGTGATGTCAGATGGGTGGACCGATGGAAAGAGCCGGTTACTTACAAACTTTCTTGTCAATAGTCCAAGTGGTATGGTGTTTATTAAATCTATTGACACTTCTGATGTCATAAGAGATGCAAACAAATTGTTTGAATTGCTTGATGATTTAGTAGAAGAGATTGGGGAGGAAAATGTTGTTCAAGAGGTGACTGATAGTGCCGCGGCTTATGTAGCTGCCGGTAGATTGCTAGAAGAAAAGTAAAAGAATTTGTTTTGGTCCCCATGTGCGGCCCATTGTATTAATTTGGTTCTTAGCGATATTGGTTACATCCCGGCCTTCTTTGATACCCTATACAAGGCACGAAGGATTACAATTTACATCTATCGGCATACTTGGGTCTTGAATTTGTTTCGAAAGCATTCTAAGAATAGGGAATTGATAAGACCGGTGGTGACTAGATTTGCCATGAGTTTTCTTACTTTGAAGAGTATTATGGAAGCAAGACTACCTCTTTGGTCTATGTTTGCATTAGAAGAGTGGGCTAAGAGTTCTTATGCTAAAAAGGATGAAGCTGTGAATCTATCACACTATGTTTTAGGGGACCAAAGATTTTGGAAAGCAATTAAATATTATTTAAAATGTGTGCTTTCGCTAGTGAAAGTTCTAAGACTAGTAGATGGTGATGCAACCCCGGTAAAGGGATATATTTATAAGGCTATGGATAGGGCAAAAAAATAAAGTAAGAAGAATTTGAACAATGTGGAGTCGAGATATAATGTAATACCCTGTATTTTTGTAATATATTATGTGAATAAGGCCTTGTATGTTTTTTTTAATACTTGTATGAGCTTGGCCTTACCATTGGTATATTTTGGATACCAATCGATTAGCAAGTATACTAATCAATTGGAGGTAGCTAGGCAGATTCTTTTGCTCTGGCTGGGGTTTGTCCATGTGAACACTTATCCCTCTATTTATATCTGGTCGCATAAGCAAGGATTGTTGAGCACCACGAGGAGGCTACTATAGAGCGCCTACTCAGGGACAACAAGGACAGCAAGGACAGGTTAGGGTGAATGCCATCATCCCTGACAATGCAGGGTATAATGCTGAGGAGCATCAGAACTTAGAAGGTACACTCATTTTATTTCACAGTCAAGTTAGAGCTTTGTTTGATATCAGTGCTGCCTATTCCTTCATATCTATTAAGATGGTGCGTGATTTAGGTTTGGTACCCCTAGCACTCAAGCCGACTCTGAATGCCATTTCGCCCTTGGGAGTATTTGTTAAGTTAGGTAAGGTTGTGCAAGGATTGTCCGTTGACACTAGAGGATAGAAATCTCCCGGCAGACTTGATAGTCTTGTCAATGTTTGAGTTCGACGTGATCCTAGGAATGGATTGGCATACCAAGTATGGTGCCAACCTGAATTGTGTGAGTCAGACCATGGTTTTTTTGACGGTTGGTTATTCGCAGATTAGATTTCAGTGCCAACCGTTGAGCGACATGTTTATCATGAGCTGCTTAGCCATGATTAAGACTTCAAGTACGGAGCTTACTATCAACCAGATCCCCGTTATCCAAGATTTTGAAGATGTATTCTGAAGTATCTCAGGACTTCCACCGAAGAGAGAGAGATAGACTTCTGTATTGAGTTAGCACTCAGAACGGTGTTGATTTCCATGACCCCGTACTGGATGGCGCCAACTGAAATGCTAGAATTAAAGAAGCAAGTTCAGGAACTCGAAGATTTAGGCTTCATTCGCCCGAGTATGTCACCTTGGGGAGCACCAGTTCTATTTATGAAAAAGAAGGACGGAGAGCTACGACTCTATATCGACTATAGGGAACTTAATAAGGCCTGGATCAAGAATAGATATCCACTTCCTCGGATAGACGACTTGTTCGATCAATTACAAGGATCAAGGATATTCTCAAAGATTGATTTGCGTTCAGGTTACCACCAATTGCTAGTTCGACCGGAAGATATACCAAAGACTACCTTTAGAATAAGGTATGGGCACTACGAGTTTCTAGTGATGTCTTTTGAATTGACCAATGCCCCGACAGTATTCATGGACCTAATAAATAGAGTATTCAGACCCTATCTGGATCGATTCGTTATAGTATTCATCGATGACATTCTGATTTATTCGAAGATGGGAAAAGAGCATAAGAAGCATCTACAGATTGCTGTACCGACTCTCAGAAACAATAGTCTATATGCGTAATTTAGCACGTGTGAATTCTGGTTTCAGGAAGTCAAGTTCTTGGGACATGTGATATCACATGATGGAATTTCTATAGACTCATCTAAGATCAATGTAGTCTTGAGCTAGAATAGACCAAGTAATGCGACTGAAGTTAGGAGTTTTCTTGGATTGGCTGGATATTATCGAAGATTCGTGGAAAGATTCTCCAAGAACGCAGGACAGTTGATAAACCTGACTAGGAAGGAGATGAAGTATGAATGGACCGTTAAACATGAGGATCCATTTTTGGAATTGAAAGAGAGACTAACCTCAGTACCCATGCTTGCGATACCCAAGAGTGGTGAATAATTCATAATCTACAGTGATGCATCACACCAAGGACTTGGTTGTGTGCTAATGCAAGATGGAAACGTTATTGCATACGGATCGAGACAATTGAAGTCGCATGAGAAGAACTATTCGACGCATGACTTGAAACTAGCTGCAATCGTGTTCGCCCTGAAGATTTGGAGAGATTATTTTATGGAGAAAAGTTCGACTTGTTCTCGGATCACAAGAGTTTAAGGTACCTATTCTCTCAGAAGGAGTTGAACATGCGACAATGAAGATGGATGGAACTACTCAAGGACTATGATTTTTCTTTGCAATACCATCAGGGTAAAGCAAATGTTGTAGCCGATGCTCGTAGCCGAAGGCCACGCCTTTTGGTTGCTTCGATTTTGATTAGACAATGGCGAGCATTGAAGATGTTAGCCGATTCAACCTTCGACTAGTGGAATTAGGAGGAGGACAACACCTTAGATGTCTTGTAGTGCAACCGACTCTCATCAGCCGCATCTTGGAAGCTCAACATTCAAACGAGGATTCAAAGTTATGGTTTGCTAAGATGTCCGCAAAGGAACCAGAGATATGGAGTATTAGTACGGACGGAGCACTGAGATGCAAAGGTAGACTCTGTGTGCCAAATGGCGATGGTCTCAGGAAGAATATTTTTGACAAAGCACACAAGTCAAGGATGAATATCCACCCAGGAGGAAACAAGATGTATAAGGACTTGAAGAGAAACTTCTGGTGGGAAGGAATGAAGCGAGAAGTGGCCAAGTATGTATCGCAATGTCTTGTTTGCAAACAAGTAAAGGCAGAGCATCAGAAACCACCAAGACTTCTACAGTCGCTACCAATTCCCCTATGGAAATGGGAACACATCACCATGGATTTCGTGGTAGGTTTACCTAAGTCTCAGCAAAACCACGACGCTATTTGGGTAATAGTGGATCGACTCATCAAGTTAGCGCATTTCATCTCCTACAGCATGATGTACCCAGTTGAAAGATTGAGCCGGATGTATCTACAGCAAGTTGTGCGACTGCACGGTGCACCTGTCTTAATAGTTTTAGATCGAGATTCACGTTTCATCGTAGAATTCTAGAAGAGCCTTCAGACAGCAATGGGAACTTCATTGAATTTGAGTTCAGCCTTTCATCCATAGATAGACGGTAAAACAGAATGAGTTAATCAAGTGATGGAGGATATGTTATGAGCCAGTGTCATTGAATTCGAGAGTTCATGGGAGACTCATCTACCTTTGATCGAGTTTACCTACAACAACAGCTACCATACGAGCATAGGGATGGCACCGTTTGAAGTTTTGTATGGAAGACCTTACCGATCACTGCTATGTTGGGCCGAAGTCAGAGATACTCAACTGCTTGAGCCTGAGATGATTTGAGAAACCAACGAGAAGATCTAGATTGTACGAGAGAAGATGAAGATAGCTCAATCCAAACACAAGAGCTACGCCGGCAAGCGACGGAAAGATCTAGAGTTTGTAGTTGGAGATCATGTACTACTCAAAGTCTCGCCAATTCGAGGTATCGTTAGATTCAGACAGAAGAGAGGCAAGTTGTCGCTGCGATTCATTAGACCGTTCGAGATCCTAGAACGTGTTGGGAAGGTTGCTTATCGACTTGCGTTGCCGCCAAAGATGTCAGAGGTGCACAACATTTTCCACATCAGCATGTTGAGGAAGTGTGTCCACAACCCGCGCATGAGATCAATTTTGAAGATATCAAGGTGAACGAGAACGTGACATTCAACAAAGGACCAGTGCGTATTCTAGACCGAGGAGTGAAGAAGCTCAAAAACAAGGATATTCCGCTAGTGAAGATTCAGTGGAAGCACCACGACGAGGGAGAAGCTTCATGGGAACTGGAATCAGAGATGCGAGAAAAGTTATCGTTCTTGTTTTGAACCCTGCTTATTTCGGATTTCGGGGACGAAATCTTTAATGAGTGGTGGATTATGTAATACCCTGTATTTCTATAATATATTATGTGAATAAGACCTTGTATATTTCTTTTAATACTTATATGAGCTTGGGCTTACCATTGGTATATTTTGGATACCAATCGATTGGCAAGTATACCAATCGATTGGGTTATCTTGGATACCAATCAATTGGCATTAATGCCAATCGATTGGAGGCATCTGGGAAGATTCTTTTGCTCTGGCTGTCCACGTGAACACTTATCCCTCTATATATATCAGCTCATTTCTGCATGGTTGGGGGTTCCAGAATTGGTTTTAGAGAGAGTGTATGTTTTGTATGTGTATTTTATATATATATACACTCATATATATACATACACATATATACAATCATACACTCACACACACACACAAATGGACAGAGAAGAGGAGAAGAAGAAGACCAGAAGGAAGAAGAAGGAGTGAAAGAGAAGAAGAAAGAGAGAGAGAGAGAAGCCATTGAAGCTTCCAAGCTTTAAACACACACACCCAAACACCCCCTTGTGACCTAAGGTGAGTTTTAAACTCACTTGGTAACTTTATATTGATGTTAGAATGTGTTTAAATGAAGAAATGGAGAAGAAATCATATATTTCCTGTTTTGTATATGTTGGATAGTAATCACTGTGAAGAAGACGAAGTCCCAATCGATTGGGACTTTCCCAATCGATTGCCATCATTTAGATCCCAATCGATTGCCATGGTAGATTTACCAATCGATTACCAAAGTTAGCAATCGATTGGCATGGATTGTGATCCAATCGATTGGACTTTATACCAATCAATTGTTACTATTTTTATAGCAATCGATTGGACCCCTGTCCTAATTGATTGGTAGTTGTAGAATACTATTTTAGTTGTTTTGTTTATATAATAACTGTTTAGTTGTTCAATTACTGTTCAATATTCCCAGTATGCTTTATTGCTGTAATACAGACGCGATAATGAGTTATTTCGGCATAGGATCGTAGTAATGACGAGATTAATGGATAATGTTTATGACGTTAGATACCGTAATAGTTGTGAATCCTTTGGAGTTAAACGTTCATTTCTTTCAGAGTAGTCAGGCCACATTGGGATTATCATGTGTCGGTGATAGAGTTGAACTTAAGTAGGTTTGCTAAGATTCAGGAATCTTGCGTGGGCAGGCTTTGGTTGATCATATGTTCTTAAAAGCGGTAGACAGACGAAGGTGTCTATGACTTACGGTGAACCGGACCAATAGCCGTAAGATAGCCAGATGATCTAATCATATGTTCTTAAAAGCAATAGACAGACGAGGGTGTCTACGACTGCGGTGGACCGTGATCACTGGTAGACATCGCTAAGTCGTGGCATAGAATGATGTACTATTGGTTAAAAGCGTTATATCCCTGTAATGTAGTGAATTGTGCATATGTTCTTAAAAGCTGGGGATGGACTGACGTGGTATCCATGACATACGGTGAACTGTGCACATGTTCTTAAAAGAATTGGATGGAGCAATGGTGTATTTATAGAGTTCAACTACTGTCGAGTTTGTTTCCCCCATCAGAATGCATTGTCGGTCTTAAAATGAATAGGATGTTAGTAATCGGATCACCGGTTTGATTAAAGGAGTTACCCTCATTGAATTTAATGGTTATCATTTATAACTTGTTATAATTTCAATAGTTGATACCCTGTTAGTATTTAACTCACTCGGCTTTCATTAAGCTAACGGCGATTATGCCGCTGGACATTTCTACGTTCCAGCGCACCCTAGTTATGACTATACAGGTGAAGGGCCTACAGGAGAAGACTACTATGCCGATGATGACGTCCTCGTGGAGGATTTCCCCGACGGAGGCCAGACTAAAGAGGACTACTACGCCAAGGACTACCTTTACGCCAATTGAAGATTCGGCTAGATAGTAGTTTAATTATCTTTATTGTTTTTAGAACCCTTTTGTAGTCAGGTATATGTTGCCTTGACATTTGTACTTCTGCTGTGTTATATTTGATTTGAGACTCTAATGTGTAATAGTTAGTAACTGTGGACACGCGGGATTCCACCTCTTGCTTGTTTTTGTTTGAAAGTTGATTTTGAAAAGAGGGAGAAAAGGTCCATTGAAAATAGATACAGAGTCGCCACTTGGTGTTTAAGGAACCAAGAAACTTAATTTTGACTTACCCAAATGGATAAAGGGCACCGGCCCTTCATAACCAAAGAACTTGGCTCGTGGTTTTGGTACGAGAGAGGAAGGAGCCTTTGTCGCGACTAAAACACCCTCAACTCGCCCCGTCTTTCAACGGGCCTCAATTAGCATCCAAATAATCATCTTATACTATGTATGGTTTGACAATTAATACTATGATAGGTATATTACATCACATAAGAATCTTGAAACAGAAGATCAAAAGATAAGATATCATTCATAAGATCTAAGCCAAATATCACACAATGCAAAGTGAAAGATCACACAAATAAACCTAGGAAAAATCATCTAATCATATATCAAATAGTCAAGACTTCCTAATCTAAAGGGGGACATGAATTGTTATTGAAGCAAATAATCAAAGAAATCAAAATATGCTTAGCAAGCTATTATGATGCATGTTAATCTTTGAGAAAAAAGATTTCTCAATCCTCGGGACGGATGAGAAAGGAAGACTAGATCGAGGGAAACATGAACGTATTGATCAAGTTCATTCCTTATAATCTTCTTAGATTAGGACTCACAAAAGCCCCAAATCTTTGCATGGATGCAATGTATGTGTCTAGAATGTGCCAAGGTTGTAGTGTGCTTTGTGTTCATGGATTCCTAGAATGACTTAGAAGTCTAGAATGTGTATGAATGAATAAAGGAAATCATCATGGGAGGTGTACAAATTTAGTATGAACTACTTCCTAAGACATGAACTAATTTGGAGTGCATGTAAGTATCAAATCAAAGGGAAAAAGTAAAAGTGTGCTTGCTGTGAATAGTAAACAGAACAGTAATATGATCTTCTGAAAATTGAAAAGAGGGGCTAGGAATATTTTCAATGCATATTTTTTTACGAAGATCTTCCTTATTGTGTCTAGAACATAACCCAAAAAGCCAATCTTTAATAACAATTACAGATTGAGAGAAATCATATAAAAAATAGAGGTTATTCAGAAACAGAGTCCGTACTATCGACTGAAATGTCAAAAAATCTTAGAAAATAAAAACAAATGATCTAGAGGCCCATTTTATACAGAAAGTTCCCTAAGACATTGAAGTGCAAGGGAAAAATAAGTTAGGACAATGCTTTTTGGAAAATTGTTCTGTAAAACAAGTTGAAAGTAGACCAAGTTATTGTGACAGCAAAAATAGAATATTTGGAGAAAATGTTTGGGTCCAAATGGACCATTTTCAAGTATTTCCAAGTCAAACCAAATATCATGGGTGTTCTCTAATGAGTTAGGAAGACTCTCCGAGTGGACTTGTATCCATACATTGAGTATTGAGTTCTAGAGAAATCTTTGAACTCAGATCACTCACTGTTTTGACTCACTGTTTTGAAGATTTTGGGAAAACAAGGTTTATCTCTTGAAATCAAAGTGAGGGTTTTAAGAAGGGGGTTTTGAAATAGAAGTTTTGAAAGCATATTTTCAATACTCAATGAAGGTTATAGCCACTAAAAATGTCAACATCTAACTCATCATCAAGAACCTCCAAGATTGTTGGAGAGATTTATTTTCATTTGAACATAACTTCAAGGATACCTTGGAGGTATTGAAGTTATAATCATAATCTATCAAACATGTTTTTGAGGTCAAGAGCTACTATCCATAAGGATTCACTTACCTCAAACTTCATGTCATCATTTAGATGATGATGTACTAGTAAGTAAATAAAGAAAATAAAAAAGAAATGAGGTAAGAAGAGATGAACATAATATGAACAAGCAAGTAAATAACAATCAATAGATGATAATCAATGTGATATTGTACTTGTAGCTTGGTGTTTCACTCATAGATGTTGACATTTGGACACGGAAGTAGCTTCCTAACTCAAAAATGCGTAGAGAAATGGTGATTGGGTGTATTGATGATGAAATATCTAGAAGAATGGTGGAGGAAAACAAGATTGGAACTCACTTTCTATAGAAAAATAGTAGGAGGAAGCTCCTTTCTCACTTCTAAATCTATCTCTATTTCTCTTTCTCTCTACAACTTCTATGGACTTTTCACTTGGCCCCCCCAAAATGAAGAGCAATGGGGGGTTTATATAGGCTAATTTGGGGTGGTTTTGGGGTTTTAGAAGTGTTCCCATTGGCTCCAAACATTTGAAAACATAGAACTACGTCGTTTTGGTTTTTAATTAATCAAAATGGGACCCCAAAAATAATTGCAAAAACATACTGTTCTGGAGGAGAGTGCCACAGCGGCAGTGGGCCAGTGCCGCGGCGAGACTGCTTCTCAATCGCCTGGACAATCCTGTTTAGGCCCCCAGAGGTTCCGGTATTCGCGAAAAGGCCCTATTTCGTCCGAAATTCACAGAAAATGCATACGAACTCCAAATTGAGGTTGTGATATATCGTTGGAAAGGTAATGGAGTCTATTTTACATAAAAAATAATTCGGGGATAGGTCACTTTGAAAAGTTTTGCGGTATTTGCGATAAAAGCTGATTTGATCGCCTTTTTTGCCTTTGAAAATTCATAATAAACTCGTTTTAAATCCAAAAGTTATGTGCGATATACCGTTGGAAAGCTATTGACCTCTAGTATCCATTAAAAATATTTGAAAATTGTTACGGTGCTCCGGTTCTAAAGTCAAATTTTGGTCAAACTGGTCAAACTTGGAATTCCCGGGAAGTTCTGGAAACCTCTAGGAGCTCCCAGGAGCTGACGTTTTCGCTCGATTTTCTTTTAAAACTCATTTTAATACTTTCCACATGATCTAGAATGATCTCGGAGAATTTGGACGATTTTGGTCAAACTTGGTCAAACCTTGGTCAAACCTGGTCAACGGGGACTTTCCGGGAACTTCCGGGTCTTTCGGGGGTCTCTCGGAGCTGACGATTCATCTGCTTTTACTTAAAAACTCATTTTCTTACTTTTCTTATGACATAGCATGTTTCCAAAACTTTTGGTCCAAATTTGGGAGCTTTTGGGCTTTCAGGGGCATTTTGGTCATTCTGAGGATTTTGAGAAATAGAACTAACTTCCAGGAGTCTTTTTGAGTCTTTTTCGATCATTGTGAATCACCAAGCTATGGGTCTCCTAAATCTGATAGACGACAAAATGGGGTGTCTAGAGTAACTTCTGTTGACTTTAACTTATGTTGTAACCAGAACTTGGATTTCATTCCTGTTACCTTTTCTGTTGCTTAGTACTGCGTGGTGTGGACAATCATGTGACTTCACCAGTTGCTGCCTTTGGACCCAAAAAGGAAATTTATTTTTCTCTATTTTTGCCGTTCCAGGGCGTTACATATAAATTTACAAGTAAGTTTCTCTTATGTAGGATACTTATATAGTATATAAATCTATATATTATTTGTAAATTTCAAATTGTTTGATAACTTATACTTTACTTGAATTTAAGATTTCATTATGGTTAAAGTTTTTAAGAGGATTTAGAACTAAAGATGGGGTTGTTTAGAACCATTGAGAGAATGTATCCCGATGTGGAAACAAGAGTCCTAATTGATTCACAACTTGAGAAGTTCAAGAGAGCCGATGGCTTGTTTGGAATGAGCATGGCGGTCGTGATAAGAGACAAAAAACAACTCGGTAATCTCTATTTATAAATTTACAAGTTACAAGTTACAATGATTAACATTTTTAAAAATCAAATTTCTTCTACTTTCTAATTGTAGCTTTGTGGTGGGAGAATTATGGGGAAGAGTGGAAAGAGCTCCAAAGGCTTGCAATACGGGTGCTAAGCCTTACTTGTAGTGCCACCGGTTGTGAAAGAAATTGGAGTACATTTGAGCATGTCCACTCTAAGAAAAGGAACCGTTTGGAGCAACAACAGTTGAATGCTTTGGTATTTGTAAAGTACAACATTCAACTTGAGTTGAGATATGCACAACGACAACAAAAAGGGGAGGATTTGTATGATCCAATTTGTTTGTCGGATATTGAATCGGATGATGAATGGATCACCGAAAGTAAAGATGCATGTATAGTTGATGATAGAGCATAGATGGATATTGAAGAATGCTTCACAATTGATGAAGGTCCAAGTAACCATAGGAGAAAGATATGTATTATATATATATATATTCTAACTTCTTTATATTAAGATCAAGTGAAAGATTTTCTTAAGAAAATTAGTTATATCATATTATTACATTAAGTGTTTGTTTGTAATGATAATAGGACCAAGGAACTTGAATGCCTACAAATAAGGAAAAGACAAAGGAAAAGGGAAAGCAAAGGTAGATGAAGATGAAGATGTGGAAGAAGAAGATGAGGAAGAAAAAGAAGGAGAATGGGAAGAAGAAATGGAAGATGAGGAAGATGGAAACAATGACTATGACCTTGATCTCGACGATATTGAGTAACGATAGGCTAGCAACAATGATGTTGTGGACCTAGTGGTTTATTTTTTGCACACTTGATAGTTGATATAAACTTGATTTTGTGATGAATCTAATAATGAATTAATGGTTTAGTAAAGTATACTTCATTGCACTTATCTATTTGTTCTAAGTGGTATCCGAATGCACATTTCGTGTCATTAACGCAATTATGTGTCTTATATGTGCCTTATTAGATCTTTTGATTGTGCTTTTTTTCTTCTTTTTATTCTACAAAGTTTTCTATTAGTTTTCTAGGTTTTTCTTAATTTGTCACCGAATCTTACAATTCACGATTCGCGAATCCCTATTCGATACGCTTGTGACATTTCGATTCACGGTAAGATTCACAATTTGACAACTATGCTTAATACTATTGTGGTTATAACTTTATTTGGGTGTTATGTTTTTTGCATTTAAAAGCTAAATAAATTTGAGAAATAGGTTTTAGGTACCAAGAAATAAACAAATTATTTCATTCATCACAACTATAATTTTTAATCACAGTTGTAACGTTTGTTGAAATATGTAGAATATTAAAAAGTTCATTTAGCGACAGTTTACAAATTGTGACTACTCCTCTCGTGTCCGATTTAAAGGAAGCATTAGCCACGGTTTTGAGCCTGTTGCTAATACAACAAGCAATATCCACGGTTTCCTTAACCGTCGCATAAAATACAAGAATCCAACACTTTTGGTCAATTATTTACAACGGGTATAACCATTGCAAAAACCGTGGGTAAAACTATTTGCCACAGTTGGTAAGCCATGGTGTACCAATAACCACAACGGCAAATTCCACGGGTGGAAAAACCGTGGTAAAACAGTCGCGAAAGGCTTTACCCACGATTTTTACAACCTTTTGAGACGGTTTGCATGATCATTTTTGTTGTAGTGTATGCCCAAAAAAAACACATGCCAAAGTTTTGAAAATTAGTGTGCACGGAGAGGGTCTATTCTTGAAGTGTAATAGACTTGGCAAATGGGTAGTTATGGATGGATATGGATGGGTGGTCAACACAAAAAAAGTACTCGGCCCAACAAAAAAAGCTCACATAATAAGAAGATGAAATAAAGAGTCAAGTCATCATACAACACATGTATAATCTTCAAACATAGAGAGAAAGTAAGAACTCATAAAACGCCACCCTACAGGCATACTCGTTAAGGTTTATACCCTAAATAGCAAGTAAAACACATAAAACGCCACCCCACAGGTGTACTCGTACTAGCTTGGAGTAAGAAGGATCACTTGTATCTAGAAATGCCACCCCTCCACAAATATTGGATGCTCTCAGCCTATAAATGAAAGAAGGATAGCATTATAATAAATGTTGACACTCCAAACAGCAATTTTAAAACTTGAAAATCTAACCACAAAACTGAACCAACAAAAATGAAATAAATGCAAGCTGAGTTTTGCTTTGTAGAAATTTTAGATAGCAGTTTATAAGCTTTACACAAACACAAAAAAAAAAAAAAAAAAAAAAAAAAAAAAAAAAAAAACGACTCTTCTGAAAGTAATTATGTCTACAAAATAACTTAGCATATAAGTTGAAGCTGAATAAATAAGAGTTTGTAAGGCTTAAGACATATCAGTAATCATATATTTAGTTTATGCTGCTACCCATGCCATGGAAAAGGAGCATCAAATTTCTATAATTTCCCTGTAGTGACTTAATGAGAAAAAGACCTTAGCAAAGAGATCAAAGGGAGAAAAGGACACTATGGCTTGTAAATGCTTGCATATGGGTTTGGTCGTACATAAAGATGATTTTTTGCTATGTCATTTACAGGAAATGAAAAACAACTACAATAAAAATATAATTCCAGCATTGACAACTCAAGAACTAAAAACACTTACAGGCCGTATCCAAAAAGGCTAAAACACAGAACTACGAAGAAAATCAACAGAACGTAAAATTACAACCTATGGACATTTTCATCATCAATTCTTTACACAACATGAACATATCAGTTTTAGAATCACAAAAAAACTTGAAAACAACGGCTGAGCAACCTAAATCCTCCTAAAAATCCCAAAAACAAGCCAAAGCAAAATACAAGTTGGAAAATACCTCCAAGATCATCAATTGCGTTTATAACAACTTCTGAAACTAGTTGTCTTGAATACATGGACAACAATGTAAAAGAAAAATGTAAATCACAAATTTCAAACTGGTTTGATGAGTAATAAACTCAAAGTAACCATGGAAAAATATGGCGCTCTAAAAATATAAGTATCAAAACATGTTGATTATGCAACCATTGGAGAAAGATATAACTTGTATTATTAACATAGCAACACACACACGTAGAAAGTTCAAGTAATCATATTTGCACTATAGTTAACTTTATCTTATTAACCAAAGATATATGACTTTGCACTCTAGTTAGCTTCAGTTTCTATTGAGGAAGATCTGCCATTGGTTTCTAAATTCATCTCAGATGTCAATGTATCGCAATCACTCCCTCTCTGCCTTCTTTCTTGTTCAATGCTCATATCAAATCTAATATTAATTGCAGTCAATCTAAGTGTAAGTTTCTTTCATGTTTAGCTTTAAAAGTAGAGATACTTTTGGTTGAATATGAAACCGTAGACCATATTTATCAAATAACTAATTGAATGAATTTGTGCAAGCTGTGACTATGTAAGGTGATGATAATAACAAAAAATGAATGGTATTAACTTAATTGGTGTAATAGCTGAGAAACTACCCACTGGTTGCTGACAACTGTAATTTTTCCACTTTTCTTTTTGTTTATATAGCTGCTGAAGTGGTAGTGCTATAGCAGCAAGCTCATCTTTGATTGTTCCAAAACTATTATGAAGATACAAATCAAACCAAATCAAATCGTGATGAGCTAATGTTACAAACTAACTTTGAGAATGTTGTACAAGTATTGATGTTGTCTGTGAAGGCTTGTAGAAGGTTTACATTAAGTTCATTTGAAATTCCAAACCTCGAGTATTGACTAAAAACGAAAAGTAGCATTTATTTTAAGTTTTGTCGTTCATATACAACTTTGCATTGCATGTGAACTAAAGTAAGCATAAAATGAAATCTTATTCACATAATTACTTATTTTTATTTTATTCTATTTGAAAGTTGTACGGCGTGCATATCTAATTTGTACACTCTAATGTTGGAAAACAGATTCACTATTTTCTCAAGCTTGACTATTTAGATGACAAATCTTTTGGATATGCCTTGAAAAAAACCAATTGTTTCTGCTATGAAGATCCTAACAACATTTCGAGTTGGAGTTGGAGTTGCTGGGGTGTCCATAATTTTAGGAATCTATCTCTCAAGCAAGAAGTTTGAAAGGTGAACAAAAAATGTGATTCTTAGCATAATGAAATCATAGAAAATAGTCTGAATTTTATTCAATTGTTGCCTCCTCCTATTCACTGAAGGTTGAGCTTTCCAAATCTTCAAACTAATCTTCCACTAACTTTAGAAGGTGGGGGAAAAGGAACCTAGACCTGTGATCGACCTGGACACATAAAAGATTCCTGGCGTCACGAAAAATTTGAGATTCAAAAAGTAAAATAAGGGTGGGAAGGACACTCAAAGGAAGAGAACTTTGTAAAGTATTTTAACAGTAACTGTAATTCAAATCAAAACACACACAAATCATCACACAACACTCTTACACATTATAAGCAACCTACAGAGAATATACGTAAGACATTTAGTTATAATCCTGGCCATATAATTATACAGTAGCAAACAACTCTAATCAGCCATATCTTACATAGAGCTGTACTTCTTCTTTTTTGTTTTTTATTCTTCTCCTCTGCACTGAAGATAAGAAAAATGATTTTGTATATCTCATTAAAGGGAACTGAATACTATACACATCCGCCAAAAATTTTCCCTCTCTCTCTCTCTCTCTTTGTTTTTCTTTAATATTATTACATATATATGTGCATATATTAGCCTGATGACCTTTGACAACTCTATTGTGCAAGCTTTGTCTATTGTCTAATGGAGTTTGGCCCATGTAACATTATGGTTTTAGAAAACAAGCTGGATTCCCAAAAAGTTTAAACATCAAGAAAAACATTCGTCTAAACAACTTGAGAAACTAAGCTAAAATGTTCAAACTTGAAGAAAATCTAGGGCAAGGGCTCATGACTAGTGTTTAGATCCTCATTTATTTTCTTCGCTTCATATTGTTAGAATACATTGGTGTTGAAAATAAAAGTGTACTTAGTAGTTCCTTACCTCATAGGTAATTACATTTGATTGCTAAGTGTATTTTTCTCTTTATTGCAAATAAAACTACATCATGCAACCTATTTGAAATTACTTGACGTAGTTGACCACACAATAAGAAGAGGGTGAAATAAGTTGTAAAATTGACGGCAAAGTCTAAAATTGTGAAGTCCCTAATAATATTAAACTAAGTGTGTGCTATGTACTGTGCTAAAAAGGAAATAGGAATGCCACTTTTGCATTTCCTACACGATTGATCTCTTTAAATGTTCGTGCTAATTAAATGAGCTTATTATCAGTGGCGAGTCCACTTGTAGATTATGGCCCCTCGAAATTTTAAAAAATTTGTGGGATATATGTGATGATGCCAAAAATTAGTATATGAATAAAGAGAGATAGACGATAGAAATTTGTGCGTGGTTCGGCCCCATTAACTAGGTGACCTACGTCCACGAGTGCGTCGGAGCGCTTATACTAACCAATCACTGGTGGTCTTTGGTGAACCAACAAAATGGGCGACACTACCAGAGACCGACCGGGTATATGCATATGCGTATAGGTGTATTGAAATTCTGTGATCTTAGAATGCGACCCTCCTTTAATGTGGGCGATTGGTCCCTTTTATAAGTATAAGAGACCATTTTTACAAGGCAACTAGATCGATTTAGGAAACATGATCTAATTATAATGGATTTACATGAATTAAGGGAGTTTTCTAAGTGGTTTAGGAAACAACTTCCCCCTTCCTTTAGTCTCTATCGGAGATAGGAAACTGGCTAGAACCTTGTAGAACAGGCCATAGGGCTGGCCCAGGACTCGTCCACTAGGGGACGAGTCTGCTTCCAAGGCCCGAGCTGTGAGCCCAGACTGGGCAGTCATAGACCACTCAGCTCGGGATGGTTGAGTACCAAGCACCCACTTCGGATGATGTGGCATTTCCTTACTGAGGTGGCAGCAAGACTTTGACCGGATATTTTTGTATGTAACAGTTGCCCCCCATTTTCAAAGGTGATGTGATGCTTCATCAGATGAGGATTGAGAATTAGTAACCTCGGTAAAATGCTCGGGACCCTACTGGGAGGTTATCCAGAACCAGACCCGCGCCGCCCCTCCTGGTCAGCCAGGGCCCTAATCAAATTGCAGTGTCGGGGTCCCGGGGTCGGTTGTTGCCACATGTCAGGGGATGGCTAGTCTGGTCAAGGTCCAAAGAGGTCGGTGCTGGCGTAATCGAACAGTTGCATTATAACCAGACCATAATGTCATGCATTTAATGCATGCTCCTTTTGAGGTGATGCTTCATGTGCACGAGGAGACAGTTATTATGCGGTTTAGGCGGGAAAGTTTCCTGGCCATTGGATCTAATCTGATTTGGACCGTTCACGCCTTATATAAGGGACACTTGCTCATTTCTTTCATTCCTGCTGCCTTGAGACAGAGATTACCGAGCGGATTGAGAGAAAAAGCTCCTAGTCAAGCTTCCCGAGCTCTTTTCCTGCTTTAATTCTTGTAAGTCCTCACTTCTCCAGTTTCAATTCACTGTTCTCTTCCTTCTCCGCCCTTCCTTTTTTCTGTTTCCCGAGTGTAGCTGGAGAGAATGAATCCACTAGGGCTCACACGGGAGTGGGATTTCTTTCTCCTTTGGTTCATCTTCTTTATTAGCTCAGGTAATTCAACAGGGCAACTGAACTGATCGGGTTGTCCGGGGGTAGTCCTGGCTGAGTGTTACCTTACCCTGAAGACCTTGTATACCTTGCCTTTTAGGCTTGTTAGCTTGCCCCTGTTATACATCAGAGTTGGAGTCCCTGACCCTTATCTAGGTCACCGGCTATTTTCCCACCCAGTTACAGGGGCTTTAGAGATGTTCCACTCTGGCTTGACTCGTCTTCCCGGTCGGACGACGAGCAGTCGGGATTAGGGCTCCGGATACGAGTCTAGATCCACCTTCCGTGACCCCTTTTGACCAGCACAGTAGGGGTAGGATTCCCATTCGGGTGTCCGATGACAAGGCAGAACAGGAGGCCCCAGTAGCCTCCATCTCTCGGGGCTCAGGTGATAAGATATCGGAGGGCCCTAACCCCGAGGTAGCATTTTCTTATGAGTTCATTCCTTCCGTCTTGCGTACCCAGGAGCTTAGACTAATTGGGGACAGGTACGCCATTCCCGACCACTGCTCCCTGGCCTTTCCCTGGACTTGAAGTTTTGGCTGGGAAGTTATTGGGTCACCTAGTCAGCAGACAAGGAATTGAAGCCAACCTGGAGAAGATTCAAACAATTATCAACATGTGGTCACCCACGACCACCAAGGAAGTTCAAAGTTTGGCATGTCGGGTGGCAGCATTGAACAGATTCGTGTCCTGGCCAACCGACCGGTGCCTTCCATTCTTCAAGATCTTACACAAGGCCTTTGAGTGGTCGGAATAGTGTGAGGAGGCGGTCCCGGAGCTTAAGAAGTACCTGGTTTTACCCCCTCTGCTCTCAATACCCACTCCGAAGGAAGAATTATTTTTGTACTTGGCCGTATCACCCTCGGTAGTAAGCTAGGCATTGATCAGAGAGGAGCACAGGATACAGTACCCGGTCTACTAAAAAAGTTGAGCACTTCAGGGCACAGAAAGTCAGTATTCCCGCATAGAAAAGCTTGCCTTTGCACTTATTACTTCAGCTCAGAGACTCTGCCAGTACTTCTAGGCTTATACTATAGTCGTCATCACTGATCAGCCCTTGTACAGGATTTTGTGCAAGCCTAAGACGTACAGGAAACTCATGAAGTAGGCACTAGAATTGGAAGAGATTGAGCTTATTTACAAACCCCGAACAACGATCAAGGGGTAAGGAGTAGCAGATATTCTTGTTGAGTTCACTTATCTGGAAGATCCGGTCGAGGAGTTTAACCCGCTCGAGTTACCGCCCGAGCTGCAGCCTGATATACTGACCTGCATACTTTATACAGATGGGTCCTCTAATAAATAGGGTAGTGGGGCAGGAGTTATCCTGATCATGCCCGAGGCAATCCAGCTCAAATCTGCGCTCTGAATTGGGTTACAAGCGTCTAACAATGAAGTGGAGTGTGAAGCATTGTTTGTAGGGCAGCAACTGGCTACCTTGATGGGAGCCCGATAGATTAAGGTACATAGTGACTCTCAATTTGTGGTGAACCAGGTCCTATAGTAGTACAAAGCTTGAGAACATAGTATGGTGGCCTACCTAACCCTAGTCAGAAAGGTTACTAAGGAGCTAAAAGGGTTAGCCATTACCCAGATCTCAAGGGAAACAGAACGCACGAGCCGATCGGTTAGCTCGCTTAGCATCATCGTCAAAATTAGATCTTCAAGGAATCAGGGTGGAATACCTATACAAGCCCAGTGTGTCCATTCCACAAGGTATAGAGATAGACCTAATCGATGCAGGTCTTTATTGGATGGATCCAATAGCAACATTCCTCTCGTGCGGGCACCTACTGC
This sequence comes from Hydrangea macrophylla, assembly GCA_033977485.1. Taxonomy (NCBI): domain Eukaryota; kingdom Viridiplantae; phylum Streptophyta; class Magnoliopsida; order Cornales; family Hydrangeaceae; genus Hydrangea; species Hydrangea macrophylla. The sequence continues at coordinate 51,835,532 of CM066985.1, forward strand.
CCGAGAAGTTCGTAGCCCGACGAATCAAGTACCGGGCGGCAAGATACCACCTAACTAATGGAGTACTCTACAAAAGGGGATTCACTGTACCCTACCTTCGGTGCATCGACCCAACTCAAGCTAATGGTATTTTATAAGAAATTCACGAGGGAGTGTATGGAAGCCACATCGGAGGTCGGGCCTTGGCCGTTCGCTGTCATAAATGTCAAAGGTATACAGGTGTGATAAATTGACCAGCAGAAGCACAGACTCCTATCCTCAGTCCATGGTCGTTCGCCCAGTGGGGTATCGATATTATCAGACCAGTCCCTGTGGTAAAGGGTCAGGTCAAATCTGCAGTGATAGTAGTTGACTACTTCACCAATTGGTGAGAGGCCGAGCCATTGGCCACTATAATTGAGAAGAAGATAGAGACCTTGGTGGAAAGAAACATCCTTAGCTGGTTTGGGGTGCCCCGAGTACTGGTTAGCCATAATGGGTGACAGTTTGATTCCGGCTACGGAATCTCTAACCATTACTCCTCTCTCGAGCATCCTCAGGCCAATGGAAAAACTGAGGTAACTAATTGGACCATCTTATAATCCATCAAGAAGAGGCTTGAAATAGCCAAGGGGCTTTGGGCAGAAGAGCTTCCGAGCCTACTATGGGCCTACCGGACCACACCTCGGGAGGCTACAAGAGAAACCCCGTTCTCACTTACCTACGGCTATAAGGCAGTGGTCCCAACTGAGCTGGAATTCCAAACCTACCGAGTGGCAAAATTCAATGACTCGGGAAATGAACAAACCCTCGGAGGAGAGCTTGACTTAGTTGAAGAAAAGAGGGACCAGGCGTATCTCTGAATGGCAGCATACAAACAGAGTTTCTCGATACTTTAACAGCAATGTTAAGCATCGCAATTTCCAAGTGGAAGACCTCGTCCTCAAAGGAGTGAACCAATCCACAAAAAATCCAAGCCATGGGAATTTGGGGCCAAACTGGGAAGGACCCTATAAGGTTATCTGGGTTAACCGACTGGTAACATACTGGCTGCAGACGCTAGAAGGATAGGAACTATCACATTCTTGGAATGTGGAACATCTACGGAAGTACTTTCTATAGAGGCAGAGCCAACATTGATTAGAGGTGTTCATGTTTTCTTTGAATAAAGTTGTAGCTCTCTCCGAGTAGTTTTCTAAATTGAATAAAGATTTTCTTGCAATGAATGTCCCTTACCAAAGCTCTATGGCCCCAAAAGACCTCAGGATCACACCTAGGGCACACGAAAGACCTCGGAATCACGCCCAAAGCACACAAAAGTCCTCGGGATCACACCTAAGGCACACAACAGACCTCAGGATGATGCCCAAGGCATTAACTCTGCTTAGGCCCGTAACCTAAGATGGGGGCAAACCCCCTAGGTGGCCAGCAATAGAGGAGTCAAAGAACCCTAGAACTACCAATGTTCTAGGTCGGTTACCTACAGTCATCACCTCCATAGACACCCACCTTAGCAAAAGCTTGGGGGGCCGGTGGAAGTAATGAACTAAGACAGAAAATCAGACCAGGCACTCATATGACTTGGAATCAACTAAGTATAAACTCTTAAACATTCCTGAGTACGTACAATGCTCAGAGTTCACCTAGCGGGTAGTCACAAGACTTTGTTCCTACACTACCTTAGACAGGACATATAGACCTAAAATCTCCTAAATGACTCGGGAAATTTTAAGGCCTTACAAATCCCTGAAGATCAAGTGTTCCCTACCAGTCAGTTCTAAACTTTTTGCTAAGGCAGGGTTCCAATGGAGCTAACAACTGGTCGGACACGGGCAATCACAAACAAATGCAACCAAATAAGTACAAACAGCCATAGTATGTTTAAAAGTGACATTAAGGGGCCTTTTCATTACTGGTTGACAAAAGTACATCGTTTGGGGGACAATTGTAGAAGCCTCCCCGCAAAAAAAAAAAAAAACAAAACAAATAAAAGATGTATATGTACAGGTCGGGAACTGAGGATTGTCCATAATAATTATGTCCCCCTCGGTCTCCCCGACATCTCTGTATGGTGCAGCATCCCCAGCGGGTGTCTCCTCCATAATGGCGGCTCCCTCAGTGATGGTGGGCTCCATGTCCTAGTAGTCAGAGTTTCCTCCCAAGTAAGGGGTAAGATCCCACTCGGGTTGATCCAGAACCACCCTTCTCTTCAGGTCCGCATAGCCCTGAAAGATGCCATCATCGAAGTTGTTGTTAGGGGATCTCCCCGCCTCCTCTCGTACAATTTCAGTCTTAGCCAGGGCCTTGCCTGTAGCTGCCAGACTCTCCTAGGTGATACTCAGCTCCATCAGGGCGGCCTCCCGCTCTGCTTGGGCCACTCTAAGGCTAAGAGCCAGCCCCTTCAAGTTGTCAATCTTTAAGGCTAATGCAATTTGCTTAGCCGCTAAAGCCGCTCTCTCACTCAAAAGAGCAGCCTCCACAACAGTTACCTTCTTAGCCAAGTTGGGCATAAAGGATTCAGCCCCGATGGTTATGCATCTGACCTACAACATGAAAGACAGAAACCGGTCCGTCATACAAAGTAAATAAAAGTTAACGAAAGATGGAAAGAGACGAGGCAAGTTACTTACGAAGTAAGAGAGGCTTTAGAGCCATCCCTAGAATGATCATGGGGAAATCCCCGCACACATCTCGACCTGACTGGAGAGTAGAGCCAGCCGAATTCTCTCCCTAATTTCTGGAGACTCCGCCATCGGCATCCTGGATGGAATGTCCCTCCAGGGGTAGTGTCATGTACCTCCTCTACCCTTGGAGCCGATGTCTCACCCAATTCTTGGCGAGTTGCCAGCCCATGTCTGAGTCACTTAAGTTACTAACCGCCAGCGGTGGGCTCAATAGCTGGTTTCTTTCTCTGCTCACCTGCCCGTGCGGCCGTGGTAGCCTCCTTAGCCTTGAAAGCTTCGGGGTCTCTCCTTGGGGCCATTTCTTGACAGAGGGAGAAAAAACCGAGTAAGTGGTCCGACAACTCAATAAAAAATGGTTAAAAAGATAGTAAAGGCAATTTGAGAGGTAAGACCTTACTAGGAATAATCGAAGGAAAAACGGGTGCTTCGAAGGGCTGGTTGGGCTTGTATGTATCCTTCTGAGCCCCCTATCTGGGTTAACACATCAGTAACATTTGTGGGATTCAGAGCTAAGGCCCTGATCCAATCCTGACACTTATCGGGAATGCTCGGTGGATCGGTCCACCCCACTGCAAAAATAGAACACAAGACAGTTATGTCTACAGTAGCAGCAAAACAAAAAGAAAAATTAACACAAGATGGGAGCTTACTCCTCAACATTCCTACCCAGGAGGTCCTTAGTTGTATTCCCAGACATCGTCGTAAAGCCCAAGGGTGGACACTTGGAAAAATTTCTTCTTCTACCCCTTGTTGTTGCTCGGGCATTTAATGATTATCTTCGTCCCCTAAGAAGCCGACCTCCCTGTGCAAGGAGAATGGTCGGTGGGTCCACAAGAACTCCTGAAGGGTGAGCTCATCCCCGAAGACTTGGGGCCAGAGGTGTATGGCCGCCATCAAGAATCTCCACCCGTTCTAGGCAAGCTACCCGGGAGTAATCCCAAATCAGAACATCCCGAACAAGCTAATGGATGAGAAGATGAAGACCTACCTTAAAGGCATCCTCATAGAGGGAGATGATACCCGACTGGTGCAAGTGAGCCCCACTGGTAGGTATGGCCAAGGAACAGTGGATGGGAATGTCGTATCTCTCCCTAACCCGCCCCAGATAGGAGACAAGCAGATTGCTTGGAGTCCACTCACAAGAAAAAGCAACATCGGGACTACTAGGCACCGACACCCTGTCGCCCGACCCCCGTGACACAGAGGATACCTAGAGCCTCTGGCTTACCTCATCGTCAGACACCTGAATGGGAATCCTGCCTTCACTGTGGTGGTCTGACGGAGTCAGCGAAGGAGGGTCCAGACTTGTGAATGGGGTTGCCAACGTCGATTGCTCATCTTTCGACCGGGAAGACGAGTTAAAATTAGAATAGTACATCTCTAAGGTCCCTTTAGCGGGATAAGGAAGCAGTAGGTGACCTAAGTAGGGGTCGGGATCCCCAAATCTATGGTATAGGGGCAGAAGGACCAATAGCCTATATAGCAAGGCGTATACGGTCTTCACGGTCATGTAACACTCAGACATAATGGTCCCATTACGCGTTGACTGGGTTAATCGCTCTATCAAGGAAAGTGAACTACCTGACCTAAGAAAAAAATAAAATCTAAGGAAGAAGAAGACCCACTCCCTCACAAGACCTAAAGGGTTTCTATTCTCCAGCCTCGTTCAAAAATAATAACAAATAAGAAGAAAAGGAAAAATGTAATGAATTACAAGGCTGGGAGGACAAGGACTTATAATAACATAGTGTGGGAAAGAGCTCGAAAATCTTGACCGAACACTTTTCTCTAGAACCGCTAGGTAATCTCTCCCTATGGGTAGTAGAAGGAACGAAAATGTTTAAGTGCTCCTTTTATAGATTGCATGAATGGTCTAGATGATCCCAGAGCCAACAGTCCAGCCAGTTTTCCACCTAAACGCCTGACAACTGGCACCTCAGGCAGCCCAAGCGATGCCTTAAAAGGCGTGAGCATTAAATGCATGATGTGACAGTTCGGTTAGGCTATGACTATCCGATAGCTAGTGGAAAGCTAAGGTTGTTTCCTAATCGAATTAGGACACCTATGTGATTTCTGCTAATCAATCCCAATTACATTGTATTAATCAGATTACTTACCTTGTATGAGTAGGTCTCTTGTATCAATAAAGAGACCACTCACCTTCATAGAGGGGATCGTAACTTTATATTGCATACGCACAAACTTCCCGCCGGTCTCTGGTAGCTCCAATCTCTTATTGGTTCACCAAAGACCCCCGGTGACTTTCATATTATAGTCCAAGTGCTTTGACACACACATGGACGTAGGTCTCTTCGTTAACAGGGCCAAATCACATACAATATCTTGTCTACATATTCTTCTTATTCTCTTACCCAAAATTTGGCAACATCAGTATGCAAATGCAAATGCAAGAATTAAAACAAAGAGTTCAAATGTGCCTATCATACTCATAAATAACTGAAAAGTCCCAATGACAATCTTCCTAATAAACTCTGAACTAATCCACCGGTGCTAACAAAAAGAAATAATGCTATCACAACAATAAAAGTGGGAATTGGCGATAAAACTTTTACCCACGAACTAGATTTTGTTGCTAATAGTATACTATTTACGCGAAATTTATGTTTTTTTGATAAAGGGGTTTTCCATTTAAGACAAAATCGATTTCACAGGTAAAATGGTAACATTTACAGACGAAACTTTTTACATCGCTAAATTTTGTCGCGAATAGTTGGCGGGTAATTTCTCGTGCCAGATTTTTGGAGGGAATATTTAGGTGACAAAAAGGTATCAATTTGTGATGAACCAATAACGTCAGTAAATGTAATACATTTGGCGACAAAATCTTTTCGTCGCGAATTCGTATGCAAAATTAAAATGGGCAAGCACACATGATCGACAAAATTAATTTTGTCACCAAATGATTACATTTGGCAATGAAAATTAATTTTGTCGATAATGTTGTCTATATTTGGCGGAAAATTTCTTGCACTCTAAATTACACTGATTGGCGATGAAATTAGTTTGTTGGGAATTGTTGTACTTTTGGTGATGAAATTTCTTCGTCACTAAATTGACCATTCATTTTATTTTTTTAAATCATATAAATTAAAATGGAATAATGACATGCTTCCAAAATTATGAATCCTAAAGTGTAATGCTATGTTTCTCAAATTTTTAGTTGAATTTCAAATGCGGTTTTTAAATGCTTTGTCAGTTATACCATATACAATGACATGTATACCACCTATCATCATCATAATAGGTGGTGGTGTTAAGCCTCATTTGGGAACTAATTTGGGATTCAATATTTGGAAAAAAAAAATGGCATTACTCGTCTTCCAAATGTTTTGTCAGTTGTATGTACCACACATATATATATTGTGATTGTGGTAGGCTGTACCACATGGTATAACTGACAAAATATTTGGAAACTAATTTGGGATTCGAAATTTGGAAAGCTCAAATGCTTTATCATTTGTACTACGTATTGTGATAGTGGTTGGTGGTACCCCATGGAATTACTAGCAAAGCATTTATGAACCAAATTGAGATTCAGATTTTTAATCCTAAGACACGGACTCCTATGTACCTCAAAAACAGTTACAAAAAAATGGAACTATTTACAATTAATGGTTCTTCTTTGAACCACCAAACTAGTTCTTGTGTAACCCAAATAGCCTCTTGTAGATCCAGTTCATTGTTCAATTCATTAGCAAAAAAAAAAAGTTCTTGTTCAAATAGTATATAAATAACTCCTACGTAAATTTGATGATTGTAAATACACGACATTAACGTGCTTGACTTCATATTAATGCTACATTTAATTAACATATGTAGGCTTTCGTTCTACATAATATTGATGAAAATAATGTAACTATTTAGCACTAATGTATACATGTCACAGATTTACCTATGGCACCAGGAGATTGATGTGTTACTAGATCGGCAGCTACGACACCATTACCTGTGACCAAGACACATATGCAACATCAGATTCTTCCCTACCAGAGACACATTCTAATGTTGGTAAAAATCCTCTACAATATTAAGGTTGCTTTGTATGAATTTAGTTTCTGTCACTTTTTTAACATACTATCATTTGTTCACCTTCTGTCACATTCAAGACTTTTTTCTCCTTGGCAGAAGTAAGACAAAATTGCCATAGTGACAGGAGCTAGAGCAATTGGGATTTTTATTGTGACCTATTTTCGTAGAAAAGTTTAAGGTATAAGTAACATGTAAACTATCCTCATTTAGATTCAAAAACTTCACGGTTAACACGCTAAAAATTACTTTATTTATTATAGCAACATTCAGAGGTGCACAAAAAGAACTGGTCAATGATGAAGGTCACCCATCATATGGGGTCAAGGGCACTGATCGGGAGTGAACAAGTCCTAATTACACGCCTTAATTCACATTTGTTAGCGTTTTTTATCAAGTTGTATTGTATTTTTATTACGTCTTTCATTTTCTGTCAGGTTTTGGAAGATAGCAAGAATCCAGGCTAAAAAGGGTGTAAAAAAAGAAGAAAAGAAGCAGAAAAAGCCACTTCGTGCGAGCTGCCTGGTCGCGCGACACACCAGCACCTCGCTCGCGCAGCCTTGAGCAACTTCCCAAAAATGCTCCAGCGTGACCTATACGAAAAAAGTGAAAATGTGTATTTCAATGCACTCAAGAGCCATACGCGAATGAAATTGGCTGAATACGTCCAGAAACGTAAATACAATAGTTTTAGTGCGACTAGGTCTAAGAAAGCTTCCTAATTCTTCCAAAATCTATATATATCCTATTGTAAATCAATATTGAGGTTACATAGCCTATACACAATATTATACACATCCATATACAACAAAAACTTCAGCCATTGAAGAGGGAGAAACAAAGAGAAGAAGCAGAAGACCAAGGATTCCCTGGCCTCCTCCATCAACATCTTGCCAATCCTCAATTCCATCGCCACTTAGACCGATATCTAGGTTATCAATGAAACCCTAGCCAAATAGGGTGTTATTTATGTTTTTCTTTTAGATTTATTATGTATGAATGATGATTACATGTTTTGAGGATTTTGAATAATAAAATCGTACTTCTATTGATTAAATCATTGCTTTCAAAGTTTATTCTTGTCTTAGATCTATTTTGAATGTGATGTGTTCAATTATCTATATTTGCGGTGCTTGTATAGATTATTTACATGTAACGGTGCTTATTTAAATTGTGATATCAAGTAGTCGAATAGTTCATGCCTAGGGAAGACAGAGTGTGCCGCAACCTTAGTTTAATGTGATATTTTGTGCCAACCAAAGATGAATTATGTTGATACTTGAATCATAGTTATCTTCTTGACGGAGGAATTGGGCTTGTAGCTACAATTCCCCATTATCATCCAACGTAATAAGCCAATTGAATGCATAGATACCCTTATTATGAAGCTAGTGGTGGATTTGCAATCCTAGGTTCAATACACATATTTATCAAAAACAACTTTTAATCGCTTTTATAGTTTAGATTTATTTTCATTGTTATTAGTTTAATTAAAATCAAGATCAAAATTCTATTTTCTTAATTAACTAGGTTTAGGTTTTAAAATTAAAGTTCTTTAGTATTTCAATCTAAGTGGGTTCGATCTCTACTTCCACACTACAAATCTTTTAAAGCAGAGTATATTTTTTATCTTGATTTTGACTAGATCAATATTTGGCGCCGTTGTCGGGGATTGCAAATTACTGCCTTTAGTTTTAGAATCTTAGTTTAGTTAATTCGTAAATATTATATTAGGTATTATTTTTCATATTTTCCATTTTTGATTTGAGTCACTAAGTTTTCTTTTTGTTTTGTAGTTTCTGAAGTGATCAAATTCTAGCATTTCGGAGTGAAAAAGCTTAGCACATCAACGGAGATAACGCGAACCAGAAAAAATATATAATTTTTTTTTTTGCAAAAAGCAAAAATTTCAAGTAAATCGTTTCTTTTAAAATTTGCTTCAAACCACTGTAAGTCAGGGCGCTGAGACGCACTATTTGCATTAGTTTATGAGTGATTTGCACGTGCATTAGCTAGGAAACCCGAGGCGCTGGGCTTTGACGCGAATCATTGCATAATAGGATAACCTTCATGCATCATAGTAGTTGTGTGCTTGTTGTCTTATTTGCGTGATTGCATATCGTATTTGTTGAGTCAGTCGTTGTTTTAGTTTCTTTCTTTAGTTTATGTTTGGTACGCATTCAAGTAAACCCGAGTTGCATTTTTTTGATCCTAAACTTGAACGTACCCTTAGAGTCAGTAGGTCCTCAACCAAGCTTCTAGAGCTCGGCTGATATTAGACGACGAATCAACTCTGAAATCGTCGTCATTATTTTAGGCCAAAATTCAAAGCACCCTTCTACGTTTAAGAAAAACTTGAACTATTAACATCAAACCTATTCCAATCGCGAATGGTGGAAACAACGGGAACAACAAAAATAATAGAAATAATCCTAATATACAAGGATCGAATTATTGGAGGTGACAACATCTCACTTTGAGATAAAGTCATCTACCATTGCGCTACTCCCTACATTCCATGGCCGAGTTAAAGAAGATCCTTATCATCACTTAGGAGATTTCCAAGATATATGCTCTACATCAAAAATCCAAAACCTAACTGATGATGAATTAAAATTGCATCTCTTCCCATTCTTCTTAAAAGATAAAACAAAGCATTGGCTCCAATCTCTTGAGCCTAACACTGTCAGAACATGGGAAGCATTACATATCGCATTTTTACAAAAGTTTTTCCCTATCACAAGAACTAATCAGATAACAAAATCCATAACAAACTTTATAATGCAAGATGGGGAAACGCTTGATGACAACTGGGAACAATTTAAAGAATTATTACGCTCTTGCCTACATCATCAAGTTCCCAAGTGGCAATTGGTACAGATCTTCTACAAGGGACTTATCCCTTTAGTTCATAATACCGTCAATGCCGTTTGTGCGAGTACCTTCCTACACAAAAGCACCGACGAGGCACGGAAATTTTTTGAAATGTTAAGCAAAAATTCGATGCATCAGGCCGTGTCGGTACGTCCTGAGGGGTGCCTTCTCCCTTAACCAAAGCGAGAGGAGCGGTTCGAGTCAAGTCACTCAATTGAATTGCAAGAACTATCTAAAAAAACTTGACCGATTTATGATGATGAACCAAACGTCAGGCTCACCCTCTTATGTAATTTATCAAATATGTTCTGACCATTCACATTCTACACTTACATGCCCATCTACGTCTCAATTTCCAAAATTTGAAGAGTAACACATAAACTCGATTCAACAATTCCCACGAAATAATTATAATCCTATGACGAATAAGTCGGACGCATTATGGAACGTTCACCCGAACGTCTCATGGAGGTCTAATGCTGATGGACCATATGCGTCTCAAAAGTCAGAGACCACAAACTTCACTAACGCATATAGACCCCAACCCAATTAATACCAACAGCCTACTTTTTGTGCTAATCCTCTAAGGGATAACACTTTTGAGGAGAAGGTGTTAGCATCCCTTAAAAATATCAAAATTAATGCAAGTCCAAGCACAAGCACAAATAGTGCATTCTCACACACAATCCATTGCGAAGCTTGAATCCCAAATGTGACAACTAGCTAATGCGGTGAGTCATAGAAGCTAGGGTAAGTTACCTAGTTAACCTATTCAAAATCCTTTGGGACAATACAAGGTTGGGTGTTCGAATGATCAAGTAAAGGCCGTCTTAACTAGGATGACTACTCGAGAAGAGGAAGTAGTTGAAATTCCAAATGAGAATGAGAAAAAGGCAAACATTAATTCGAATCAAGAGAAGGATGAGGACATGAGTCGAATAAGGAAAGAAAATGAATCGATCCCAACTAATTATGTTCCAAAAATGCCTTTTCCACCAAACATTAAGGAACCGTCACATCTTTCAAAGAAAGGGTTGAAAATCGAAGATATACTTGAGGTGTTTAAATAAGTTAAAATCAATATCCCATTCCTCGATGCTACTAAACAAATTCCCGCTTATGCTAAATGTCTTAAAGACCTATGCACTCAAAAGTGAAAGTTGCGCAGTCATATTCTGGAAAAGGTCTTTCTCACTGAAAAAGTAAGTTCAATCTTCCAACATGCTCGTCGGAAGTATAAGGATCCTAGAACGCCTACCATTTCTTGCCATACAGGTGACACTTTAATTCATCGGGCTCTTTAACTTAGGGACAAGTGTGAACCTTTTTCCATACACGGTTTATAAACAACTAGGATTGGGTGAACTTAAGCCCACGGTCGCTACCATACAATTAGTGGATCGTTCTGTTAAAATCCCGAAAGGAATCGTCGAGGACGTTTTGGTAAAAGTTGATAAATGTTATTATCCTATTGATTTCATGGTCCTTGACACTAAACAGGTGCTAGATGCTAGGAAACATACTCTTGTCATTCTTAGTCGTCCATTTTTAGCCACCACTAATGCGTGTGTCAACTGTCGATCGAACAGGGGTAATGAAAGTGTCGTTTGGGAATATGAACCTAAAATTAAACATTTTTAACACTGTTGATCAACCTCCCAATGATGATGATAACCTATGTGAAGCAGATAGTGAGGTTAGACGAAGTATTGAAACCAATAAAGGAATAACTGTGGGTGAGGAGAACAATATAGTGAGTAATGAGCGGACAAATCCAAATATCCTGGATCCTCCTAATGATGAATTTACTCGGAAGGTGAAAAATTGATTTGAACATGATCAGGGAAAATCGTCGATCGAGTTAACAAATAATGACATTATTTCTACTTTCCATCGGAGTATCCCTACTATCTATAGGGGCACAAAGTCCGAGTTACGGCCTCTACAAGTCTTGAGCTATAATGGTCTAGCTGAAGACGTAAAACATATCGCTTCTTGGGAGACAACCCAAGCTTTATTTTGCCCGTGTCTCTTATTTTTGAACATTTTTGGGTCATTTTGGTCAGTGTTTGAGTTCTCTGGACAGATTTTGGGGTCAGAGTCAATTTATTTTGAACTTATTCACATAAAACAAGTGAGAAAAGAAAAAAAAAAAGAAATATCGCTGTAGACACCCCGATTTTGACCAAACGTCAAATCCAGGGATTGGTTACCTCTTAAAAGACCGATGATGACAATGGCCGGTCACACTCGAAGATTTTCCAGGAAATTCAAAATTTTCAATTGATTCTTCAAGGTAAATTTCAAAATTAAAATAGAAAATATAAAAAAGGAGAAGGAAGAGAGAGAGAGTTTGGGTACTCGGGAGAAACTCGAACAATAAAGAACGCGTGAGAAACCCAGTCTGGGGACCAGTTTTTAAGAAGATAAAGATAAAAATAATAAAGAGTTCTTTTGAAGGAGATGGGAGGACAAAATAAATAAAAATCTTGGAAAAAGAGAAAATACAAAAAAGAGAGTAGTATATTCAAAATATACCATGCACATGGTCGATACCATGCACATGGGGGATATTAATACAAATATATATATAGAATAGAAAAATTGTGTTTACACCAACATATTTTTGAAAAATCAAAAAGAGGGACAAAATTCAGTTAGCCCCGGCACGCGGAAAACGCGGCGGCACTCACTGAGTGCCGCGCCGACACTCAGTGTTTGCCGCCCGGCACTCAGGGAGTGCCGCCCGGTATTCAGTGAGTGCCGTCGGCATCCGTCGAGTGCCGCTGGCTGTAGCAGACTGCTTTTCTCACATGTTCTAGAAGAAATCTTTGCACATGGGTTTCCACCCCAAATTTACCCATTTATCCCTGGATTGATGGTCTATATAAACAAACCTTCTCTTCCATTTTTGGGGGACTTGGAATATACTTGAATCAATACATATACTTGAATTTAGAGAGAGAGAGAGAGATACAAAATCATATAGAGAGAAGAAGAATTTCTTGAAGAAGCTTGAAGAATTTGAAGAACTTTTGAAGAAAATATTGGAAGATCTTCACAAGAAGTTGAAGAATCCCTTGAGGTTTTAGAGGTAACCTCTCAATCACTTGATAGAATTAGGCCATTCAATCACAAGTTCATAGTTCTAGGAACTTTACACATTTTCAAAACCTCTCTTCTTACCTCATTTCATCACACACCACTTAGAACTTGTGATTGAATCTCATATTATTTCATTGATTTGGATCTAATTGATGCCTTGGGTTTAAAATAAATTCAACCTTGAAGATTTGTGTTCTTAGTTTTCTAAGTAATCTTTGATTTTCCTTATTTATATTTCATCCAAAAGGTTCATGAGATCTTCCATATCTCATAGAATCTCTTTGAGTTTGATTATTTAATTTCCTATGATCTTATGATCTATATGGAGATTAGAATGAATCATAGTCTTACATATAATTAGTGAGATTCAAGTCCTAATCCATGACTTGAACCTCTCCATTAAAAAATCTTGTGGAATACTTACTATATTCCAATGAGGTTTAATTAGATTTTAACTTCATTTAGTCTCCAATGACCATCAAATGGTAGGAGAAAATGTGAGATTCAAGTCTTAATCCATGACTTGAACCTCTCCATTAAGAAATCTTGTGGAATCCTTGCTATATTCCAATAAGGTTTAAGTAGATTTTAACTTCATTTAGTCTCCAATGACCATCAAATGGTAGGAGAAAATATGAGATTCAAGTCTTAATCCATGACTTGAACCTCTCTATTAAGAAATCTTGTGGAATACTTACTATATTCCAATGAGGTTTAAGTAGATTTTAACTTCATTTAGTCTCCAATGACCATCAAATGGTAGGAGAAAATGTGAGATTCAAGTCTTAATCCATGACTTGAACCTCTCCATTAAGAAATCTTGTGGAATCCTTGCTATATTCCAATAAGGTTTAAGTAGATTTTAACTTCATTTAGTCTCCAATGACCATCAAATGGTAGGAGAAAATGTGAGATTCAAGTCTTAATCCATGACTTGAACCTCTCCATTAAGAAATCTTGTGGAAAACTTACTATATTCCAATAAGGTTTGAGTAGATTTTAATTTCATTTAGACTCCAATGACCATCAAATGATAGGAGTGATAAGTTGAATTCAAACTTGGGTCCATAGGTTTGAGTTCATTATTTGAGGATTTTGTGAAGTTCATTTCACTACTTCATCAAGATCCATAAGTGTAGTATGCCTCATAGTCTTCAATGACCATCAAATGGTAGAAGAAATAGTTTGGTTTGAGCCCCAACTTCATGTTCTAATAGTTGAGGCCAATCAATAAACTTGAACTAGCAAAATGAAACAGTGGGTTCATAAACTGTTTTTGATCAAGGATTTTTAGTTTGAAATCCGACCGTTGGAATCGAATGAAACCAACGGGAAAATGTTCATAACACATTGTTTTACCACTGTGATTTTTGTTTTAGCAAGATCTTGTGATTAGAAGGGTTTGATCATGGTTTTTGTGAGCTAAATACAATCTGTCCAGAGTTTTAAAATACTTTCAGAATAGTAAGTCCGTTTTGAAATTAATAAATCAGAACCCTAATTAAGTTTTTGGGGTCTCAAATAATTTTTTATAAGTACCTTAATGTGTTAGGAAGGTACCCTAAAAAGATCTAAGTGTTGCTCATTTTTTTACTATTTTTAGAAAATCATACAAGATCTCTGGACAGAGAATTGCAGAATCCTGAGTGAGGTCTAGTATTTTCCATATTCCCGGAGATCTAACCGTTGAAATCTTTATTTTCAAGTTGGGTTAGAAACTAGACTCCCAGAGGCATGACATATACAAATATCAGTAAGATCCAACCGTTGAAAGTATTTTATATCCATTTTTGAACGTCGGGTCTGCTCTCTGTAAATCACAAAAAACTGCTACTGTTTTTGTCTAATCTTATTTGTTTCAACTCAAATGGTCTCTTAATGTCTTGGGACTCAAACCATGTTTTGAATAATGATAATTTAGATTAAACCCAGAGGCTTAGGGATCCAAATTAGTGAATAAATTCATGTCTCATCCTTGTTCATAATCATTCATTCATTCATGTACATTGATGCTTATAGTTAGAACTAGTTCTTGGATGAAGTTGGACTTAGTTGAATTTAATTGAACATGACCTATGATTAATTACCTTTTGATATTATATCTTGTCTAAGGCATGTGTACTAACCTTTGTTTTGTAGCGCTTTGAGGTACAATTTCTCAACCCTTCTCTAGTTTAATCTATTTTATTGATTTTAATTGATTTTTTTTCGACCCCATGTGCGACACCTTAGCTTAGGTTTTGCCTTATGTGTATATATGTATTAGAGACCTTTCTTAGGTTTATTTTTGCATGCATTGCACGTTTGATATTCGCGGCCGGATCCCGGGTATGTTTTCTAGTTCTCTATTGCATATCATGATGTTTGCTAGTTGAATTATGTGACTTATGAATGATATTTTACCGTTAGCAATTTTGCACCCTTTCAACATGCTTGTGTTATGTATACCTATATATGTATTAATTGAGGGCATGCTTAGATTAATAACTTGATTAAAAAGGATGTTGAGTAGAGGCCTATCGCGAGATAGGATGAAAGGGGGTGTTTTAGTCCGTCGGGCTCCTTCCCCTTTTATTCCATAATCCCCGGACCCAGTTAAATCTTTGGTTTCGCAAAAGATCGGTTTGCTTTCAAAATGGTTTCTTAATTTTCCTTCTAAAAATTAAGTGGCGACTCTTTGAATTTGAAAATATTTGTTTTAAAAGTGGGTAAGAGAAGAATAAAACCTGCGATATCCACAATCTGGCGACTCTGCTGGGGATCGAACCCAGAATCTCTGGTTTCGCAGACCAGAATTTTGGATTTTGGGTTCACTCGAGGATTAGACTTGAAAGCATCCTTTTAATCGAATTAATTAATTTTTGTGTGCCCGTTGCATTGCACTTGCATATCTCGCCAGTCGATTGCATGGAACTATGACCTTGGAGGCTCGGGGCAACCCGGTCGGTCAAGTCATCATGGGACCGTGTGATCACCCTTGATCTCGTACCATGTTTTGGTATATGAAGCATCCTATCGGGTGTGTGTCAAGGGTCCCTTATTTGACCAAAACCCGGCCTTTGCATGGTAGTTTCCATAGAACCTTTCAAAATTAGGAATTAAATTCTTGATTAGGATTTATGTGCTAGGGAGTTTTGTATGCCCGAAAGGGATTACTTGAGATGATGACGATGCTTACTTGATAAAAGATATGTAACCTCTTAATCACTTTTGGGCGATTCCTTTTCATGTCCTATGACATTTAAGAATAAGCCAAAGCTTGATTATAAGATTACATCTCTTGTATCGTGTTTAGCTAAGCATCATTGACCTTGTATGCATCCAAATTCATGAAGAGTATGACAACAATCCGATCATGTGATCCTCTTACCCAAAGAGTTTTAAATACGTTTTTTTTTTTGGAAGCAAATAGATTTTTGGTATCTTTATTCCAAGGCATTCAATCACTCTTTCAAAATTTTTGGAGTTCACTTTTGGATTAAAATTTCAAATCAACCATATTTGAAGAAAGAACCTAAAATTCTTGGAACCCAAAATTCTTGAAGGAGTTTGAAAAGTTTTAACAACTAAAGGGATGCTTTTTCAAAGCAAAATTTGGACCTAATCACCTTTTTGTTAAGGGATATAATCCAAGAAATCTCTGCAATTAAAGAAATCATTTTCAAATAAATTTCAAAAGCAAAATTTCAAACCTAATCATCTTTTGTTTAGAAATGTTGTTGTTTTCAAAGGAAAGCTTCTTAAGGAATTTTGAAAAAGATCCCATCATCTAGGGGAAATACTTGTTAAATGAATCTCAAAAATTCTAAATTTGAAAACCTTGAAATTTGAAAACCTTGAAAGGGTAAAAAGGATCACAATGAAAAGAGGAATTAGCACACTCAAACATGGATGAGGATTTTATGTGCTTATATGTTTATGTGTTAGGATTAGAATTTTCTTTTAATTAGCATATAGAATAGGCACACACACACACATGCATTTGCATCCGTATGGCATATGAATCATTCATTGAAAGCATGTGAATCATTAATAAAAGTAAAAGGTAAACAGATAATGTTGAAAAGGGAGAAAAAGTTGTTAAAATTAAAATAACGGAAACAAATATGGTTGTAGGTAAAAGATAGAACCAACTACGAGCATAGCCTGGTGCAGAGATTCTACTGCAAGACTAGTGAGAAAAGAGATGGCACAAGAGGCTAATGCAAGGGAGATGACAGAGTTAAGGACAATGGTGGAACAACAAGCGGGACAAATGACTAGAATGATGACTATGATAGAAGCACTAGCACGGCAGCAGCCAGGCAATGATCCTCCTCACAGGGATGAAGATTGGTTTGATGAAACAGAAGGGATTGAAGCGCCGAGAATAGAAAGGGAGAAACTAGAAAAAGAGAGGGCTGAGAAGGACAAGTTGATGACTGAGAAGATGGAGAAGTTGGAAAGGGTGGTACGAAAGGCCCAAGGAGTTGATACCTATTTGTTGGAATTGGAAGGGTTGTATGAGGGGGTTTGTGAGGTATTGCCCGCAGGATTCAAAATGCCTGTATTCGATAAGTTTGATGGAACAGGGAACCCGCGCAGCCACATAAGAATGTGTATAGGGGCATTCCAGCCTAGCGGTCTAAGCACGGTCATGATGGCGGTCTTGTTTCAACAGACGTTAACAGGGGCTGCTTTGTCTTTGTATCTCACTCTGGAACCAGGGAAGACTAGAAACTGGGAAGAAGTGGTAAAGGCGTTTGTGGCCCAATACGAATACAACCAAGATCTGGATGTTACTATCAGGGATTTGGAGACTACCCGACAGGGGAACAAAGAGTCTTTTGCTGAATTTCTAAGCCGATGGAGGGGGAAGGCTGCTAAGATGATACAGAGACCGACCGAAAAAGAGCAAATCCGAATGCTGATGAAGAATCTCCAACCCGTCTATCAGGAGAAGATGAGGTTCCAATCCCTCAATACCTTCACCGAGGTGTTCGATGTAGGAACCAGAATCGAAGACGCGATACAGGAAGGGGTCATTAAAAAGGAGGAGCCAGTGAACAGGTACAGGCGACCGAACTATGGAACGGGAGGAGGACATTCGGGAGGTCATTCAGGGTCTACAGATGTGAACGCACTGAGCGAACCTGAGAAAAGGTTTGATGTAACCAGAAATTACCCAAAGAGGGGAGGGGATAAGCCTTTAAGGAGGTTTTCAGAGTTGGGAGTATCTTTGTCCACAGCTCTCGATAGGCTGGTAGCAAAAGGACATCTTCGCCTACTGGAGCCACGACCCAGACTAAATCCACAGCCTCCAAATTTCAAATCTGATTTATACTGCAAGTTCCATCAGGAGCAGGGGCACTCAACTGACCGGTGTTTAAGACTAAAGCATGAGATTCAAGATTTGATTGACAAGAAAATAATATCTGAACCACCCACCAACCCGCCAAATGTTACCAGAAATCTGCTACCAGAACATCATGCCGTACCACCGCCCAGAATTTACTACTTGGGAGATGAGGAGAGCTCTTTTGACCCATCGGCATTGATCACCAAGTTGGGAAGTCCGAGAAAAGTTTATCAGATGTTGGAGGATCCGCAAATTTGCACTCTAAAAGGATTGGTAGATGAAGGCAAAGGAAAAGAAATAGAAGGGGCTGTCGACGCAGATTGGTGGGCACCCGAAGCTGACAACTCACTTTGGTACAAAGGGGATGGTATTCAGGATCCTAGTAAAGTTAAGGAGGACCTTTGGTATGAAAGTGAGGAGGAAGGTTTGAAAATTGTTGAAACACAAGATAGACTTTGGGTTAAAGAAGGTATTAGTCACCTCACACGGTCCGGGAGGCATTTTAAACCACACGAACTTGAGGAGGATCACCCTGAACAAGAAATGAATAAAGGAAAAGGGAAACTGAATGAGGAAGAAGAGGAAGACAGAGTCTTAAGGCAGATGAAGAAGACGCAGGCGAATATCACTATTTGGGGGTTGTTAATCGCTTCCAAGCGTCATAGGCAAGCAGTCCTTGACGCTCTCAATCAGTCGGATGTTTCCATCAATGTTACTCCGGAAGATCTCGTCGGCATGATCGGCAGAAACCCAACCCTGGCTATATCATTCTCTGAAGCTGACTTACCTCCTGGGGGACCTGTTTTCAATAAGCCGTTGCACATTACCGTTGAGTGCCTAGGAAATTCTCTACCAGCCTGCCTCGTCGACAACGGGTCTGCATTAAATGTATGTCCTTTTCGAACAGCTAAAAGGATGGGGCTCGATGAATCTACATTTATACCATCAGAACAAAAGGTGAGGGCTTATGACAATACTCTACGGGCAGTGATGGGGATCATCTTTCTGAATCTCTCTGTCGGGACTGGTGAAAGGGAAACGGAATTCCAAATCATTGACATTCCTGCATCATTTAACCTGCTTTTGGGAAGGCCGTGGCTTGATAGTTTGGGTGCCATTCCATCGACCATCCATCAGAAAGTTAAGTACATTTGGAAAAACAAGGTATATGATCTTCTGGGGGATAGCTGGATAAGTGTGTCTGGGGCCTCATCAAGTGCTCCGATTTTAGAAGTACAGATACAAGAAGGTGAAGCAAGTTTGGGTGGGTTTGAATTCATTAACGTCATAGAAGAGGAGAAGCCAAAGGAATTTTTACCACTGTATTTTGATCAATACGCCAGTCCATTGGTGGCCGGGATCATGAGGAAAATGGGGTTCTTCCCAGGGATGGGTTTAGGCAAGAAACACCAAGGATTGTCAGAATTCCCAAGTATCATCACACAAACCCACACCCATGGGCTAGGATACTCGCCAACCAAGGAAGAGTTGAAGAAGAAGAAGAAAGCAACGGATGCACCGATGGAACCATACATGAAAACTCTCAATGGGTACTTCGTCAAGCAGGGAGAAGATTTTCCGTTTTGTGGTTTTCCAGAGCCGTGGATGGATGAAGTAGAGAAGCGTATGAAGCCAGGATTCGAGATTTTCTTTGCGCATGGCTTTTCTGAGTATGAGGACCCCTATCTTCAGCAGCCTGAAAAATCTGCCGTTACTCAGGACTGGGTCTGCACTATGGATGGCTCGGCAATGAAGAACCTGCTAGAGGGAGGATACAAGGAGATCGAAAAAGGGAGCTCTGCAGAGATCAAGGATGAGGGTGAGAAGGGTCGGGATAGAGAAGACAGTAACGAGAATAAAGAAAGGGAGAAACCAGAGTACAAAGGGAAGCCGGAAGAGGTGGAAATGGAAGAGATTACTCAGGAAGAAGAAAGGGAAGCTCACTTCATAGCTGATATGGGAGGAGAAAGCAAGAAAGAGTGGGTCTTTGAGTCTAGTGATAGGTTCCCCCCTCACCCAGAGTCTGTATTGGCCCAAATGAGGCGTCTTTCCATTTCTATGTCTGTTGTAATTGCTCCCAAGAAAGTTAATGAAAATGTGACTAATTCTGCTTACTTGACTGCGCATAATAATAACTGTGATGCATGTGATGAAAATGATGAAGTACCTCATGAATTGCAAAAATTAATTGAAAAAGAAAATGAACCTGCATGCAAAATCATGGAAAGCACTCTAAACGTTAATTTGGGGAATGAAGGTAATCCACAAAATGTTTCTATCGGCTCCACACTTAATAATGAGGAAAGCAAAGAATTAATCAATCTATTAAAAGAATTCAAAGATGTCTTTGCATGGTCCTATGATGATATGCCAGGAATTGATCCGGAAATTGTCCAACACCATATTCCCCTTTTCCCAAATTCAAAACCCGTGAAACAGAAATTGAGGCGAATGAGGCCTGAATGGGCGCTTAAAGTGAAAGAGGAAGTTGAAAAGCAATTGAGAGCTGGATTCTTGATTGTCACCGAGTATCCTGATTGGGTCGCCAATATTGTACCGGTTCCTAAAAAGGATGGTCGTGTTAGGGTTTGTGTAGATTTTCGAGATTTGAACAAAGCTAGCCCTAAAGACGATTTCCCTTTACCCCACATCGACGTGTTAGTAGATAATACCGCAGGACATGAACTTCTGTCTTTCATGGATGGGTTTTCAGGGTACAACCAGATCTTAATGGCATCAGAAGATAGAGAGAAAACAACTTTTATCACACCTTGGGGGACTTATTGTTATAGAGTTATGCCGTTTGGGCTTAAGAATGCAGGTGCAACTTACCAGAGAGCTGCCACCACATTATTACACGACATGATTCATAAAGAAGTAGAAGTATATGTGGATGATATGATAGTAAAATCCAAAGAAAGGGGAGGGCATCTGGAGGCATTAAGAAAGTTTTTTGGAAGGCTGAGGAAGTTCGGGATGAGGCTAAATCCGCAAAAATGCACCTTTGGGGTCACCACTGGAAAACTACTAGGATTTCTGATTACCCAGAGAGGAATCGAGGTAGATCCCACCAAAATCCAAGCTATAGCCGAAATGCCGCCACCTAGGAATGAGAAGGAGTTGAGAGGATTCTTGGGAAGAATATAGTTCATTAGTCGCTTCATATCCAAACTCACCATGACCTGTGACCCATTGTTCAAATTGTTAAGAAAAGGGGAAAAGTTCGAATGGGATAACCAGTGCCAAAAAGCCTTTGAAAAGATCAAAACCTACCTTCAAAACCCGCCTGTCCTATCACCTCCTAAACCCGAAAAACCTCTATTGCTATACCTATCCGTAACCGAGAACTCAATGGGGTGTATGCTGGCCCAAGAAGAAGAAGAGGGGCGTGTGGAAAAAGCCATATATTACCTAAGTAAGAGGATGACTGGGTATGAGTTGAACTATTCACCGTTGGAGAAAGCTTGTTGGGCCTTAGTTTGGTGCACCCGTCGCCTTAGACATTACATGCTAGCCTTTCCTATCACCCTGATATCCCGAATGGACCCACTCAAATACCTTTTTGAAAAACCCGCCCTGACCAGTAGGATATCCCGTTGGACCATGATGCTGGCTAAATTTGATATCAGATATGTCACTTCCAAATCTGTCAAGGGGAGAGCTGTTGCCGAATATTTAGCTGACCTCGCCATAGAATCCGAAGAGAAGGGGGAATTTAAGTTTCCGGATGAAGAAGTAATGGAAGTAAAAGAGGACCTTTGGAAAATGTACTTTGATGGAGCAGCTAATCAAATAGGATACGGGGTAGGGATCATTCTCATATCGCCTAGCGGGGCCCCCACTCCATTGGCCATTAAGCTTAAGTACAATTCGACTAATAACACGGCAGAGTACGAAGCCTGTATAATTGGGATGGAAGCAGCCTTGACTTTGGGGGTAGAGAAGATCGATGTTTTTGGAGACTCTAATCTAATAATATCACAAGTAAGGGGTGACTGGAGAATAAAGCATGAGAAGTTGAGACCTTACCATGAATACCTAGAGAGCCTGAAGGTGCAATTCAAAAGAATTTCGTTCTATTATCTTCCCCGTGAAGAGAGCCAATTGGCAGATTCCCTAGCAACCTTAGCCTCAATGATCCAAATTCCTGAAGGAGTCTCCATGATTCCATTGACTATAGAAGAGAGAACCCGACCTTCGTATGAAATAATCGCCGCCATTGGAGAAGAGGAAGAAGTTGAAATACCGTGGTATATAGATGTTTGGAACTTTGTTGAGAAAGGAGAGTACCCCGAAGGAGCTTCAGAAAAGGATAAGAGAGCGATTCGTAGATTGTCAGCTCAATTTGTAACCTATGCGGGAAAGTTGTGGAAGAAGTCTTACACCGGTTATAATTTAGAATGTCTATATGGAAGGGAAGCAAGGAAAATGATGGAAGAAATACATGAAGGAGTCTGTGGGCCCCACATGAGTGGACATATGTTGGCCAAAAAGATAATTCGGAAAGGATACTATTGGACGACTTTAGATAAAGATTGCTGTGAGGATGTTAAGAGATGCCATAAATGTCAGGTTCATGCAAATTTAATGCATACCCCACCTTCCCAGCTCTATAGCATGACCACCCCTTGGCCATTTTCTGTATGGGGTATTGATATCATTGGAGAAGTAATTCCGAAAGCTTCAAACGGGCACCGGTACATAATTGTGGCAATAGACTATTTTACTAAATGGGTGGAAGCGGCATCATACGCAACTTTGAAGGCAAAGGATGTGGTGAATTTTATCCAGAAGAATGTAATCTGCAGATACGGGGTGCCAAATGAGCTTATTTCTGACCACGGGAGTCATTTTCAGGGAGAGGTTATCCCATTCCTAGAGAAGTATAGGATCACCCACCACCAATCCTCACCGTACAGACCGCAAACAAATGGAGCAGTAGAGGCCGCAAACAAAAATGTGAAAGCCATCCTGGGAAAAATGACGGATACGTATAGAGATTGGCATGAAAAATTACCTTTCGCTTTGTGGGGATATCGAACTTCTGTGAGAACCTCAACTGGGGCTACACCGTACTCATTAGTCTACGGGATGGAGGCTGTTTTACCAGTGAAAGTTGAAATACCATCTCTAAGAGTTTTGGCAGAATGTGAGGTAACTGAACTGGAATGGTTGCGAGGGAGATATGAGGAATTGATGTTATTCGATGAAAGGAGGTTGGCTGCTGTGAACCATACTCGGGGATATCAGAAAAGGATAGCTCGTGCTTTCAACAAAAAGGTTCGCCCAAGGAAGCTTGCTGAGGGCGACCTGGTCCTCAAAGAACTTAAAGCGCCCGTTTATGACCCACGAGGAAAATTCAAACCCAACTGGGTCGGACCATATATCATCAAGACACTCCTCTCCGGGGGAGCTGCCTATCTCATGGACCTAGATGGGGTTGAGTTTAAACAACCAATCAACCTCGACCGCCTCAAAAAATACTTTGCTTGAAACCTTGTCTTTCAAAACCTCCAGAATTGATGAACTACGCTTGACCTGATTCCCGGTAGGGGATACATAGGCAACCTGCTCGGTTCGGTCACAAAATAAAAGATGTACGTGTGTTCTTTCTAGCCTTGGCTGAACTACTGCGGACCTGATACCCATTCGGGGATAAGTAGGCGGGCTCACAAGGCCCTCGGTCCAAAACCCAAACAAATTTAAGAGCCCCAAGTTTTCACCATGTCAGACTAGGGGCAAACTTGCGTTTGCCCTAGAACCGCATCTAAATCCCGAAACCAGGGGCAAACTTCGTTTGCTAGAGCCGATGAACCCAGACAAAGTTCAAACCCATTTCTGGATATACTGGCTATCAAAATGTGCATCATGTGGAAACAAAAAAAAGAATTCATTACATAGAGAGATTAAAACTAAGCAAGACTCATGAAGGAGTAATAAAAGCCGAAGGAGGCATTGAAGGGAAAACTGTTCATAATCCAGAGAAATTAAAGAAGTGCTAACTTTGATTCTTCATGAACAGAGCATTTTCGGAATATAAAAAAAAAAAAAAAAAAAAAAAATGCATCACAGAAAATAAACCTAGGCAAAGTCAAGCAGAATTTGTCAAAACTTTTAAAATCTTGCTTCTTTCTTTCCTTTTTTTACTTGGTCTATCTGGAAGCTACCCCCTGACCAGTAACTGAATCTCAAGCAAATACTCTGCGGTCGGGACGATTGAAGCTGGAATCCTCCTAAAGGGAGCTGATATCCTATCATGCCAAGCCTCTGCGAACATCCTTACGGTCAAAGGACGTAGAACAGAGCTCCTCAAGAAATCAGCAGTAATAACATCGGGGACATCCTGGAGCAAGCCGAACTGACGGGCTACCCGGCTGGGAATGTAAAAGGTGGTAACTCGCAGACCAGTCAACCAGATTCCGGGGCGCCCAGGAAGACGAACTGCGACAGAGCAATAAGACCAGCGAGGGCATATCCAACAGATGTCCTCATAGCTCAAGCCTCGAAACCAAGTAAGCCAGCTGGTAACTGTGCGGGAAGGGTAATGGACGTCCATACGATCATAAGGAAGCTGTCTCCCGGGGGGGAGGTGAGCAAAGAAGCCCAAGCGCTCGAAGAGCCAAATCTGTAAAACGTGGGGTGACCCCGAAAGCAGCATCGATCCCGCGGTATGTGCATAATCCAGACCTAGAAAAGTCTCCCCCAGAACGAGCATAACAGCACTC
This sequence comes from Hydrangea macrophylla, assembly GCA_033977485.1. NCBI lineage: Eukaryota > Viridiplantae > Streptophyta > Magnoliopsida > Cornales > Hydrangeaceae > Hydrangea > Hydrangea macrophylla. The sequence goes on from CM066985.1 coordinate 51,860,284, forward strand.
CGCATCTCTCGGAGGCCACATACGATCGGAATCAGGATATCAGTGGAAGACTGAAATAAAAAGTGTGAAAGCATCGCCAGAGAAAGGGCATTCCGCCTGATGACCTGATATCTCCTATCATCAGGATCGCCAATGGGTGCGTAAGTGGAGGAGAGGCGGTCAAAATCAATATGATGGTCATGAACAAGGGAGCCGGCAGCGCCCCAAGAAATGCCAAGAAGGGCCGATAAATCCTGAATATATCCTGCCTGGATCTGCGGAACAATCAAATCGGCATACGGATCAGTGTGGAGGATGGCGCTAAACTCCTCAAAGAGGGGACAGACCTCCTCGTGACCAAACCGAAAGACGTGAAGAGAAGGGTCCCAGCACATAATAGCCGCTCGAAGCAAGTCCTCATCCAGAGCTGTATGGCGAAAAGCGAAGAGGTCAGTCAGTCTGTGGGATTCAAGGTTGAGTCGATCTATGCCAGAAAGGGAATCCATCCATGGGTACAAGATGTTGGAACTGATAGGGGCCATGAAGATAGGAGGGAGATATAAAAAGAAAAAAAGTTTGAATGTAAAGAAGGCAAAAATGGCTCTAGAAATCATGAACAAACCCAGGGATGGGTAAATGGCAGCTTATATAGAAAAAGGGGCCGGAACGGCACTCGGTGTAAAGTAGCGGCACTCATTAAGTGCCGGCCGGTAGTCACTGAATGCCGCACGGCATTCACCGAGTGCCGCCCAGCCTTACCAAGTGCCGGCCCAGGTTTAAAAGGCACATGGGTCATTTTATAACTTCAATCAGCCCAAACCTGCACAGAATTTGAATAAAAAATGCTGCCAATCATCATTTTAAGCACCGTTGCTTGCATCACTCACTAAAATAAAGCCAAGAGGGGGTATTCATGATCTAAATAAGCAAAGGGATAATATTCAAAAGCTAATACGGGAAGGCAATCAAGCATGAATATAAACAAATTCAAAATGGGCACGCAGGCCATCATGCATGTGTATTGCTAATTTCACCTAAGAGAATTCAATATTCTTTGTCCTCGCAGGGACATAACATAGCATAAAGGAGATAAGCTATCCTCGTCTACGACGAGGATTCCTTCTGGGCGTTTGCTGAGCTGCCTGACCTCTCCCAGCTCCGCCGTCGCCTCCATCTCCGCCATCACCTCCATCTCCTCCATCTCCCCCATCTCCATCACCTCCTTGGTAGCCGCCGCCTTGGCCACTACCGCCAGCACCTCCCTGATAACCGCCGCCCTGGCTCAATTGAAACTCCTGGAGTTGTCTCCTCAGAGCCGCCATCTCAGCTTCCTGTAAGAAAGAACAGGCGAAATAAGTAATGCAATTAAGAAAAGAGAGGGGAGAAAGGAAAAGAAGAGAAGGAATGTAGTACCATAGCTCTAGCCTGAAGATCGGCAGTGGACCTTGCTCCATCAGCCTAAAAAAAAAAAAAAATAATAATAATAATATATTAGAATACAGTTATAAAGGTGATCATTTGGATTCTTCTTTTGGAGGTAAATAAGAAAATCTTCGTGCAAATAAAATAAAAGAAGAGAATTTTGTTCCAAACAAAAAGGGATTTACCCTCCATTCGCGCCCATGAATCCAGTGCTGGACAGTGTGAGCATATGACAGACCCTCTTCAGCATAATCCCGGGGGACTGTATCATATTGTAGAGGGATAGTCGGGACATTCTGGGTGTAAGGGGTAAACTGATACATGGTCTCTTGACCCATGTCGACCATGGGAACGCTCCAATTCCACTGTGGAAGGGCTGGGGGTTCAGCGACCCCAGGAACAGGCTGCAAATAAGAGTTTTTGGCTTAAAAGATTGAAAAAGAATAAGAAGCAGAAATGAAAGAAATATACATATGTGAATGTGAATAATATTTGTTACCCGGACGACATCCATAAGGGGAAAATTATGCATAAGAGAGTTCAATCTAAAGGCTGCATAACCATCAGGGCCGTCCAGAAGATTTGCAATGTTCTCCCCGTCTAGAGCAGCCACTAGGTCGTCATGATCTAGGGTCTCTGTGCTCCTCATGGTAGCTGGAGGGACCCACGGCACATAAAAGTTTGGGGCAGCAAGAGATTGCCTAGTCACCCTCTCACCGAGGTACCATTCCCGGCACGCCTCACCCACCATCAGAACCCTCAATCTAGAATAGGCCACCGCCGCCTGAATTGCTTCACCTACCTCTGGGAGGGCCGCTGCCCACGGGTTCCATATCACATGAATCTCACGCAAATTAATGAGAAGGTTTCGGTAGCCAACAAAATCATGAGCCCCGACTTTTCGACCCGTTGCCTCTTTCCTCCACTTCAAGCCCTGAGGCATGATAGCCGCCTCGTTGTCCCGAGTACTGGGAGCTCTCATCCGGAGGTATTCATGCGACCATATCTGCAAGGCAAAATAAAAAGGCAAAATTCAGTTTTCAAAATTGGAAGAAATAAAAAAAAGAAAAAGAGAAGAAAAAAATAATAAAAGGAATAAAGATGAAATGAATGGATAAATAAATAATAAAGTTGAAGCTTTACCTCCCAAGCTCTCCAGTACCCGCCCGTGGAGGGGGAATTTCCCCTAGAAACCTCACTCATGTGATTGTAGAGAGTGGCCAACCCTGCTCCTCCCCAGTTGTATTGAGAGATGCGATCGACGTCTGTGAGAGAAGCCAGATACCCAAGACTGATTGTATCACCCTTTGTACTCATCAGCTAACAACCCAGCACATACATGATGAAGGCCCTGGCCATTTGATCGTCAGTGAAGGCCTGATTCTTGAAGGTATCCAGGAACCATTTTGCAGGAACTATGAAATCCCCTGGATGAGCCCCAAGCAAGTCAATGATTTCTTCATGACGGTTCTGAAGATCGTCATAGCGGGCAATAGGGAGGCCACCAAATGGGACGCCAGTGATCATGGCGAAGTCTAAGGGAGTCATCGTCATCTCCCCGAAAGGCATATGGAATGTGTTCGTTGTGTCCCACCATCTTTCCGCCAAGGCTTGAATGTGGGTTCGGTCATTTGTACTCTTCTCCAGGAGCAAAGCGAAGAGCCCAAATCCAGCATTGTTGACCAAGGTTCTCACATCGTCAGAGAGCTCCATATACCACCTTCGGCCGTGGGCCATGCTCCCATGACCCTTGAGGACAAATTCTGGAGTCTGCAAAACAAAACAAGGCAAAAGAAAAAAAGAGAGAAGAAAATAAGAAAAGGAGGGAATAATAATTACTTTCTTTCGGTATCCAAGCAATGCAATTCTTTGGAGTCGAGACGACTCGTTGATTTGAAAATAAAGAAATTCTTTGGAGTCTAAGCGACTCGTTGATTTGAAAATAAAGAAATTCTTTGGAGTCTAGACGACTCGTTGATTTGAAAAAATAAAGAAATTCTTTGAAGTCTAAGCGACTCATTGATTTGAAAAAAAATAAGAAATTCTTTGGAGTCTCGACGACTCGTTGATTTGAAAAAAATATAATAATAATAAAAGATCTCTTGTGAGGTCTAAGCACGAAAAAAAAATGTTTGTGGGTTGTAATCAATGATTGGATTTTAGGTTCATTCAAAATATTAAGCATATGCAAAATTCATCCAGAATAGCACAACCGCCCATTAGCAATGAATAAATGGAATAATGAAATCAATGTGTCCAACTAAGGGCAATAATAAAAAAGGGGGGGGCACAATACCAAGTATCGAATCCTAATCATGAAAGAGGGGATTGGTGAATATGTTGAATTTTCAAATATGGATTCATACAAGCATTGATTGTCATATACTACATTAGCATAGAAAGGGAGAAAGGGCATTCATGCATGCATTCATTGCTCATCATTCATAGCATTACATTGCATTATCTCATCATAAGCATAAAGAGGGAAGTTTGGGAATGTACCATTCGATTGAAGGCCCGTGCCGAGAGATGTGCCCCGGGATCGGCAAGTAAAACTGATGAACTGTGGACTGGATTGGGTTTGTATTTCTTCTTGGGGGGACCATAAGACCCTGAACCACTAGCCATTGGGGAATCTACAAACAAGAAAAGGGGAGAAGTCAATGTTCATATGAGAAATCTTGAGGGAGAAAGATCAAATAACATGAGAAACATGATTGCAAGCACAATGATTGAAACAAAGATGTAATCTTTATGAACATACCTTGATTGTGAGTGGTTCTTGAAGAAAGGATCAAGAAAAGGTGAGATTTTGGAGAAGAAATCCGAGAGAGGAGGAAGGAGAGAATGAAAAGAGAGAAGAAGAAATCAAGTTTTAAAAACAAACTGCTGCTCAAACCGGCACTCGGCGAAAAGGCGCCGGCACTCACTGAATGCCGCCCGGCATTTGGTAGAGTGCCGGCCGGCACTCAGTGAGTGCCGGTTCCTCTCACCGAGTGCCGCCGCGTATGACAGGTGGCCTTTTCACCCCTGATTTTCACTATTTACAAAAGAACCCCCGAATTTTGCTCCCATGTCCTTATAAATTTTCCCTCGTTTCAAAAGAACCCCCGAGTTTTGAAAAATGAGTTTTAAAGCCCTTTTGTGAATAAAAATTGGCCCCTGCTTGTTGAAAATTTTGTCAAGGAACACTCGTTTGCAATAAACGAGTTAATAAAGTCTAATCAACTCCGGATTTTTTATAAAGATTGAACTTGATTGGAGTCTAATTGACTCCAGATTTTGGAAAAAGAATAATTTGGAGTCTAATTGACCCCAGAATTTTGGAAATTGATTTAATTTGAGCCTGATTGGCTCTGATTCTTTGAAAATTGATTTGATTTGAGCCTGATTGGCTCCGATTCTTTGAAAATTGATTTGATTTGAGCCTGATTGGCTCCGATTCTTTGAAAATTGATTCGAATTGAGCATGATTGGCTCTGTTTCTTTGAAAATAGATCTGAATTGAGCCTAATTGGTTTCAACTCTTTGGAGTTTGATTTGATATGAGAGTCTTGTTTGATTCTGGAACTTTGAAAATTGATTTGGTTCGACTCCAGGTTAGGAGAAAATTCAACCGACTTTAATATGATTGATCTTCGGTTTCGAAAATTAAAAGCAAATATGAATCCAAGTGTTTCCAGGTTTAGGAAAGATAATTTGAAATTTAATCAGCTCTTGAAAGTTAGAAATTATGAATTGAACCGAGTCAACTTTGATTTTACTTGGTAGGGCAGTAAATTCGCATCTCATCTTTCAGCGTGCTACCTGATTCGGCTCAGCCGATCAGATGATCTTTGGGGATTTTGAGCATAGAGCTGCTCAAATTCTCTGCGTGCTACCTGATTCGGCTCAGCCGATCAGATGATTTTTTGGAGATTTTGAGCATAGAGCTGCTCAATCTCTCTGCGTGCTACCTGATTCGGCTTAGCCGATCAGATGATCTTTGGAGATTTTGAGCATAGAGCTGCTCAATCTCTCTGCGTGCTACCTGATTCGGCTTAGCCAATCAGATGATTTTTGGGGATTTTGAGCATAGAGCTGCTCAATTTCTCTGCGTGCTACCTGATTCGGCTCAGCCGATCAGATGATCTTTGGGGATTTTGAGCATAGAGCTGCTCAATTTCTCTGCGTGCTACCTGATTCGGCTTAGCCGATCAGATGATCTTTGGAGATTTTGAGCATAGAGCTGCTCAATCTCTCTGCGTGCTACCTGATTCGGCTTAGCCGATCAGATGATCTTTGGAGATTTTGAGCATAGAGCTGCTCAATCTCTCTGCGTGCTACCTGATTCGGCTTAGCCGATCAGATGATCTTTGGAGATTTTGAGCATAGAGCTGCTCAATCTCTCTGCGTGCTACCTGATTCGGCTTAGCCAATCAGATGATTTTTGGGGATTTTGAGCATAGAGCTGCTCAATTTCTCTGCGTGCTACCTGATTCGGCTCAGCCGATCAGATGATCTTTGGGGATTTTGAGCATAGAGCTGCTCAATTTCTCTGCGTGCTACCTGATTCGGCTTAGCCAATCAGATGATCTTTGGGGATTTTGAGCATAGAGCTGCTCAATCTCTCTGTGTGCTACCTGATTCGGCTTAGCCAATCAGATGATTTTTGGGGATTTTGAGCATAGAGCTGCTCAATCTCTCTGCATGCTACCTGATTCAGCTTAGCCAATCAGATGATTTTTGGGAGATTTTGAGCATAGAGCTGCCCAAATCTTTCTGTGTGCTACCTGACTCGGCCATGGAATGTAAGGCGCAAGGCGCATCTCAGTCAATCAGACGATTCTCAAAACGTGTGTAAAATGTATATGCATTAGTTCTTAAAGTAAGACGGTGTCATAATAGGATGATTCGATGTATTTGGTGCATTTCTGATAATAGGAAGAGTAACGTGACTCAGGAACATCACGTTTGGGAGCATAAGATATAAGATTGCATGAGCATGTGCATCACGATAAGATAGATGCATTCATCTGTGTGACTACCTGCGTTGGTGTGTTGTTGTCCTTTGCCCGAACTACGTCCTGGTCTGATTCCCGTTGGGATACGAAGGCAGCTCACCATTGAGCACGACCAGCACTTGGCTATCTGCGCACTTGATTTTGCAACGCACTTTTGTTTTTACCTGGATTCGACTATTTGATCAAAAGCTTGTCTTTCACACAGGCTTTGACATTCATTTGTGATACGCGTTGCTTCACAAGCTCTGTCAAAGAGGGGCAAACTGTAGACAGCCCGATTTTGACCAAACGTCAAATCCAGGGATTGGTTACCTCTTAAAAGACCGATGATGACAATGGCCGGTTACACTCGAAGATTTTCCAGGAAATTCAAAATTTTCAATTGATTCTTCAAGGCAAATTTCAAAATTAAAATAGAAAATATAAAAAAGGAGAAGGAAGAGAGAGAGAGTTTGGGTACTCGGGAGAAACCCGAACAATAAACAACGCGTGAGAAACCCAGTCTGGGGACCAGTTTTTAAGAAGATAAAGATAAAAATAATAAAGAGTTCTTTTGAAGGAGATGGGAGGACAAAATAAATAAAAATCTTGGAAAAAGAGAAAATACAAAAAAGAGAGTAGTATATTCAAAATATACCATGCACATGGTCGATACCATGCACATGGGGGATATTAATACAAATATATATATATAGAATAGAAAAATTGTGTTTACACCAACATATTTTTGAAAAATCAAAAAGAGGGACAAAATTCAGTTAGCCCCGGCACGCGGAAAACGCGGCGGCACTCACTGAGTGCCGCGCCGGCACTCAGTGTTTGCCGCCCGGCACTCAGGGAGTGCCGCCCGGCATTCAGTGAGTGCCGTCGGCATCCGTCGAGTGCCGCTGGCTGTAGCAGACTGCTTTTCTCACATGTTCTAGAAGAAATCTTTGCACATGGGTTTCCACCCCGAATTTACCCATTTATCCCTGGATTGATGGTCTATATAAACAAACCTTCTCTTCCATTTTTGGGGGACTTGGAATATAATTGAATCAATACATATACTTGAATTTAGAGAGAGAGAGAGACACAAAATCATATAGAGAGAAGAAGAATTTCTTGAAGAAGCTTGAAGAATTTGAAGAACTTTTGAAGAAAATCTTGGAAGATCTTCACAAGAAGTTGAAGAATCCCTTGAGGTTTTAGAGGTAACCTCTCAATCACTTGATAGAATTAGGCCATTCAATCACAAGTTCATAGTTCTAGGAACTTTACACATTTTCAAAACCTCTCTTCTTACCTTATTTCATCACACACCACTTAGAACTTGTGATTGAATCTCATATTATTTCATTGATTTGGATCTAATTGATGCCTTGGGTTTAAAATAAATTCAACCTTGAAGATTTGTGTTCTTAGTTTTCTATGTAATCTTTGATTTTCCTTATTTATATTTCATCCAAAAGGTTCATGAGATCTTCCATATCTCATAGAATCTCTTTGAGTTTGATTATTTAATTTCCTATGATCTTATGATCTATATGGAGATTAGAATGAATCATAGTCTTACATATAATTAGTGAGATTCAAGTCCTAATCCATGACTTGAACCTCTCCATTAAAAAATCTTGTGGAATACTTACTATATTCCAATGAGGTTTAAGTAGATTTTAACTTCATTTAGTCTCCAATGACCATCAAATGGTAGGAGAAAATGTGAGATTCAAGTCTTAATCCATGACTTGAACCTCTCCATTAAGAAATCTTGTGGAATCCTTGCTATATTCCAATAAGGTTTAAGTAGATTTTAACTTCATTTAGTCTCCAATGACCATCAAATGGTAGGAGAAAATGTGAGATTCAAGTCTTAATCCATGACTTGAACCTCTCTATTAAGAAATCTTGTGGAATACTTACTATATTCCAATGAGGTTTAAGTAGATTTTAACTTCATTTAGTCTCCAATGACCATCAAATGGTAGGAGAAAATGTGAGATTCAAGTCTTAATCCATGACTTGAACCTCTCCATTAAGAAATCTTGTGGAATCCTTGCTATATTCCAATAAGGTTTAAGTAGATTTTAACTTCATTTAGTCTCCAATGACCATCAAATGGTAGGAGAAAATGTGAGATTCAAGTCTTAATCCATGACTTGAACCTCTCCATTAAGAAATCTTGTGGAAAACTTACTATATTCCAATAAGGTTTGAGTAGATTTTAATTTCATTTAGACTCCAATGACCATCAAATGATAGGAGTGATAAGTTGAATTCAAACTTGGGTCCATAGGTTTGAGTTCATTATTTGAGGATTTTGTGAAGTTCATTTCACTACTTCATCAAGATCCATAAGTGTAGTATGCCTCATAGTCTTCAATGACCATCAAATGGTAGAAGAAATAGTTTGGTTTGAGCCACAACTTCATGTTCTAATAGTTGAGGCCAATCAATAAACTTGAACTAGCAAAATGAAACAGTGGGTTCATAAACTGTTTTTGATCAAGGATTTTTAGTTTTAAATCCGACCGTTGGAATCGAATGAAACCAACGGGAAAATGTTCATAACACATTGTTTTACCACTGTGATTTTTGTTTTAGCAAGATCTTGTGATTAGAAGGGTTTGATCATGGTTTTTGTGAGCTAAATACAATCTGTCCAGAGTTTTAAAATACTTTCAGAATAGTAAGTCCGTTTTGAAATTAATAAATCAGAACCCTAATTAAGTTTTTGGGGTCTCAAATAATTTTTTATAAGTACCTTAATGTGTTAGGAAGGTACCCTAAAAAGATCTAAGTGTTTCTCATATTTTTACTATTTTTAGAAAATCATACAAGATCTCTGGACAGAGAGTTGCAGAATCCTGAGTGAGGTCTAGTATTTTCCATATTCCCGGAGATCTAACCGTTGAAATCTTTATTTTCAAGTTGGGTTAGAAACTAGACTCACAGAGGCATGACATATCCAAAAATCAGTAAGATCCAACCGTTGAAAGTATTTTATATCCATTTTTGAACGTCGGGTCTGCTCTCTGTAAATCACAAAAAACTGCTACTGTTTTTGTCTAATCTTATTTGTTTCAACTCAAATGGTCTCTTAATGTCTTGGGACTCAAACCATGTTTTGAATAATGATAATTTAGATTAAACCCAGAGGCTTAGGGATCCAAATTAGTGAATAAATTCATGTCTCATCCTTGTTCATAATCATTCATTCATTCATGTACATTGATGCTTATAGTTAGAACTAGTTCTTGGATGAAGTTGGACTTAGTTGAATTTAATTGAACATGACCTATGATTAATTACCTTTTGATATTATATCTTGTCTAAGGCATGTGTACTAACCTTTGTTTTGTAGCGCTTTGAGGTACAATTTCTCAACCCTTCTCTAGTTTAATCTATTTTATTGATTTTAATTGATTTTTTTTCGACCCCATGTGCGACACCTTAGCTTAGGTTTTGCCTTATGTGTATATATGTATTAGAGACCTTTCTTAGGTTTATTTTTGCATGCATTGCACGTTTGATATTCGCGGCCGGATCCCGGGTATGTTTTCTAGTTCTCTATTGCATATCATGATGTTTGCTAGTTGAATTATGTGACTTATGAATGATATTTTACCGTTAGCAATTTTGCACCCTTTCAACATGCTTGTGTTATGTATACCTATATATGTATTAATTGAGGGCATGCTTAGATTAATAACTTGATTAAAAAGGATGTTGAGTAGAGGCCTATCGCGAGATAGGATGAAAGGGGGTGTTTTAGTCCGTCGGGCTCCTTCCCCTTTTATTCCATAATCCCCGGACCCAGTTAAATCTTTGGTTTCGCAAAAGATCGGTTTGCTTTCAAAATGGTTTCTTAATTTTCCTTCTAAAAATTAAGTGGCGACTCTTTGAATTTGAAAATATTTGTTTTAAAAGTGGGTAAGAGAAGAATAAAACCTGCGATATCCACAATCGCGCACGCGGCCCGCTCGCGCGAGTTTGTGCCTTAGGAAAATTTTTCTAATTTTTTTATATATATGCCCTCAGATTCACGTCGCGCCTCGAATCGCACGTGCGAGGGACCATCGCCCGAACGGTCCACTTGCGCGATTAATAGACTTAGAAATTTTTTTTCTGAACCCTAAAACGGGCCTCAGATTTACCTCGCGGAGGGACTCGCGCGGCCCGCTAGCGCAACTGGAGGATTTTTATGTTTTTCTCTCTGTTCTCTTACCTTCTTTCTCCCGAACCTGGTCAGTTGTTTGTTCTTTTCTGTTTGTTCCTTTAGACCCTTTTAGATCGAGTCATTCTTTGTTTGGATAATTCCGTTTATGCTTGTTCTTCTTGTTTTAGTTTAGTTTCTTAACGAATATGCCACGGTCTGCATTACATATATATATATTTCTAGTAGCAATTATTGTTATTTTGTTTGTTTTTTTCTTTTGTCAAGTATTACCAGGTGAATTAGTTACTCCATTTTGAGCAATTGAACTTTATCACCATATTCATATATGTTCACCAGGTTTGTAATTGCCGAGATTGAGGTAATGTCGATTCTTCCTTACATACTCTCCTTTGTTTCATTTTATTGTTTAATTAGGGACAATGAAAGGTTTAGGTTTGGGGGTATGCACTCACATGCAATGCACATTATTATGCACTAATTTTTTTTAAAAAAAATCGATACTTGTGCTTAAATAAACGAAATTTACCTACATTTTTGCAATTTTGAGTCGATAGTTCTTGTTAGGTAACTTGGATTGTTATAGAATGGTAAACAAGGAAAGATGTGCTTAAATATTTGCTGAAGTCATGATGCGATGTTTAGGATATGTATCATTAGAATTGTAGTTTTATATCATAGATTTGCACACAAACCTATGCACTGCACGTAGTTTCTTGAATACATGTTTGATGTGAACTATTATATGATTCGAATTTCTAGATAACACATGGTGGAGACTAAACCCAGTGAGCTTTTGAGCCTTTCTTTTCTTTTTAGAGGGTTATAAATAAATTGTGTTTGTCGAATTTCATTGAAATAGCGCATTAACTCGTTGTTTAGTCGTATTATTCTTGTTTTGGTTGATAGTCAAGTTAAAATATTTGTTACCATGATAAATAATCTTCCGTCGTAAACACTAAAGAGCCATATGACCATAGGAAATGATGGTAGGCCCTCTTTGTTTGCCACCGATCGAAAAATGATTAAATTTCCTTAGTTCGCCGCTTTGAGCTATTAAAATGCCATTTTTCTTTAATCACCATTACTTTTTTTTGCTCCAACTTGACCAAATTGGAGTTCACCACTGAGAGATTCGTCAACTTTTAGTGGTGATAAGGCAGTGTCTCGATTGAGAAGAAGAAGAAAACCAGATGATGTTTGGGGTAGTGCCTTGGTATTCGATGAATGTTCATTTCAAAAGCAACAAAAAGGAAAAGGAAAAAAGGTTGGAAGAAGAAAATAAAGAGGAAAAAGGGTTGAAAGAAGGGGAAAGAATTTTTTTTTTTAAAAAAAGAAATATGAAAAGAAGAGAATGAAAAGATGAAAATTTGGTAGAAGAATTAATGAAAGAAATTGAATATTCTTTACAATGCCATTCTGAAGATTATTTGATGAATCCATTCTATTCTTTTTCATTGCCTGAGCCACGTTACAACCTTTGAAAAGTCTTATTTGATCCTAGAAAACATGGTTTGGATATATAAACGATGGGAGGGGGATTAAACATGGTGATGATTAATTTTTCTTGACTATTGGCGTCCTATCCATGAGACTACTGTTCTTTCGTGTCATGCGTTTATTTTGAGTCACATGTGAGCGTTTCTTATTTTGACAATATATTTCCTTTCCTCTCATATATTAAAGAAATTACACCTGTTTTCTGAGTGTTTCACTTGAGAGTGTAATTAACATTGTGAGATTCATAGTCGAAGCATAGTTGGATGGTTATCCGAGTATATTCAAAGTTCATGACGTGCGCATGTTCATTTGACTACCATATCACACACGTGCAATTTTATGAAAAATTCTATTGATTTATACGATGCATGTGCTTGGGATTGTTTTTCATGATGTAGGTGGACGTTTGATTCTGATTTCTTGTTAATTATTCTATTTCAAATCATCGTTTTATGATAAGGAGTATTAAATAGTATTGTTGTCCTTTTTAATAAAACCTTTTAAGTAACTAATGAAATAAAGATGGTTGTGGGTGACTTGTTTACGAGAACCCTCACGAGACTTCACTATTTCGACTAGGGACATTAGATGTTTAAAAGGCTTGTTACATATGCTAAATGTAATCGCGATCCATGCGACAATGGAGTAGTTTTTCTTTAGTAGTTTTATTTTTCTGTTCTTTTTGCTCGAGGACTAGCAAAATGTAGGTTTGGGGGTGTGATCGGGAGTGAACAAGTCCTAATTACACGCCTTAATTCACATTTGCTAGCATGCTTTATCCTATTGTATTGTATTTTTATTCTTTTTTCCATTTTCTGTCAGGTTTTGGAAGATAGCAAGAATCGAGGCTAAAAATGGTGTAAAAATAGAAGAAAAGAAGTAGAAAAAGCCACCTCGCGCGAGGGGCCCGCTCCTGCGACACACCAGCACCTCGCTCCCTGCCCGCTCACGTGACTTCCCAATAATGCGCTCGCGCGATCTATACGAAAAAGTTGAAATGCGTATTTCGATGCACTAAAGAGCCCTACGTGAACGGAATTGACTGAATACGTCCAGAAATGTAAATACAGCAGTTTTAGTGCAATTAGGTCTAAGAAAGCTTCCTAATTCTTCTAAAATCTATATATATCCTATTGTAAATCAATTTTGAGGTTACACAGCCTATACACAATATTATACACATCCATATACAACAAAAACTTCAGCCATTGAAGAGGGAGAAGCAAGGAGAAGAAGAAGAAGACTAAGGATTCCCATGGCCTCCTCCATCAACATCTTGACAATCCTCAATTCCATGGCCGCTTAGACCCTTATCTAGGGTTTCAATGAAACCCTAGCCAAGTAATAGGGTGTTATTTATGTTTTTCTTTTAGATTTATTATGTATGGATGATGAGTACATGTTTCAAGGATTTTGAATAATATAATCATACTACTATTGAATAAATCATTGCTTTCAAAGTTTATTCTTGTCTTAGATCTATTTTGAATGTGATGTGCTCAATGATCTATATTTGCTGTGCTTGTATAGATTATTTACATGTAATGGTGCTTATTGGAATTGTGATATCAAGTAGTCGAATAGTTTATTCCTAGGGAAGACGGAGTGTGCCACAATCCTAGTTTAGTGTGAGACACTTCGTGCCAACTGAAGATGATCTATGTTGATGCTTGAATCATAGTTATCTTCTTGACGGAGAAATTAGGCTTGTAGCTACAATTCCCCATTATCAGCCAACGTAATAAGCTAATTGAATGCATAGATACCCTTATTATGAAGCTAGTGGTGGATTATTTGCAATTCTAGGTTCAATACACATATTTATCAAAACAACTTTTAATCGCTTTCATAGTTTGGATTTATTTTAATTGTTATTAGTTTAATTAAAATCAAAATCAAAATTTGGTTTTCTTAATTAACTAGGTTTAGGTTTTAAAATTAAAGTGCTTTAGTATTTCAATCTCTGTGGGTTCGACCTCTACTTCCACATTACAAATCTTTGAAAGTAGATTATACTTTTTATCTTGATTTTGACTACATCAGGCATTTATGGCTGCCCGAGCTCAGATGACAGTTTGCTCTCATGCTTTAATTAATATGATTTTCTTTAAGAGTTAGCTAATTTTGTTTGTATTCCAAATAGTAAAAGGAGGAGAAGTAAAAATAGACTCTAGGTCGTGTGGAATGCTAGAAGTGGGCCATAACAAGGAGGATAAAGGGTGGTCTTATGAGAAAGCCCGTGAGCTATAGGCATGTTGTATAACTTCTATAACTTTCATCATTTTGTGATTTTAGATGTAACATAGTTCGAATTCAAGAACGTTTTGTAACATTTATGATTTTTAGGAAGAGATGACAGAGTACAAAGACAATCTACATAGGAGGATGGGACACAGATTATGACAGAGGAACTATGTCATGGGCCCAGCTGACCACATCAACTACAATTTATCAATGGAGAGCTAATCAAGATGATGAGGAAGTGGTTTATCTACGAAAATCAAAGAACTCAAGCAAAATCAAACGCGTTTCCAATAATTGTTCGAGAGAGTTTGATGGCATCCGGATCAACATCGATCAATGGGTGGTTAGACCCCGCCGACACTTCCTCCACAGTCATCATGGTAAGGGTTATGTTATCATTTTGGTAAAAGGGAGATTGAATATTTAACTTGTTTGGTAAAAAGGAATGTACTCGTTAAAAGACAAATCAAAATTTAAAAAAGCTGAAATAGTCACTTTCTTAGTAGTGAAACCTTGAGTATATAAAAATTAATAGAAAAATGAAACTTATAATATGGGACCGATGATGAAAATACCATCACTGTTAGAAGGATCTTGATAGAATAATTTATGTGAAAAAGATAGTGGATTGGTCTTTTCTACAAACTTTTAGGTCTTACTAGAGATGAAATTGTGAATGGGAATATACTACTTGACCCTTCAATCCCTTCTTAATTATGCAAGTTCTTTTAAACTAATCGGCCTTTGCAAGTTATCAAACGCAACATGTTTGTATGTTCATAGTATGCTTGTGAAATAACTAGAACTAACAATTGGTTTTTGGGACATATATAGATTTTTTGCAAAATAATGATGTCAGTGGCAGTACGTACAAATTAGAGGCATCGAAGTAGTTGGTGTGGTTGTGAACTCTTAATTGGTCATTTTGTTTGGGGTTGTGAACTTTTAGTCTTAGTTGGGGTTGTCATTTTGTTTCATGAATAATTGGTTGAAATTTTGTTTCTTGGATATTTGAAGTAAACAATGTTTTAGAATGTTTATGTTTGGTGCCAATTATGTTTTTTGTGATCTTCATGGTAGATCTATTAAATGTGTGCAAGGTTGAGTTGGTTAAATGAATGTTATGGATTGGGTAATGGATGTAATTTATAGGTTTTGCTTATTAACAGGTCAACAAAAATATAGTTTGTTGTGACTAAAAATGGTGACAAACTAGTTTCGTCACATACAAATCAGGTTAGTTAAATCAAAGCATCGGTGACAAAATATTTTTTGTCACTCAAAAGCATTAGAGAAAATTAATGACAAGCTAATTTCTCGCCAATTGTTAGAGAACAATGGGACAAATCTCAATTGACGGCGAAATCAATTGTCACCTTAAGTGTTCGAATTTGTTAAAGAAAATATGCATCTTTGACGAAGAAGTTCATCGCTAATCAGATACAATTAATAACAAAATTTTTTCGTCGCCTATAGGTATGCTTTGGCTATGAATATGGGGTCAATGACGATAAAATATAACACAATGGTGACAATATAATTCGTCGCTAAATAATACTATTTGGCGATGAAATATAAAATCGTTGCCAATGAGTAGACATTTACCGATGAAATCTATTATCGTCATGCCCCGGCGTTGCTATAATTAAGGGAAGTAAGCTTCCTTATCGGACCCGTAGGCTCGTAACAAGTTACAGAGCACATGATTGTCCAAATACCAACGAAATATAAAATATCAAAGTAATAATAACAGCAGAAATGTTCTAAGTTCAGCGTAAGCAATATCAGAGTCTTACAATCTCCATTATACATACTTAGATATTACAGTCATCCGAAACCAAAAGAAACAAAAGTCTAAAGGCCAAAGGGCCGACAACAACAACAATAACAACACATCAAAATAAGATAGATAATAAAAGTTTCTCAGTGGAACAGGACGGCTTCAGCATTACGAACTCCTCTTCAACTGGCGAAGCCCTAACCATCCTCATCCATGCTCTCGTCTCTATGGTACTCGCCCAGCGGAACAACATTTCTAATACCTGGAACTACAGCAGCTGGACACGAATGTCCAGGGCCACACGCTCATCAGCTAAAAGCTGAGTAAAATACTACAAACCAAACACAATATGAACATATACAACATTTACGTTATCACTTAGAAGTATCGCAACGTTACGCAAGTTCTCGCCCAAAACCCAACGTTCTTCCCGACTATGCAACCACAATAATGCAATGCAACACGCATGAATCCACCGTGTCAACAACTCACGACTTGACAGCACTAGCTTCTGTCACTCACAATAGAACACTGGAAGTACTAGTTTCTGGCCATGACCACAACAACACTGAACCGACAGTACTAGCTTCCGTCACACTCCACACAACTTATTCTTACTGACACTACTTACGGTCACACATGACCCTCTAACTCATTTGCATTCTTCCACACAGCCATACATGACCCTCAAATGCGAATTACGGCCACACATAGCCCTCTAACTTATTTGCATTCTTCTATGCGGCCACACATGGCCCTCTAACTTATTCTCATTCTTCCACACGGTTATACATGACCCTCAAATGCGAATTACGGCCACACATGGCTCTCTAATATCTCATTTAGCCCACAATTGGCGCTGACTTGACACCAACACAACCCAATCGACTGATGCAAACATCCACGGAAGAACATGCGAGGTTATTCCATACAACCATGCTCACACGTCCGTCAACACACTTATTTATTTTCAGTACATTATGCATGTATTATTTTTCATTACATTATTAGTGATTTGACTCGGCACATTACTACTATCGTCATCAAACTGATCATAATTAAAGTGCTAGCAGAATTATTAAATCAACATGTTAAGAAGTTAACATCTACAACAAGAACTGATCGTTTGCTTCAACATTATCCTATACATAGATTACTATATTAAGCATGGTATTACTACAAAAGCATAAAGTACAACTTAAAATAACACATGACAATCATATATGTACATATTCGGCGTACACAACTCAACGTACAACTAATGAAGTTCATCATAAAATACATATAGTCTAAAAATAAAAAATCTTCAAAACACTGTCAAGCTCGAGCACTTAGACCACTCGAGGGCTCCAGGCTCGAGCGCTTGTACCACTCGAGCACTCGGGTTTAGCAGTTTTCAGCAGTTTGTTTGACTTCATAATGTAGCTACGATTTTGAAAACAAAACTTTGAAATCTCTACTTAAAACTCACATACAACTTGTAAGTTAGCTTATACATGTTCATATACACGTTATGTAAGAATTAAAGAGCTCACAATGAGATCAAAACAAAATGGATGATGGTTTATGCATCATTTATAGCAAGGAATGAAAATGATGATATTCTTGATGCAAGATCATGTTCAATTCTCACATGCAACCAAATTTACAAATTATTACATGTATATAAACCTAGAGTATGTGAGTTATAATGTACACAATGCAATCAAGATGGAATGGATGAGGATTATGTTGAGAAAGAAGAAGATGATGATGATCAAGATGATGTTGGTGATGATCAACTTGAGCTTAAGACTTCAAAACATGATAAAAACTTTAAGACTCAACAATCAGAGCTTCAAGAACTTGAGAGGACACCAATAATACAGCTAGAATGATGTTTACAAGTTTGGATGATGACATGCAAGGTGTCTTGATGAGAATTTATGTGTAATGGACATGAATTTCCAAACTCTCTCTCTAAGAACTCTCTCTAAAAATAGAGTTAAAAATTGAGGAAAATGCATAGAATGACTAGGTATTTATAGATTTTTAGGACCCCAGGGGCAAAAAGGTCATTTCACATCTTTTAAGCTCGAGCGCTCACGTTGCTTGAACGCTCTGGTCTGCTGAAACAAGGAAGGTTTGTTTTGGATCAAAGGATCAAGGTATGGAAATGCATGAACACACATGGGATGCCAAGCACACTAAAAATTTGATTTACATATATAAAAAATATTCATAACAAATATCCGGAAATTATATTACAGTTAATAAAATTACGGGTGTTACAATTATTGTTGTTAAATATATTTCACATCGCACTTTTAGCAATGATGCTGTGATGAAATATTCTTTGTTGCCAATTTCTATTAGCGACAAAATATTTTGCCACTAATTCAAAGTTTTGTTGTAGTGTATGCTTCTTAAACATGGTTTCTGAATGCTTTATTGGCTATACCACATACAATGGTAAGTGGTATCACTGACTGCTACCACAACACATAGTACGCGTACAATTATCAAAGCATTTTGGACTAAGTTTGGAATTGTAACATAGTAACATAGCATTACTCAAAACCAAAACTAAAACAACCAAAGTCGAAATGTTCTTATGCTACTTTAGGGCTGTCAACAAAACGATCGGACCGAACAAACCAACTGAACCGACTAGTTTAATTGGTTTTCATCAAAAATATTGTAGTGTAAAAACCAAACCCAAATAAAAAAAATGCCTCTAAAACCAATCAAACCAAAAGCGATTAGTGAGTTTTAAAACCTCTTCAAAATCGGCGTCACAGAACGGATGACACCCGTAGTTGATTTAGTGCTTCGCTAGGAAAAAGTCCAAATATGTGTCACTGTATCTTTGGCCCAAATGTGAAAATGTATGTTTCGAGGACCCGTCGACATATTTTCTACAATTCTTCACATTCTGCAGAATCCCAAAGCCATGATTCACCAAACTAATTCCAACATAATCACAACTATATTGCAAAGTACCTAAACATGATTACAAGAGTTTACTACAGATTACAATACCACGGATCCACTCTATGATATCTAAGTTAAGAACATGGTTTTAACTCTTCAAAATCTTACTACAACACTTGAAATGGAAAACAAAACATATAAAAGAGATTCTCTCATGCCATTCACTCCTCACGCTTCTTTTTGTTCTTCCTCTTATCACCTGCAATGGAGGAAGTCTCTACTGCTCAGCTATATGCTGAGGTGAACAATTCTAAATAGATGCATATTAGGCAATTCATGTTTTAAACATCTAAACCACATAATTTAGTCTCTAGGGAGAGAGATACGCATTCATCCGGTATATCGGCATGTCCTAAATCATAAACTGCGATGCCAATGGCTAGCCAAAATCACCCAACCATTGCATCCAACTGCTCTGGCTGGGTCAGTTCCCAAACCAAGCAAGTAGTCGTCATTACTAAAACTCTCAAACATCGAGAGGCATGCCTCGGCATGAAATTATACCTAACTCCCCTTTTACCCACATAATCATTTAGCATACTCACATAGTCTTACAAACATGCTATTCATACGTACTCGCTGAATTTAACTGGCCTAAAGTAACACATGAATTTTACCCAGATCATAATTTCATACGCAATATTCAAAGCATCCAAAATTGTCTATATAACACAAGTTCGGAATTCATACCTTAAGTTATCACTCTATAACTTCAGGGGAAGTACTAGTGGACCAAATAAACGCCGAATCTCCGTTTGTAAGGGATTCCTACAAGTATCCATACGTTTTTTTCAAATTCTTAAAAAAAGATTTTTAGAAATAATTTGCAAACGTGGCCTAATAGACATCAAAACGTAGCTCTTACCTTGAGGAGTCCAAATATGAAATTTGGTTGAAAAATGACGGACGAACGATCGTCGTATGTCATCGGGATGATCGAAGAAATAAATCTCCCTTTTGGCCTCCTCTTGATTTAGGTTAGAAATGTTAACTAATGAAAAATATCTCATGGTTTTCTATATATAGGCACGACTTTTGAAAATCGTGTTTAGCTCCCCACGAGTTCTCTAAACTTCTAATTACCTTATGAAATGTCGCACACTTCCATTTTAATACTTCTCGAGTGAAAACTATAATTTGTAAAAGTTTTCGTCTAAGTCTTGTTTGGGTCCGCCATTTATGTTCTGAAACTAATTTCGTGGTATCTCTAGATAACCTACCTTTTATGCAACGCATTACCTACATTGTCACTATGTTACTCACAATAATCTCTAACAAGATCAACACTACCAGAAATTATACTACACAGGTATAGTTACTATTCATGAAAATCAGGTAAAGTCAAATAACATTTAAAATCATATAAATGTCATTTATTCATGTCAATTTCTCATTGATCATCAAATCTCCGTGTCCTCGATTGACGCTCATCGTTGACCCGTGTCAACCACATCCAGAATTATTAATCAACATTAATAATTCACGCAATTCAAGTATGCATTTTAAATGAATGCATTTTTTTGGGACGGGTATGACAAATCTCCCCTCCAAAAAGGAAGTTTGTCGCCAAACTTATATCTCATGAATCGAAAAGGTGCGGATATTCATTCCTCACTTCCTCCTCGTTCTCCCACATAGCTTCCTCAACAGTGTGACTACGCCACAATACCTTTACCATTGGAATAGCCTTCGTTCTCAACACTTGTTCTTTTCGATCCAAGATCTCTATTGGATGCTTTATATAAGTCAAGTCTTCTTGAATCTGTAACGGTTCCAATACGATGATCTTACTCATATTTGCCATACACCGTCTCAACATTGACACATGGAAAACATTATGCACATGTTCCAACTCGGATGATAAGGCTAGTTGGTAAGTCACTGATCCTACCCTCTCTAGGATCTCAAAAGGTCCTACAAATCTTGCATTGAGCTTTTCCCTCTTTCCAAATCATACTATGCCTTTCAAAGGTGATACCCTCAAGTATACAAAGTCTCCTACTTCACATGTCATCGATTATCGCTTAGAGTTGGCATAACTCTTGTAATGACTCTGAGCCACCTTAAGTCACTCCTGGATTAACTTTACCTTCTCAGTAGTCAATTGTATTATCTTCGGTCCTAACAACCTTCTTTCCCCAAGATCAATCCAACAAATCGGTGAGCGACACTTAAGCCAATACGACGCTTCATACGGTGCCATCCCAATACTTGACTGAAACCAGTTGTCGTAAGCAAACTCGATTAATGATAAGTATTTCTCCCAATCACTCCAAAAGTCTAGAATGCAAAGTCTAAGAATATCCTCTAATGTCAGAATCATTGTTCTGACTGTCCGTCGGTCTGAGGATGAAATGCGGTACAGAATCTCAACTTCGTACCCAAAGCCTCTTGTAAACTTCTCCAAAACCTCAATGTAAAGCTACTATCGTGATCCGATATAATCACTGCTCATCGTGTAGTCTTATTATCTCCTTCACATACTATTCTGCTAACTTGGAAGGTTTAGTCATCTTGATCGGTAAAAAATGGACTGATTACGTCAATCTATCAACTATAACCCAGATCTTGTCGTTCTTGTTAGGCGATTGTGGAAATCCAGAAACAAAATCCATGGTGATCTCATCCCATTTCCACTCTGACACTGGTAATGGCTGTAGTAGTCCTGCAGGTACTTGTCTCTCAGCTTTAACTTATTGACATACCAAACACTCACAAACATACTGCCACAGCCCGGTCCCACAATAGCGGAACCGGAGCCCGTGGCACGCCACCGAGGCTACACCAATTCATTAACGTTCCCCTAATTAGGTTTGAAGAACACACGCAGCGGAAAAATAAAACACATTTTAAAACCAGAGGTTCAGTCGACTGCTCAGTCGACGGAGGAGGGCAGGGATTTAATAGCAATTCCAGTCGACTGAAACTGGAGGTCCAGTCGACTGCTGAAGGGTCCAGTCGAGTGCTTTTGCTAAAATAAGAAGCAGTAGCTAACAGGCTCAGGGGTTCAGTCGACTGCTCTCCTGGCAGCAGCCCAATCTGCAGAATTTCAAGTTTAAAAGCTTTCTAACTTCAACCAAGGATCAAACACACACTTCCAAAAGCACTCCAAAGAAATCTTAACTGTACTAAAGCATTACCAAACATAATTACAACATGTTATAGTCTATTACAAAGTTCTAGATCCGTTCTATCATACCAAGTTAAACATGTGTTAAAACACCCAAATTCTTATTACAACATCCTATTGTTCCAAAACTACAAAATTAACATTCAAGTTGCCTCCCAAATTAAACTCTCAATCCTCGTGCTCACTTCTGCGATTCCTCACCAGCATTAACACCTGCAATGGTTATTTGAATAACCACACATATTTCGATTTGTCTAAGCTAATGCTTAGTGAATAAAACAACATATGTACATGAATGATAAACATGTCCGCATTCACATCTCTACATTTCATACTAGTCGCCGGAGACTCACGTGCCCGTCCATATTCCCAATCCGCGACTCCTCGCCTATAAGTCCACGCGAAAGGGTAAGACCCACGATTCTTCTCTTCAATCGTGCGACCTTGATGCCTATATCGGCTCTACAAAATGGCACGGTGACCACGTGCTCCTTCTGACCCACATAAGCAACTTAACATGCTCAAATACATATCACCATACTCACGGTAATCAAAACATATCACCGTGCTATTGAGCCTACTTATCAATATAAATGCCCATTATGAACTACACAATATATCTCTAAGAATTAATACATGCTATTCACACAAAACATGAATACATGTCAAGAAATCATTCCAAAAACATAGTTGAATCACTCACCTCCGATTTACGCGCTTATAATACGATCCAAAGAAAACCCGTGCACAAAGAACATGCAGAAGTCTGTCTAGTACACTTCCTATGGATCAAAATTCCATTTATCAACTTTTATGAAAAATTCTAGAAAATAACTTTTTCGGAAAACTTAGCCAAACAGGCCCTAACAGGTATCAAAACGAAGCTCTTACCTCGAGGAGCTCAAATATGAAATCTGGGAGAAACCAGACTGATGGAAGGTCGTCGTTTGGCGTCGCAAAGCTCTAAGCTCCTAAATCTCCCTCTAGCCCCCTTTTGGCCTCCTTTGGAATTTAGGTTAACACTTATGAGAAATATCTCATTCATCTCTATCTATATATAGGCAACATTCTCGGGGAATTACGTTTACCTCCCCACGAGTTTTCAAAACTCCTAATCACTCTCTGAAACTTTCTATACAGCTTATTCATAGCTTTATAAGTGAAACCTCAAAATTATAAAAGTTTTCGACTAAGTTTCGTTTGGTCGCTAAAACGCGAATTTCTACATGACGTTTTCGAAGTTGCTAATTAGCCTACCAAATTAATAGCGTGTTCATTCGTCCTCACCAGGATACTAAATCTAACAACAGAAATAAATTCTAAAACAGAAAATAATACAGATATTGCAATACACAGGTAAACATTTATTTTCAGATAAACATTTAAAGTGTTCCACAGTGACCGTCTCATACTCGGAGAGACTTCACAAACAACAAATCTTAAATCACCACAGTTTCAATGGGTTCTCTAATACAGACACCCAAATCAACTCGTGAGTCAAAACTCACTCAACCAAGTGTCATAAGACACGTCACATCACATTATCATGCATGACAATGTAATGCAAATGCAATAACACAAATGTGGGTGTTATACATACTTAGCAACTTTACGCTTCATACCTCTCCACCAAAAGTTTCTTACAAGTTTTGGTACATCTTATTACTTCTCGGATGAACTGAGTACTTAGTACTATGCACTTCTTCTAGGATTCTTTCTTTCAAGTCTTTCACATTCGGTATGTACAATCGGTTTCCAAGCATCAATATTCCTTGTTCCAAAGTAAAACCCAGTCGCTTCCCCAACGGTATCTCATCCTTTATTTTACACAAGTAGTAATCACTGAGCTGTTCCACTTTAATCTCATCTAGAATGTTTGGGTAAGCTACGATTACCATCATTAAGCCACTATTCGTCTCTGGAATTACCTCTAACTCCAAACGCTCCATCTCCTTTACAAATTCCTTTTATTGGGTTAGCTCGTAGGCTAAATTCCTTGTCGTCTTTTGGCTTAAAGCATAGGCTTCTATATTAGCCTTTCCCGAATGATACTCAATCAAAAGATCATAATCCTTCATCAACTCTAGCCATTTCCTTTATCTTATGTTCAAATCTCTTTGCGTGAATAGGTACTTTAAGCTCTTGTGGTCTGTGAAGATTTCACACTTCTTGCCGTACAAATAGTGCTTCCAAATCTTCAAAGCATAGATTACTGCGCCCAATTCAAGGTCGTGAGTCAGATTATTAACCTCGTGTGTTTTTAGCTATCTTGAAGGGTAAGCAATCACCTTGCCACCTTGTATAAGCACACACCCCAAACCTTCATGTGATGAATCACTATAGATCACAAACCCCTCGATTCTAGATGGTATCGTTAAAATAGGTGCTCTTATCAAACGCGACTTCAACTCTTGAAAACTGTCTTCACATTTCGAACTCCATTCAAAAGTAATACCCTTCCTCATCAACTTTGTCATAGGCAATGAAATCTTGGAGAAATTCTCTATGAAATAGCGGTAGTATCCAGCTAGTCCTTAGAAACTGCGAATTTCCAATACTGAAGTTGGTCTATGCCAATTAGATATAGCTTCTACCTTGTGAGGATCAACTGAAACTCCATTCTTGTCAATCACATGACCCAGAAAAGCAATGCTAGGTAGCAAGAATTCACATTTCTTAAATTTCCCGAATAGTTGCTTCTCTCGCAATCTCTGAAGTATAAGTCTCAAATGTTGCTCGTGCTCTATCTAACTTGGCAAATAGATAAGAATGTCATTTATGAACACAATCACAAAGTTATCTAAGTAATCCTTGAAGACTCGATTTATAAGATCCATGAATGCGGTTGGTGCATTTGTAACTCCAAATGGCATGACTAGGAACTCGTAATGTCCGTAGCGAATTTTGAAAGTTGTCTTCTCAACATCCTCCACCTTTACTTTCAACTGATGGTAGCCCGATATAAGATCTATCTTGGAAAACACTTGTGCCCCACGAAGTTGATTGAATAAGTCATCGATTGTCCGTAACAGATATTGCTTCTTGATTATCAACTTGTTCAGTTCTCTATAGTTGACACACATACACATTGAACCATCTTTCTTCTTTACAAACAATACTGGAGCTCCCCACGGTGATATGCTAGGTCGAATGAAACCTTTATCAAGCAATTCTTATAGTTGCACTTTTAGTTCTTTCAATTCCACGGGTGTCATTCTATATGGTGCTTTTGATACGAGTCATGAGTTCGGCATTGTCTTAATAGTGAACTCAATCTCTCTCTCAATAAGAACATCTGGTAGGTCGTTGGGGAATACATCCGGATACTCTCGTACTATTGTAATGTCTTCTATTTTCAATTCGGTCACCGAAGTGTCAATTACTGAGCATAGAAATCCATAACATCCTTTTTCAATAACTTACCCACTCGGCTAGCTAAAATCAAATACGGCGGCAGTGTAACCCCACTCCCTTGATAACAAAAGTTCCTATGCACCGGTGATCAAAAATTGATTTTCTTCCGTTCACAATCTATCGTTCCTTGGCTAAGAGCTAACAATCCATTCCTATTATCACATCAAAATGTTTCACCACAATCGGTATAAGATCTACGATCATCAACTTCTCACCTAGTTTGATCTCACAGTCCTTGTATATCATAGATGTTACTATCGGTTTACTAAGGGGTACAGCAATGGATAATTCATATCCTAAAAGTGCTGACTTAACATTCAAATGTTCAACAAAATTATGCGATACAAAGGAATGCATAGATCTTGAGTCAATAAGTATGCATGCTAAATATGAACATATAGGCACCATATCTGAGACCATTGTCTTCGAAGCAGCCATATCTCCTGGGTTCATCTAAAATGACCTTCCTTAACGTTGCTCTGTCCTCTATCCCCCATCGTTGGCCTGCCTAGGCTTCAAACTACTAGAAGCCGTAGAACTAGCTCCTTGTATAGGATACTTCCTCGGACACTCCTTGGATTAATGTCCAAACGTCCCACAATTGTAACATTCTCCCCTCATATCAGGTGTAGCAATTGCACTGTTAATCCCTTGCGTTTTGTTCTAGAAGTTGGTCATGAAATATTGACTGGTGTGTGGTCGATTGATAAGTAAACACAACGGTATAATACCTGCCGACTTTCTAAACCCACTGAAACTAAAATTAGAGCCCCATACAACGGCCTCTTGAAAGATCCGCCATAGCTCCGGCCATTACCCTCGTGGTTCCTATTCCCTTGTTGGCCTTGCTAGTTTTGCCTCGATCTCTCCATCCCACTTTCGGCTAGAAGCGTCGTTTACTGCACTGTGGCAACAGTCGAATGTTCATAGGTTTCCACCCGCAGACAGATGTTTTCTCTCAACCCATCCTTGTACTTCCTTGCTCTGTCTTCCTCTGTCAACACAGATCCCTTTCCAAATATCAACAAGGCATTGTACTTCGAAGTGTACTTCGTTACAGTCATATCCCCTTGTCGAAGATTATCCAACTCTCTTTTCTTCGCATTAAGAGCATCCCTCGAAAAGAATCAACGATTAAACTCTGCTTTGAATCCCTCCCAAGTTATCGGTGCCCCTGTTCTAGAACGTTCACCCACCAATTCTGGGCCTCACTCCTGAGTATATCACTAGCATTCTCAATCTTCAACGCATCGGACATCGGAATAGATTTGAAAATCCTTTCCATGTCCATAACTCAATGCTCTTCTTGCATTGTGTCAGAGGTCCTGTAAAATTCTATCGGCTTCTTCCTAGTAAATTGTTTGACACAGATCTCCCACCTTGATTCTCAGGTACTGACACAACGATTATCGGTGCTTCCTCGAATGGAGGTATTAGAGGTAATCACTTCGTTAAATTCCGTAACAAATCTCCCATATTTCCGATCATTTTGGTCATGTGGTCGATTCGTTAGGTACATGGTGATAGATCTTGGTCATATGCATCGTCACTCATGATGGTACAATCCTGTCAATCTCAACGAATAAACACTATGTATGTATGACAAATAATGTAAAGATGTACGTAAAACAACATACATATGCATCAAACATATCTACCATATATGGATATAATCTAGAATATGTGTCAACACACTCAACACTCCAATCGTCGTCAAATGTTCCCACAGTTTTGTTACCTATAGCTCTGATACCAACAAATGTCACGACCTATATAGCTATGGGTGGAATAGGACACATGGCATGCCACCAAGGCTCATCCAATTCCTTTAATGTAAATAGCAGCGGAAAACATAAGTAAAATTCATTATAATCAGAGTCACAGAAAGTTTTGCTCAATTGAAACACGTCCAAAACTAATCCATTTTGAAAACAGCAGTCCAGTCGACTGTGATGGGGACCCTATTGACTGGAGGTTAATTGCAGAGAGTACAAAAGGTCAACAGCCCAATCCAGTTGACTGTGTCAGGGACTCGGTCGACTATGATCTCCATTTCTCAATCGACTGAGCTGGTCCGGTCGACTAGAGGTCAATCTAGTAGAATGTCAAATTTTTGTGCAAAAATTAGTCGACTGATGCCCTTTCAAACTGAAGATATTTCATTAAAAATAGGGGTCCAGTCGACTGTGTTGGGGACCCAGTCAACTGATTTCCTACAATTCTTCACATTCTGCAGAATCCCAAAGCCATGATTCACCAAACTAATTCCAACATAATCAGAACTATATTACAAAGTACCTAAACATGATTACGATAGTTTACTACAGATTACGATAGTCTTCAAAATCTTATTACAACACTTGAAATGGAAAACAAAACATATAAAAGAGATGCTCTCCGGCAATTCCACGGCCTTACTCCTCACGCTTCTTCTTGTTCTTCGTCTTATCACTTCCAATGGAGGAAGTCTCCACTGCTCCGCTATATTCTGAGTGTATAATTTAAAACAATGTATATGAGGCAATTCATATTTTAAACATCTAAACCACATAATTTATTCTCTGAGTAGAGAGATACGCATTCATCCGGTATATCGACAAGTCTTAAATCTTAAACCGCGATGCCAATGGTTAGCCAAAATCACTCAACCATTGTATCCAACTACTCTGGCTGGGCCAGTTCCCAAACCAAGCAAGTAGTCATCACTACTAAAAATCTTAAACATCGAGAGGCGTGCCCCGGCATTAAATTATACCAAACTCCCCTTTGACTCACATAATCATTTAGCATACTCACATAGTCATACAAATATGATGTTCATACGTACTCGCTAAATTTAAAGGGCCTAAGGTAACACATGAATTTTTCCCAAATCACAATTTCATACACAATATTCAAAACATCCAAAATTGTCTATATAACACAAGTTTGGAATTCATACCTTAAGTTATCACTCTATAACTTCAGGGGAAGTACTAGGGGACCAAATAAACACCGAATCTCCATTTGTAATCGATTCCTACAAGTATTCATACGTTTTCCCCAAATTCTTAAAACTAACTTTTCAAAAATAATTTTCCAAACGTGGCCTAATAGACATCGAAACGTAGTTCTTACCTCGAGGAGTCCAAATATGAAATCTGGTTAAAAACTGATGGACGAACGGCCGTCCTATGTCATTGGGATGATCGAAGGAATAAATCTCCCTTTTTGGCCTCCTCTTGATTTAGGTTATAAATTTTAACTAATGAAAAATGTCTCATGGAACTACAAGAAATTTGACCTTTAGTGACGAAACTTTTACCCGCAAAATCAACTTTCGTCAGCAAAAGTGTTTACCTTTCTCGACGAAACCAATTTTTGTGGGTAAAAGTCGAACAATTACCGACGAAAATTCATTTCGTCACTAAAGTTCGTTGCTAATAGTTGGCAGAAAATTTCTCCCGCCAAAAATTTGGTTGGAAAATTTTAGGTAACGAAACATTATCAATTGGTTACGAAATTTTTTCGTCGATAATTGTTTTACTTTTAGTGACGAAATATTTCGTCTGGAATTGTTTACCCTTTCGTGACGAAATATTTTTGTCGGCAATTGTAACAATTAATGATGAAATACTTTCGTCTGTATTTGTTTTACTTTTAGTGACGAAATATTTCGTCGGGAATTGTTAACCCTTTCGTGACAAAATATTTTCGTCGGGAATTGAAACCATTGGCAACGAAATGCTTTCGTTGATAATTGTTTTACTTTAAGTGAAGCAACATTTCGTCGGGAATTGTTTACCCTTTCGTGACGAAATGTTTTCGTCAGGAATTGTAACCATTGGCGATGAAATACTTTCGTCGGTAATTGTTTTACTTTTAGTGACAAAATATTTCATCAGAAATTGTTTAACCATTCGAGACGAAAAACTTTCGTTGGGAATGGTTACAATTGGTGACAAAATTGTTTCGTCGGTAATTGTTTTACTATTAGTGATGAAATATTTCGACGGGAATTGTTTAAACTTTTGTGACGAAATAATTTTGTCGGGAATTGTAACCATTGGTGACAAAATTGTTTGTCGGTAATTGTTTTACTACTAGTGATGATATATTTGGTGGGGAAAAGTTGACCCTTTCATGACGAAACATTTCGTCGAGAAATGTTTACTTTTGCCCACGAAAATATTTTGTCAAGAATTGTTGTACTTTGGTGACAAAATCTTATGTTTAGAGACGAAAGATTCCGTCGCTATTACCCATTTTTTTTATTAGTGAATCTGAATTGTCCTTAACTCTAAAAAAGAATACATCATAATTTGTTTTCCACTAGTTGTTCCTAAGAAATTCATAATAATCACATAATTTTAAAGATTGTGATAGTGATGAGTGGTGCCATATATGAAATTACTCAATTCCCAAATGCATTGTCATCGTTTGTGTGTACCACATACTGTATAACCTCTCTAAACTAAACTTTTGGGGTTTGGTGGTCAAAATGCAAACCGTTGATCCGATTACCAAGAAACTTAACTCGCACCTCCCACACGCCTAAAGAAAGTTCTTGGAAGAAATGGAACGAGAATTGGACTACCAGTTATCAAGACACACAAAAAAAAATACTTTTTCACCTCGTAGACTATGAAAACTAAATTTTTGGGGTTTGGGGGGTCAAAATGCAAACCGTCAATCTGATAACTACGAAACTTAACTCGCACCTGCCACGCGTCTAAAGAAAGTTGCAGGAGGAAATAGAACGGGAATCAGACTCCCGCTTATCAAGATACACTAAAAAACAACTTTTATACCTCGTAGAGATTGGAAAACTAAGTTTGGGGTTTGGGGGGTTAA
The DNA here is from genome assembly GCA_033977485.1 of Hydrangea macrophylla. Lineage (NCBI taxonomy): Eukaryota > Viridiplantae > Streptophyta > Magnoliopsida > Cornales > Hydrangeaceae > Hydrangea > Hydrangea macrophylla. The sequence goes on from CM066985.1 coordinate 51,890,718, forward strand.
AATACAAACCATCAATCCGATAACCATGAAACTTAACTCGTATCTCCCGCACGTCTAAAGAAAGTTGCAGGAAGAAACAGAATGGGATTTGGACTCCCAGTTATCAAGATACACTAAAACTAACTTTTTTACATCATAGACTATGAAAAACTAAGTTTTTGGGATTTGGGGTTTCCAAATGCAAACCGTAGATCCGATAACCATGAAACTTTACTCGCACCTCCCACATGTCTAAAGAAAGTTTTAGGAAGAAACAGAACGGGAATCGGACTCCCAGTTATCAAGATACACTAAAATATAACTTTTTTTACCTCATAGACTATGAAAAACTAAGTTTTTGGAGTTTGGGGGTCAAAATGCTAACCGTCGATCCGATAACCACGAAACTTTACTCGTATCTCCCACACATCTAAAGAAAGTTGCAGGAAAAAAGGAACGGCACTCGGACTCCCGGTTATCAAGATACACTAAAAAATAACTTTTTCACCTCGTAGACTATGAAAAACTATGTCTTTGGGTTTGGGGGATGAAATGCAAACCATCGATCCGATAACCACGAAACTTAACTCATACCTCCCATGCATCTAAAGAAAGTTGCAAGAAGAAATAGAACGGGAATCGGACTCCCGATTATCAAGATACACTAAAAAACAACTTTTTCACCTCGTAGACTATGAAAACTATGTTTTGGGGTTTAGGGTGTCAAAATGCAAACCGTCGATCCGATAACTACGAAACCTTACCCGCACCTCCTACACGTGTAAAGAAAGTTGTAGGAAGAAACGAAATGGGAATCGGACTCCCGGTTATCAAGACTAAAGAAAGTTGCAGGAAGAAACGGAACGAGACTCTGACTCCCGGTTATCAAGATATACTAAAAAATAACTTTTTCCACCTCGTAGATTATGAAAAACTAAGTTTTTGGGATTTGGGGTGTCAAAATGCAAACCGTCGATCCGATTACCACAAAACTTACCTTGCACCTCCTACGCATCTAAAGAAAGTTGCAGGAAGAAACGGAATGGGAATCAGACTCTCGGTTATCAAGATACAATAAAAAATAACTTTTTAACCTAGTAGACTATGGAAAACTATGTTTTGGGGTTTGGGGGGTCAAAATGCAAACCGTCGATCTGATAACCACGAAACTTAACTCGCACCTCCCATATATGTCTACCAGATTGATCCTTGGATGAGAATCATGAGATTCATCTTGGCTAGTCATACTGTTGAATATTTAAAATGCACATTTGGAATAGGTACAGATAATACTTGACATATGCTTGTGGAGTACGTTAGGAACCATGTTTACTAAGACTTGGGTGAAAGCGCTTCTCTCCCTCTTATGTCTACATTAGTGTTGTTTTTGTTTTTGTTTTTCATTATTTTAGTGGCTTCTTGTTGGAGACACTGGAAGGTGTTTGCCGTTGGTTGGATTAGCTTGCCCTTCTAGTTTGGTTGCTTATTCTTAATTTCATTTCTATTAGATTTTCTCTGAGTTCATTTTGCTTAATAACTTCGCAGAGAAGTGTGATACCGTGGCATTGAGCATACACTTTATAACATTTGCAGAGATGAAAGTTTTTTTGGCCTGTATAAAGGGCTTGAAGCAACACTACTCGTATGTTTTTACTGTGCTTCAGTTCTTCCTTTGCTAATCCAATACATTGACTCGTTATTGAGATAGTCTATCTGATTCAGGGGGTTGGGCCAAGTATAGCAATAAGCTTCTCTATCTATGAATCATTGAGGTCTCATTGGCATTCTCAAAGGTGAAGGCTTCTTAATCATGTTGGTCAACTAAGGCATTTCATTAGCCAATATACATCTCCTTGTTTGTTCTTTTATATTTGAGCATGATTTTTGATTTTAAACTCTATTGGTACTAGGCCCAACGATTCAACTGTCATGGTCAGCCTTGCTTGCGGCAGTCTTTCAGGCGTAGCATCATCAATAGGTGAGTGATCTGTAATCTACTATCCTCAGATTGCACCCCATTTCAGTGCCTATGTTGGATTTTACTTGTCTCCTACTGCCACCTCAAAACAAAATAATGGTAACAATATAACGTTTATGATAACAAGAAAACTGGAGAACAGAAAAGGGACTGTCCATTACTTTAAGAAAACTGTGTTACCTGAAAATGTTGCATCATTATTTCTATGCTGGTCCGTTCCAACTGGTGTTATTTGAATCATAACTGCTGTTGCATTATTTCGTGTTATAGTGAAAAATATTTGGGAATTTACTGTTTGCTTGCTTGCAATATATACACCTGTTTAGAACTTAAAATTGCTTAACAAATTATTTTTATTTTTGTTTTTATTTTTACTATCATCAAAATACAATGACTAGCATAAATTAAATTAAAAGAAAATAGAATATGGATTAAACAAAAAGAAAAAGTAGATCTAGTAGCATACAAAGGACCAGAGTGATGAGGACTTAGACGCTAATCACACTGCTAACCAAAAATCCACTTTTGTGTTATGAGGACTGAGTTGCCATTCCTACTACATGAGGTGTACAAATTGGCAATGCAATATTTCAACCAAATTATTGAAATATATAGTCTATCATTTGGTGTGTGTGTGAGTTAGGCACGTGTGCCTACATATAACATCATGTACGCAAGCCATTTTCATATGGATAGACTCGCAAGCAAGTGAAAAAATGCCTAACCACAGGGGTGTATCTGTAATTAACCTTATATATATAGACGTGTTTCATTTGAAATTCAATATCTCTCTTGATATTGTGATTGTGATCTCACTACAGATCGTCCAAAATGTTCAATGCCGATGGATCAGGCCGAGCTAACTACCAAGCAGGTAATATCCTCTAACAATACACTGATACACATACTCTGTATGTTGATTATCTAACAAAACTCACTTGGGCAGATTTTTTGTCTTATGTTTCTTGGAATTAACCATAGCCAAATTATAGATTCAGATTTGGTTGTAATCACTTAATTATTTTTTTCCCATTGCAACGAAATAGAGAGTGAGTTTATAGTCACCACGTTTATCAGATGGTAGTTTGAAGAATTTGTTTTGTTGAGTGAGGATGCACCCATTATCTGAATTGCGTACTCTAAATTATTCTGTTACTGAAAATGTGAATTAGGAAGTGAGGATGCACCCATTATCCGAATCCCTCTCACTCTCCGTGTTTGTGTTTTTTTTTTTTTAATCATTCCGCATTACGTTTTCTCTTTTATGTTATGTCAGTATTTTAATTTAATACACTAATTACATTGTGTGTGTCTATTTTCTACCTAATACATTAAAGGACATGAAAACAATGTTTCAAACTTAGTTTTTTTTTTTTTTTTTGACATTGATGTTAAAATTTTTGTATTGCAGATTTACGGGCATCTCGAGGATTGAATTCAACGCCGTATTTTGATCCTTTTGGACTGAAGTAATATTTGTATTACGGGATTGTCATTCGGTTTTTTGTTTTGAATTTGTATTTGCTATGTATTTTGGATTTTAAATATACTATTTTGTTATTTTGGATTGAGTAGGTGACTTTGTTAATGAATGAATATTTTATTATTTAATATGAATGTTGAGAATGTTTTTATATTACTCAATTAGTCGGTGGACCAAAAAAAAAATCATTGGTCTGAAAATGTAATGTATTTTCAAAAAGGACATACATTTTTAATGACGAAATTTTCGTCACTAATTGTTCATATTTCGTCACTAATGGTTCACATCTCATTTTTCTTCTACTATTTAGTGACGAAATATTTCGTCACTAATAGTGACCTTTTACCCGCGAAATGATTTTGTCAGTAATAGTATACTATTAGTGACGAATTAGTATTTCATCGATAATATTATACTATTAGTGACGAAATATTTCGTCGGTAATAATTATCTTTTAACTACGAAAAGACTTCGTAGACAAATAGCCATCTTTAGTGACGAAATAATTCGTCGGTAATAGTTATTCTTTATCGACAAATATATTTCGTCAGGAATTAGTCAAGTTTAGTGATAAAATATTTCGTCAATAATAGTATACCTTTAGCGACGAAATTTTTCGCCGTTAATAGTTCTTTTTCCTAATGAAATTTCGTCAATAAAGGTAGGTGACCTTTCTTGACGAAATATATTTCGTCGGGAAATATTCTTTTTGTTGACGAAATATTTCGTCGCTAAATGGCACTTTTAACGCCGAGCTTTCGTTGCTAAACGTAAGTGATCTTTAGTGACGAAATATGGTTTCGTTGGGAAAAAATCTTTTTACCGACGAAATATTTAGTCACTAAAGGGTACTTTTAGCGATGAAATATTTTTCGTCACAGAAGGGTACTTTTGGCGATGAAATTTTTTTTTCGTCGAGGAATTAGTGACGAATGTGTGACGAAATCTTTTTCATCGGGAAAGACCTTTAGTGTAATAACCTGCATTTTCCTGCATGATCATAATTAAAATTTATTTTCATTATCATTTGCATTATCATATTTAAAATTTAATATATATTGTCTGTTTATATGTTAATTTCGATTCTTATGTGAAAAGTTTAATTCTTGACTAATTGAAATTACTTTTGGGGTCAAAATGCAATTTTCATAAAAACTTGCAATACATGTGTTAAAATTCAAAACTATATTTCAAAACGGTGGAATTATTTCTTTTAAACTCAAACTGTATTTTTATAAAATCAGAAAACTATTTCTAACGTTAAAATGAATTCTCTGTATTTTTGTGATAAACACCGTGTCACGAAAATACCAGTTTAGGTTTAAAACTGTCCGCGCAATGTTAAACTTCCATAGAATTTTGGGAGTAACTGATTGGACAAATTTCTTTATACTCAATTATTATTGCTGAAGTTTTCCCTTAGGACTTGTTTGGCAAATGCTTGTAGTATGTGTGTTGTCCTAATGCCATAAGCTTGATTCCCAAACACACCTTGACCCACACCAACTCCACCTACCCTTTCAATTATCAATGGAGCATTATGAATTGTAGTGTATATTTACACATCATTTCTGCACATTCCTTGTATTAAATGGAGGATAGTGGTTCATGAGTGGGAAGTTAGGCCAATGTTTCTAAGTGGGAGTTTGATTATTTATACACCCAACCACACTACACATTCTGCACTTCCATCACAACACATTTCAGAATTCACAGAGAGTTTAGAGAGTGCAGAGAGTTCTTCAATTTCGTAGAGAGAGAGAAGAGCTCAATCCTCCATAGCCAAAGCTTGGAATTCGGGAATTTCGTAATTATATTTCTGTCTCAACAATTTCTTCAATCTATATCACGGTGAGTATTACTAACTCACTCCAAATGTAACTCATTCCTTATTTACTGATTTAGGTAGTTAATTTTAACAGTAGCAGAATTTTGTTTTCAAATTTTTGTTAGGAAAACGAATGAAATTTAAGGTTCTGTCCGCGTTGTCCCAAGCAAAACTCGATTCTGCACACTTTTCGTCTAATGCAATTTTCTCAGATTCTGCACCGTTTGGACAGAAAACGAGGATTTCAGTAGCAGTTTTTAGAATGCTATTAGTTATGTTTAAAATGATTAAGGCAATGAAATACGAATTTTCAGTCCCCGTACGCGTATTATTTCTTTAATTCTGTGAATTCTTTTATGTTTAAAGTTTGATGACATTCATGTGGAGTCAGTTGTACAGGCATGGTGAGTGTTGGTAGTGTGTAAAAGAGTAATGATAGTGTGGAAAAGAGTAATGATTGTGTGGAAAGAGTATGAGTTTGAGTTGTGGTTGTGGTTGTGGTTGTGGTTGTAATTGTGGCTGTGGTTATGGTTGTGGTTGTGGATGTGATTGTGGTTGGAGTTGAAAAAGAGGATGAGGGTGTCTTTGAAATGCGAAGGTGGCAAAAATGGACACTCCCTGACGCCCATGGAAGCGTTAAAGTGTGTGAAGCCGAACTTGGACACTCACTGGCACCCATGGAAGTGCTAAAGTGTGGCCTATAGACACTCCCTGAATGACTCGAGTCTGGATACCTGTGTGGGGGTTGCCCCGGTATTTGCATGGCGGTTAGGGTATTCAAAGTGTAAGGCATTGGACACTCCCTGGTACCCCGGACCAAAGTGTGAGGCAAACTGGACACTCCCTGGCGCCCCGTTGCTAAAGTGTGGCTATCTTAGTATTTCAAAGATACCAGGAGTAGGATAGAGGGTTGTTGGGTTTTGTCGAGAGAAAAGAGTCGGTTAGATGAGATGGTGCATTGTTCTCATACACGGTCACATATGTGTGAATTTATCTTTTAATTATTGTTGTGGTTGTTTTTCTAACAAGCTCTTTATCATAAATATAAACTTGTGGTATTTAAATGGAAATGGGAAAAAGGTAAATGGGCATGTTTTTACATTCAAAGCTATGTTTTTAATACTCACCAGCTTCTTGAAGCTGACGGCGTTGATGCGTCCTGGACATTCGTGTCTAGGCTTTGCAGGTTATAATCAAGAAGAACCGTATGACTATGCTAATTAAGATCTGTTGCTGAGAAGAGATGTTACCCTTATATGCTTTATGTTTATGTGTTATGATTTGGTTTGTAATAAGGATGACTGTAATAGACTTTAAGTTATTGTTTTATTTCAAGGCGGTCTGTGCCTTAGTAAACCCTGTACTATAGGATGTAATAAGTTAGAAAATTTTTATAAGCCCAGGTTGCCCTACTCTGATTAATGGTTTTATGATGTTCGACGTTTTGGGACGGAATCGATCCTTCAAACTGTCGCGACCTACGGGTCCATAAAGGAAATTAAACGCTTTCCATATTTATGCTACGTCGGGGCGTGACAGGATTTGGTGGTATCAGAGCCTGTCCCCAGCCGGAAATGTAGGACTAAGTCAAGGTTAGATAGTCTACATCGCCTGGGAGGAGTCAGAGAAGGTTGAAAAAAAAAAAAAAAAAATTTTTTTTTGTTATTTTATAAAACAAAATATGCTATATTTGTTTTAAACATTATTTTAAGAAATTTATGAAGTTATTTACCAAATGCTTTTATCTCTAGATTTCGGGACGAAATCTCTATTAAGGAGGGTAGATTGTAGTAACCCGTGTTTTCATGTTTAAATTGACGATTTAGACTTCGTGTGCGATTTTAGCGAAAATTCGTCACAGGGGTATTTTGGTCATTTTTTTCAATTTTATAAGTCATGAACTAAAAATATATTTTTTGGGAAAAGTTGCGTGAGATTAAATGATTTGGTATTCGTGTTGGAAGTTAAGATTTTTCGAGTCATATTTAAAATTAAATCTAATATTTTCTCTTTTAATTTTAACAGTAGCAGAATTTTGTTTTCAGATTTTTGTTAGGAAAACGAAGGAAATTTAAGATTCTGCCCGCGTTATCCCAAGCAAAACTCGATTCTGCACACTTTTCGTCTAATGCAATTTTCTCAGATTCTGCACCGTTTGGGCAGAAAAAGAGGATTACAGTAGCAGTTTTAGTGTATCAGAAATTAAATCTAATATTTTCTCTTTTAATAATTAGATTGTTAGGCCATTATGTCTGGTTATTTATAATATTAGTGGAGTTATATGTGCATTAGTGTATGTTTACATCATCTTGCATATTCCTTATAAACTACCAATTAATTAGAAGTTAGTGGTTAATAATTAGATTGTTAGGCCATTATGCTTGGTTATTTATACACTAATATTAGTGGAGTTATAGGTGCATTAGTGTATGTTTACATCATCTTGCATATTCCTTATAAACTACCAATTAATTAGAAGTTAGTGGTTAATAATTAGATTGATAGGCCATTATGCTTGGTTATTTATACACTAATATTAGTGGAGTTATAGGTGCATTAGTGTATGTTTACATCATCTTGCATATTCCTTATAAACTACCCATTAATTAGAAGTTAGTGGTTAATAAGTGGATTGTTAGGTCATTGTCTCCAAGTGAAAGCTTGGCTATTTATACACTCACATACTCTCTCAAACACACACATTCTACACTTCTAGCATAGAGAGCTTGAGAGAGTCACATAGAGAGAGATTTATATATATACACAATTATAGATATACATACACCTCGAGTTAGAAGAAGAAGAAGAAGAAGAAGAGAAGTGTTTGGGAGTTGCTCAACATCATTTATAGGTACCGGGTTGTGTACAATATGCTTTCTAAATTCTCCGGAGTATTTCTTTGTTATCTCTACTTGTACTCTTTTTGCAGTTATGTTGTGTTTTCATTTGGAATCAATGAGTATGTGTTTATTGCTAAGTGCTATGGGACTAAAGGGTCATGAGCAAGGAGCACCTACCAACAGTCCAACAGGCCTCAGGGACCGACGTACTGGAGACGGGTGAGGTGAGGTGAGGTGTCTCTTGCTATGTGATCAAGAGGAACCTGGTATGATGCTATTGGTATGAGCGTTTGGGTAGTGTGAGCAGTTGGATTGTGAGACTGGTCAATTGATTTGATGTCGTTCTATGTATTTGATTGTCATTATCCTTTTGAGCCTTTATTATTCATGTCATATTGTATACTTCCCGGTATTGTTTTTAGATGCAGGCAGTGCCGGTAACCGAAGTCTAGAAGGGAGATAAGGTTAAGGATGATATAGGAGATCCGTGGAGAATATGGACCTGCTGGGAGTTTTAAAGAAATTTTGTATTTTTATTTTAAAGAATCAAGTGTGATTTATTTAATTTTTCAATGGAAATACGCTTATTTTTGCGGGGCGTCACAAATGGTATCAGAGCCATAGGTTTTCTAGATTGACCGGGCTCAGTTATTCACGCCATAGATTAGTGACATAGGTTACCCTTAAGTTTTACTAAGCTATACAACCAAGTTCTAGTGTTAGTTTAGTACAGATTACCCTTAGTTCAGAAACTAAAATTCTAAGTTGGTTTTATCATAGAAATGATTACCCGTTTGTCTTGTCACATCGACAAGAATGATAACAATTTCCATATACCTTCAGACATATCCATTTAGGATTAGCCGAGATAACCATAACTTATGATGCCCCTACAAACATATAGTAGCCGAGTTTCTAAGGAGTTAAAGCATACCATAGCCCTCATTAATAGCTTAGGCACTGACGAACTTCCTAAGTCAAATCTTGGAAAAGTCAGTATGGCCCACAACCAGAGTCTAGAGGATAAGAATACAACCTCTTTGCTATTAGACAACCCTAGTTCGAATACGTGTTATATGTACTCAATATATATTTTATTGTATGCTTATGTGATAATACGAGTATGTGTTATAGTGATATATACTACTTTGAAAATTTTCGTCATAGTACTGTTGCATGCATGTTTCTCATTCTACTACCCCTATCATGCATAGAATGGCTGGAAGACCAAGGAGGAACAGAAATCTGATTGAAGGAGCGCCCGAGGCTGCCGACCCCACGGGAATATTTGAAGCTTTTATTAGACGTCTCGAGAGGGTTAGTAATGCGAATGAAAACCAACGAGACCGCCAGACGGGAGATAAGCTGCTGGAAAGATTCCGTGCGCTCAGACCCGAGCAATTTGCGGGTACCACGGATCCCTGGAAGGCGGAGCAATGGTTAAGACAGATGGATCGCATGTTCGAAGCTGTCCAATGCAACGAGATGGACAAGAGGAGATTGGCTACTTTTCAACTGACCGACGCCGCTGCAGATTGGTGGGACTCGGTCATAGCCACTATCGGAAACACAGCTGCGATGGGGATGACGTGGACAGCGTTCAAAGGAAGATTTCTGGAGAAGTACTTCCCGGCTACGGAGAGGCACAGAAGAGAGAAGGAATTCATGGATCTGACGCAAGGAACCAAGACGGTGCAAGAGTATACCACACAGTTTGAGAGGCTGTCACGGTTTGCCCCGCACATGGTTGATACTGAGGAGAAGAAGATCCGGAAGTATAACCAAGGGTTGGCACCGCAGATTCGTCGCCTGACTCTCGGCCACCTAGACAAATCGTTTGAAGGACTAGTCGGCCTGGCTACCGACCTGGAAGAGGATGCTCGAGTATACCGTAAACAATTCGAATTCCGACCGCCTCAGAGGGGTAATTTTGGGAATAGACCACCAATGAATCGTACCCAAGGACAGAAGAGGAACTTTGATGGGAGCAAGAAGGCACAAGCTATTACCCATCCGACTCAACCCCGAGTAGGAGAAGGAAGTAGTGGTGTAAAGTGCTTCAACTGTGGCAACCCTGGACATGTGGCTCGGGACTGTAGGGCACCAAGGCGTGCTACTCAGCCAGGAATAGTCTGCTTCAACTGTGGTGAACCAGGTCACATCAGCAGGTTCTGCACTGCCCCTAAGCAAGCAACTTATGAACAACAGAGTCAGACCCGCTTGAATGCTGTTATTCCTGATGCCGCGGGATATGATGGAGCTGAATATGAAGAAGGAGATCATGGAGAAGCTCAACCTGATCAGCAAGCAGTGGAAGGTACATTGACTCTATTTAACTCCCATGTTAGAGTATTATTTGATACGGGTGCTGCTCTATCATTCATATCTGTTAATACAATTCGGAGATTGGGTATCTTACCTCATCGCTTAGAGAAAGCTTTGAAGGCTACATCACCAATAGGAGCTGCGGTCAGTTTAGGACATGTGTGCAAGGATTGTCCCTTAAGATTAGGTGACCAAGAAATCCCTGCAAGGTTGATCGTCCTATCGATGAAGGAGTTTGACATAATCCTAGGAATGGATTGGCTGTCTCAGAATCAAGTGAAGTTGGATTGTGCGAGGAAGAGAATTACATTCTCCGACAATGAGAATCAACCCTTTGATTTTCAATGTGACCCTTCGGGAGATATGTTCCTCACAAGATGTTTAGCCAACATCGAAGTCGTCAGTACAGAGGTGACAGCATCATCTATACCTGTAGTCAAGGACTTCGAAGAAGTATTTCAAGACATTTCTGGATTACCGCCCGAGAGAAGTATAGAGTTCTGTATTGAGCTTATACCGGGTACCGTACCGATTACCAAGGTTCCCTACAGAATGGCCCCCACAGAACTACTAGAATTGAAGGGACAAGTTCAAGAGCTCGAGAACCTAGGTTTTGTACGTCCAAGTACATCGCCTTGGGGAGCACCGGTGTTATTTGTGAAGAAGAAGGACGGGACGCTCAGGCTGTGTATCGACTACAGAGAATTGAATCGAGTGACGATCAAGAACAAGTATCCTTTGCCTCGGATTGACGATTTATTTGATCAACTACAAGGAGCTACGATATTTTCCAAGATAGACCTTAGGTCGGGATATCATCAGTTGAGGGTACGGAAGGAAGACATACCTAAGACTGCTTTCAGAACCCGATATGGTCATTATGAATTTCTGGTGATGCCGTTTGGATTGACGAACGCCCCGGCAGTGTTTATGGATCTGATGAACAGAGTGTTCAAGCCTTATTTAGATCAGTTTGTCATCGTCTTTATTGATGATATTTTGATCTATTCTAAGTCAAGAGAAGAACACGAGCAACATCTTCGGATTACGATGCAGACGCTTAAGGACCACCACTTGTATGCCAAGTTCAGTAAGTGTGAGTTTTGGTTGCAAGAAGTGAAATTTTTGGGACACAAGGTGTCATCTCAAGGAATTTCTGTGGATTCGTCCAAGACCGATGCTGTATCCAACTGGGTTAGGCCAAGCAACCCTACAGAAGTTCGGAGTTTTCTTGGACTCGCAGGCTATTACAGAAGATTTGTTGAAGGATTCTCTAAAATAGCCACACCATTGACTGGATTGACGAAGAAGAATTTGAAATTCGAATGGACAGAGAAGCACGAGCGAGCCTTTCTAGAGTTGAAAGAGAGACTCACTACCGCACCAGTACTAGCAATACCCAAGCCTGGTGAGAAGTTCACTATCTTTAGTGACGCCTCATATCAAGGACTAGGGTGTGTACTTATGCAAGATGGTAAATTTATAGCCTATGGATCTAGACAGCTGAAGCCGAATGAGTTGAACTATCCTATTCATGATTTGGAGTTGGCAGCAGTGGTATTTGCACTCAAGATTTGGAGACATTATCTCTACGGTGAGAAGTTTGATTTGTTCTCCGATCACAAGAGTCTGAAGTATTTGTTCACACAGAAAGAGTTGAACATGAGGCAGCGCAGATGGATGGAGTTGATCAAAGATTATGACTTCACATTGGAATACCACCCTGGTAAAGCTAATGTGGTCGCTGATGCTTTGAGTCGGCAGACTCGTGAGACGATCGCCTCCTTAATGGTGAGAGAATGGCGAGCATTGGAGACGTTGGCAGAGTTTGATGTACAGAGTGCTGAAAGAGGAGAAGGACAACTTTTCGGATGTCTTATCCTACAGCCTGTTCTCATTGACCGCATTATTGGAGCTCAGAAAGAAGATGAGAAGTTTCAATCATGGTTCATAAAGATGTCAGAGAAGGACCCGACAGAATGGAAGGTGGGAATCGATAGAGGGTATCGGTGCAGGAATAGATTGTGCGTGCCCGGTGATGGAGAGTTAAGGAAGGATATCCTGGAAGAAGCACATAAATCAAGGTATACAGTTCACCCGGGAGGAACGAAGATGTACAAAGATTTGAAGAGGAATTTCTGGTGGGAAGGCATGAAGAAGGATGTGGCCGAGTTTGTATCCAAGTGTTTGACGTGTCAGCAAGTCAAGGCCGAACATCAGAGACCGTCAGGATTGTTGCAACCGCTACCTATTCCTGGTTGGAAGTGGGAGCATATAACGATGGATTTTGTAGTAGGATTGCCTCGATCACAGCAGAATCATGACGCTATTTGGGTAATTGTGGATCGATTGACGAAGTCAGCTCATTTTATTGCTTACAGTATGACATACCCGGTGGAAAAGATGAGCCGGATGTACATACAACAAGTTGTGCGACTTCACGGTGCACCTGTGTCGATTGTGTCAGACCGTGACGCACGTTTTACTTCTGGATTTTGGGAAAGTTTGCAAGAAGCTATGGGAACCTCGCTCAAGATGAGTACTGCTTTTCACCCTCAGACAGATGGACAAACTGAGCGTGTGAATCAGATCATGGAAGATATGCTTAGGGCTTGTGTGATCGATTTTGAAGAATCTTGGGAGACACACTTGCCGTTGGTTGAATTTGCCTATAACAATAGTTATCATACGAGTATCGGTATGGCTCCGTTCGAAGCACTGTACGGACGACCATGTCGTTCTCCATTGTGTTGGGCAGAGGTTGGGGACACAGAATTGTTGGGACCAGATTTGGTTAGAGAAACCAACGAGAAGATTTCCTTGGTCAAAGAAAGGATGAGAACCGCTCAGAGCCGGTATAAGAGTTATGCTGATCGACGCCGAAAAGATCTGGAGTTTAGTGTGGGAGATCACGTACTTCTTAAGGTTTCACCAACACGAGGAGTAGTACGTTTTGGTCTCAAGAGAGGGAAGTTAGCTCCGCGTTTCATTGGACCGTTTGAGATTTTGGAACGTATCGGGAAAGTGGCCTATCAACTGGCGTTACCACCAAAGATGTCTGGGGTTCACAACGTGTTTCACGTGAGTATGTTGAGGAAATACATACGAGATCCCTCGCATGTGGTTAGTTATGACGACATTGAGACGAGTCATAGCGTTTCTTACAAGGAGAGACCTGCGAAGATTTTGGATCAGAGTATCAAGAAGCTGAGGAATAAGGATATTCCGTTGGTGAAGGTTCAGTGGAATCACCACGACGAGAATGAAGCCTCGTGGGAAGTTGAAGCTGATATGAGGAAGAAGTACCCGGAGTTGTTTCATGACTAGTTAGTCTTGATTTCGGGGACGAAATCCTGTTTAAGGGGGGAAGGGTGTAATAACCTGCATTTTCCTGCATGATCATAATTAAAATTTATTTTCATTATCATTTGCATTATCATATTTAAAATTTAATATATATTGTCTGTTTATATGTTAATTTCGATTCTTATGTGAAAAGTTTAATTCTTGACTAATTGAAATTACTTTTGGGGTCAAAATGCAATTTTCATAAAAACTTGCAATACCTGTGTTAAAATTCAAAACTATATTTCAAAACGGTGGAATTATTTCTTTTAAACTCAAACTGTATTTTTATAAAATCAGAAAACTATTTCTAACGTTAAAATGAATTCTCTGTATTTTTGTGATAAACACCGTGTCACGAAAATACCAGTTTAGGTTTAAAACTGTCCGCGCAATGTTAAACTTCCATAGAATTTTGGGAGTAACTGATTGGACAAATTTCTTTATACTCAATTATTATTGCTGAAGTTTTCCCTTAGGACTTGTTTGGCAAATGCTTGTAGTATGTGTGTTGTCCTAATGCCATAAGCTTGATTCCCAAACACACCTTGACCCACACCAACTCCACCTACCCTTTCAATTATCAATGGAGCATTATGAATTGTAGTGTATATTTACACATCATTTCTGCACATTCCTTGTATTAAATGGAGGATAGTGGTTCATGAGTGGGAAGTTAGGCCAATGTTTCTAAGTGGGAGTTTGATTATTTATACACCCAACCACACTACACATTCTGCACTTCCATCACAACACATTTCAGAATTCACAGAGAGTTTAGAAAGTGCAGAGAGTTCTTCAATTTCGTAGAGAGAGAGAAGAGCTCAATCCTCCATAGCCAAAGCTTGGAATTCGGGAATTTCGTAATTATATTTCTGTCTCAACAATTTCTTCAATCTATATCACGGTGAGTATTACTAACTCACTCCAAATGTAACTCATTCCTTATTTACTGATTTAGGTAGTTAATTTTAACAGTAGCAGAATTTTGTTTTCAAATTTTTGTTAGGAAAACGAATGAAATTTAAGGTTCTGTCCGCGTTGTCCCAAGCAAAACTCGATTCTGCACACTTTTCGTCTAATGCAATTTTCTCAGATTCTGCACCGTTTGGACAGAAAACGAGGATTTCAGTAGCAGTTTTTAGAATGCTATTAGTTATGTTTAAAATGATTAAGGCAATGAAATACGAATTTTCAGTCCCCGTACGCGTATTATTTCTTTAATTCTGTGAATTCCTTTATGTTTAAAGTTTGATGACATTCATGTGGAGTCAGTTGTACAGGCATGGTGAGTGTTGGTAGTGTGTAAAAGAGTAATGATAGTGTGGAAAAGAGTAATGATTGTGTGGAAAGAGTATGAGTTTGAGTTGTGGTTGTGGTTGTGGTTGTGGTTGTAATTGTGGCTGTGGTTATGGTTGTGGTTGTGGATGTGATTGTGGTTGGAGTTGAAAAAGAGGATGAGGGTGTCTTTGAAATGCGAAGGTGGCAAAAATGGACACTCCCTGACGCCCATGGAAGCGTTAAAGTGTGTGAAGCCGAACTTGGACACTCACTGGCACCCATGGAAGTGCTAAAGTGTGGCCTATAGACACTCCCTGAATGACTCGAGTCTGGATACCTGTGTGGGGGTTGCCCCGGTATTTGCATGGCGGTTAGGGTATTCAAAGTGTAAGGCATTGGACACTCCCTGGTACCCCGGACCAAAGTGTGAGGCAAACTGGACACTCCCTGGCGCCCCGTTGCTAAAGTGTGGCTATCTTAGTATTTCAAAGATACCAGGAGTAGGATAGAGGGTTGTTGGGTTTTGTCGAGAGAAAAGAGTCGGTTAGATGAGATGGTGCATTGTTCTCATACACGGTCACATATGTGTGAATTTATCTTTTAATTATTGTTGTGGTTGTTTTTCTAACAAGCTCTTTATCATAAATATAAACTTGTGGTATTTAAATGGAAATGGGAAAAAGGTAAATGGGCATGTTTTTACATTCAAAGCTATGTTTTTAATACTCACCAGCTTCTTGAAGCTGACGGCGTTGATGCGTCCTGGACATTCGTGTCTAGGCTTTGCAGGTTATAATCAAGAAGAACCGTATGACTATGCTAATTAAGATCTGTTGCTGAGAAGAGATGTTACCCTTATATGCTTTATGTTTATGTGTTATGATTTGGTTTGTAATAAGGATGACTGTAATAGACTTTAAGTTATTGTTTTATTTCAAGGCGGTCTGTGCCTTAGTAAACCCTGTACTATAGGATGTAATAAGTTAGAAAATTTTTATAAGCCCAGGTTGCCCTACTCTGATTAATGGTTTTATGATGTTCGACGTTTTGGGACGGAATCGATCCTTCAAACTGTCGCGACCTACGGGTCCATAAAGGAAATTAAACGCTTTCCATATTTATGCTACGTCGGGGCGTGACATTTAGTGACGAAAATTGGACTTTTAGTGACAAAATGTTCGTCACTAAAAGTCATTTTTCTTATAGTGTGGTTTTCACGATTTTCGGTAATCGTGCTTAACTCCCCGCAAGTTCTCTAAACTTCTAATTAACTCCAGAAACATCACACACATCCATTTTAATACTTCACGAGTGAAAACTATAATTTGTAAAAGTTTTTGTCTAAGTCTCGTTTGGGTCTGTCATTTACATTCTGAAACTAATTTCATGGAATCTCTAGATAACATACCTTTTATGCAACGCATTACCTACGTTATCTCTATGTTACTCACAATAATCTCTAACAAGATCAACACTACCAGAAATTGTACTACACAGATATAATTACAATTCATGAAAATCAGGTAAAGTCAAATAACATTTAAAATCATATAAATGTCATTTACTCATGTCAATTCATCATTGATCATCAAATCTCTGTGTCCTCGATTGACACAACCACATCTAGAGTTATTAATCAACATTAATAATTCACATAATTCAAGTATGCATTTTAAATGAATGCATTTTTTCGGGACGAGTGTGACAAAATAGTCGGAATAAAGTTAATTGAAATATAATTTTTAAAAGAAAAAGTTGCCAACATGTAATTAGCCGACATATTGTGAACCTAAATGTAATTAAACATAATATAATTGATTCACTTATAAATAGCCATAATAAAGTTGACTGGCTGTAAATTAAAAGTTGACCAAAATGTAATTAGCCGTTATAATTTTTTTAATAATAATTTACTAGAAAGAACAAGGGCATAAGCGGAAGTTCATTCTTTTTAACATACTTATGTGTTTTTATAGTATAGTAGATATATGTGTATGTTCACATATGGAGAGACGAGGACAAATTACTCCATCTGTGATGATCA
This sequence comes from Hydrangea macrophylla, assembly GCA_033977485.1. Lineage (NCBI taxonomy): Eukaryota > Viridiplantae > Streptophyta > Magnoliopsida > Cornales > Hydrangeaceae > Hydrangea > Hydrangea macrophylla. The sequence continues at coordinate 51,907,821 of CM066985.1, forward strand.
CTGTGTGCTGTGCTCTGTGCTTTTAATAATTGGGTATATTTCAAAGCTACAAAGATTCTCTCTAACTTGGTGGTGCCCTGAAAGTGTGAAATGGACTTTGGTACCACATTGAGTATGGCGAGAAAAAGTTGAAGGTGAAGTTATAAGCATATCCATTATTAATTGGTTGGATAATAAGTTAGTATATGTGCCCACTCACGAGCACGTGGGTCATGCCAAAGTCTAATGAAAAATTGGATTTCAATTTGTGTAGATAATATGCACGCAAATGTACTAGTCGAGTTTAGGTATCTTACCTAGCAGAGTAATTCAACGCATCGTTGTTCAGCATTGTTATGACCCCTTACGAATCCGGTGATGAAACCCACGAACGGCTATTCCTATTGTGCTTCCCTGTACTCCCTTGTACTCTGTATGAATCGCAGAAGACACTACTAGAGTGTCTCAGATGAAATCGCGCGCTAAATCCCATAGCTCTATGGTGATGGCCTAGAGAGAGAAAACGTGAGAGGAGAGAGAGAGAGAGACAGAGAGAGAGAGAGAGAGAGAGAGACTGCCAAAATTGCTTAGGATTCTTTAATACATATTCACCAAACTCTAGGGCTCCAAGAGTCAAAGTCCATTAGACCCGGTCCAATGATATATGGGTGCCCAAATAACCCACCATATTTCTTACAATTTGGAAATCAATTATCCGTCATGTCTAACTCGCACATAGGGGATTGCAATTCCCAGCCTCGTCATTAGAATATAGTTCTACAAATTATTTTTTTGTTTTATAGCCTCACAATTTTTATTTTTATTTTTGAGTACTAATAGCCTCACAATTTTTGTCCCCATTGTTTTCTTTTATTTTCCCTTGTCTAACCACCTAGATTCTTTCCGGTGCAACTTAATTGCAATATCCTAATCATTTCGGTTAGTTAGCCGTTACTAAATTTCTGCCTAATATAATTCTCAAGTTTTGCTTGATCATTGGAATATTATCAGTATATATAGAGCCAAAAATGCTAGGCAGATAATACATTCCACAATACGACTTTAAATACATATACTTTGTGCTGTATAAGTAGTGCATAGAAAAGTATGAAAAAATCAAACAACACAGGGTACAACACATTTAAAGCCCTATTGTAGAATGTGTTGTGTGCCTAACATTTTTGATATAGAGCGGTTGTCTTCTCTAAAATCACAGAGAGAAAAAATGTTATTCCATTTTTTCTCACCTCCATTTGTTTCTTACTCTTCGCTTGACCACTGAATTTTGAAAGGTTGTTCTGTGACCCTTGTTAAACGAGTACACGTTAACAAGAACGAGACCAGGGGCTGACTGCCACAACTTTTTTTTTTTTAAATTATGATTTAGCTTACAAAAATTTTAAAATTTATGCATATTGGCCCTGCAAAATTTTGAAAATATTAGTTATGTATATATAGTTGCACAAATTTAAAATTAATTTACATATTAACTCTGAATTTATCTTTTCTTATACATATGGAACACTAATTGTGATTAAAAAAAGCTCCCTAAACTATCAATTGAGTCATGATATGTAAAGAAAGAGAAGTTGAAATAAATTTGCCGCATGTAATCGATCAATCACACCTTAAATATTTGGCTAAACACCTTTACTTTTCAACTCTAATCTTTGCCCAACCCAAATTGTTTTAACACTTGCACAACCTATACTAATTAAAATCAATGATCATCACCTAGTTTTGAATAAAAAAATGTGATAATATGCAGGCTAGGGCATAATTATAAAAAGAGTCAGAAAACAGGAAGATCAAAATCACTTATACAATACAGGAATTTACTTGCACAAAATCTCTTAACTCTCAAAATGGCAAAATAAATAATTAAATAAAATTTAAAAATTAAAAGGAAAAATGAACAAAAAAAAAAAGCACTCACAAAGCAAAAAGTAAATTTTTTGATTTTAAAATTTTTTCATAAAAATGTGTAAAAATAATCCCAAATTTTTTTTTCCTCTCACGGAGCGCTGTCCTTGAACCCCAAATAAGCCTATTTTTTTATGGACCCAATCCAATAAACTTGGCCCACCGAATGCATATTCATGGATCCACCAGAGGACCAGACTGTTTAATCTTGGAGCGAGACTAGATTACCAATACCGATTCTTTACCAAGACAATATTTCCAAAGGAAGAAACTATGACAGTGTCCTGTGTACACGATTCAGTCCATCTCTCTAACTTCAACAATTGCTCCTCCTTTTTAACTTCATCTGTTCTATATACTAGACTAGATCTTACGACATTAATCTCTCTTCATTATTTTGAGATCCTTATGGAAATAACAGAATACTCAAATTGATGTGGATGTCACACGACGAGGACGGGGAGAGAGAGAGAGAGGAAGTCACACGAAGAGGGGAGAGAGAGAGAGAAATTATTTAAACACATGTATCATTAAGTTAAGATTAAGAACAATGGTTTTAGCACAAACCATTTCCACAAGGTGGGTATGGGTTATAGAGTGTAGAAAAAACACTTTATTCTCATTATTCATACATATATATATATATATATATAGTCTTTTCATTACTTGGATGCTGGTGATCATTACTCATTAGGGTGTATATTCTATATGCATAAATATCTTATCTAGCATTTTGGGATGGGGACACCACAGGACTTGGCAACCTTCTGGGCGCCGGGAGAGGTGATGTACGGCCGGAGCTTTGGGTTCTTCAGATACCCACACAGACAAGGCTTCTGCTCCTTCAGCTTATTGCAACACTCAGCAGACGGCTTCTGCCCCGACGAGATTGCCGGCTGGCATACTGTCAGCTCTCCCAAGTTGCACGTCACCGCCTCGCTCAGCCTCGCTCCGCCCAGAAGCACCACCGCCACCACCAATAGTGCCAGCACTGCAGTACTGTTTGACACCTTAGTCACCATCCTCAAACACAACAATTGCACAATTTTATATATATTTCTAGAGAGAGAGAGAGAGAGAGAGAGAGAGAGAGAGGGATTGTGTAGCAATATTGCAATGACAATGGGCGGGTAGAGTTCCCAATTTATAGCTGAGGCTACTGAAGGGAAAGAGTGGGTGAGAGTTACTCAAGAAAAATTAACCCTGTCCTTCTCACCTGTGAATGTTGCAAGGAAGCTGTGAATTAATGCACTCACTCACCTAATTACTCTCTATGACAAAATTATTTTATGTGATAGTCACATTTGTGACAATTATTGTGATTCATGTGAAGAAGTCACAGAGGTGTGACGAACAATTAATTTCTCTCTTTTGACCCACTCTATGTAATGAGCTAGAAGTAGCACATATACGTGTATTTAGTAAAGGATGGACTTAGATATATTTCCTTTTGTCATTTTCATCTTATTTTAAAGTGTGATTTGAAATTTGTACAAATGTGTCTATATTGCAAATGTGTGGCACACAAATGAACTAATAGCATTTCAAAACATGACCAAATATACACAAGGTAATACACTATAGTGTTGTCCATTAAGTCTGCCCTTAATGGTACTGAAACTGTATAAAATAGCTTCCAATAATAATCAAGTGATCCGATATGAAACAAATTTGGGGTCCAATGATAATCAGGTCATCCATGTGAAACAAATTTAGCATCATAGAACTGATAAATTTGATACAATGATGCATACGAATTGGTGTGTCACTTTAATGGACAGTGTAAGGACATGTCTCTTGCTTATTGTAGTTGTCTACTACACATCATACAAAAATAAACCAGCTTGAACTTGAGATTAATGATAATTAAGAGTTGTGATTAGGGAAAGATTCTCCGTACATGAATAATAGGTGAAATTTTATTGGACCATACATAAATGTTAATTGAAAATTTTCTTTCAATGACTTTTTAACAAAGTAAGAATCAAATTAGACTTTAAACTCGTGTGGCAGTTACTTTTAGAAATATTTACCCAAATTTCAATTATTTCAAAGACAAAACTGAAAATAAAATTCTTTTTGTTTTTTTTTTTTTTTGAATAGAAAATAATTTTTTGGGAAACTTAAAGGGTTGAATATTTGTCATACCAATTAGGAGAATTCTATAGCAGTCACCTGGATGTAATTTTTGTGGCCATGGTATGATTTTTGTAGTTTGTATAGTTACTTTGCTTAACTAGTTCTCAACAATTAAACATTATACCCAAAATAATAAAATACTATAATTTGATTTGGTCATATGGTACGACCAAACCGCTTGATCGTAGTACAGAATTGTCCTACCAATTATAGTAGAATTTGGAAAATAATTATTCTAGAAATTGCTTTCCTAACGGACTACACTTTCTATTTTTCTTAGGGCAAAGAATGGGTATATAAGTCTTAAAGTCTGTAACGTCTGCCTTTTTGCTCTATAAGAGGAGTAAGTAGCGTATGCTACGAAATATAGACATGGATATATTGAAACGGGTACGACACAACACCAGTACCTCGACACGGCAAATTCTAAAAATCGAGAACAGAACATGGTGAAGATACTACAATTTATTTATTATTATTATTTTTTAACTATTATTATTTTAATTTAACTTTAAGCAATTTCTTATGCCTTTAAAAATGTAATACAATTATTATCTATTTCATGTACAATTCTTACTTGCCCGCAATTATTGTTTGAACGAAGAGAGGGAAATGGAACAATAAGGTCTTCATAGACTATTCTCGAAAAAGAGAATGAGAGGATAAGTGATGCATCGTTTTGGCAAAATCGACGCCGTATAGGTTTTAAACCATTAAAAGAACTACTAAAAGGTTGCATTTTATTCAGAAAGAGTGTCCCTCCATGTCCCTTGAGCTGTCCTACCGTATCAGTGCCTTACTGTCCACCTCTAAAAATTTCAAATTAGAAACGTGACACATATTTACCGTGATATATCATATATGTCAGAGGTGTGCCAGACAATTGTCACTGTCTAATATGTGTCGGACGCGAATATAAGACTTTTTTTTAAAGTGCCGGTGCTAGCTTGTTAGAACGTATGTGAACGCCCGACCGCTTCGAGAGTGATTGTGCTAATCTCTTTTTTTTTTCTTAAATTGACTCCATTTGAGTCTTGTTAGATTGTCGCGCGGTTAAGCAGGACCCAGTTCTATAATGGAGCTTTGTCCACCGTCCCACTCCATAGGTGATGACAATGTCTACACGGTGATCCCACCATATGCGATTACAAGGGGCATTGTTTGGAAACACTCATAATTAACTAGTTTTGGGAGTATTATATGGAACTCGCTAGTAGTGGCGGATCCAGTTTTTTTGTTCAGGAGCACAGTACAAGGGATGTCAAAATGACCTCTCGGACCCGGCCGGGCATTGATTGGGCTTAGGCGTGCTTGGGTTTGGCCTACGGGCTCTTTCTCTCTTTCGGGCCGGGTCGAGCTTGGGCCAGGCTAGAGGGTTCATACTCTAGGCCTTATCCGAGGGCCTTGGGCCATGCAGGGTCGGGCCTAAGTTGTTTTTTTTTTTTTGTAATTTATTATAAGATATATAACGACATTATATATATGTAAACAAGTGAAAAAGTAACGGAAGATATAAAGAGTTAGAGTCTAATATTTAAATAAATAAAAATCACCTTTTATTAAAAGAAATTAGAAATAAAAATGATCATGCCCCAAATTTGACATTACTTCTATGTATAATGGTAGGACCACTTTAACATCATCCAATCAAAGAAGGCTCATTGTCACATGTTTTTAGGAATCATTTGAGATAATAGCATTACTCAATTTACTTGCATGCTGGCAATACTATAAATTTTGTCAGTTGCAATTTTGATTTGTTGGCCCAAAAGTAATCCTTACAGGGGGTGAAAAATATTACTAATGATTAATGGCAAATTAAAAACTAAGCAAGCACAATATCAAATATTAAAAACAGTAAGTAGAGAGAGAAGGGAAAGAAGCACTTACAAACCAAGTTTTTCAAGTGATTCGGCAATCTGCGCAATCCGCGGCCTCCGTCCACTCCTCAAGAACAGCTCTTGAGGATTTCACTAAACAATTTTCTTTGGTGAACATTAAACCACTCCTGGCAAGTTTTTCTTGTACTCCTTTTACACCTCCAATGAAGAAACCCTTCAATTGGAGCATGGGTTACACAAACCCTCTTTACAACTTCAAGGATTGAAAAGTGTTTTGATACAACTGAATACACTCTCATGTAGAGTAGATAAAAACAATTAATGGTCTCACAAATAGCTCTCAAGAAATTACAAATGAAGTCTAGAGCTAGAAGATTGAATCTCACAAAACTAGGGCTTGAATCTTTGAATCAATAGATAAGTTTTCAATGTAATGTATTAAGTGCCCAACAACCAAATTCAAATGTGTATATATACTCACTTTAAAAAATCCAAACGTTTGAGGTAGTTGGGAGCATTTAATGCTAAAAAAAAGAAAAAAAGAAAGTAAAAGAGCCATTACTGTTTCTGTGCAGTAATCCAGTGGACTGAGCTCGCAGTTTAGTCGACTGCACTTTAAGTCTAATAGATTGCACCATTAAAACAGTCGACTAAAAAGGGGTCTTGTCGACTGAAGAAGGTGAGGCAGAACCTTTACTTTTCCTGCAAAAATCAGTCGACTGAAAGATGGGTCCGGTCGACTGAATATTGAAGGGTCCAGTCGACTGTTTTTCTTGTGAAAAACAATTTTCTTGTTTTAAAGATTTTGTTAAGTTTTTAAGCCCTTGTCTTGGAGAATCAATCTAACTTTACAACAACTCATATAAGAATATTACAAGAAAGGAATAATCTTCCACAATTCTTCCATAGAATATCCATCATCATTATAAGGCTCTGTTTGGACAACACACTAAATGAAATCATAAGTACTCAACTTTATAGTTTGTTAATCATCAAAATTACTTAAGGTAAAACACTTGGGGCTAACAATCTCCCCCTTTTTGATGATGATAAACTACAAGTTGCCCGAGATAAAAAAAACAATAACCAGTAATTGTCCAATCGAGATAAATGATACACTTTGAAGGACATGTGAATGGATGAATATTCAACTTTTAGTTTTGATAAAAAAAAATAAAAATGATTCAATGTGGATAAGTAACAGAATATTCATCCCCTTTTGTCATCAACAAAAAAAAATACTAGAGCGGAGAGAACTTCCCCCTCTCTAAGTGAGTTGATGAACGGGGGGGGGGGGGGGGAGGGGGGGTATGGAAATCATAAATAAAATGGATCATCATCTTCCCATGGTTAGTACACAAACAAGTATACCAATATCATAGGAGGAAATAATAGTGACAAGAGTATACAAACAAGAATGCATATACAGGCCTAAGAGAGATTTTAAAACAAAAGGGACAATTTCATAAATATTCAAAAGAAAGTTTTAAGTACAAATGGGATGTTATAGATATAAAAAGAATGTGTAAGCCTGAACTAATCCCAAAACAAAACCATCTATCTAGATGTCCATACTAGCAATACATCTAACCTATATTCAAAAGAGATCATCAGGGTCGTCAAATCTGGAAGCGAGTCTGAGTCAAACGTATGTCGTCTCGAGCGTCATCAAGACTGGACTGCATCTATGCTAAATGTCGATCAACCAACTCCTAAGTAGCAGCAGTGGTGGTGCGAATAATGACCACAGTAGTGCCAATCTCCAAAATATCTGAGCGGAGGGTGTCAAAGTGAGAAGCAACTATAAATGAGAGAGTAAAGACACTAGAAGAGAGAGTGGAGTGAAGTAAAGTGACGGTGGTGGATAGAGAGTCGATGGAAGCGGTGATGATGGTGTAGACACCCCAATTTTGACCGACCGTCGAATTTAGGAGAGTGTCATCTCCGTATCCGATGATGACAAGGACCGAAAAATTGAAGTACTCCAAGCTCTTCAGAAAAACTCCAAAACGCGGTAAAATTTCACAGAAAGAGGAAAAATACCAGGTATTTAGGAGAATTCAGGTATAAGACATGATTTTTGGAAAGGATCTTCAAAAATAATGTTTCAAAAAGGGGGAAGTCCTAAAAAAGGGAATCTCAGATAAAAACGGCAGACGGCAGTGTGACGCCCCGCAAAAATAAGCGTATTTCCATTGAAAAATTAAATAAATCACACTTGATTCTTTAAAATAAAATACAAAATTTCTTTAAAACTCCCAGCAGGTCCATATTCTCCACGGATCTCCTATATCATCCTTAACCTTATCTCCCTTCTAGGCTTCGGTTACCGGCACTGCCTGCATCTAAAAACCATACCGGGAAGTATACAATATGACATGAATAATAAAGGCTCAAAAGGATAATGACAATCAAATACATAGAACGACATCAAATCAATTGACCAGTCTCACAACCCAACTGCTCACACTACTCAAACGCTCATACCAATAGCATCATACCAGGTTCCTCTTGATCACATAGCAAGAGACACCTCACCTCACCTCACCCGTCTCCAGTACGTCGGTCCCTGAGGCCTGTTGGACTGTTGGTAGGTGCTCCTTACTCATGACCCTTTAGTCCCATAGCACTTAGCAATAAACACATACTCATTGATTCCAAATGAAAACACAACATAACTGCAAAAAGAGTACAAGTAGAGATAACAAAGAAATACTCCGGAGAATTTAGAAAGCATATTGTACACAACCCGGTACCTATAAATGATGTTGAGCAACTCCCAAACACTTCTCTTCTTCTTCTTCTTCTTACTCGAGGTGTATGTATATCTATAATTGTGTATATATATATAAATCTCTCTCTATGTGACTCTCTCAAGCTCTCTATGCTAGAAGTGTAGAATGTGTGTTTTTGAGAGAGTATTTGAGTGTATAAATAGCCAAGCTTCCACTTGGAGACAATGACCTAACAATCCACTTATTAACCACTAACTTCTAATTAATGGGTAGTTTATAAGGAATATGTAAGATGATGTAAACATACACTAATGCACCTATAACTCCACTTAGAGACATTGGCCTAACAATCCACTAACTTCTAATTAGTTGGTAGTTTATAAGGAATATGCAAGATGATGTAAACATACACTAATGCACCTATAACTCCACTTAGAGACATTGGCCTAACAATCCACTAACTTCTAATTGATTGGTAGTTTATAAGGAATATGCAAGATGATGTAAACATACACTAATGCACCTATAACTCCACTTAGAGACATTGGCCTAACAATCCACTAACTTCTAATTAATTGGTAGCATTCTAAAAACTGCTACTGAAATCCTCATTTTCTGCCCAAACGGTGCAGAATCTGAGAAAATTGCATTAGACGAAAAGTGTGCAGAATCGAGTTTTGCTTGAGACAACGCGGACAGAATCTTAAATTTCATTCGTTTTCCTAACAAAAATCTGAAAACAAAATTCTGCTACTGTTAAAATTAAAAGAGAAAATATTATATTTAATTTTAAATATGACTCGAAAAATCTTAACTTCCAACACGAATACCAAATCATTTAATCTCACGCAACTTTTCCCAAAAATAATATATTTTTAGTTCATGACTTATAAAATTGAAAAAATGACCAAAATACCCCTGTGACCAATTTTCGCTAAAATCGCACACGAAGTCTAAATCGTCAATTTAAACATGAAAACACGGGTTACTACAGGCAGACTGCCGCGGCACTCACTGAGTGCCGCACGGCAGTCGGAGAGTGCCAGTCCGGCATTCACCAACTGCCGCCAACAATTTCTGCCGCGACAGTTTCTGGACTGCCGCGCTGGACAGCAGTCTGTCTAATTTCAGAAAGTACACATTGTACCACCAAATGAGAGAATTACACCTGTTTTTTGCTCCGAAATTCACCAAAAATACCTGGTAATTTTGCCTATAAAAGAGAAGGGATCTTCCTTGGAAGAGGAGGACTAAGAAAAAAATATTGGGGGGAAGAACACATACAAAAATATAGCCATTGCTCCACCAACATTTTCCTTAGAGAGAAAAAGAGAGTGGAGGAAACTAGGAGAGCTTGGAAGATCTTCAAAGAAAAAAAAACTTTGAGGATAATTTGGAGGTGATCCTCTAACCATAGTTTAGTAGCTTGCTCTTTCTTCTCTTAAAATCTCTAATCTTAAAGCCTTTCATTATCTTCTTGGTTTACCTGATAAACTTAGGAATTCTTTTTGTTTCCAATACTTTTTTCTATTTTCTTGTCTATTTTCTTCTCTTGAGGGTCTTGGAGATCTTCAATATCTCCCTTGATCTCTTGAGCATGATCCCTTGAATCTCATGTAAGCTTATGCTCTACATGAGAGTCAAAACTTGATCATCACTTTATTTCATATAGATGGATCCAAGTCCATGCTCATGACTTGGATCCCTTAAAACTTGATGCTTCATGGAATCCTTTCCATACTCCTTTGAAGACTCTCAAGTATTAGTTGTGTCTTCATCTCCAATGACCATCAAATGGTAGGAGAAGTGGTTTGGCTTAACCCAACTTCATGATTTAATAGTTGGAGTTACCTAATAAAAGTTGAACTTGGCAAACGAAAATAGTGAGTTCACAAACTGTTTTTGATCAAAGATTTTTAGTTCGAAATCCAACCATTGAAATCAAGTGAAACCAACGGGAAAGTGTCAATAACACAATATTCTACCACTGTAATTTTTGTTTTAAGGTGATTCTATGTTTAGAAGAGTTTGATCATGGGTTTTGTGAGTTAACAACACTCTGTCCAGAGCCTCAAAATAGTTTCAGAACAGTAAAACGTTTTTGAAATTAGTAAATCAGAGCTTTAGTAGGGTGTTGGTGACCCAAAATAATTTTTTCTAAGTCGTTTAATGTGTTAGAAAAACCCCCTAAAAAGAATGAAGCATTTAGGAATTGTTTACTATTTTTAAAAAATCAAACAATATCTCTGGACAGAAGGTTGTAAAGTGCTGAGTGATGTCTAGTATTGTTCATATTCCCGGAGATCCGACCGTTGAAACTTTGATTTTCTTTTTGATTTGAAAACTAGACTCACAGAGGCATCTTGTGTCCAAAATTTATCAACATCAAACCATGAGAGACGTGCTTTTTATTTTCCTACATGTCTGGTCTGCTCTCAGCAATTTTCAGAGTTTTATGACACATTTGACCAACTTTGTAAATAATGGTCCAAATGACTTTTCTATGATCTAGGGCTTAAACCATGTTTTAATAATGATTAGTTGAGCTTGAATTCAAAGTTTAAGAGTATTTCATAGTTTATCCTTGTCCATGTACATATTCATCCATATGGTTTGACACTTATAATTAGGATTTATTTGCTTTGGATTTAATTACATTAGATAGATTTAAGCTAGAAATTTACGATTGTTATTTCTAACATCGTATTTTGCATATCATGTGGACTAACCCTTTGTTTTGTAGCGCTATTAAGGTACGATTTCTCGATCCTTCTCTAGTTTATTAAATTTCTTGAATTTATTTGATTTTTGACCTTATGCGCGATACCTTAGAGTTAAGATTTGCCTTATATGTATATATGGATTAGAGACTCTCTTCTTAGGTTTTATTCAATCGCATGCATTGCACGTTTAATATTCGCAGCTGGATCCCGGGTAAGCTCTCTTGTTCCCTATTGCATATCATGTTGCTTGATATTTGAATTACGTGGCTTATGAATGATATTTTTGTCATTAGCAATTTTACACCCTTTAGACATGCTTTTGTGATGTATATATATATATGTATTAATTGAGGGCACACTTAAATTAGTAATTCGATTAAAAGGATGTTGAGTAGAGGCCTATCGCAAGATAGGATGAGAGAGGGTGTTTTAGTCCGACGGGCTCCTTCCTTTCTCATTCCATAATCCCCGGACCTAGTTAATCTTTGGTTTCTCAAAAGATCAGTTTGCTTTAAAAATGGTTTCTTAATTTTTCCTTTTAAAAAAAAAATTAAGTGGCGACTCATTTGTTTTGAATTTGGAATTTCAAAATGAAAAGCTGTGGGTAAGTCAACCTGCGATATCCACAATCTGGCGACTCTGCTGGGGATCGAACCCAGAATCTCTGGTTTCGCAGACCAGAATTCTGATTTTGGGTTCACTTGAGGATTAGACTTGAAAGCATCCTTTTAATTAAATTAATTAATCTTTGTATGCCTGTTGCATTTCACTTGCATGTCCAGCCAGTCGATTGCACGGAACTATGACCTTGGAGACTCGGGGCAACCCGGTCGGTCAAGTCATCATGGGACTGTGTGATCACCCTTGATCTCGTACCATAATTTGGTATATGAAGCATCCTATCGGGTGTGTGTCAAGGGTCCCTTATTTGACCAAAACCCGGCCTTTGCATAGTAGTTTCCATAGAACCATTCAAAATTAGGAATTCAATTCTTGATTAGGGTTATGTGCTAGGGAGTTTTGTATGCCCGAAAGGGATTACTTGAGATGATGACGATGCTTACTTGATAAAAGATGTGTAACCTCTTAATCACTTTTGGGCAATTCCTTTTCATGTCTTATGACATTCGAGAATAAGCCGAATCTTGATTATAAGATTACACCCCTTGTATCATGTTTAGCTAAGCATCATTGACCTTGTATGTATCCGAACCCATGAAAAGTACGGTGATAATCCGATCATGTGACCCTTCTACCTTGAGAAAAACAAAAACAAAAAATCAGTCTTTGAAAAAAAATAAATAAGATTTCCGCGACCTTTGTTCAAAAACGCTCTTTCAAAAACATGGGAGGTCACTATTAAAATTTCAAGGCCAAGATTTCAAAAAATTCATGCTTTTTTGACCCAGTCACCTTATAATCCAAAGTTCTTTTCTAAAGATTTCATCAGAAATGCCTCCCAAATGAATTTCAAAAACCCTAAATTTTCAAACCTGGGAGGGTAGAAAGGGTCACAATGAAAAGAGAAGTTAACACACTTGACATGGGTAAGGATTTCTTATGTGCTTATATGCTTATGTGTTAGGACTAGGATTTTTTTTTCTTTGGCATATAGAATAGGCACACACGCACACATGCATCGCATCCGCACGACATATAAGAGGAAAGTTGTAATAAAAAAGGATTTTAAAGGAAAATTTTCAAAATTTGTTGTAGGAGCAAAAATAGCAAACCAAGGTTGGTTTAGAGATCCTACGGCAAGGTTAGTAAGAAGAGGATACGCTGACATGGCCGAAGAAAGAAACAACGAAGAGATGACCGGATTGAGGGTACTAGTCGAACAGCACGCGGAACAGATGCGGAGACAGGCCGAAAACATGAACCGCATGATGGGAATGATAGAAGAGCTGAATCGCCGACCACCATATATGAATCCACCTGTTATGGACCCGCCTTTGGGAGGAGGAGACGGAGATTGGTTCGACGATCAAGAGGCACATTGGAATGATGCACTAAGAGCCAACAGGGACAGAGAGAAAGATGAGAAGGAGAAGCTGCTGACTGAGAAGATAGAAAAGTTGGAAAGGGTAATGCGCAAGGCCCAGGGAGTGGATACTTATCTGATGGAAGTGGAAGGATTGTATGACGGAGTACACGAAACACTGCCCGCTGGGTTCAAGATGCCAATTTTTGACAAGTTTGATGGGACCGGCAATCCCCGCAGTCATGTCCGAATGTGCATAAGAGCTTTTCAGCCTAGTGGACTGAGCACTACCATGATGGCTGTCCTATTTCAACAAACCTTAACAGGAGCTGCTCTGTCATGGTACCTTACACTTGAGCCAAGCAAAACCAGAGTATGGGAAGAAGTGATTAAGGCATTTGTGGCACAATACGAATACAATCAGAATTTGGATGTTACTGTCCGAGATTTGGAAATGACCAAGCAGGGGAACAAAGAATCATTTGCCGAGTATTTGAGCCGATGGAGAGGAAAAGCAGCCAAAATGGTGCAAAGGCTGTCTGAGAAGTGGCACAATACGAATACAATCAGGATTTGGATGTTACTGTCCGAGATTTGGAAACGACCAGGTAGGGGAGGATGATCTGTGGTATCAAAGCGATGAAGAGGCAAAGGAGGGCTCAAAGACCGCTTCAGAAGCCGATAACCTTTGGGCAAAAGAGGAGATCGACCATTTGACTCGGTCTGGCAGACACTTCAAACCAAACGAACTAGAAGAAGATCACCCGGTGAGAGATCAAGACAAGGGAAAAGGGAAGATGAATGAGGAAGAAGAAGAGGATAGAGTCCTCAAGCAGATGAAGAAGACTCAGGCTAACATCACTGTTTGGGGGTTGCTGATTGCCTCCAAACATCATAGACAGGCGGTCCTAGACGCCCTTAATCAAGCTGACGTGTCTATTAACACCACTCTGGAGGACCTCATAGGGCTGATCGGCAAAATTCCGACCTCGGCTATTACCTTCTCATCAAACGACTTGCCTCCGGGAGGACCCATGCTCAATAAGCCATTGTACGTCACTGTGGAATGTTTGGGGAATACCGTGCCCGCTTGTCTTGTTGACAACGGGTCTGCTCTTAATGTATGTCCTTTCCGCACAGCCAAATGAATGGGTTTAGATGAATCTTCTTTTGTGCCGTCTCAACAAAAGGTCCGGGCATATGACAACACCCAAAGAGCAGTCATGGGCATTATCTTTCTTAATCTCGCTATCGGACCGATGGATAAAGAAGCTGAGTTTCAAATCATCGATATCCCCGCTTCCTTCAATCTGCTACTGGGAAGGCCTTGGTTGGACAGTTTGGGTGCTATACCGTCCACAATCCATCAAAAGGTAAAGTATGTCTGGGAAAACAAAGTCTGTGATATCCTCGGGGACAGTTGGGTTCGTTCGTCCGAAGCATCGTCAAGTGCACCGGTCCTAGAATTACAGCTACAAGAAGAAGAAGCGAAAATGGGAGGATTCGAGTTCATCAGCATGATAGAAGAGGGAAAGCCGAGAGAGTTTCCACCGCCCCATTTCAATCAGTATGCTAGTCCAGTGGTCGCGGGAATCATGAAGAAAATGGGTTTCTTTCCAGGATTGGGGTTGGGGAAAAACCTTCAGGGCCTGCCGGAGTCTCCAAGAATGCCTACTCAGACTCACACCCACGGTCTGGGATACCAATCAACAAGGAAGGAACTGAGGACGAAGAAAAAGGCCGCCAATGGACCACTAGACCCTTACTTGAAAACTCTCAATGGGTATTTTGTGAAGGAAGGAGAAGATTTCCCCTTCTGTGGTTTCCCAGAACCATGGATGGACCAAAAGGACAAACGTGTGAAGCCGGGGTTCGAGATCTTTTTCTCCCATGAAATTTTCGAGTACAAAGACCCATTTTTGCAAATGCCTGAAAAGTCTGTTGCTGCCAAGGACTGGATTGGTACGCTAGACGGCTCCGCCATGAAAGATTTATAAGGCAAAAGGAACACCGAGGTTACGAAAGAGGATCCTGAAAAGAACAAGGGAAAATACGTCGAAGGCGTGGTGGAGGAAGCGACCGAGAGTGAGGAAGGTGAGGAAGATCAAAAAGAGATCGACAAGGGGAAGGCTGAGGAAGGAGAGATGGAGGAAATCACCAAGACAGGGGATCCGGAAGAATGCTTCATTACTGGCCTGGGAGGAGAGAACAAGAGAGAGTGGGTTTTTGAGTCTAGCGATAGGTTCCCCCCGGACCCAGAGTCTGTAATGGCCCAAATGAGGCGTCTTTCAATTTCCATGTCTGTTGTAATCACTCCGAAGAAAATCAATGAAAGTATGACTGATTCTGCCTACTCGAACGCGCTTAATGAATGTGATGAATGTGACGATCATGAAATACCTATTGAACTGCAAAAACTAATTGAAAAAGAAAAAGAATCTGCATGTAAAATCATTGAGGACACCCTAACAATTAATCTAGGAAATGAGAATAATCCTCAAAATGTCTTTATCGGCTCTACACTTAGCAATAAAGAAAGCAAAGAACTAATCAGTCTATTAAATGAATTCAAAGATGTTTTTGCATGGTCTTATAATGATATGCCAGGTATCAATCCAAAAATAGTCCAACACCACATCCCCCTCTTTCCCAATTCAAAACCCATAAAACAAAAATTGAGGCGAATGAGGCCAGAATGGGCACATAAAGTAAAAGAGGAAGTTGAAAAGCAATTAAAGGCTGGATTCTTGATGGTCACCGAGTATCCCGAGTGGATTGCCAACATTGTACCTGTCCCAAAGAAGGATGGTCGTGTTAGGGTTTGTGTTGAGTTCCGAGATTTAAACAAGGCAAGCCCTAAAGATGATTTCCCACTACCACACATCGATGTATTGGTTGATAACACTGCAGGACACGAGCTCCTATCTTTTATGGATGGGTTCTCCGGGTATAATCAAATCCTCATGGCACCCGAAGATAGGGAGAAAACCACATTCATCACTCCGTGGGGGACGTATTGTTATAGGGTCATGCCGTTTGGACTTAAGAATGCAGGTGGGACCTATCAAAGGGCTGCCATCACTCTGCTACATGACATGATCCACAAGGAGGTGGAGGTGTATGTGGATGATATGATTGTGAAATCCAAGGAGAGGAGAGGGCACCTAGAGGCTTTGAGAAAGTTCTTCGAGAGATTGAGGGAATTCCAAATGAGGCTAAACCCGCAGAAATGTACATTCGGAGTCACTACCGGAAAGTTATTGGGATTTCTCATTACCCAGAGGGGAATAGAGGTAGACCCCACCAAGATAAAAGCCATAACCAAAATACAGCCACCAAAAAATGAGAAAGAACTGAGGGGATTCTTGGGAAGAATACAGTTCATCAGTCGCTTCATTTCCAAACTCACCTTGACCTGCGACCCACTTTTCAAACTACTCAGAAAGGGAGAGAGATTCAAATGGGACGCCCCGTGCCAATAAGCCTTCGACAAAATCAAAACCTACCTCCAGAACCCACCTGTCTTGTCACCACCTTCGCCTGGGAGACCCTTGTTACTTTATCTCTCTGTATCCGAAGATTCAATGGGATGTATGCTGGCCCAAGAAGGAGAAGAGGGGCACGTGGAGAAGGCCATTTGCTACTTAAGCAAGAGAATGGTCGGATATGAGTTAAAGTATTCGCCCTTGGAGAAGGCCTGTTGGGCCTTGGTTTGGTGTACCCGTCGCCTCCGCCACTACATGCTAGCCTTCCCTGTAATCCTGATATCCCGAATGGACCCATTAAAATACCTGTTTGAAAAACCCGTCGGACCAGTAGGATTTCCCGTTGGACCATGATGTTAGCTGAGTTTGACATCAAGTATGTCACTGCCAAGTCTATTAAAGGGAGGGCTGTCGCTGAGTTTTTAGCCGACCTCGCTGTAGAATCTGAGAACAAGGGAGACTTCAAGTTCCCAGATGAAGGAATAATGGAGGTTAAGGAGGATTTGTGGAAGATGTACTTCGATGGAGCAGCCAACCAAATGGGTTACGGAGTTGGAATCATTCTCATAGCACCAGATGGGGTCCCTACCCCATTAGCCGTCAAACTCAGGTATAACTCGACCAACAACACCGCAGAATCCGAAGCCTGCATAATTGGGATAGAAGCAGCCTTGGCTTTGAAGGTCGGACGGATTGATGTTTTCGGAGATTCCAACCTGATCATATCCCAAGTTCGAGGAGACTGGAGGGTAAAACATGAGAAATTGAGACCTTACCATGACTATCTGGAGAGTCTGAAAGCGTAATTCCAAAAGATTTCCTTTTACTACCTCCCTCGCGAAGAAAACCAACTAGCCGACTCTTTGGCTACCTTGGCCTCAATGATCCAAATCCCTTCCAAAATTGCCATGATCCCGCTATCCATAGAAGTGAGGAACCAGCCGTCATTTGAAACGATCGCAGCCATAGAGAGAGAAGATGAAGTGCCTTGGTATACAGATGTGTGGAAGTTCATTAAAGAAGGAGAATACCCCGAAGGAGCCTCGGAAAAGGACAAAAAGGCAATTAGACGATTCGCCGCTCAATTCGTGATTTATGTAGATAAGCTATGGAAAAAGTCCTACACCGGGTATAATCTGGAGTGCCTACATGGAAAGGAAGCTAAGAGTATGATGGAGGAAATACACGAAGGAGTGTGCGGGCCCCATATGAATGGACACATGCTGGCAAAGAAGATCATCCGGCAAGGGTACTACTGGACGACCTTGGACAAAGACTGTTGCGAATATGTTAGAAGGTGTCACAAGTGTCAGATCCATGCAAATCTGATGCATACCCCGCCATCACAGCTCTATAGCATGACCACCCCGTGGCCGTTTTCCGTGTGGGGGATTGATATCATAGGTGAGATAGTCCCAAAGGCCTCCAATGGGCATCGATACATAATCGTGGCAATTGATTATTTTACAAAATGGGTAGAGGCAGCCTCATATGAGACTTTGAAAGCCAAGGACGTGATGAGTTTTATCAAGAAAAACATAATCTGCAGGTATGGGGTCCCTAATGAGTTCATCTCCGATCATGGCAGTCATTTCCAGGGAGAGGTCATCCCGCTCTTGGAAAAATATAAGATCACCCGCCATCAGTCATCCCCGTATAGGCCTCAGACGAACGGAGCAGTGGAAGCGGCAAATAAAAATGTTAAAGCCATCTTGGGAAAAACGACAGATACATATAAGGATTGGCATGAGAAGCTGCCGTTCGCTTTATGGGGATACCGGACCTCAGTGAGAACTTCAACGGGTGCTACACCATATTCATTAGTGTACGGGATGGAGGCAGTCCTCCCGGTCGAGGTAGAAATACCCTCTCTCAGGGTTTTGGCAGAGTGCGAGATCACCGAATCAGAATGGATACGGGGAAGGTGTGAGGAGTTGATGCTACTCGATGAAAAGAGGCTGGCCGCGATAAACCATATTCGGGGGTACCAGAAGAGAATAGCTCGTGCTTTCAACAAAAAGGTCCGCCCAAGGAAGCTTGCTGAGGGCGACCTGGTCCTCAAAGAACTTAAAGTGCCTGTTTATGACCCCAGAGGAAAATTCAAACCCAACTGGGTCGGGTCGTACATCATTAAGACCCTCCTTTCCGGGGGAGCGACCTATCTCATGGACTTAGACGGGGTTGAATTTAAACAGCCAATTAACCTCGATCGCCTCAAGAAATACTTTGCTTGAAACCATTTATTTCGAAGCCTCCTACCTCGATGAACTACGCTTGACCTGATTCCCGCTAGGGGATACGTAGGCAACCAACTTGGTTCGGTCATTTCAAAAAAAAAAAAAAAAAAAACTGTGCTAAACTAGGGGCAAACTGACGTTTGCTCGGAACCGCTTCAAAGCCATAAAACCAGGGGCTAACTTCGTTTGCTAAGCCGAAGAACCCAGATACAAAACCCTCCCTTGGATCATCTGGCTATCGAGATAAGTACTATAAAGAAACAAATGAGAATTCATAGAAGGATTAAAGCTTAAAGCAAAGAGCCAAATAAAGATATTGAAAGGAGAATTTTTCATAAGAGATTAATCGAAAGGGTGGACACTTTAGATTTAGCATGGCAACACTTCTTGAAAAAAAAAAAAAAAAAAAAAACATTCAAAAGCGCGAACAAAGAGTAGGCAGGGTCTGTCAGAAAGTTTCGTAAAATGGTAAGCATTTTCCCTGTTTTCGTCTACTTTATTATGCATGTGTCTGTCAAGCTCGCCTCGCAGCCAAGGTTTGGATCTCTAGGAGATACTCAGTAGTAGGCACAGTCAGAGCAGGAATCCTCGGGAACGGAGCAGCCATTCTACCATGCCAAGCCTCCATGAAAGCCTTCACTATGGAGGGACGCAAAGCGGACCCCCTAGTAAAATCAGCAGTTATAGAATCAGTAGCGCCTTGTAAGAGTCCAAACTGACGGACCACCCGGCCAGGAATGTAAAAAGTAGTGGCATAAAAACCCGGCAGCCAAATGCCAGGTCGCCCAGGGAGGCGCACAGCAATAGAGCGACAGGTCCACGACGGACAAATCCAGTAGATGTCACTAGAAGAGAGGCCCTGAAGCCAACCAAGCCACGCGTCGGCAGACTGGAACAAGCCATGAATCTCCACGCGGTCATAAGGAAGTGACCCACGGAGATGGGAAGCATGTATGAAGAGATCTAGACGCTCCATGAGCCAAATTTGCAAAACGAAAGGTGCCCCGGCAGATAACATAACCCCAGTAGCATGGGCATTGCTCAATCCAATCAAAGTTTCACCAAGAATCAGCATAACAGCACTTTTCATCTCCAGTAAACCATAGGCAATGGGTATAAGAACGTCAGAAGATGACTGGAATAGGAAGTAAGAGAGCATGGAAATTGACAAGGCACTACGTCGGATGATCTGGTACTCGCCATCATAGGGGTCCCCTATGGGAGCATAAACGGAGGCAAGGCACTCAAAATCAATATGCCTGTCACAAATAAAGGAGCCCGCCGCATTTCGAGATATGTGGAGAAGAGTGGCTAAGTCGCGGACATACCCGGCCTGAATCTGAGGGACCATCAATTAAGCAAAAGGGTCAGTGTGAAGAATGGCGCTAAATTCCTCAAACAAGGGGCAAGTCTCTTGAGAGTCGAAACGGAAGACATTGAGAGTAGGATCCCAACACTGAATGGCAGCTCGAAGTAGGCCCTCATTCAAATTCATCTGTCGGAAAGAAAAGAGATCGTTCAGTCTGAAACACTCGAAGTTAAGCTTGTCAATACCCGAGAGAGTATCCATCCATGGGAAGAGGGTTTGAGAACTAATGGGGGCCATTTGAGGGGAGAATAAGAAGGAAAGAGAAGTATTTTGCGGAGCTTTGAGAAAGAAGGGGTATAAATAAAGAATAAGGCTGTCTACCTACCCGCGGCACTCGATAAAGTGCAGCGGCACTCGACGAAGTGCCGCGCGGAAATCCGTAAATGCCGTTGCGGCACTCACTGACTGCCGTCGCGGCTCTCACTGAGTGCCGCGGAGGCCTAACCGAGTGCCGTTCCGAGTTTTTCATTGGCCAGGATTTATTTGTAACATGATCAGCCCACCTGCAAACAGAAAACTAGATAGAAATAAAACGTGCGCATCATGCAGCACGTGCAAAGACATTCATTCATTTATTTCATGCATTTGTACATTTCAAAGAAATAAAAGAAACAAAAGCATTCAAAGATAAGAATAAAGACGGGACCAAGCCATGGTCCCACATACGGCAGGAGTTGGACCAAGCTATGGTCACACATACGGTGAGTAAGCAAAGGAAACGTAAATATTTAAAGCATCTATCCTACCGACTATAAGGAAGCAGCCATCAAAATAAAGCATATGTGTATATATACAGTCATCCACCAAAATGCAAATCCTCCCACAACTCTCAAAAATAAAAAATATAAAAATAAAGGAGGGGTCAACCCCGACCCCGACCTCGGCCGCGAGTATGACGAGTCGTGCGCCTGAGAGGCTCCTCCTCCGACTCGGTCCCGCTGCCTCCACCGCTCCCTCCACGACCACCGCTGCTGTCGCCTCTGCCTCTGTTGGTGCCCTCGCCGCCACCTCCGCCACGCCCAGCACCGCTACCTCCGGGGGCATCGCTGAGAGGGATGCCAAACTGTTGGAGCCGCTGCTGAAGCTGCCCCACCTGCTGAGACAGGACTCTGTTCTCCTCCATCTGGAAGAGAGGGGATGAGTCCAGAAAAGTGTTGAAAAGACATTTGGAATACTAAGAATATGAAAAGGGTAGAAGATCATACCTAGGCCCTCAACTGAACCGCAGCAGTCGCCCGAGCTCCCTCAGCCTGAAAACAAGAGCCAGGAATAAAGATTAGTAAAAAAGAGATACAATCCCAATCAAAAGTAGGAGTGGGGATGAATTTCTTACCATCCACTCTCGCCCGAGAACCCACTGTCGCACGCTATGGGCATACGCCAGGCCCTCCTCCGTGTAAGCACGCGGGACGACATCATAGTGTAAAGGTATAGTGGGAGCACCATGTGAAAGTCGAGGAATCGTCGTCGAGTGGGGCTCTCCGAATGAGACGGTCTACATGGTCCAGTCCCACTCAAGTAGGCCAGGGGGACGGACCGCAGCAGGGACATGCTGCAAACAAAAGTAATAAAACATGGGTAAAGAATAAAAAGAAGAATTCACAGAAATAATAAAGGAATCATTTACTCACCCGAGTCAATTCCATCATAGGGAAGTTCGGCATCAGCTTGGCGGCACGGAAAGCCGCATATCCTGACGGGTCATCCAAAAAACCGTGGATACCAGAGCCAGCTCGAGCAGCCGTAAACTCGCTACCCTGAAGCGTGTCCGTGGCCCTCATAGAATCGGGAGGAGGGAACGGCACAAAGAACCCGGGGGTCGCTATCGACTGCCGGGTCACTCTCTCTCCCAGATACCACGCCAGACCCTCTGACCCACCATCAAGAAGTCGTCTCGTCGGGTCATACCCGGCCGACTCTCGAGTCCCCACCCTAGCCTCAGGCAACACCCTAAGCCACGGCTGCCAATGCACGTGCCCCTCCCTCAGGTTCGTCAGGAAGTTCCTGAACGAAACGAAATCATGGGCCCCGGTCTTCCTCCCAACCCTGTCCTTCGCCCATTTCAGCCCCTGGGGCATGATAAGGGCGTCGGCATCACGTGTCTGAGGAGACATCATGCGAAGATACTCGTGGGACCAAATCTGTGATACAAAAAAGAAGAAAGAAGGTTAGTCTCACATTTTTTTTTTAAAGAAATATGATAATGAGCCATGGAATATAGGAAAAGGTATACCTCCCACGATCTCCAATACCACCGGTAGCAGCCGACCTGTCTCGGGAGATGTCACTCATATGCCTATATAGGATAGCCAACCCTGTACCAGCCCAGTCGTACTCGGCGACCCGGTCCAGGCGCTCCAGCGACGCCACCAAGGAAGCAGAAATCCGATCACCCTTGGTGCTCAACAAGGAGTACCCCAGCATGTACATCAAGAAGCCTCTGGCCATCTGCTCGTCCGTGAAATCGGGTTTGCCCCGGAACATATCCATAAACCATTGAGCTGTGACTAAAGCCTCCTCCGGGACCACCCCTAGCAGCGGCTCCATCTGATCCCACTCCTGGTCTGCCAAATATCTCAGGGGCTCTCCACCAAAGGCAATCCCTGTGATCATCGAGAAGTCCAGCGGGGTCATCGTCATCTCCCCGAAATCAAAGTGGAAGGTACTCGTGGTATCCCACCACCGCTCAGCCAACGCATGCATCTGCTGTAAGTCGGAGCTCTTCGTCAAGAGTTTGACGAAGTCTCCAAACCCTGCCGCGTCCACCAGAGCCCTCACGGTCGGGCTCAGCTCTGTATACCACTCGTGGCCATGGGCAAGGCTGCCATGCCCCTTCAGCACCTTCGGCTGCAGCTGCAAGAAAGAATAAAAGGTTTGTTGTTAGGGAGTGGATAAAGAAGAGAGCAACAACAGTGAATAAATAATAAATAAAGGAATGGAAAATCCAGAAGTGATCATAGGGGATTTCACAAGCAAGGTACTCGTTTACATTCAAGAGGAAATGAATAAAAGAAAACGCTCAATAATCTAGCGAGGTTTCGAAAAGAAAAGAAAGAGTAGTTTGTTCACATTCTCTGAAATACGTGCACATATAAGTTTCGAAAGAGGTTTTGGGCCCGAAAAAGTGTAAGTTTCAAAGAGAAATACGTAATTGCAAGCATTCGAGCAACAATTTTGAATAATAAAAGGACGTTTGGGACATTCAAGAAAATCCACAAGAATTCGTGGGCGCGAGATTCTTTGTCCAGAATAAGTGTTCGAGGCTTCGATTAACAAAAAAAAAGGGGGCTTTCAAAAGTCGTTGAACGAAGTCAAAGGGGAAAAATAAAGGATAAATGGTCGGAAAATTCAAGCATAACATTCATTTTTCTTATTTTATTTTCTATTTATTTATTTTTTTATAAAGAATTTTCGAAGTTCACGAGAAATAAAAAAAATAAAATTTGAATTCCTATACAAAAGGCATGGAATAAAGTATTCGAGACGCTCAGGGGCGCCACGAGCACGACATTCGGAACAAGGTATCTAAAGAGTTGTGGCGGTCCTACGTTACATTCACGAAAAGAAGGAGATGCGGGAAAGAAATACGAGAGATAAATAAAAGGGGAGCATTTACCTCGCGCTTGAACGCGCGGGCCGACAAGTGCTCATCAGGATCCCTCAGTAGGAGCGTAGCGTCTGGGTGATGAGTGGCAGTGTATCTGGCCTTCTTCTTCCTCCCTGACCCGCTCGCCATAATCTGTCAAAAGAAAGAGAGATCTGCGCGTTAGATTCGTGAAAATTCGGAAAAACAATGAAATAAACGGATTTAATCGAACTTTGATCTAGCAGAACTAACCTGTGAATGTCGTAGATCAATATAGAGGTGAAGAAAGGATAGGGAGAAAATTTTCTCTAGAGAGATTTCGAGATGAAGAGAGTGAGAGAATGAAAGAAATGTTTTGACCCCGGCGGTTTAAGCCACTGCCGCTCAAACGCGGCACTTATCGTGCGCGGCAGTCGGTCAATTGCCACGCGGCACTCGCCGAGTGCCGCGCGGCAGTCACTGACTGCCGCGCGGTACTCTGCCGCTAAAAACCGCGTGTGCCGTGATTAAGGCGGTTCAAAGATATTTACTTCCCCCCCAAAAATTCAAATCAAGTCCCGAAAATTGAACTTGAGCCCCCCAAAGTGTGCCCTCATTGCACTTTTTGACCCCGGTTTTGTTTCTAGGTTTAAATCGACTACAAATTTCAAAATATAGGTATAAATTTGAGCCTGTGGGCTCCCAACTCCCAGAAATTGAAATAAAATTCGAGCCTGTGGGCCCCAAAATTTAAAAGATGAAATCCTGGCCTGCGGGCCCCGGTTTTGAAGATATAAAGTAGATTTTAAGCCCATGGGCTCCCGAACTTTGAAAATTTGAATCTGGAGAGTATAACGGATTTATATTCCCGATTTTTGCAACGGATTTGCGTTAACCCTCGTTTTGAGAGTATAACGGATTTATATTCCAGGTTTTCGCAACGGATTTGCGTTAACCCTCGTTTGAGAGTATAACGGATTTATATTCCCGGTTTTCGCAACGGATTTGCGTTTGAGAGTATAACGGATTTATATTCCCGGTTTTCGCAACGGATTTGCGTTAACCCTCGTTTTGAGAGTATAACGGATTTATATTCCCGGTTTTCGCAACGGATTTGCGTTAACCCTCGTTTTGAGAGTATAACGAATTTATATTCCCGGTTTTCGCAACGGATTTGCGTTAACCATCGTTTTCAGAGTATAACGGATTTATATTCCCAGTTTTCGCAACGGATTTGCGTTAACCCTCGTTTTGAGAGTATAACGGATTTATATTCCCGGTTTTCGCAACGAATTTGCGTTAACCCTCATTTTGAGAGTATAACGGATTTACATTCCTGGTTTTCGCAACGGATTTGCGTTAACCCTCATTTTGAGAGTATAACGGATTTATATTCGCGGTTTTCGCAACGGATTTGCGTTAACCCTCGTTTTGAGAGTATAACGGATTTATATTCCCAGTTTTCGCAACGGATTTGCGTTAACCCTCAAGATCAAATCAAAAGCGCTTTCATGACTCCTCTAACAGATTTTCACATGAAAAATCTTCCCTGACTAACACGCCACGAAATGCGCGTCGTACGTAGGGAAAACATGATAAGCAGGACATTTACACAACCAGGTCAATTCAGAAAACACCATTGCATGGCACTTGCATCACGACAGGATAGGTGCATCCATCCGTGTGACTACTTGCGTTTGTGAAATGTTCGACCCATACCTGAACTACGCGTTGGTCTGATTCCTGACGGGATACGTAGGCAGCTCGCCATGGAGCACGACCAATTAGAATTTTACTGCGCACCTGCTTTTGCAACGCATTTTGTTTTTACCTAAATTCGACAGTCTGGTCAAAGGCTTGTCTTCACACAGGCTTTGACATTCACTTATGGGACGCGTTGCTCCACAAGCTCTGTCAAAGAGGGGCAAACTGTAGACACCCCAATTTTGACCGACCGTCGAATTTAAGAGAGTGTCACCTCCGTATCCGATGATGACAAGGACCGAAAAATTGAAGTACTCCAAGCTCTTCAGAAAAACTCCAAAACGCGGTAAAATTTCACAGAAAGAGGAAAAATACCAGGTATTTAGGAGAATTCAGGTATAAGACATGATTTTTGGAAAGGATCTTCAAAAATAATTTGTTTCAAAAAGGGGGAAGTCCTAAAAAAGGGAATCTCAGATAAAAACGGCGGACGGCAGACTGCCGCGGCACTCACTGAGTGCCGCACGGCAGTCGGAGAGTGCCGGTCCGGCATTCACCAACTGCCGCCAACAATTTCTGACTGCCGTTCACCTTTAAAGTCTGTATTTTGCAGTGCAATACGTATGCGTATGCAAATAAGAACAAAAAACTGATAAAGTAAGACTGACAAAAACGCGGCAATTCATTAATTGCCGCGGCATTTGATGAATGCCGTGCGGCAGTCATGAAGTGCCGCGACGGCAGTCATGAACTGCCGCAGCGGCAGTCACGGACTGCCGCGACAGTTTCTGGACTGCCGCGCTGGACAGCAGTCTGTCTAATTTCAGAAAGTACGCATTGTACCACCAAATGAGAGAATTACACCTGTTTTTTGCTCCGAAATTCACCAAAAATACCTGGTAATTTTGCCTATAAAAGAGAAGGGATCTTCCTTGGAAGAGGAGGACCAAGAAAAAAATATTAGGGGGAAGAACACATACAAAAATATAGCCATTTCTCCACCAACATTTTCCTTAGAGAGAAAAAGAGAGTGGAGGAAACTAGGAGAGCTTGGAAGATCTTCAAAGAAAAAAAAACTTTGAGGATAATTTGGAGGTGATCCTCTAACCATAGTTTAGTAGCTTGCTCTTTCTTCTCTTAAAATCTCTAATCTTAAAGCCTTTCATTATCTTCTTGGTTTGCCTGATAAACTTAGGAATTCTTTTTGTTTCCAATACTTTTTTCTATTTTCTTGTCTATTTTCTTCTCTTGAGGGTCTTGGAGATCTTCAATATCTCCCTTGATCTCTTGAGCATGATCCCTTGAATATCATGTAAGCTTATGCTCTACATGAGAGTCAAAACTTGATCATCACTTTATTTCATATAGATGGATCCAAGTCCATGCTCATGACTTGGATCCCTTAAAACTTGATGCTTCATGGAATCCTTTCCATACTCCTTTGAAGACTCTCAAGTATTAGTTGTGTCTTCATCTCCAATGACCATCAAATGGTAGGAGAAGTGGTTTGGTTTAACCCAACTTCATGATTTAATAGTTGGAGTTACCTAATAAAAGTTGAACTTGGCAAACGAAAATAGTGAGTTCACAAACTGTTTTTGATCAAAGATTTTTAGTTCGAAATCCAACCGTTGAAATCTAGTGAAACCAACGGGAAAGTGTCAATAACACAATATTCTACCACTGCAATTTTTGTTTTAAGGTGATTCTATGTTTAGAAGAGTTTGATCATGGGTTTTGTGAGTTAACAACAATCTGTCCAGAGCCTCAAAATAGTTTCAGAACAGTAAAACGTTTTTGAAATTAGTAAATCAGAGCTTTAGTAGGGTGTTGGTGACCCAAAAAATTTTTTTCTAAGTAGTTTAATGTGTTAGGAAAGCCCCCTAAAAAGAATGAAGCATTTCGGATTTTTTTTACTATTTTTAAAAAATCAAACAAAATCTCTGGACAGAAGGTTGTAAAGTGCTGAGTGATGTCTAGTATTGTTCATATTCCTGGAGATCCGACCGTTGAAACTTTGATTTTATTTTTGATTTGAAAACTAGACTCACAGAGGCATCTTGTGTCCAAAATTCATCAACATCAAACCATGAGAGACGTGCCTTTTATTTTCCTACATGTCGGGTCTGCTCTCAGCAATTTTCAGAGTTTTATGAGACATTTGACCAACTTTGTAAATAATGGTCCAAATGACTTTTCTATGATCTAGGGCTTAAACCATGTTTTAATAATGATTAGTTGAGCTTGAATTCAAAGTTTAAGAGTATTTCATAGTTTATCCTTGTCCATGTACATATTCATCCATATGGTTTGACACTTATAATTAGGATTTATTTGCTTTGGATTTAATTACATTAGATAGATTTAAGCTAGAAATTTAGGATTGTTATTTCTAACATCGTATTTTGCATATCATGTGGACTAACCCTTTGTTTTGTAGCGCTATTAAGGTACGATTTCTCGATCCTTCTCTAGTTTATTAAATTTCTTGAATTTATTTGATTTTTGACCTTATGCGCGACACCTTAGAGTTAAGAGTTGCCTTATATGTATATATGGATTAGAGACTCTCTTCTTAGTTTTTATTCAATTGCATGCATTACACGTTTAATATTCGCAGCTGGATCCTGGGTAAGCTCTCTTGTTCCCTATTGCTTATCATGTTGCTTGCTATTTGAATTACGTGGCTTATGAATGATATTTTGTCATTAGCAATTTTACACCCTTTAGACATACTTTTGTGATGTATATATATGTATTAATTGAGGGCACACTTAAATTAGTAATTCGATTAAAAGGATGTTGAGTAGAGGCCTATCGCAAGATAGGATGAGAGAGGGTGTTTTAGTCCGACGGGCTCCTTCCTTTCTCATTCCATAATCCCCGGACCTAGTTAATCTTTGGTTTCGCAAAAGATCAGTTTGCTTTAAAAATGGTTTCTTAATTTTTCCTTTTAAAAAAAAATTAAGTGGCGACTCATTTGTTTTGAATTTGGAATTTCAAAAAGAAAAGCTGTGGGTAAGTCAACCTGCGATATCCACAGATGGTGAACTGCTCTGAAAGATCTGTAGTAGGAGGAGGAGCTGAAGTGGATGGAATGTTCGTAGAGGGAGGAATGGAGGTGGAGGGAGCATCAGAAGATGGGGCAGTGACAACGGTGGGAGCAACGGTGGTGGTGGTAATGAAGAGGAAGGAGCACTAGCAGAACGGGGAGCTTTAGGGACAAATCTGTCATCCTCTAGCTTATAGCTCATCAGAGAGAGAGTGGTGGTGGAGTAGACCTCATGGACTGTGGGGTCGTGGCGATCACTGTCATCAAGAGAGACCATGAAGTGATGAAGGATGGAAGTGAGAGCCATGTCAAAAGGGAATGAACTAGCTTCAGACTTCTTTTGAGTCTCACAAATGTATTTGCAGAAGAGATGTGGTAAATCAAATTTCTTACCCTCAAGAATACACCAAAAGATAAAAATGTCAAAATAGGAGACATAATCGCGACCAACTGCGCGAGGAACAAGATTATAGGTAATAACATGGCAGCGTAACCGACACTCAAAGGTGAGCTGAGAGGTAGTGGGTTTAGATGGGTGAACTAATTCAGGGTTCCCACAAATTTGCCTACAGGAGGTCAATGGGTGAAACCCAAAAACGGTATTCCATTTATTATCCTCATAATGGCGAATGTTGCCCATTGGTATATTGAAAATTTGAACTACATGATTGGGAGTGACGGTGAATTTTACTCCTCGAACAAAGGAAGTAAAAGAAATATGTTGCGGCAAGGGATGTAAATTAGTGAAAAACTCGCAGACAAGTGTGAGGTAATGAGGCTGAGAGATTGATAAAAGATGGTGTCCACCCTAGGGCATCAAATAAAGCGCCAAAATGCAAACCATAGGCATTTGAAAAGTCAGGGTGAAGAGTTTTACCTATGGAGACTTTTCGATGAACAAATGAGTCATTGTAGTTGTCCCATCGCTCAGTATCAAGAAAACGAGTAGGAGGACGAGGTGCAGCAGGACAAGATAGGAGAGCAGTGGCCGGAGCTGGTGGAGGAGTGGAGGCCAGAGCATATGGACCCTCGGATGCTTTTCTCTTGAGAGATTTGGGTGGCATGACCACAAAGCCAGAGGGAATGAGAGGGTGAGAGGAGGTCATAAATGTGAGCGGTAAGGATTTGTGGTGGTGAGAAAGTGGCCGAAGTGAGAGAGAGAGAGAGAGAGAGAGAGAGAATCAGAGTAGGGAAAGAAGAAGGGTCAGTCCCCCGGAGAGAGAGGGAGGAGTTAGGGTTTAAAAGAAAATCACAAAAGATATATATAGACACAGAGGTTCGGTCGACTGGGTCGGGTAGTCGATCGACTAAGGTAGGGTACGGACAAGAGTTCAGTCAATTGAAGAGTATATACAGTCGACTGGATATAGTCAAGCAGATTGAGTGTTTTGGTGATAGAAACCGGTCGACTGATATACTGATCTGTCAACTAAAAGTCGAAGCATCCTGTCGACTGAATAAGATGTTCAGTCGACTGTTTTAAGGTAAAACAGTTTTGCTTAAACAAGAGAGATTTTTATAGGAAAAGGGAATCTGATGCACAAAATTACACAACATCGGCTTGACTAGCCATCCCTAATTCATGACAAATGATACAAAAATGATCTTCTTGGATAGGTTTAGTAAAAATATCCTCCCATTAATGATTTGTATTTATGAAAATAAGTTTGACATCGCCCTTTTGAACATGATCTCTAATGAAGTGATGTCCAATCTCAATGTGCTTAGTCCTAGAGTGTTGAATTGGATTCTTAAAGAGACTTATTGCACAATTATTATCGCATCTAAGAGGAATGTGATCAAAGTGAAGTCCAAAGTCTTCTGATTGTTGTTTCAGATAGAGAGCTTGTGCACAACAACTACCAGCGGCTATATATTCTGCTCCGTCGTGGACAAAGCTATGGAATTTTATTTCTTACTAAACCAAGAGACTAGGGAGTGTCCTAGAAAGTGCCACGTGCCACTTGTGCTCTTGCGATCAACTTTGCAACCGGCAAAGTCTGCATCCGAATAGCTAAACAAGTCAAAGGGAGTGTTCTTAGGATACCATAAACCTAAGTCAATTGTACCTAACAAATATCTAAAAATGCAACATGTGACTCTCTAGGAGAGGATTGAAACCTAGCATAAAGACATACACTAAATATAATATCCGGTCTACTAGCTGTGAGATAGAACAAACTGCCTATCATGCCACGGAAAATTTTAGTATCAACAAGTTTTCTGGATTCATCTTTTTCAAGCTTGAGAGATGAACTCATGGGAGTTGCAATAGGTTTCCAATTTTAAAATCCAAATCTTTTCAATAGATATTTAATGTACTTGGATTGGTTTATGAAAATGCCATCTTTGAATGTGTTGTTTGATTTCTAATCCAAGAAAGAAATTTAGTTATACCATCATACTCCTTTCAAATTAATCTTGCATGCATTTCGCAAATTCCTCACACATCTTTTCATTTATAGCACCAAAGTTGATGTCATCCACATAGATTTGAGGAAGCAAAATGTCTTTGTGTGAATGTTTAATAAAAAGAGTAGTATCAATTTTTTCTCGAGTGAATCAAAGATCAAGTAAATACTTGCTAAGTCGATCATCCCAAGCACGAGGAGCTTGTTTTAAACCATATAAAGCCTTTGAAAGTTTAAAAACGTGATTGGAAAATTGTGAGCTTTCAAATCCGGGCTGTTGCTTGACATAGACTTCTTCCGCTATTAAACCATTTAAAAAGGCACTTTTTACATCCATTTAAAAAGCTTGAAATCTTTGTGGAAAGCAAAAGCAAGGAATATTCTAATAGCTTCTAACCTTGCAATGGGAGCATCAGTTTCCTTATAGTCTATTCATTCTTCTTGGTTATACCCTTGGGCTACCAATCTAACCTTGTTTCTAACCATAACTCCGGATTCATCCTTCTTATTCCTAAATATCCATTTGGTTCCTATGATGGAATTGTCATTAGGTCTACAAACTAACGTCCAAACTTTGTTTCTCTCAAATGGGTTCAACTCTTCTTGCATAGCCATAATCCAACTATCATCTTGCTCGGCTTCCTCTATGTTTTTAGGTTCAATTTAAGATAGGAATGCTAAGTTGTTGCAAACATTTCTAAGAGAGGATCTAGTAGCTATTCCTTGACATGGGTCACCTATGATTTGATCTATGGGGTGACTAGGAACGGTCTTCCAATCTCTAGGGAGGTCATCTCTAATGTTGTCGCTAGGAGGTTCTAGAGGTGTAGGGGACTTCCTTAGGCTTTTCTAGAGGTAAGGTGTGTGAAGTACTAGATCCGTCTAGACTTTCTACAACATCATCATCAGCATCATTCTTTCTTCTAAAGGGATTGGCTTCATCAAATACTATATGCATGGACTCTTCTACAACTAAGGTCTTCTTATTGAAAACTCTATATGCCTTGCTTATTTGTGAATAACCTAAGAAGATACCCTCATCCGACTTAGCATCAAACTTACCTAGGTTGTCCTTATTCAAAATCAAGCACTTACAACCAAAAACTCTAAAGTAACCGATGTTAAGTTTTTTACCCTTCCAAAGTTCATAGGGAATCTTACCAAGATTATTTCTAATAATAACACTATTAATAACATAACAAGAAGTGCTAGTGGCTTTGGCCCAAAAGTATTGAGACAAAGAGTGTTCATTCAATAAAGTTCTTGCCATCTCTTGAAGTGATCTATTTTCATTTCAACAACACCATTTTGTTGAGGAGTTGTTGATGCCGAAAAATTATGTCCAAAACCATTTTCGTCACAAAAATTTGAAATGTCTTTGTTGTCGAATTCTCTTCCTCTATCACTT
Source organism: Hydrangea macrophylla (assembly GCA_033977485.1). NCBI lineage: Eukaryota > Viridiplantae > Streptophyta > Magnoliopsida > Cornales > Hydrangeaceae > Hydrangea > Hydrangea macrophylla. Next base: position 51,940,376 of record CM066985.1, read on the forward strand.
CTAAAATTGTTGATGGCATACCCTTTTTCATTTTGAACTCTTTTACAAAATTTGGGTAAGCCTCATCTTTATGAGCAAGAAAAATGACCCATGTAAATCTTGAATAATCATCAACAATTACAAATGCATACAATTTACCACTCATACTAGCTACAAGATTGGGACCAAATAAATCCATATGAAGCAATTCAAGAGGCCTACTAGTGGAGATCTCCTTTTTTTTTTAAAGAAGTCTTTGTTTGTTTTCCAAGTTGACAAGCATCACAAATCTTGTCCTTAACAAATTTTGTTTTCGGTAAACCTTTGACTAAATCATTCTTTGATAAATTGAAAGGAGATCCATACTAGCATGTCCTAATCGTTTATGCCAAAGCCAACTAGTTTCACTCAACACGGCAAAGAATTTAACATCTTGTGAAAAGATATCATCAAAATCAATAGTGTAAATATTTTCATCATGATATGCAATGAATAGTACTTTATCATCCTTAGCATTCATAATCATGCAATAATTTAATTCAAACACAACTTTAAAGTCTTTACCACATAATTGACTAATGCTTAGCAAGTTATGCCTAAGACCATCAACTAATAACATATTTTTGATAGTTAAAGAGGATTTCTTACCAACATTACTTATACCAATGATTTTTCCCTTGGAATTGTTTCCTAATGTGACATTTCCACCATCCTTGGGAGAGAGAGAAAGGAGAACTTTGATTTATCTCTGGTCATGTGTCCAGAGCATCCACTATCCAAGAACCAACTATCCTTGATTGAGGATTTTAAGCATACCTATAAAACAAGCTTAAGCAACCCTCTTTGGTACCCAATATTCATTGGGTCCACTTTTGTTAGCAAAGGGAGGTGTGCTTCCCTTTTCATTCCAAACCATAGTGATCTTTCTCCTATTTGGGCATTTATAGTTTACATGCCCCTTTCTCATGCAATAGTGACATGTTACATGAGGATTGAAATAGTTTGAAGTTGATCCTTTTGAAAAGATGCTTTGATGAGAATTTCTTGAGGAGCTTGTGCTAGTTGAAGCACTGCTAGAGAAGAAGATGTTGTACTTCTTTCTTTATAAATGGGATTGAAACCCAATCCGGCTTTATCGAAAACACATCTTTGTTTCCCTAAAAGCATATTCAAGTTTTGCTCTCCATGAGTAAATTTTGCTAGAGTCTTGGTCAAGTCTTCAACTTGTTTCTTCAATTCAATATTTTCCTTTTCAAAATCGTTTGAAGGAATGCTTCTTGAGGCAAGTATTTCATATCTTTTCTCAAAGATTCATTTTCTGATTTCAATTCACTAAGTTCATTTGAGAGTAGGGAAAAATTCTTTTTGAGAGCAAGGTATTTGGTTCCCAAACTTTCCAATTCCTCATGCAATTCATCAAATGCATTTTGAAGCTCATCATAGCTGTGAGATTCATTACAAGAGTCATAGTTAGAGTCTACTTTATCACTTTCATGTGTCAAGAGACAAATGTTTGCAACTTCATCATCACTTGATTCTTCTTCGGATGTTTCATTTTTGGAATCATCCCAAGTTGTTGCCTTCATTGCCATTTTCGCCTTTTGCTTGAAGTTTTTCTTCAACAATGGCTAATCGACTTTGATGTGTCCAAGCTTTTTGTACTTGAAGCAAATGATTGGTTCTTTCTTGGCTTCACTTTCCTTTTGTCCTTTTTCTTCTAAAGGATTTGTCTCTCCTCAAGAATCTTTTGAACTTGTGAGTAATCATGGCCATTTCATCATATTCATCACTATCATCATCTTGGTCATTTGAATCTTTTAGACCTAAGTTTTTCTTATTGTCTTCATTGTCGAAGACGGCCAATTCCATTTCATGAGTGATGAGAGATCCCATTAGTTGTTCAATCGAAAGCCTTGAGAGTTCCTTTGCTTCTCTGATCGCCGTGACCTTTGGTTGTCAATGCTTTGGTAGAGACTTAAACACTTTCTTAATCAACTCTTCGTTCGGATACACTCTAACAAGATTTTTCAAACTACTAGTAATAGTGGTAAAGCGAGTAGACATTTCACTGATAGTCTCATTTGGAATTATTTTAAACATTTCATACGTTTGATCAAGTAAACTAATCTTGGACTTTTTGACTTGATTAGTTCCTTCATGTGTAACTTCTAATTTATCCCAAATTTCTTTAGCCGATTCGCATGAAGAGATCCTATTGTACTCAGTAGGGTCTAAGCCACAATATACGAGATTCATAGACATAGAATTCATTTTAATAAGTCTCTTGTCACTATCAACATATTCATCTTCCTTCTTAGGAACGGTTTGGGCACTACGGTCTTAGTGGGAACGTGAGGTCCTTTGACTACGATTTTGCCATAAATCGAAGTCTTGAGCAATAATGTAGATTCTCATCCTATTTTTCCAGTAAGCATAATTTTTTCCATTAAAGCAAGGAGGTCTTTGGGATGATTGTCCCTCAACATAGGTGATATTGGTATTAGTGTTTGCCACATGATCTTAACTCTAAGATATGTGAAATCAATACAAGAGCCCTTGCTCTGATACCAATTTTTAGCCCAAAATGAATCCTTAAAGGGGGAATGAATAAGATTACAAACGATTAACGGCAAATTAAAAACTAAGCAAGAACAATATCAAATAAAAATAGTAAGTAGAGAGAAGGGAAAGAAGCACTTGCAAACCAAGTTTTTCAAGTGGTTCGGCAATCTGCAATCCGCGGCCTACGTCCACCTCTCAAGAACACCCCTTGATGATTCCACTAAACAATCCTCTTTGGGTGAAGATTAAACTACTCCTTACAAGTTCTTCTTGAACTCCTTTTACACCTCCAATGAATAAACCCTTCACTTGGAGCAAGGGTTACACCAACCCCCTTTACAACTTCAAGGATTGAAAAGTGTTTTGATACAACTGAATACACTCTCTTGTAGAGTAGATAAAATAATTAATGCTCTCACAAATAACTCTCAAGAAATTACAAATGAAGTCTAGAGCTAGAAGATTGAATCTCACAAAATTAGGGCTTGAATCTTTGAATCAATAGATAAGTATTCATTGTAATGTATTAAGTGCCCAACAACCATTCTTAAAAATCCAAACATTTGAGGTAGTTGGGAGCATTTAATGCTAAAGATAAACCAAAGGAAAAGAGTCTTTACTATTTTTGCCCAGTAATCCAGTCGACTGGGCTCGCAGTTCAGTCAATTGCACTTTAAATCTATTAGATTACGCCATTAAAATAGTCGACTAAAAAGGGGTGCGGTGGACTGAAGAAGGTGAGGCAGAACCTCTGTTTTTCCTGCAGAAATCAGTCGACTGAAAGATGGGTTTGGTCGACTGAATATTGAAGGGTCCAGTCGACTGAAGAAGAAGTTCAGTCGACTGTTTTTCTTGTGAAAAATAGTTTTCTTGTTTTAAAGATTTTGTTAAGTTTTTAAGCCCTTGTCTTGGAGAATCAATCTAACTAACTGTACAACAAGTCTTATAAGAATATTACAAGAAAGAAATAATCTTCCATAATGCTTCCATAGAATATCCATCATCATTGTAAGGCTCTGTTTGGACAACACACTAAATGAAATCATAAGTGCTCAACTTTATAGTTTGTTAATCATCAAAATTACTTAATGTAAAACCCTTGGGGCTAAAATGATTATTATAAACTCTTGGAAAAAAAATTTAATTGTTGGAAAGGTTGGGCCTCGGACTGGGGTTCAAGTCGGGCTTGATCGGGTTGGGCCTCGGGCTGGGCTTCAAGTTGGGCCTGTCACGCCCCAGAACTGCACATACGATTCTAGGACACGTGGCAATCCACCAAGGCTGCCACTACACTCCTAAAGTTCCATTATTAACCATAAAAGCAGAGTTTAAAGAGTTTTCCCATTTTAAACACTTATAAAAACATTAGATTTGGAATAGGGCATTCCAGTCAACTGATCGAAGAGCCCAATTGACTGAACAGGAAATTACAAAGAGCTAAAATCTCAGAAATGTTGATCTGGTCAACTGACCATAAATCCGGTCGACTGAAGATACCAAAGTCCGATCGACTGGTACTTGTTCGGCTGACTGGACGATGCTAAAGCAGAATGTTAATCCCTTGGAACACAATCCGGTCGACTGGGTTGAGGCTGCAGAGCCCATTCTGCAGCAACTCAGCTTCAAAACCCAAAAACCAGTCAAAACTTACACAACACTTGATAAATATGATCAAACCAACATGACAAACATAAACACATCCTTGCATTACGTGGGTTAAAATCTCCATTTAACTATTACAAGTTATAGGACCCCAAGTTACAACCTAAATATGCTACTAAAAGTTGCAAAAGTCTTGAGCTATATACAAAATACAAGTTAACAGTAAATGACATCAAGTTACTCCCCAAGTACAAACTGAAACTAACATATTACAAGTTTCTAGTTCAAAACATGAAGTTATTTACATTAACTATGCCAAATTCCCAAAACCCACGGTGCCTCACCGTTTCCATTTTCACTTCTTCTTAGATCCGTCTCCTTGATCACCTACAATGGTTATTTAATAACCACTACACTATATCAAATATATACTGGTGAATGCCAACAACTATAAAAATGAATAATAGACATGCTCAATCTCATCTTTCTACACATCACTATGGTCTCCGGGAACGCAAGTACCGGCCACCCTTTTACATTAGTCCCTAACGATTCCATTAGTCCGCGCGACTAGCCAAGATACCCAACTCTTTCTTTCAAGTGTGGAACCTTATGGCCAATTTGGCACCTGGTCTCACTTCGATGGCAAGTACAAGATCCCCTTTGACACACATTAACAACTCAACATGCTCACATAAATTAACCACATCATGATATTGCCATACAAATGGGTCTTATTAACCACATGGGTTTGCCCAATAATAACTAAACAAACTAAATTACACAAGTACACATGTTTATCATCACAAAGATAATCCCAAACATCCAATTACTCATTTTACATAATTATTATCACTCACCTCTTTCTTGTCGCTCCTAAGTACCAGATTAAGACCCTAACAAGTTCCACGTATAATTACTATACAATAATATGCAAGTTATGAGCTAAGCCCCCGAATTGGGTTGCTGAAAAACTACCTCAGAAATCAATAAGACTAGCATTGTCGCGTTAGACTCACCTCCCAGAGTTCGAATATGTAACCTGTTTAAAAATTGAACGTCAAACAGCACGTCGTTGACGTCAAAAGTGTCGTCGAATTTTTGCTGAATTCTTCGTACGAGATTTCTCTCTGTAAACTTTTGAACTAAGGAAGAAGAGATTGATGGGTTGAGTCATAGCCCATGTGTCATTCACAGGTAATTCCTAACTATGTGTTTTAATTATAACCTCCACAAGATTTTACTAGTTTACAATTATGCCCCTGCTAGTTATGAAACTTATTAAAATTATCTCAAACTTTAATGGGTGTTTGTCTATGTCACGTATGGGTCCCATAAAAGGTCCCACATAATATTGTAAAGTTGCTAATTAACCTACTAATTGTACAATGTGTCCAATTCACTCTCACAAAGGTATCCCTAATGGACCACAAAAGTGGTCTCTAACAATCATTGAGCTATCAAACAACATAATAAAATATTCACATATGCCTTAATAAACATTTAAGCACATAAAAATTACCACACGTATCTGTCCCTTCACACTTGGACCTCTCATAGCTATCCCAAGCGGGGACTGTCACATTGGCCTATCTCTAGGTTCCAAACTGGACACCCTAATCATCTTAGAGAGCTAATGCTCACTTAATACATATAATCACATCATTAATTTAATGCTAATGATGCATACTAAATGTAATTAAATACTTCCCGCAGGAGCGGGTGTTACAGGTCTTGACCAGGTCGGGCGTCAGGTTGGGCCGAGATCAGGCTTCAAGGTATAGCCCAAGGCATACCCTGGGATGTAAGGGCCTATGGTCAGGCTGGCCCTACCTCGGGTTTAGGCTAGGCTTAAGGTCCCTTTTTTTGGGCTGGGCTTCGGGCTATCCATCCGGCCAGGCTTTTTCTTTGCGTTTGTATATAGAACATTTGCAAAGAGATAATATGTTATTTCTAATAAAGCTTGCTATATTTTACAAATACCCACGATGGGGTTTCATTTCTTGGAAACATTTCATTACATATAGTATCATTTGTAATATTGTTGAATCTCTTTTTCTTGATATACACAAGCAAACTATCATTTAAAAATTAGTCCCCCATTCAATTGCGTAAGTGACTTTTTACAATCTTCATAGCTGAAAATGCCCTCTCCACTATGGTCGTTGCAACTGGTAGAACCAATGCCAATTTAAGAAGTCGGTAAACTAAGTAAAAAACAATATGCTTCTTTGTCTGGACCATTATCTTTGCCAGATCGCCAAGTCCCTTCAACTCCAAAAACTCATTACTCGTATGCACGTCAAATATATAATTATCAAGTTGATCTCTAAGATACATATAGTCTTTTTCAGAAAAATCGTTCAGATAAAAAGTGGCATGGTGAATGAGGTTTTGCTTGTCAAATGCAAAAAATGAATCAGCGGGATTTAAGGCATGCCACACAAACAAGTAACCTAGTAGTAGCCACAGTGAAATGCTCATTAAGCTCTTGCAGTTGAAAGCATAGTACCACATTAAACAAATCACACTTGTATTGATGTTGATTTGTTATATCACTACCCCTGCACTTAGGTCGACTTTGAAATGACTCTGACATATTCAGAACATCAATATCATATTTAGTACAAAATGATTTGGCTTCATCAAGAAAATGATCAAACATGTAACATGTTAATAATTTCATAATCATAATCTATAAAAACAAATCTGATATACACAACTAATTGATTAAATCTCACATAGTCATATGCACAATTTCAAAAAACCCTAAATTTACCTCAAAATCAAATTGCAATTAAACTTCATAGGCCAAAAAAAAAAAAGCAAATCTTCAGAAGAGAGAGCAAGAGACATCGCAGACTCGGAGCAGCAACACTTGGCCTTATTGGCATCGGAGACAGACAGTGGCTGTGGCCTTGAGATTCGTCGAAGCAACCATGATTCGTGAGAATTATGATGAAGTTCTGATGTATTCTATGAATCATTGCTTGATTTGTTGTATTGGAGAGCGAGAGGGGGAGAGAAAGAGAGAGATTTTCTAGGAAAAATTAAAGGAAAGAGAGGAAGAGACATGAAAAAGTGGGTTTTTAATCCTGATAGGAAAGAGAATGAGAGTTTTTTTTATAGGAAAAAGTTTAAATGATGAGTGAGAAAACGATGTGAGATAAAGTATAGATTTTTTTACACCCCCAATTCGGGAGTCATTTATGAAAGTTTTTAATTCCTAAAGGTGATATTTGGGGATATATTTGGTGAAACCTAAATACTACATGGTGTCTTTTAGAATTCAGGGGGGCCTATTTATGAAAATCATAAAATATTAAAAGTAAAAATGTAACTATCAAAACATGAGGGGTGGCCTGTGCCCCCTCCTCTGAACATATCGTGCGTTCGCCCCTGCTGGCCAGTTTAATAGGATCTGGTTCACTTGAAGTCTACTTTTTTATTTGGTTCTTGTGAGATTTAAGTGTAGGTTGGTATGACAGAGAACCTATTTTGCGAAATTTATTAACTGGCATGGACTCCTGTATAAGAAATAGACATTCACCAAACTAGGTTCGCACAGAAATCAAATAAAAATTAGATTTAGATTGAAGCAGATCATGTTTTAGACTTCCCCAAATAGGTCTGATATACGACCATAGTGATTTGGTCATATCATATGATCTAAATGGGTGACTAAAAGGAAGCCACGTGCAAAGCATGTCACTATTTAATGCAAAAATTGCTAGTTGCAAGCACCATACATAATAGGGGTGTACAAGGACTATCTAGAACCGAACTGAACCACTCGGTCAAGTTTCCAAAAATTACTATAAGCTGAAAACCAGACCAAACCGGACCAAAATCGGTCAGTTTTGAAAACACAAAAAAAAAACCCAAACCAGGCCGATGAACACCCCTAGTACATAACCATATCCTAGAATATTTTACTTAGGTCCCAAAGCATTGCACACAATCCTAAAAACATTGTACACAAACCAATGTTATACGATAATAGTGGTTTAGGTCTGAAAATATCATACCCATATTTAGGTCCCAAAATATTATCCCAAAGTCTTAAAACACTGGGCCCATTTTTTGTCATGTGATACTACCAAACTACTATAGTCATACGACTCGTATTATAGAATTCCCTAGTTTTGTGGTTCAGTAAACTGGTTTTATATAGAGTTGATTAGTAATAAATCCAATCTACTCTAAGATTGTTGTAATCGACCCAACCCATACAACATTTTAATGATAGGTCCATATTTTTATTTAGTGTCCAAACTACCCCTATGACTAATCAAAAGAGTCATTCCCATTTAAACGCACCCAAAATCAAGGATTTTAAAATTTTAAACACCATATATACATAATCTATATCTGCTCTTCTCCAACGTTTCGTTCACACTCTCTCTCTAGAAAATACACTACATATCAGTTGATTGTCGACCTCCTTCCAAGAACATATAGGGTTCTACATTCAATTGCAAGCTACAAAATTTCCTAGGCGTCCAAAAAGTGTGACGATGAGGCTCCGGCCATACGGCTCCGACGAGTAACAACAATGGGGAGAAAAGGTGAGATTTTTTTTTCAGTCATGTGAAAGTTTGGCACTACATGTTGATGTATGATTTTGATGGATCATTCATTGTGGAATTGAAGACAAGATTTGGGAAAAAAATTAGTTTTTGCATGTGACTGCAGTCTGAAATTTAGCACTCGTTGTTGCATATTTGTAAAATTTGTAAAATTCCACAAGAACTTTCTGTGGTGTGAAAATTCCCCAACAATAATTGACATTGATGGATCGTTCATTCTGTAGTGCAAAATTTAACACTGCAAACGTATTAAATTTCACACTATTACTCTTTCAGGGCATGGTTTTGATGAAGACCAAAAAAGAAGCAGCTATCTGGGAGAAGATCACCAACACAGATTTGTCAGCTTTTTTCGGCAGAGCCTGTTTTCACTTTTCTCTATTGGACGTGCTGGAGGCTTTCACAACCTTCGCAGGGATGTGATGGCTTCATAGTGGTGCTTTTGAAATGGAGTTATCTGCTGCAGTTTTATTTTGGGATTGATGGTTTTTTCTTTTCTTTAAATTTGTTTGCCTTTGTATTGGTCTTGTTTTTGAATGTGGTTGGGGTGGATTAGTGTGGTCCTGTTGGATGCATGCAAGGTGTTTTGTCGAATAGTTTGTCTTGTGCTCCTGACTGAGATTTAAGAATGGCTCTTGGGTTAGTTTGTTCTTAATCTTTCTATTTTGGAGAAACAAACTGGATTTGTGGCAGTATGTAAAATATTTTTGATCTGAATAGGGTTTTCATAGTATCAGTTTGAAATTTCATACTACTCGCAGTGAAAAATTTAACCTAAACATTATTCAGCAGTGTGAAATTTCACACTACTCGCAGTGAAAAATTCATTCATTTATTCCAATTGAGTTGATATCTTCTCATCGATCTATTGTTATCTCCTTCAATCTTAAAACTCTCACGAATGCAGTATAATACATACTGTCATGAATGATTATTAGTAGAACAGAAAACCGATGAATGGCATTAGCAAGATGTGACAAACCCATAATGTAGATACGTAAAATCCTGGGATTTTATTTTTATTTATTAGATATCCAAAAATAAAGGGATAGGAGATCAGATTTTTTAACAAATATTTTTTTTAAAACCTAACGTGATTTATGGCACAAACACAAAAAACGGAAAGCACTATAATTATGGGATATTAATTCAAAATGAGATATTGGCAAGTCAAAATGATATACCAGAATTAATGTGTATATACGGCAAGTCAAAATCAGATTTAATGAATATCTATGTAAAATTTCACACTAATGAACCAGTTGCAGTGCAAAATTTCACTAATAAACCAGTTACAATGAAATTTTGCAGTGTAAAATTTCACTAATAAACCAGCTGCAGTGTAAAATTTCACACTAATAAACCAGTTGCAGTATAAAAATGAACTAGTTGCAGTGTAAATTCAATACCCGCAGAATCTTCAATCCAAAACGTAACAGTGAGCCCAGACTCATTTTTGATGTGATATCTAAATTGAATATGCAATACACTGTGAATTAAAAATGGTGAAACTCGTTTGTAACCATTTTGTAAAATAATATCCTAAAATATTGGGATATAATTTCTATATACATTGTAACCAATATCTTGTAACCAATATCAATTGGGATTTGATAAGATTTGGTCAGATTTGGTAACTGATTCAATCATTAAATATGAGTTAAATATATGTTTATATATACGGTTATATATATAGGTTAGGGATAGAATAGTCTTCTACTAATTCTATAATAGGATATTTTGGAATAATCTCTAACAACAATTATAATTATGGGGCCTATTATTATGAAGTACTAAATGGTGGGTCTATTAATAAAAACATTAGTATAATAGAACTTTTGACCACATTTAGAAAACAAACTGATCTTTTGCGAAACCAAAGATAATCCGAGTCAGGGGATTATGGAATGAAAGGGGAAGGAGCCTGGCGGACTACCCCTTTCATCCTATCTCGCGATAGGCCTCTACTCATCATCCTTTTCAATCAAATTATTAATCTAAGCACGCCCTCAACTAATACATATATAAATAATACATTACAAAAGCATGTTGAAAAGGGTGCAAGATTGCTAATCGACAAAATATCATTCATAAGCCACATAGTTCAAATAGCAAGCATGATGATGTGCGAATAGGGAACTAGGAAACTTACCCGGGATCCAGCTGCGAATTTAAACATGTAATGCATACATATAAAATAAACCTAAGAAAAGGTCTCTAATGCATGTAAACACATAAGGCAAGACCTAGTCTAAGGTGTCGCGCATGGAGTCGAAAAATCACGAAAATCAACAAATGAAATAAACTAGAGAAGAGATGAGAAATTGTACCTCAAATACGCTACAAAACAAAGATTAGTCCACATGCTTCGCATAATAATATGATATCAAACAATCAATCCTAATTCTTTAGCTTAGATCTATCAAGCATGAAATCCAACTTTATTCAATAGCTAGTTCTAATCATAAGCATTAATGTACATGAATGAATGGATGTGAACAAGAATAAAACATGGATTTATTCACTAATTTGGGTCACCTAGCCTTTGGATTTAAGCTAAGTTATCATTATTCAAAGTATGATTTAGGTCCCAAGATATTAGGAAACCATTTGAGTTGAAATAAGTAAGATTAGACAAAAACAGTTGCAGTTTTTTTATGAATTACAGAGAGCAGACCAGATCTTAAAAAATAGAAAGACCATACTTCCAACGGTTGGATCTTAATGATTTTTGGATATGATACACCTCTGTGAGTCTAGTTTATAACCCAAAAAGAAAATCGAGGTTTGAACGGTTAGATCTGGGAATATGCGAAACACTAGACATCACTCAGGAATCTGCAACTCTCTGTCCAGAGTTCTTGTACGATTTTCTAAAAATAGCAAAAAGATGAGAAACACTTAGATCTTTTTAGGGGATCTTCCTAACACATTAAGGTACCTAGAAATAATTATTAGAGACCCCGGAAACTCCATTAAGATTCTAATTTATGAATTTCAAAATGGACTTGCTATTCTTAAATTTTGGACAGAGAGTTGCATGTTTTAAAATCATGAGACCAAACCATCTTAGGCATGGAATTTCATCAAAACAAAAATTGCAGTGGTAAAACATTGTGTTATTGACATTTTCCCGCTGGTTTCACTTGATTCCAACGGTTGGATCTCGAACTAAAAATCCTTGATCGAAACCGGTTTATGAACCCACTGTTTCATTGTCAAGTTCAACTTTCATTTGTTAACCCCAACTATTAAACCATGAAGTTGGACTTAAACTAAACTATTTTCTCCTACCATTCGATGGTCATTGGAGGCTAGAGACCTTTATACTTATAGATTTCAAATGGAGTATGAATGGACTTCATGAAATCTTCAAGATAATGAATCTAAACCATGGAGATGGGCTTAGACTCAAAACTAGTTTCTCCTACCATTTGATGGTCATTGGAGATGAAGATATAACTAATACTCATTAGTCTCAAAGGAATATAGAAAGGATTCCATGAAACATCAAGCTAGAGGACCCAAATCATAAGTATGGACTTGGATCATCTATTTGCTTATAAAATGAAGTGATGATCAAACTTTGACTCCCATGTGAAGTATAAGCTTACATAAGATTCAAAACTTCAAACTCAAGAGCTTTCAAGAGAGATATTGAAGATCTCCAAGAATCTCAAAAGAGAAACATAAACAAAAAAATTGAAGAAGGATCAAAGAACTAGGAAGCAAGGACTTCCAAGTTTACTTAACAAAACTCTAAAATTTAATCAAGAAAACTAAATGACTTGAGGATTAGAGGCTAAAAAGAAAGAAAACACAACTAAGATTAGAGGGTCACCTCCTAGACTATCCTCAAATTTTTATATTTTGAAGATCTTCCAAGTTCTTCTTCAAGCTCCCCAAAACTCTCTTTCTTTCTCTAATATGTGTTGTTGTAGTGGTAATGATCTCTTGGTTGTATATTGTTGTTGTTTTTATTGTATATCCTCTCGCAAGGATGATCCTCCCTCTTTTATAGACAAAATTACCAAGTATTCTCAGTGAATTCGGAGTAAAAGACAGGTGTAAATGTCTCATTTGGTGGTACAATACGTACTTCCTGAAAAATAGACAGACTGCTGCACAGGGCGACAGTCAAAAATCTTTTGCGGCAGTCAGTGGATGCCATTGTGACACTCCGTGAAAGCCGCAGCAGCATTCCATGACTGCCGCGCGGCTCTCAGTAAGTGCCGCGCGGCTCTCAGTAATTGCCGCGCCAAATTATTGATTGCCACATTTTTGTCAACCTTACTTTATCAGTTTTTTGTTTTTATCCGCATACATATACGTATTGTACCACCAAATACGGACTGTTAAAACAAACGGCAGTCAGAAATTGTCGGTGGCACTTGGTAAATGCCAGACCGGCATTCAGTGACTGCCGTTCGGCACTCACTGAGTGCCGCAAAATACTGCCGTGTGCCGTTTTTTGTTGAACTTCCCATTTTTAGGTCATTTCTTTTCTCCCTTTTTCTTAAAAACTTATCTTCGAAGATCTTTTCCAAAAGTGATGTTTTATACCTGAATTCTCCTAAATACCTGGTATTTCATTCTGTGAAAATTTTACCGCGTTTGGAGAACTTTCTGAAGAGCTTGGAACGCTTCAAATCTTTCGGTCTTTGTCATCATCGGATATGGAGGTGACACTCTCCTTAATTCGATGTTTGGTCAAAATCGGGGTGTCAACAGTTTGCCCCTCTTTGACGGAGCTTGTGGGGCAACGCGAGCCGCAAGCGAACGTCGAAGCCTGTGTGAAGACAGGCCTTTGACCAAACTGTCGGATTAAAGGAAAAAAAACAAAACGCGTTGCAAAAGGAAGCGAGCGCGCAAAGGAGTTCTAATTGGTCATGCTCCATGATTAGCTGTCTATATATCCCATCAGGAATCAGACCAAAGCGTAGTTCAGGCACATGGTCAAACACACACAAACGCAAGTAGTCACACGGATGGATGCACCTATCTTATCGTGATGCACGTGCTCAAGCAATTTCGTGCTCCATATAATGTCTCAGCAACATATTGTTCTTTCATAGTATCAAAAATGCACCCTATGCCATTCTACTTATGATGTCATTCTACTCTGGAAAGGTCACGACCGTCATAGATGCGCTTCCTATGCTTAATTCTCCGACATTCTTTAAGAATCATCTGATCGACTGAGATGCGCTACGCGCCTTATACTCCGGTGTCAAACTAGGTAGCACACTGAAAGACTGAGATGCGCTTCGCGCCTTATACTCCAATGTCTTCCAAGAATCATCTGATCGACTGAGATGCGCTTCGGGCCTTATACTCCGGTGTCAAACTAGGTAGCAACCTGAAAGACTGATATGCACTTCGCGCCTTATACTCCGGTGTCTTCCAAGAATCATTTGATCGACTGAAATGCGCTTCGCGCCTTATACTCCGTTGTCAAACCAGGTAGCACGCTGAAAGACTAAGATGCTCTTCATGCCTTATACTCCGGTGTCTTCCAAGAATCATCTGATCGACTGAGATGCGCTTCGCGCCTTATACTCCGGTGTCAAACCAGGTAGCATGCTGAAAGACTGAGATACGCTTCGTGCCTTATACTCTGGTGTCTTCCAAGAATCATCTGATCGACTGAGATGCGCTTCGCGCCTTATACTCAGGTGTCAAACTAGGTAGCACGCTGAAAGACTGAGATGCGCTTCACGCCTTATACTCCAGTGTCTTCCAAGAATCATCTGATCGACTGAGATGCGCTTCGCTCCTTATACTCCGGTGTCAAACTAGGTAGCACGCTGAAAAACTGAGATGCGCTTCACGCCTTATACTCCTGTGTCTTCCAAGAATCATCTAATCGACTGAGATGCGTTTTGCGCCTTATACTCCAGTGTCAAACTAGGTAGCACGCTGAAAGACTGAGATGCACTTCGCGCCTTATACTCCAGTGTCTAGTGAGTTTGCTCTGAAAAATCCGCAGCCCTTCGGCCCCGTCGAATATGTTTTCTCATCTGATCGACTGAGATGCGCTTCGCGCCTTATACTCAGGTGTCAAACTAGGTAGCACGCTGAAAGACTGAGATGCGCTTCGCGCCTTATACTCCAGTGTCTTCCAAGAATCATCTGATCGACTGAGATGCGCTTCGCTCCTTATACTCCGGTGTCAAACTAGGTAGCACGCTGAAAAACTGAGATGCGCTTCACGCCTTATACTCCTGTGTCTTCCAAGAATCATCTAATCGACTGAGATGCGTTTTGCGCCTTATACTCCAGTGTCAAACTAGGTAGCACGCTGAAAGACTGAGATGCACTTCGCGCCTTATACTCCAGTGTCTAGTGAGTTTGCTCTGAAAAATCCGCAGCCCTTCGGCCCCGTCGAATATGTTTTCTCAACATGATCCGCACCCCTTCGGCCTCGTCGGGTGTGTTTGCTCAAATTCTTTTCAATTTTCAAAATCAGGAGTCAAACAGACTCAAATCAATTTATTTTCAAAATGGGAGTCCAGCAGACTCAAATTATTTCAAATTTCAAAATCCGGAGTTAGCTTGAACTAAAAAAGAATTTCTATTTCCAAACTCGATTTAATTTTAAAATTTGGAGTCAGTCAGACTCGAATCAATTCCTATTTCGCAAAATCGAACAAAACCAGGAGTCAATAGTACTCAATGAAACTTAAATTCACAAAATTGGACTTACAGAATTTCTACTTCACAAAAGAATTTTTACAAAATTAGGAGTCAATCGAACTCAAAGAATTTCTATTTCACTAGATTGGGAGTCAACCAGACTCAAAAGAATTTCTAATTCCCAATAGCATGAGCCAATCAGACTCAAAAGAATTCCCAATTCCAAATCATAAGTCAATCATACTCAAAAGAATTTCTAATTTCAAAATCGGAGTCAAACTGACTCAAAATAATTTCAAGTTTCTAGAACAGGAGTTAATTGGGCTCGAATCGGATTCTATTTCACAACGTCGAGAGTCACTCGGACTCTAAAATTGGAAGTCGATCAGACTCAAAGAATTTCAATTTAAAAAACAGAGTCAATCAGACTCAATTCGATTCAAAAACTCAAAAATCTGAAGTCAATCAGACTCAAATGAATTTTTCTAGAATTAGGAGTCAATCGAACTCAATTCAATTCAATTTCTAAGCTCGGGTGCTAAGTTAGACTTTCATGAATCGGGAGTCAATCAGATTCAGCATAATTTAACATTAAAATCTGGCGATACTTAGATCCTATTTTAGCCTAAACTTTCGAAAGTTCGGAGTCAGTCAAAATTCGGAGTTAAACATACTCACATAATTTCAAATTTCTAAAACTAGGAGTCAATTTGAATCAAGATTTCAATGTCACAAAAAAAAATCGGAGTCAATTTGACTCCTTTCTATCATCAAGATCCTGTCTTTTGGTTAAATTCATGATTGAACACCACAACATTTCATGTGTTGCTATGTTTTCCTCTTAAGCCTTTCAAAAATTGATTCTCCTCACTCTTTCTTGTAGATCTGTTCCTATGGCTAGTGGTTCAGGCTCCCCAAATCTCATATTTTACATCCATGGAGGCTCTTGGACTCAACAATTCAAATTCATTCAACTTTCTGACAAAAGGAGTAACGTAGACTCAAAAATTCAAAAGGAGTCACATGGACTCAAAACTTCAATTTTCTGACAGAGGCAGTCACAATTGAAAAATTTTACAAGACAAAGGTAGTCATGCGGACTCAAAAATTCAATTTTCTTACACAAGTACTCAAAAATTCACATTTTAAAACAAAAGAGTTATTCGGATCCATGGACCCGCATTTCCATAACAAAGGAGTCATACGGGCTCGAAAGTTCGCATTTTACATCAACGGAGTCGCTCGGACTCAACGAAATTCGCGAAGTCACACGGACTCAACAAAAATTCACTTTTTATACAAATGGAGTCACACGGACTCAAAGAATTTCTGATTTCAAAATCGGGGGTTAACATTTCAAATTTTCTTAATCAGAATCAATTTTGTCTCAACAAGAATCTCAAATCTCGAAATTAGAGTCAAATCGCCTCAACAAAAATTCCAATTTTCAAAATCAGGAGTCAATCAGACTCAAATAATTTCTCTTTCACAAAATTGGGAGTTGATCGGACCCAAATTATTTCTTCTTCACAAAACTAGGAGTCAATCAGATTCAATTTATTTCAAACTCATGAATCAGGAGTTAATTAGACCGAAACAAATTCAAATTCTCAAAATTCGGAGTTTGGAGGAGTCGATTCGACTTGAAGCAATTCCTATTTCCAAAGGGGAGTCGTACTGACTCAAACAATTCACATTTTACAAAAGGAGAGTCACATGATCTTGAAAATTCACATTTCCTAAACACGAAATCACATGGACTCGAGAATTCATTTTTTACTAACACAGAGTCATGCAAACTCAAAGACCCATTTTTTTTACAAATACGGAGTCACACGGGCTCGAAACATTTTTATTTTTACAAATACGGAGTCACGCGGACTCGAAACATTCTTATTTTACAAACATGGAGTCACGCGGACTCCACGAAGTCACGCGGACTCAAGAACTCAAAACTTTATACTCACGGAGTCACGCGGACTCAAGAACTCAATATGTACACACACGGATTCACACGGACTAAAAAAAAAACGGGGAGTCCTAGGCCTCAAAGAATTTGAACGGAGCTGACGGGGTTTGTGCCGCCCTAGTAGTCTTTTGAAAGCATGATTTTCTGCACTTGAGGGCCATTTTGAATAAGTATAATGATTGTGTCAAAAGAGGGAAGTCACCTTTGCCCCTAGTCTTGGACCATTCTCATATTTTCACTTTTAGCATTGTGTTGTGATAGTGTTTAAAACTCCTGCTTGCATTGCTCGTGGGATGCTTATGGAGACTTTTCAAATCTTTATTCATCATCTTAAACCCACATATTTGAGACAATTATTGACTCATCAAAGGAGGACAGACCTGACAAAGCCAGTTACTCAAGATGACTGACAGAAATTCTACATTCATTATGAATCAATGTGCTTTCATCGTGAATAATGTATCATCTCACCTTTCGTTTATTCATTATCTTACAAATAGTAGTACTTTGCTGATAAATTAAAATTTTGAAAACTTTCCATTTATTGAATTCTTTGCCTATCTAGAGTATGCTTCAAATTAGTGCTTTAGCTTATAGGATAAAAGACACTCCATTTCAAAGCGTTTCAAAACAGACTTGGTGACTTGAGAACCTGCATTTGGCAAACAAAGTTTGCCCCTAGTTTGAAAGAGACATGGGGCTCGTTTCTAGGGTAAAATGGGGTTTTCAGCAAACGAAGTTTCCCCCTAGTCTTAAGGGCAAATAGGCTCATCCCAAGGGCCTTGAGAACATGTTGGTACAGAATGCTTGCAACGCATTTACTCCCAATCTAGAGGTAATCATTATGAATGTGATGGGCTGAAGGGTGATGTCCCAATGCTGATTGGCAAACTTTTTTTTTTTTTTTTTGCCCCTAGTTTGGCAATACATATGTGGTTTTAGGCAAATGCAAGTTTGCTCCTATTTTTAAAAGATCATAACCACATGCACAAAGGATTCAACTTATCCCCAAATAAGAATCAGATCCAAGGTAATATGGGCAAGGCTTGAAAGAGCACACCATATTATGACGATGGTGGTGACCGAACCAGATAGGTTGCCTACGTATCCCTTAGTGGGAATCAGGTCGAGCGTAGTTAAAGTACTCCGGAGGTCTTGAAAGAATTAGTCTTCAAGAATTGGTGGGCTTGTCGAGCCATGTTGCCATTTGGGTCCAGGGAGTGCACGTCACTTGTGGTAGCCCTTGTGTAGCATGATGAACTACTTTTTTTCTTTATTCTCTTTTCTCTTTTCTTTTCTTCTTTTTTATTTGACGGTTGATTCTTTGACCTTTTCACTAGCCAGTTAATCTTTACAACTCTCATCATGTTTTATTCATACTCTATCATATTCACAAAGTAATATCAGCCCTCCAAATCACTCTTTATTTTTCTCAAAGATATCTTTACATTGTTTTATGCCCTCTTAGCCATTGAGCCTCTCACAAAATTGTGAGCTTAATTGATACTTTCAAATCTCTCTTTTTATTTCCAATTTCTTTAGAACAACACAAAGTCTTGAGATAGCTCATGTGCCAATGTTCTACTTTGAAGTGCTCAAGAATTCTCAATCTTATCTATTCTCTGCCTTTTCTTTTCTCTTTCCTTTCTTTTATCTACCTTACTATCTCTTATTCTTTCCATGATTTTGACTGGCTAGGATTAGGATTTTTGAAATCAACACGCATCTTATTTGTGCTCTAAGTTTTGCCTACGCGCCCTTTCGGGTTTTCATCCTAGCGAGCTCTTTCTTCTTTTTCTTTTTTTTTTTCATTTTCTTTTATTATTTTTT
This sequence comes from Hydrangea macrophylla, assembly GCA_033977485.1. Taxonomy (NCBI): domain Eukaryota; kingdom Viridiplantae; phylum Streptophyta; class Magnoliopsida; order Cornales; family Hydrangeaceae; genus Hydrangea; species Hydrangea macrophylla. Next base: position 51,959,543 of record CM066985.1, read on the forward strand.
GGAAGAATAAGTTCATTTAAAATGTTTGGCTACCATCAAGGACCAAGTTTATGACTTTAGACTGGTTTGGCTCATCTTTTAGTCTTGGTATTTGAGAAAAGGGGATGGTGAGCAAGCTTCAAGTTCCAAGTTCATCTTTTCAAGATTGAGCAAGAGCATCTTTAAATTCTTAAAGTAAAGCTAATCAATTCTCTACTTCTCCATGGTTTTGGCACAAAATTTGCTTTGATCACTTGGGGATCCTTTTCAATGCAAAGATTTATTGACAAAGTATTTTCCATGATCGTTTGAAAAAGTGACTTTTTCTTCTCCTTTTTTTGTCTTAATGATCCATACATTCATGACTTAGCACACTGAATCAAGAAAAATGATGTATTATTCAACTAGTAGGAAAGGAGGATTACATCACTCGACTCAATAAACTCGACAAAGACTTACAAATAGACTTGATAACAGACTGACCAGAAGACTCGACTGGACTTGACATTTGACTCCAACCTAACATGACTCGACTACCAGACTTGACTTGGTCTCAATTGGAGTGTCACAGATAATTTTCAATTTATTGGGTCCCCAAGAGCATCCATATTTGATTCAGCAATAGCATTTCCAAACACTATTACCACACTGGCATCTTCATTGGGTTCATCATTCTCCTTCTGTATCTTTGTAGGAACATCATCTTCCCTTATGGCCCATTTTTCAGTTGAATGGCCCTTCTCTGACTCATACCGAGTATTGTCAATGCCTTTTTCGATTCTGTTGATTGGGTCGGGGCCAGTTGGTTGTTGCGCACTCATGGAGGCAACGAATCCATTGAGAGTATTCAGCGATGGCTGTGATTGAAAAGATTGTATGTCATGCCAGATGCCACTCGATGGGTTCAGCAAATGAGTGATGATTTCATGCTCAATTAGATCTTGTATATCAAGGCGGAGTTTCATGCAATAGTTAGTCGTATGGCCAAGGGTCTGGTGGTAGGCACAATACAAAGACAGGTCACATTTGTGGGGTAAGGGATTTGGTAGTAGCTTTGGGTCCAGGGGGTTGAGGTGACCATTCTTGACAAGGTGACCAAGGGCCATGGATAATGGCATGCCAAGGTTGGTGAAGACTCTCGGCTTGCGGGCTTGGTTTGATTTTGAATTTGACTTTGAGCTTAAGTTAGTTTTTGGGTTGAGATGTGGACTTGGAATAGCTCTTTGGTTAGTTGGGATCTTGCCTAGATGTGGGCTTTGGTGAATGGTTGAGCTTGGATATGGACTTTGGTGATAGGTTGGGTTTAGACATGGGCTTCGGTGCACAGGTGGGCCCGGACATGCATGTTGGTGCTTCTCTAAGAAATCCATTATTCTCTGATCCGTCTTTTCCTCATCAGGGCCCATTTGATCTTTCAATAATTGAATGAACTCAAGCATGATCCCCTCCAATTGCTTCACCCTAGAATCTTGTTGTTCAACAACGACTTGCAGTTTGCTCACTTTTTCCTCCAAAGCTCTGTGAGCCATTGGTAGGTCTGTCTCAACATGATGGTCCATGATCTCCTCTGATTAAGAGAGATAAACCCAAGAAGATTAGAAGTGTCCTTACTAGGGGATCTGGTTGTTCAACTCTTTCTAAAAAAAAAAATAGATAGGAAAAAAAAGGTCTGCATGCAGAATTGAATAGTAAGGGATTTTTGAGGGACTTTGATCTTAATTGGGAAGAAGATGTCGTGAGTTTGTATGCTACACGTATGTAATGATATCGATTGGTGAGAGTGCAAAATGTACATGCTCTTATGATTTGATGCATGAGCTACACATATGGCACACGAATGAAATGCAAGTGTGTGTGTGCCTACTCTATATGCCAAAGCAAAGGAAAATTCTAATCCTAACAGGTAAACACATAAGCACATAAAATCCTCACCCATGTCAAGTGCAATAATTTTTCCTTTCATTGTGATCCCCACTACCCTTTCGAAGGTCGGGTATTTAAAATTTTCGAAATTCATTTCAAAAGCATTTCTTTAGAATTATGAGATCTTTCAAAAACAATTCTCAAGAATTTTGAATCTTTTATTTAAAAAAAATGAGGATGTGAAAACATCTCTTAATGAAGATGATTGGATTAAAATTTTGCTTTAAAATTCATTTGAAGAGCATTTTTTTTTCAAAAACAATTCCCAAGATTTTGGATTTTTCCTTAGAAAATGATCATGTGAAAATGTACCTTAACAAAGGTAATTAATTTGGAGTTTTAATCAAAAAATGAACTCCAAAGATTTTTCGAAAGGGTGATCGAAAATCTTGGGGAAAAGGTAGTAAAATCTGTTCGCTTTCAAAGATGGACTTAAAACTCTTTGGGTAGGAGGATCACATGATCAGATTATCACCTTACTTTCCATGAATTCGGATACATGCAAGGTCAATTATGCTTAGATAAACATGATATAAGAAGTATAATCTTATAATCAAAGTTCGACATGTTCTCCAAATATCGTGGAACATGAGGAGAAATTGCTAAAAGGTGATTAAAAGATTATACATCTTTCATCAAGCAAGTATCGACATCATCTCAAGTAATCCCTTTCGGGCATACAAAACTTCCTAGCATATAATCCTAACAAGAATTGATTTCCTAAGATTGAAAGGTTCTATAGAAGCTACCATGCAAAGGCTGGGTTTTGGTCAAATAAATGACCCTTGACACACATCTGATAGGATGCTTAATATACCAAATCACGGTACGAGATCAAGGGTGATCACACAGTCCCATGATGACTTGACCGACCGGGTTGCCCCGAGCCTCCATGGTCATAGTTCCATGCAATCGACTGGCTGGACATGCAAGAGAAATGCAACAGGCACACAAAGATTAATTAATTCGATTAAAAGGATATTTTTCAAGTCTAATCCTCGAGTGAACCCAAAATCAGAATTCTGGTCTGCGAAACTAGAGATTCTGGGTTCGATCCCCAGCAGAGTCGCCAGATTGTGGATATTGCAGTATTCTTACCCACAGCTTATATTTCAAAATTCTTTTAAGTTTCAAATTCAAAACAAATGAGTCGCCACTTAATTTTTTAGGAAAATTAAGAAACCATTTAGAAAGCAAACTGATCTTTTGCGAAACCAAAGATAATCCGGGTCAGGGGATTATGGAATGAAAGGGGAAGGAGCCTGGCGGACTAAAACACCCCCTTTCATCCTATCTCGCGATAGGCCTCTACTCATCATCCTTTTTAATCGAATTATTAATCTAAGCACGCCCTTAACTAATACATATATAAATAATACATTACACAAGCATGTTGAAAAGGGTGCAAGATTGCTAATCGACAAAATATCATTCATAAGCCACATAGTTCAAATAGCAAGCATGATGATGTGCGAATAGGAAACTAGGAAACTTACCCGGGATCCAGCTACGAATTTAAAAATGTAATGCATACATATAAAATAAACCGAAGAAAAGGTCTCTAATTCATGTAAACACATAAGGCAAGACCTAGTCTAAGGTGTCGCGCATGGAGTCGAAAAATCAAGAAAATCAACAAATGAAATAAACTAGAGAAGAGATGAGAAATTGTACCTCAAATGCGCTACAAAAAAATATTAGTCCACATGCTTCGCATAATAATATGATATCAAACAATCAATCCTAATTCTCTAGCTTAGATCTATCAAGCATGAAATCCAACTTTATTCAATAGCTAGTTCTAATCATAAGCATTAATGTACATGAATGAATGAATGTGAACAAGAATAAAACATGGATTTATTCACTAATTTGGGTCACCTAGCCTCTAGATTTAAGCTAAGTTATCATTATTCAGAGTATGATTTAGGTCCCAAGACATTAGGAAACCATTTGAGTTGAAATAAGTAAGATTAGACAAAAACATTAGCAGTTTTTTTATGAATTACAGAAAGCAGACCAGATCTTAAAAAATGGAAAGACCATACTTCCAATGGTTGGATCTTAATGATTTTTGGATATGATACACCTCTGTGAGTCTAGTTTATAACCCAAAAAGAAAATCGAGGTTGGAACGGTTAGATCTCCGGGAATATGGGAAACACTAGACATCACTCAGGAATCTACAACTCTCTATCCAGAGTTCTTGTACGATTTTCTAAAAATAGTAAAAAGATGAGAAACACTTAGATCTTTTTAGGGGATCTTCCTAACACATTAAGGTACCTCAAAATAATTATTAGAGACCCCGAAAACTCCATTAAGATTCTGATTTATGAATTTCAAAATGGACTTGCTGTTCTGAAATTTTAGACAGAGAGTTGCATGTTTTAAAATCATCAGACCAAACCATCTTAGGCATGGAATTTCATCAAAACAAAAATTGCAGTGGTAAAACATTGTGTTATTGACATTTTTCCGTTGGTTTCACTTGATTCCAACGGTTGGATCTCAAACTAAAAATCCTTGATCGAAACCGGTTTATGAACCCACTGTTTCATTGTCAAGTTCAACTTTCATTTGTTAACCCCAACTATTAAACCATGAAGTTGGACTTAAACTAAACTATTTTCTCCTACCATTCGATGGTCATTAGAGGCTAGAGACCTTTATACTTGTAGATTTCAAATGGAGTATGAATGGACTTCATGAAATCTTCAAGATAATGAATCTAAACCATGGAGATGGGCTTAGACTCAAAACTAGTTTCTCCTACCATTAGATGGTCATTGGAGATGAAGATATAACTAATACTCATGAGTCTCAAAGGAATATAGAAAGGATTCCATGAAACATCAAGCTAGAGGACCCAAATCATAAGTATGGACTTGGATCATCTATTTGCTTATAAAATGAAGTGATGATCAAACTTTGACTCCCATGTGAAGTATAAGCTTACATGAGATTCAAAACATCAAACTCAAGAGTTTTCAAGAGAGATATTGAAGATCTCCAAGAATCTCAAAAGAGAAACATAAACAAAAAAATAGAGGAAGGATCAAAGAACTAGGAAGCAAGGACTTCAAAGTTTACTTAACAAAACTCTAAAATTTAATCAAGAAAACTAAATGACTTGAGGATTAGAGGCTAAAAAGAAAGAAAACACAACTAAGATTAGAGGGTCACCTCCTAGAGTATCCTGAAATTTCTATATTTTGATGATCTTCCAAGTTCTTCTTCAAGCTCTCCAAAACTCTCTATCTTTCTCTAATATGTGTTGTTGTAGTGGTAATGATCTCTTGGTTGTATGTTGATGTTGTTTTTCTTATATATCCTCTCCCAAGGAAGAACCTCCCTCTTTTATAGACAAAATTATCAAGTATTCTCAGTGAATTCGGAGTAAAAGAAAGGTGTAAATGTCTCATTTGGTTGTACAATACGTACTTCCTGAAAAATAGACAGACTGCTGCACAGGGCGGCAGTAAAAAATCTTTTGCGGCAGTCAGTGGATGCCGCAGCGGCACTCCGTGAAAGCCGTGACGCCATTCCATGACTGCTGTGCGGCTCTCAGTAAGTGCCGCGCCAAATTATTGATTGCCGCATTTTTGTCAACCTTACTTTATCAGTTTTTTGCTTTTATCCGTATACATATACGTATTGTACCACCAAATACGGACTGTTAAAGCAAACGGCAGTCAGAAATTATCGGCGGCACTTGGTAAATGCCAGGCCGACATTTAGTGACTGCCTTTCGACACTCATTGAATGCCGTCAAACACTCACCGAGTGCCGCAAAATACCGCTGTGTGCCGTTTTTTATTGAACTTCCCATTTTTAGGTCATTTCTTTTCTCTCTTTTTCTTAAAAACTTATCTTCGAAGATCTTTTTCAAAATTGATGTTTTATACCTGAATTATCCTAAATACCTGGTATTTCATTCTGTGAAAATTTTACCGCGTTTGGAGAACTTTCTGAAGAGCTTGGAGCGCTTTGAATCTTTCGGTCTTTGTCATCATCGGATATGGAGGTGACACTCTCCTTAATTCGACGTTTGGTCAAAATTGGGGTGTCTACAGTACATAAAAGCATGCTATATACAGCAGTTATGCAAGGTGGCCCTCCCTTCAATGAGTGTGAGTAGTCTCTTTTATAGACACAAGAGACTGACTATAGTTCATTATTCCCCCCTGCCCCCCCCCCCCCCCCCCTCCCCCCCCAAAGCCTTTGCTAAGGCGTATGTGCATAGAGGTAACGACTATAGGTAACCGACTTAGGACGTTGGTTGTTCTAGGGTCCATTAACTCCTCCATTATGGGCCACCTAGGGGATTTGTCCCCATCGTAGGTTATGGACTTAAGTGGAGGGGTTGCTTCAGGCGTGTTCCTGAGGTCTTTTATTATGCCTTGGGTGTAATTCTGAGGTCTTGCTACGCCTCAGGTATGATCCAAAGGTCTTTTGTTGTGCCTCAGGTGTGATCCCAAGGTCTTTTGAGATGCCTCTGGTGTGATCCCAAGGTCTTATGCTGTGACCGAACACGGACAAGGAACACCATTTGCAAAAGAAAGGCTTTTATTCAATATAAAAAATTGCTCAGAAAGAGCTGCAACTTTTTGAAAGAAAACATGAAATCGTCGACCGATAGTGGTCCTTGTCTTACTAAAAGTACTTCCGTAGATGCTCCATATTCCAGGGGTATGAAAGCTCTTGTCCTTTTGTCGTCTGTAACCAGTAGGTTCCCGACCGATTAACCCGGGTAACTCTGTCGGGACCTTCCCAGTTTGGTCCCAATTTTCCAGGACTCGTGATTTTAGTTGACTGCTTTACTGCTTTGAGGACGAGGTCTTTGATTTGGTAACTGCAGTGTTTTACCTTACTGTTGAGTACCGTGACACCCTCTACTTATATGCTGCCATCTTTAGGTATGCCCAATCCCTCTTTTCTTCTATCAGGTCGAGCTCTCCTCTAAGGGCTTCCTCGTTGCCTTGGTCACTATAGTTTGCCACCCGGTATGTTGGCAACCCTACTTCTATGGGGACCACTACCTCGTAGCCATAGGTTAGTGAGAACGGGGTCTATCCTATTACCACTCGGGAAGTAGTGCGATAGGCCCACAGAAGCGTCGGTAGTTTCTCTGCCCAGAGTCCCTTTGCCTATTCAAGTCTGGTTTTAATGGACTACAAAATTATTCGGTTTATTACCTCGACTTACCCATTGGCTTGAGGGTGCTTGGAAGAGGAGTAATGATTTGATATTCCATAGCCCGAGCAGAACTGCCTGAATAGCGGTGTGTAAAACTGTCGTCCATTGTCATAGACTAGTACCCAAGGTACACTGAACTTGCTGAGGATGTTCTTTTCAACAAAACATTCCATTTTCTTCTGGGTAATTATCGCCAGGGACTCGGCTTTGACCCACTTAGTGAAGTAGTCCACTGCGATGACTGCAAACTTGACTTGGCCCATAGCTAGGGGAAGCGGCCCGATTATGTCGGTGCCCCACAGAGCGAACTGCCAAGGGCTGACAATTGGAGTTTGGGGCTTTGCTGGTCAGTTGATAATGTTTGCATACCTTTAGCACTTTTCACACCGCTTGACATAATCCAGGGAGTCCTAGTCCATTGTGGGCCAGTAGTAACCTTATAACAGAGCTCTTCGGGACAACGCTCGACCTCTAATGTGGCTTCCACACACACTTTCGTAGATCTCATATAAGATTTCTTGGACCTGGGTATGGTAGATGCATCGAAGGTATGGAATAGAAAATCCCCTTTTGTATAGCACACCATCAACTAGGTGGTATCTGGCCGCCCAATATTTGATGCGTCGGGCTTTGTCCTTCTCAGCCGGTAGATTCCCACTACTGAGGAAAGTAATAATGGGATCCATCCAGTTGGTTCCTAAGCCAATCGGGTCAACTTCCATACTTTCCAAGTCGGACGAGATATCCTACTCTTATCTCAGAGAGATCTGACTTTGTGGATGATGCTAGCCATGCCAATCGGTCGGCCCTTGTATTTTTTTCCCTCGGGATCTGTGTGATGGAGAACCCCTTGAGCTTCTTTGTAATTATTTGAATGAGGGCCAAGTAGGCCACCATGTTATCCTCCTGGGCTTCATACTCATGGTGGAACTGATTGATAACCAACTGGGAGTCACTGTACCCTTGAATTTGTCGCGCGCCCATTGAGGTAGCCAATTGCAGCCCGACCAACAAGGGCTCATACTCGGCTTCATTGTTGGAAGCCTGAAATTTGAACCTTAGGGTGTACTCAAGCTGGATCACGTCAGGTGTGGTCAGGATGACCCCTTCCTCGCTGCCTTGCTTGTTGGAGGACCCGTCCACATAGAGTGTCCAGGTCTGGATGTCTTGCTGTAACTTGAGCGATAATTCGGGCGGATAGGATTCTTCTATTGGATCTTCCGTGCAGGTGAATTCTACAAGGAAGTTTGTCACTGCCTGCCCCTTGATTGCTGTTTGGGGCTGGTAGACTACTTCAAATTCTTCCAATTCCAATGCCTACTTCATGAGTCTCTTGGATGTTTCGGGCTGGGAGAGAATCTTGCACAACGGCTGATCAGTGAAGACCTCTATGACATGGGCTTGGAAGTACGGGCGGAGCCGCCGAGCTGAGGTGATAAGCACAAAAGTGAGCCTTTCTATTCGGGAGTATCGGCTCTCGGTGCCCTGGAGTGCTCAGTTAGTGTAATAGATCAGGTATTGTATCCCATGTTCCTCTCTGATCAATGATGAGCTTACCGCTGAGGGTGACACTGCCAAGTAAAGAAACAGTTCTTCCCCTGACCACTCAAAGGCTTTAAGGAGGATCTTGAAGAATGGTAGGCACCAATCAGTTGCTCGGGAAACAAATCTGTTCAGTGTTGCCACTCATCCTACCAAACTCTGAACTTCCTTCGTTGATCTGGGCGACCACATATTGATGATGGCCTTGATTTTTTTGGGATTGGCTTAAATTCCCTGCCGGCTGACCATGTCTCCTAGGAATTTCCCGGACGAGACTCTGAATGCACATTTTATTGGGTTCTGTTTCATCTAGAACTTTCTTAGGATGCCGAAGGCCCCAACCAAGTGTTCTAGATAATCGGGCTGGTCTCTGCTTTTGACTAGGAGGTCATTGACATATACTTCCAAGGTCTTTCCTATCAACTCTGTGAACATGTGATTCACCATGCGTTGATAATTTGCCCGGTGTTTTTTAGGCCAAAGGGCATTACTTTGTAGCAATACGTCCCTCGGTCGGTAATGAATGAGGTCTTCTCCTCGTCACTGAGGGTATATACAGATCTGGTTGTAGCCAAAGAATACGTCCATGAAGGAGAGGAGTGAGTGGCCTACCGTTACATCCACCAGGAGATCGATCCTGGGAAGCGGGTAACAATCTTTGGGGAAAGCCTTATTGAGGTCTATGAAATCAATACACAATCTCCACTTTCCATTGCTTTTCTTGACCAGAACAATGTTCGCCAACTAGTCGGGGTACTGAACTTCACGGATCAGCCGAAAGCTCGGGTCTACGTTGAGTCGGTGGGATATTACTCGAGGATCAATTCTAGGCATGTCCTCGTGGCACCACACGAAGACGTCTTGGTTTTATCTGAAGAACTGAACCAATTTTTCTCTTAGGTCTGGTTCTAGGAGAGAACCGATGCCAACAGACTGGTCCAAAAATCTTGAGTCCAATGCTACTTTGTTGAACTCTTCAACTGGGTTGGCCCCCTCTTTGGGATCCCTTGGATCTAACTCTTTGACATTCAATACCTCAAGGAGCGTATCTTTACGTAAGGAATTGATGTAACAGCTCCGAGCGGCTGCTTGATCTCTTGTTAAACACCCTAGCCCCTAAGGAGTTAGGAATTTGACCACCAAGCTATAGGTTGACACGACCGGCTTGGCTCTGTTGAGTGTTGGTCTCCTGAGGATGACATTGTAGGCCGAGGGAGCCTCTACCATAACAAAGCTGGCAAGCATGGAGACTTGCTGCGGGTATGTTCCAATTAGGATAGGTAGTTCGATCGTACCGAGTGGTTGCGTCCTTGATCCGTTGAATCCAACCAAAGGGGTAGCCACCGGTCGGAGTCGATCCGTTGAGATCCAGAAATGATCAAATGTTGAGGCGAGGAGGATGTTAGAGGAGCTTCCCGTATATACAAGCAACCTTTTAACCACGTAATTGGCTATGAAGAGAGTTACGAGTAGTGGATCATCGCGGGGGTAATGTAAATCTTGTACATCAGTAGATGAGAAGGTAAGGGTGTTGGTCGGAGGACAGTCGGCTGGTTAGACATGGGCAACATCCACTCCGGATGCTCGGGCATGTGTCTTCCTCACCAACTGTGAATCTCCTTCGCCCTACGTACCTCTGGAGATCACATTGATGTGATCGAGGGGTTGTGGCTACTCGGGAGCATGAGTATCTTGCCTTTGCTATCTGTCTTTGATGACAAACTTGGCCAGATGACCCTGCTCGATGAGTTTTTCTATAGTAATCTTCAATATGAAGGAATCCTCGGTGTCATGGCCGTGGTCTTTATGATACCGACAATACTTGTCCCTATTCCTCTTTTCTGGCAAACTCTTCAGCTTCATCGGCTTCTTTAGCAGCCTCCGAGCTTTCGTGGCTATCATAACTTCTTGGATCGGCCGGGAAAGTAGAGTAAAGGCGATGAGGGTCCGATCCCGACCACCCTGTTGATCCTGTTTAGACTTCTTTCTCGAGCCCTTTTCAGAGTCTTCCTGCTTGCGCTTGGGTTTTGGGGGGTCATCTTCCGCTTGACTCGAACGCTTGAACTTTAGGAATTCCCATGTGTCAATGTACTTTCCTACTCACTCTGAGAGTTCTGCCAAGGTGGTCGGCTGGTTATGGTGGAATGATGTGGCCACCTTTATGTTTTGGACTCCCGAACAAAAGGCAGTGATGGCGACTGTCTCATTCAGGTTGTGGATCTGGAGTTTTTGCTGGTTGAACTGGATGACATAGTCTTTCAATGACTCTTATTTTCGCTGCTTGATAAAGAGTAACTGGATATCCGGTTGCGGTGAGCCCAGCATCCCCACGAACTAGCTGACAAAGAGTTTGCTAAATTCCTTGAAGTGGTCCAGTGAGCAGGGCTTGAGGGCATAGAACCACTGCGCTACTGGGCCCTTCAGAGTGCTTGGAAAGGCCAAGCAGAGTAACTCATCAGCATTGGTCACCAGTTCCATCTGAACCTAATAGGTTTAGATGTGGTCGACTGGGCTTACCGAACCGTCATAAGAGTCCAAATGGGGCTGCTTGAACTTGCATGGGAGGGCAAATCCTATGACGCAATCAGTAAATGGTGACTCAGTCTCCGTATTGGTGTAGTTGTGACCTGGGTTCTTTAGTTTCTCGATTTGTTTCTCCAAGTCATTGATGCCGTCTTCTACTCCTTCCCGACCGGTATCTCATCTAGTCTCAGTATGGTAAGTCGGGTTGGACGAAGAGGCTTCTTCCTCAAAGTGCATTGTCCTTAGGGACAGGGCTCGGCTTTGACTCAGGTTAATCGTGTGCCTAAGATCGCTTCAGCTCTTGGCCGGGGGATCCTGGGCTGATTCCCAAGTCAGTCGCTCTTGGTCATCCCCTCTGGCAACGCGTCTATTGTTGATGATGTTCCGGTATCCCCCATGTGGTTTGGGTTGGCCTAAGCACATCATCGGTATGCTGGGGTACCTAACTACGTTCGTCGTTCCCGATCTGTACCTCGGTCTGCGGAGGCTTGTTTTGTCGGGCTAGCAGAGCTTCGGTCTATCGCTGGGTCTGACGCTGACCGTCCAGAAACTATTCCAAAGCTACAGTGACCTACTCAGGAGTCATGAAGACCGCTGACCGGTCGACTGGTAGATCCGCCTGACTCGTCGGCTGAGCAGTCTTCTTATTTTTCTTCGGCGGAATGGTAACCAGTCAAGAGATTTGTTTTTTGAGAAATCTATCGACTTCCCACAGACGGAGCCAAACAGATGATGCCAAATTTTGGGTAAGAGCAAGAAGAAGTAAAATAAGATAGATTGGAGTGTGATTCGGCCCTGTTAATTAGGTGACCTACGTCCACGTGTGTGTCGGAGCACTTTTATTATGAAATTGTCAGAGGTCTGTGATGAACCAACAATGGGAATGGAGCTATCAGAGACCGACTGGAAAATATATGCAAGTACATAAAATCGTGCGATATACAGATGCGATGCAAGGTTACCCTCCCTTCAATGAGGGTGAGTAGTCTCTTTTATAGACACAAGAGACTGACTCGTACAAGGAAATTATACAGATTAGGTAATACAATCTGATTAGGATTGATTGGCACCAATTGTGGGGGTTTCCTAATTGGATTCGGAAACAATTTGTACTTTCCATTAGTCTTCTAACTTGGATGGGAAACTATCTGGAATGTTATGGATCATGCCTTATGATGTGGGTGGTCCACTCTCGATGTTAGTATGAGCCCGCGTCACTTCTCCAACCTGTGGGTTGGGTCCGGGCTGTCCTGGACATACCACTCGGGCCCACTATGCGTTGGGCGCAATTACTGAATGACTTGGCACTCCTTGCTGAGGTGGCGGAGATCAACTCTTACTGGATATTTTTGTACGTATCAGTTAGTAAGATGATTATTCAGTCAGGGATTCAGCATCCTAGCATGAAGGTAGATGTATGGGGTGGTTGCATGGCTTACATGCATAGATTTGTTAGTGCGAGACATTGAGAAGCATGACGAGATGTTATACCATGATCGTTATTATTGTCTTCTCTTAGATATGCTTCCTATGATTCCTGTTATCATTGATTTAATGCATAGTTTAATGAGACCTCTACTATGTCCGTGAATTATGTCATTGATAAGAGATTAACTGCATTTTAAGATGCTAAGCAGTAATGGGTGCGGAGTGTGTTTGATGTACTCACTCAGCTTTGTATTCAAACCTGATGGCATTTATGCCCTAGACGTTCCAAAGTCTAGAGCTTTGTAGGTCTTGAGGACGTAAGATTGATGTTCTGCCGTTCTTTGAGCTGAAGGCTTGAAGAAGAAGACGTGCCACTTTTTAATAGTTAGTTTGTAATAGTTAGTTTGTATATCTGTTGTACTGCGGCTATTATTGTTATAGGCCTCAGACTCTAAGTCAACTGTTGTAATAGATTTAGTAGACTTTTATAATTGGTACGTAGGCATATGTTGCTTCCAAACCTTTTCTATTTCCGTTGTAGCATCTAATTATGTTAATAAGATATGTTCTATGAATAGCATCCTCCCTATCGTTGTGTTTATTGGTTTCAGTAGATGACAATGCGGTTATTCACCAGTCACGAACCTACGAGACCAAAAAGGAACTTGTTTTCTCTATTTTTGATTCTCCATGGTGTGACAGTAATACTGTTAGGTTTTTATTTTATTTTGTCCTTTTTTCTAGAATATTTATTTGATAAGGGATCTAAATTAAAATGAAATGATTAGTTGTGCTTAAACCACTATATTTCCCTAACTATGGATCCCCATCTAATTCCCCTTTTTTGTTTTCAAATTTGGGGGGGCTAAACTACAATTGGACTAAAATATAACATGTACTCAAATTATTTCACTAAGCTTTTTCGCGAACTAACTAGGGAGACTTATTCACATGTTTTTACAAGCTCTATCAAATCGAAATTATGTGTGTTTGAGCATGACTAGCTTGTTTATTAAAACGAGCCTATAATTGATCTATGATTGAGCTTGACTTGACCGGAGTCTTTATCGAACATGTTGGTTATGACTTGTTAAGTGGCTCAACTCATATACATCTATAGTCCTCAACTTCGCCTCTGGTGGAAAAAATTCTTGCATCCGCCACTGTATGTATTGCCAAAGCTGGCTAAATTTGACCTTTACTTAAAGAGAATGAGAGCATCACTAATAGTGTGCTTTCTGTGTTTATTTTTTATTATTTATTTGGCAAGATCATACAAAATAGTGCTTCAATGTGGTGTATTTTTGTTTGGTTGGAAAATTTATAAGTGTGTGCGAGTGTGCCAGGCAAGCAAATTGCCAATGTGTAAATGTGATTATCCAAACTGCGCCTCACCAGGGAGATTGTGGTGACGTTCGATGCCTTAACAAGGACTTCAAACGTGTGAGATGAAATACAAAAAAGAAGAAGAAGAAAAGAGAGTTCGAAGGATACCTTCGAAGTGATTAAACTATGTTATAACTACTCCTACTCCTAAGAATTGTAAGTAAATGCAAAGTAAAGGTACACTACTCCTAACTAGGCTAAATTAAATTACCTAAACTAATGGCCATGGTGGCCGAATAGATGAAGAAAATAAAGTAGATATATTAATGCATTTGTTTGTGTGGTCAAGGACCCTTACAAAGAGTACATTACAACATATTTATAGAAGAAACCTACAATTACTTTGAATTTGAATTACATTTCCCTCCAACTACAATAACTAATAATTCAAATTCCTACAACTACCAATTAGTGGGAGATGCTCCTACAATGACAAGTGTCTTCAAGCAACTTCCATCTTCATCATCACCATTGATCTTCAAGTAACCAATATTGATCTCTCCTTGTAATGCCAAGTGTTTTTTTAATCAACTTCCAAATAACCACCAACCAATTTGAATTGGTTTTCCATGTGTAATAATAAATATACTATATAACAATATAACATAATATAATATGACTTTATATACTAATACATATAAATATAAATTATGGTCCAAACATACCCCCCGCGGCTCTTTAAGAACGAAGTTCTTAGAGAGTCGAAATAACATTGTTCGATCCAATTAGTAGGTTCGAAATGGACCAAATTAATAATCTAAAGCAGTTCTTCGAATTGGCTTCGAAGCCAATATAATAACATTGAACGCAAAATAAACTACTTTTATACTGATTTCATGCCAATAAAAGTCTCGAATACACAGAATATTGCTTTAAATTGGCTTTCGAATCAAGTGAAATTGCCTTAAAGGCTTTGAAGCCAATATAATTATTTTGAAGACAAAGCAATGGCTTAAACTTGCCTCAAAGCCAATAACATTGCTTAAACATGCTTTTGAAAATAATATAATTGCTTCGAATCACCAAAATGATGGCTTAAATTGCTTCGAAAACAATATGATTGCTTCGAACACAAAACAATGGTTTCAAAGTTGCTTCAAAACCAATGAAAAGGATTTGAACATAAAAAGGATGGCTTAAAATTGGATTTGAAGTAAACACAATAGCTTCGAGCGCCACAACAATGACTTTAAACTAATTCGAAGCCAACAAAAAGGATTAAAACATCAAATAACGTGCTTCGAGGCCAAGAAAATAATTTCAAACTCAAATTAAACTGTTTTTAAATTGGTTTGAAACCAATAAACTAACTTTGAACACCAAATAACCAAATAATGGCTTAAACTTTGCCTCGAAGCCAATATAATTACTTCGAATATAAAATAAATGACTTTAATCTGGCTTCGAACCCAATATAAAAGATTTCAATGCAAAGTACATAGCTGGCTTCGAACATGCTTTGATGCAAAATAAATGGTTGGCTTGAAACTTGCTTTGATAAAAATCAGATCAAAGCCATTACATGAGACTCATCATCACATGCATCTCATCCATCCAATGACTAGGATGCAAACATGTCTTGATGTAATTCATGAACCACACACTGACCAATATTACAAAGAGTACCAATCCATGGTATTGTACTTCAAAGTTTTGCACGTGGGTTGATGCAAATATTTCAAAGTCATAGAATCAGGCTAATCATTAATACATGAATTGTATTCGAACCACAAAAAAACAAAATGTTAATTCAAAATGTTTGTGGCCACCCCAGGTACATATGTAAACATGATTAAATTCATGGCCAAATATATGTTATATATTCGAACATATACTTCGAACCACATAAAATGTTTCGAACATACGGCCAAATATATGGTGCATTCCATGTACACTTGTATAGATGATTAGATTTTACACAAGGCCACCCTTGTCATAGAATAAACCACATGCTCATAACCCAATTTTAATGAGGCTCACAAAACCAAAGTGGGTATTGACTAATTAAAGCCAAAGTATAGAGTGGCTTTTAAGACTTCATAAATTTCAACACTTTGTGCGATGTCAAACAACTTAGACTTATGAACAAAAGTTTGTTCATCATTTTTAACCAAATTTGGTTGAAATGTACACCCCCGAGCATATTTTCACCACAATAATAAATATGCCAAAAAATGGCTTTAAGCTTGTTTTGAAGCCAAAAAAGTAACTTCGAATATTAAATAAATTATTTTTAATTTGCTTTTATGCCAAAGTAATAGCTTCACACCAATATATGGCTTTAAATTGATTCAAAGCCACTATGATTATTTTTGAATCACCAAAATGGCGGCTTTAAACTTGTTTTGAAATCAATATAATTGCTTTGAGTATAAAAAACTTGATTCGAAACCAATATAATGGCATTGAACAAAAAATGATGACTTTAAACTGGTTCGAAGCCAATGTATTAGTCTTGAATACAAAACAATGGCTTTTAAATTAATTCGAAGCCAATACAATGACATTATTTAAATCTTTTGAACCACTCTGGAACATAATTTGGTGTTGATTAGCGAGTTCGAACCATGTAATCATCACCAGTCACACAAAAACAAGACATAGTAGTGCCACGAAATTAATATTGATCCTCAACCGAATGGAGCCAAATTTAAATATATGTTCGATATGTATAAATGCTTGTATGTATATTGACCTTAAAATTAGGGCCAAATTCTAGCCTCGAAACTTCTCAAGTTGGGGCCCACCATAAATGCTTGTGATCCATTCGATGACCAAATTGCTATCATGAATTTGGTACAATTCAGGAACCAGTACTAACCATTACAAAGAGTACCAATTATTGGTATTATACTTCGAAGTCTCCCATGTGGGTATATGCAAATACTTCGAAGTCAAAGAATCATGCTAATTAACATCAATACATGTATATGTATTGATGGTAGTTATGTAATTCATAGCATGACATTCACTTTGATTGTCTCGAGCCTTCATCAGTGTTAACATAGTGACTGAATTTGCTTCAAAATTTGGCCAATCATTTCAGTTTTTCTTTGTAAAAATCTTGCCATATAATAATCCACATGGTCATAACCCATTTTTGATGAGCACCACAGAGCCAAAGTGGGTATTGACCATCTAAAGCCAAAGTATAAATTGGCTTAAATAAGTCATAAATTTCAACACTTTGTGTAGTGTCGAAAAACCCAAATGTATGAACAAAAGCATGTTCATGATCCTCAACCATATTTGATTGTAAAATGGACCCCCCGAGTGTATTTTGATCACAATCATTGGTTGATTAACCAATAGAGGTGATGATGGTGTTGTTGATTTTCTTGTGTCCACCATTAAAGGATCATGAAGATCCTTCATACTAAATTTATTTTCATTCATTGGCTCGTAATTTTGAAGAATAGTTGACACCCCTCGAGACATTTCATACATTTTAGTTTTTAAACTAAATGCTTGATTCTTTAATTCTTCCAATAATGGAACTAAATCAGTGAACCATTTTTTATCACCATAATATGGTGTTGGTGGGGGTATATATAACCCATCAAAATTTCTATAACCAAAGTTTGGTGTTAGTGAGGGTACATATAACCCTTCGAATTCATTATCACCAGAGATTGGTGTTGATGAGAGTGAAACATACAACCCATCAAAATTCATATTGACACTTGTGTCCCACCGGGCGTGCCAAAAATGTTTGATTGGAAAATTTATAAGTGTGTGCGAGCGTGCCAGGCAAGCAAATTGCCAATGTGTAAATGTGATTATCCAAACTGCGCCTCACCAGGGAGATTGTGGTGACGTTCGATGCCTTAACAAGGATTTCAAACGTGTGAGATGAAATACAAAAAAGAAGAAGAAGAAGAAGAAGAAGAGAGAGTTCGATGGATACCTTCGAAGTGATTAAACTATGTTATAACTACTCCTACTCCTAAGAATTGTAAGTAAAAGCAAAGTAAAGGTACACTACTCCTAACTAGGCTAAATTAAATTACCTAAATTAATGGCCATGGTGGCCGAATAGATGAAGAAAATAAAGTAGATATATTAATGCATTTGTTTGTGTGGTCAAGGACCCTTACAAAGAGTACATTACAACATATTTATAGAAGAAACCTACAACTACTTTGAATTTGAATTACATTTTCCTCCAACTACAATAACTAATGATTCAAATTCCTACAACTACCAATTAGTGGGAGATGCTCCTACAATGACAAGTGTCTTCAAGCAACTTCTATCTTCATCATCTCCATTGATCTTCAAGTAACCAATATTGATCTCTCCTTGTAATGCCAAGTGTTTTTTTAATTAACTTCCAAATAACCACCAACCAATTTGAATTGGTTTTCCATGTGCAATAATAAATATACTATATAACAATATAACATAATATAATATAACTTTATATACTAATACATATAAATATAAATTATGGTCCAAACAATTTTCCATGCTACAATTTGAATAGTGAAATCTTAATATTTGGCATATGCCATACGCTTGATACAACTTTTAATTCTTTTGAAGAATACATTTTTTTCACTCCGTAGTACTAGACTCCACTACATTAGCTAATGAAAAGGAAGGGTGAGCAAAAAATAAACTATTTTAGGGTAAACAAAACTGCACACTTCTTTGAATTGTAGTTCTGATATATTTGTCATCAAGAAAAATGTATTCATAGTGTCCAGATGCAACATTAGATGCCCATTATTTTTATTTTTAACAAAATACTGGAACAAGTTAAAAAAAGTTTATATTAATATAGAATTTGAAAGGTAAGGCAATACAAATGTGTTCGAATTAGTTTCAAATCCATAGAATTAAAGCCTAAGCAGCTAATTCGCACATTCATAAATTACTTCAAGGTCGGTCAATGAAATTTCGAGTTCATTACGAGCCTTTCTTCTTATAAATATATCTTAAACCACCTCCCATTAATAGTGTACTATATTTGTCAAGATAATGCTATACTGATATTGCTTTAGCGTTAAAATTCTATACCGATAAGGCTCCTATGGAATGATACTTTGATGAATTCTATTTATTTTCCAAAATTGACTAGAAGTCAATATCCAAGAAATCAAGATCACCATGGATTTGATAAAATCATTCATATTAATTTCTGACCAATTGAAAGACTTTTTGTTGCTGCATTTTCTGATCATGATATTGCCATTTCACCAAACTCAGGCTGCCCCATGATGTCAGAAATAATGCAATGTGACCCACAACCACAAGTCAATAAATATAATTCATGAGTTCTCTATTCAAAATTTTTAAAAAATTGCACATCTTTGATTGATTCATCAATTGATCGTGTCCTCAAGAGTAAGAGATTTAATATTTCCATTGAATAGAACCACAGAATAAATTATTTGTTTTGTCAAACAACCTCTAAAAAACAAAAATTGAACAAAGAACAGCATTATTCGTATCCTATTACAGTCTTATCTGTCCAACTAACATATAAACGTGACCAAACACGCCAAGAAAGCTTGAATTCACATTTCGTTGGTATAATTGTTAGAAATGCAAACCACACTACCTCCGTTTAAGTTTGTTGGAAAAAGGAAAAAAATTTAATTCACTCCCTAGAGTATAAGAAATTACTCCGACCCCTGTATTAGAACTTAACGATTATTGGCGTTAAGTCCGTTTGGTTTGTCGCAAACAAGAAAAGAATTGATTTGCAATTCTTGTTTGTGGCAATTCTTGTGTTTGGTTTGACCAAAACTAGAATTGAACTATTTCCAGTTCTACCAAATTCTTGTTTTAGGGTGGTTACAAATCCGACCAAAAGTGGTCGGATTTGTCAAGAATCCATTTCAATTCAATTCAATTCTGTTCAATTCTATTTTATTACTTTCTATTAATCAAACCAAACACAGGGTAAGTGAAAGGGATATTCTATCAAATTTTCCAAATGTTGAAAAAATTGGGCAACTTTTGCACGTGAAGTGTTTGTAATGTTGTCTACTTGTCTCAAATGTCTCTAAATATTAAATATGTATAACAAGAAGCCACATGAGTTACATGAAATTTCATTGACCTTCCTTGAAGTCCAAAAATATGTTTGAGTTAGTTTCATAGGCTTTCAATCCATATATTGGTTCAAGGAACATGAAAAATAAATAAATAAATAAAAATCACTTCTCCTTAGCTAGTTACCAACTTACCAGAGAAATTGTGAGAAAAAAGAGGGAGAAAAAGAAATTAAAAGAATTGTTTCATTTTGCATTTCAATTTTATTTCCTTTTTCTAAAAAATTTCTAACTATTTAAAAAAATAAATAAAAATTTTTGTCTAGTGTTGTTCGAGTACATGAGCTAGCAAATACTGAGGATTTTTGCCTTACTTCCGATTTCTTTTTTTTTTTTTGGCTTTCCATTCACTAAATTCTTAAATCAAACAAAGCATTTCTGTCAAAATTACACTTATGTTACAGCTAAAAAAATTTTAAAAAAAACAAGTGGAAATTATTTTTGGACAATTTTTATTTTCCTTTTTTTCTAAAATTGACTAGAAGTTAAAAAAAAAATAAAAAAAGAAAAAGAAAAAAAAAGAGGGGATTTTTCTTGTTTTTTGGAACTTTAGAATTTGATCATAACTATCTATACACCAAACCTGCTTCTAAGGCCAAGTCAAGTCTTGAATGAATAACCACATTTCTTGTGACCGATCGAGTGGTAAGTTTTTTGGGTATACTACCCAAGAGATTTAGTGTTCGAGTCATGAGTAGTGTGGCTATTGGAGAATTCACCCGACGACTCCAAAGTCTCAATGAATTAGTCGAGGTGTGCTCAAGGTGGCCAGGGCACCCCAATTACCAAAAAAAAAAAAAATGTCTTGAATGAATGGATATAAGAGCGGGACAAAAATCAAATAAAACAATAGGAAAAACTGGTGGCATGGAATGATACTTAGGTCAATTTGATTTATAATATTCCAAACATGACTAGAAGTCAAAATCCATGAAATTAAGAGATCACCATTGCTTTGATTAAACTATTCATATGTGTGACTATTTGAAAGAGAGTTTGGGCTGCCCCATCTCAGATCATGACATGATGTTGCATTTTCACCAAACTCAGGCTGCCTCATGATGTTAGTAATAATGATGCAGTGTGACTCACAATTTCAACCAACTTTATAATTTCCAAATTTAATTCAAAAAAATTTTGTTGTATCATATATAGTGATATGTGGTATTATCAATCACTATCACAGAATATGAGACACTTGTTAAAGTATTTAAAAATTATATTGGAATTCAAATTTGAAACATTGTGTAACTCATCAATAAATCAAATTCATCCTGAATTCCGTGTTAAAAGCTGTGCTAGTATTTGGACCATTGGTGTAGTATGATTGTGATAAAAGCCAAAATATTGCACATATATCCTTGAACGGTTTATTAATCGACGTGTTGTGAGAATAAGAGAATGACTTTTCTTGAATATCAGTAAATCAAACTATTCATTCTAGATTATTAGTATATGTCTAGGCGCCCAAAGACTTCTCGAATGCTAAAGTTAGCATGAGTATATATATTTCATTGTATCTTTCATACCTTTGTGGAAGGGCTAGCTCGATTGTCAGAGCAGTACTGACTAATGCCAGAGCAAAAAGTGTTGCTAAAATTTTTACTGACTTTTTTTTTTTTTTGTCGCTAAAACTTTTAGCGACACTTTTTACCCCCGACATTAGCCATTACTACTCTGACAATGATATTACCCTAGTGGAAGTACTTATGGTATGTTTGAATATACGAAAACTTAATTTGGTGCCGTGATTGCAGAGATTAAGATTAATGATTGCTTGAATTTAGTGCATGTTCTATATATTGTGATATTGATCATTGCCATATGTCATGGTGTTACAGATCGAATACTTTTAGTCATTTCAATTTGCATAGACAATATTTGATACACTTGTGCTACACAAACTAGCTTATTTACATACTTTTTCATGCAGTGTAAACTCAAACCTCTTGAGTTTGACGCCACCTGTTATGCACCATTATTTACCTAATACTTGTGCTTTCATGCTTTGTGAGTGATTTCCAATCTACTCAAACTACTGTTGGATCCTTTGAACTGGCCTTGGATAAGTTTCATGCCATAAGGGCCTGCTTAGGAAAGTCAAAAGTAAGATCAGGTTCAGACCAAGTATCACTTTTGATTTGATTCTTAATTGTTAGAATCATTTATGTTAGTTTGACAAAAAATTGACTTTAAGAGTGTTATTGGACTGAGCATAAACTAATTCATTTATAAACCACATAATAAATCATTTACTTTCCCAAACAACCTCTCAAAAACAAATAATTAAACTGTGAACCATACTATTCTATCTATTACAGTCCAACCAACATATAAACATGACCAAACACGACAAGCAAATCGTCAATTCACATTTCATTCACATCTTAGTTAGAAAGGCAAATTACACTACACCCCTTTAAGTTTGTCTGACAAAACATTTCACACCTAGAGTTTAAGAAATTACTCTGACCCACCACCTTAGAACTAGTTGATAGTTTTTTTTTTTTTATAGCATCAGTTGATAGTGTTCAGTGAAAAGGAATATTCTATAACACATCCTGACGTTTTAAATATGGATTGCAGTTTTGCTTACTTCAAAATTGTTAACTCATTGCTCACCCAATTTTTTCATTGGCTAATGCAATGGGGCTCATGACTTTTTATCATTAATTAATCTTCATTTTATCTTGCGTCCCATTGCATTAACCAATGGAAGAGTTTGATGAGCAATAGGTGATCAATTTTGAAGTAAGCAAAAATATATTCTATAAATAAGTACGATAGTTTCAAATATTATAAATACTAGCATGTATCCCGCGCAATGCGCGGGTAAATTTTTGTCTAATAATCATAAAATTGTTATAATGTGAGATTCATAATAAGTGTTTGTTTGCTAAATCAGAAAACACCAGTGATCTTGCTATCATGTGAGGTTTCGAATAATTACCAAAATGCTAAAACGGAATATTATTATGCAAGAAAAGATAGATTAAAAAATAAGACTAACAGTATCCTTGTAGGAGTGGGCAGAGCCCGCCAGCCTATTCTGAACATAATAGGGTCTGGATAAGAGTATAAATTTGTAGGGCTAAGTTGGTTTCAATTTTAGAATCTAATTTCACATTAAGACTTGGGCAAAGTAGCAGGCTACATTGGTTCCCTACCGCCCCAAGTATTCAAAGATATCCAACACTGAGCAAGAAAATATGTTAATGCATATTTTTGTGATAGTATATGCAATGCTACACACACACACACATATATATATATATATATATCTATCTCTCTTAAAAGGTGAAATAAATGGTAAGCAGTAGCACTATTTAACACAAATAGCAAGAACAAAAATTTAACACAACTGCAAATATTTCCCATTGGACTAAATAATGATCTACCAAGAACCACATACTGGCTATGGGGTTAAAACAAAAGAAAAATACAGGGGTCCAAGGTTTTTGTATTGTCAAAGACAACATGCTATTGATTAAGAAAATTGAGTACCACACATTTTTGCCACTCTTGATGAATGTAGTAAATGATGGCTTTGAAGTTTGGAACAAAGGGTGAGTGACTACAGATGAAAAATATTGGCATATTCAAACCAATCATGACCTGAGAATTGCACAACTGGTGGTAAATAGTAATATCTAAACTGTAAACTACTAAGCAAAACACCATAAGCTTACATACAATATCAACAGTAGTTCACACCATACGGGATATGAAGGAGACGAACAACTAATGAATCAAACACATACCCCATCAAATAGACGGTTGCTTTCTGCAAATGACTGATTCAGTCGTATGTATAGCAACACTCCATCCCCTATAAACACTTGTTAAATGGCTTAAAGAGCAGCCAATCTCTTGCGCACACAAAGCAATAATGAAGGAAAATTTATCAAATTACCAAACTAACATTTAGCAATCAATTAAAAACAGTAGCACCTTTCCACACAGACCAAAAAGATATCTTCGATGTCAAATTGCGTATGCATGTATATGTTAAAATACATGCTGTACATATGCATAAACAGATTTCAGAAACAGGGCTTCTCTTTCTCAAATTTATCATGGGGTGGATTGATAAAAAACTACATGTTCTCTTTCTGCAACTTGTCATGGAAACTTACCATAGGTGGTGCATTAATAGCTTTATATAGTTTAGTAACCCCCCTGAGCTACTTGGGTCTAACACCTATTGCACCAATTACATGTGCTGGTTTTTATCCCTACGAGAATAAGCCATTTCTTTTCTGGGCAGAAGTCAGGTAGGAGGGCCAGCGCCCTTTCTCTTCTAGCATTAATATATGCACTATGCACCGGGAGTTGCTAAACTATGTAGTCTATATTACGCTGTCATTGATAAATATACAATTACACCTTATGTGTCACAGTTTCACCACAGCTATGCACTCAACAATTTAAAGTAAATTGGATTTAGGAGAAATAAGATGGCAATTAGTTGCAAGGTAAAAAGTTATTAATAGCATGGTATATGATCCACCCCAACCAAAAACCTTTTATGTTTGTTGAAGGGTGTGATTTTTTTTTCCCATGCGAAAAGAGAGATCTCACTGATTTCCACACAAATTACAATAAAAAAATAACATCATAAGAAGCTTTATTGACAACCCAATCGAGAAAACTATCACAGCAAAAAAAACATCTTATAAACCTTTTGCGTATGTTAAAGGGTGTGAATTGAAATATATGAAAATCGATAATGTTATGGTTCTTTAATTTGTATCCCACCTCTCTTTTTCCTCATGAAATCCATGAAACAAACAAAGCCTTAAACCAATAAACTAAGACTTTTTCGCCTCTTCCGTTTTGTGTGTCCCTTTTTTTTTTTTTTGTAATGAAACCTGCAAGAACAATTACTGAAACATTGACAAATAGTTCTTTACAGAATGAGTATCAAATAGGCTTAGGGAAACTAAAACTAAATCTTCAAATACAAATATTCTTAGTAAAACCACAAGAATCACATAAGATGAAAAATTCATTGACATATAGTAAGAGTAAGAGAAAACAATTTGAACTAATGGACTTATTCCAATCAAGAAAAATTTGATGCACTAATCCCCTACTATAGTATGAAGGATAAACTCATACAGAAAATTAGTTCATTTAACTTCTCCTAAATATACACTTAAAAAAAGAGAGAAGGTAATTTGAACCTTAGAAGCAGGAATCTTTAAAAGTGGCCTTGCTCCCCGCCCCCGCCCCCACATCCGCTCTTGCCCCGCTCAAGAAGTAACCTTTGAAACCTCGTAAAGTTTAGCGCTTTCCCGCCCCCGCTCCTGCTCCGGCCACCGCCCCCTCTCCTGCTTCGTGCAACTTAGATTTGAACATTAATTAGGAAACAATTGTATTTCGTAAAAACGCTCACATCTTTAGGGAATATCCAAAATAGAAAATAAAAGTGATTCAGATCTTGCAAGATCTGAATAATAATATTTTCCTCCGTTTGGTATATTGATAGGGATTACATGTCAATTGAAAATGTTACACTTTAAATTATCCGCGTACACAATTTCTACATGATAAGACAAATTTCACGTTCAGCTTACTGACTCGTGTCCGCATCCTTCTGTCAAAGGGATTGTCTGTCTGATCGATCTAGGATCTCGATGGCGGTGTATAAAATCGATCGACCGGCATGTTAACTAATTAACCTCGACCATGGATGGAGATTGGAGGGAATCGTTGAAGAAGAAGATAGAGAAAAACCAGTAACCCTTACTCTCCTGAAGCAAAGTTGAAATTAATGTGGTCGAAAGTGGCCAACCTCTCCATAACGTCTGCAGAGAATAGGCAACGTACAGTTGGCTAGAAGAGGAGACGACTTGGCATCACGTGTACAGAAAACTTGAAGTGGCAGGCCACGTGTCAACACAACATATCTTCACGGCTTGCGCTTCCGCTTTTAGATATTACTAATAGATTAGCATGTTTCTCGCACAATGTGCGGGCACGCAGTCTAAACGTAGATCATTAAAGGACAAGAATTTTCATATAACCCAAATATGTACAGCTACAAAATTGTTTGTATTATATAGGGATTAATATTATATAAGGAACAATATGGGTTCTTAATAATATTTAATCAACTAACTTTGTGAATTTACTCCTAACGTATTTTTACATTGACAGGATAAAAGTAGGCTTCAATCAAACTTTGGCTTCTACTCCTATTTATTTAACAAAATAACATAAAAATATGGACATAACATAGTGGTAGTGATATGGAGCAAAGAGAGGTTAGTCCATGTTTTCATTCACACAATCCTTTCACATGTTATGTTTACAGTTAAGCCCAAATATATCGGCAAAAATAGCACTATGTTTGTTCCCCTTCTCTAACCTCTACACATAGCATGACCATACCGATTATATCATCTAACAAAGACTCGAACTATAAAATTTATGAGTGTCAATGGCTTTGACTAAAAATATAGAACACATATTAGCAAAATAATGATCGTTAAACTGGGATGTGAGAATTAATAAAACTATACATTTAAGTAGATAAAACTATTATCCATGAATGCAACCTAAATCATCAAACAACACATATCGGCAAATTATTGACCGTTAAATTGAGATTTGAAAATTAATCTCTATTATCCGAGGTTGAGAAGCCAAGCTAAAAAGTAAAGGCTACTCTTCTTGGTCCAGTAGTTGATTTCTTATAAACTAAAAGCTCTCCTCATTTCTAATGCACAAATATGTTTTATGTGTTGATTGTCCTTATTATCATGATACAAAATAGAATGAAAAGGGGGTAAATGATAGCTAGCTTTAGCTCACTTAACAAATCCCAGTAAAGATTTCTTACATAGAAAAAGATCAAACATATCCTGTATAGGTTAATGCAAAAAGAGAGGAGATATAAACAATGATCCGAGGCATACCAATTACAGGAATTCTTAAGCTTTAAAGTTTAAAGACAGATAAATGATATTGTGGAAGCAGAAGTAAACTAAGAACTTGTGAATACAAACCTCTGCATAACTATTAGCTATAATCCAAATTCCTATAATCTTTCGATGGGAACAATAAAAAAAAAACACTCAAACGGCGCTATTAAACCGAAATTCCAATCAAAATCTAGTGGGCACATTGCCACATGTATTTGAGAAGAATTTGGGATTCCAAATTTGGGAAGCATAGCATTACTCAGAAGTTAAATATATTAAATATTTTAAAGAACACTCTAACTATTTAAACTTTTATCACAATATGTGGTTAACTTTGTAACCACCTACCCGTTAACTCCAATTGTATAAATATTGTCAGTTTTGAACCAATTTAGAAGATTCAATTAAAGAATTGACCTAATCAGGTTTATACTTTTCTTTTCTCACATTTTATCAAATTAGACTATTTTAAATTTTGTTTTTTTCACGAAACACAACAACCACTCCTTATGTTTTTCTCTTTGCCTTTTCCTTTTACTTAACAGATTATGTATTGGTAGTATCCAAATGTTCTCTTTCTTTTTTTTTTAACTAAACCAATCTGTTTTTTTTTTTGGGTTTCTGTGCAGAAAATAAATTTTTCTTGTTCTTTTTTTCTCTTTTTTTTTTTTGAAATGATAGAAGATTCAGATTAGTAATTAAGCCAATTTCTAGTTTTTTTTTTCCTAGTCAAGGTCTTCACCCGTAAAGTTAGTTTGTTTCCCTTTCTTCTATTCCCCAAATGTTATTCTGGAATCTTAAAAAATTCGTGAGTTGATCAATAACCCAAGTTAAATAGACGAATATAGATGTAAAATACTGGGGTTACACGTGTAATAATGGATGAACGACCAGATACTGCAAATTGAAAGAATACCAATATGAGAAATTTAGGGCACCAATTTTACTACGTCTCCTACAATAGTCTTAAGCAAGCAAAAGATGCATATGATAAAAACAACTTCAACAATCCAAATCTCAGTCAAAATTTGCAAAATTCAAAGTGATGTGTGTACCTTGCTCAAACACTGAATTATAAGGCAGGTTGGCAGAGTCTAGAAAGGTTCCAGCCTCTGTACGTTTAATACTCTGAGATGCACATCAGCCCTATACTTATCTCCTCCTTGATATTCCATTGCAACGACCCAGTTCAATTATATGCACAAATTGAGAGACTAATGAGAATTCAATTCCTACAGTCCCTTCAAGTGAGATTCACGCCCTAATATCTCATTGGATTAATTGGGCAATCCAATTAGAGAAGATAAATCAAAATGCAATATATACATAGAATTGCAAACCCAAAAATTTATCATATGTGAATGAAGCATTGAACAAAAAAGTCGTACAAAAAAAGCTGTGCAAAAGATCAGATATATATATAATTATATACATAGTATGTATAGAGAGAAAGAGAGTGATACCCAGCCGGTGGAGATTTGTCGTAGTGGAGGAAGAGGCAGTTTTTTTGGACTGTAAGTTAGAGAGAGAGAGAGGGGGAGGGGGAGAGGGGGGTTTTTCAATATCTAGACGTTACCCAAAGGAGAGACGTTTCACTGTGTATTTCTGTTTTTGGAAAAGGGGAGAGACATAATAGAGAGAAGGAGGTTTAATTGGAGATTAACAGTCTTTTAATAGAGAAGAGAGAGGGGCTGTACAAGTGTCAACACCATATTTAACCTGCCTTACACTCTCCTCTGTTAGATATACTAACTAATAGATTTGGCAATTCGTACCTGCTTAAAGGTTTGTAACATTGTCCCAAATGTTTGCGACTTTTAAAAATCATCATTGTATTAGAAAATTACCATTTTTCAAATGTTATGGACATTTGGCATAAAAGTGGGTGTCAAATATATGTTTGAGATATCTATGATACATTTGAAACTACTATGATATATCCCATAACTAGTTATAGCCCGTGCCCGTGGGCACGGAGCGGAAAAAAAAAAAAAAAAAAGAAGAAGAAAAAGAAATTTATTGCTTTAAAAGATCAAATCTTTTACGTAAAATTGTCCATGTCATTTAAACACATGTGATGTTTAAGTAAAGATATTAGTTCCACGGGCACAACAATATAGATGCTTAAAAGCTTAATATAGATGCTTTTTTTTTTTGTAAGAATTTCTAGAATGTCTAGGAAGCATAGCTTTCATTTATAATATTTTTTTTATTCCTCTCTTCTAATTTTTTTTTTTATTTTTTATTTTTAGGTTCCTCGACATAAATTAAGATAAACTGTCAAAAGAAATCAAATGATTACAATACGTATGTAGTGGGCACTGCACGCAAATACCAAAACTCTCAACTCTCAAACAGTGCAAAAAAATATCATGGTATAACTGTAGTTTTTCTAATACAAAATATGTATAAAATATGTATGAAATATGGCCCAATAAAACGTAAGAAACGTACATGTAACCCATTGATATAGGCTATAGCTTTTAGGCACGGGTTATGATTCTTTGTACCCTACCCCCATATATCACTTCCGGCCTGTTGAATAAAACCCCACATTTCTAGCCAAAAAATAAAATAAATAAAACCCCACATGCAGTTTTGGCATTTTTACTTATTGAATAAAACCCCACTGAAATCACATACATAAACACATGCCCACATGCACACAGACACACACACACAAGTAAACACCCGCACACACGAACACACAGATGCACACACACACACACTGAAAACATAGAGAGAGAGAGAGAGAGAGAAAAAAACCCGAGAATGCACACACACGTGCACACATACACTCACACTCTATTTTCTCTCTCACACACACACGCAATTCTATTAGTAAATGGTGCAGAAAGTCATAGAGAGAGAGAGAGAGTCACGCCTCGGAGTAAGCCAAAAATAGGGAAAATAAATTTCTACTTTAGGATCCGTAGACACGTGACTGGTTGATTTACCGTTCTGTCCTTCTAACTCCAAACAACATTCATAAGGCAATGCTAAAGTATAAGCATAACTTAAACTTAACATAATACAAATACAACAGCGGAAATAGAGCAAGTTACAATATCATCAATCTTAATACAAGAGGCCCTAACTAAACAAATTACATAAACTTAACATAAGAAACTACTGAGATAACTATCTTCAATCTCCAGCTTGGCTCTATCCTTCTTAGCTCCTCACCACTGCATCCTGAGCTCCCTCGTCTAATAACAAACATGCATAACTCTGGACATAGGAATGCCCAGGGCATAACATGTCGTCAGCTTTGGAACAAAGCTGAGTGAGAGTCCAACCGCACAATAATCAATAAATACAAATATCTCTCAACTCGCGTCATTGTTCAGTATCTTAGGATACGGTTAATTTCTTATCAAAAAATGCATTCTTTCACGGGCATAGCAAAGGTCTCAACAAAAATATGTAAACAATTAAGAATATTATCACATTTCATCATAGAATACATTCTTGTTTCATCAACATGCTCGTGTGTGTCAAAGTACGACCAATACTACTATCTTCACGTTAGGATGTCGAATCCATGACCTGAATAATGAACTCACAACACTTATCCAGAACCAAACGTCTCACTCGTCAACCCTCTCTCATCACTTCCTCTATCTCATTCGTTTGTTATCCGACTAACAATCTAATTGTCACCCTAACAGGTACTCTAACTGTCGCCCAACTGGCATTCACACTATCGCCCAATTGGCACTCAAACCGTCGCGCAACTGGCATGCTGACTATCGCCCAACTGGCACATTAACTGTCGCCCAACTGGCACTCAAACTGTCACCCAACTGGCACTCAAACTGTCGCCCAACTGGCACATTAACTGTCGCCCAACTGGCACTCAAACTGTCGTCCAACTGGCACTCTAATCAAATTCACTTCTCTTTCTCGATCACATTTCTCATTCAATCACATCTCGCTCTTCATGCAATGAATATTAACTCATGTCATGATATGCAAGTGTCCATTATCAATTACTCGTATACATCTCTACTTCTTTTATTTACGTCATTAACATGCCATGCATTACCTACTCTGATTAGCATCCATCATAAACGTGCAATTGTTATCCTAACAGCGAAAACATCATCATATAAACATGGATCACATAACGAGGATTTGATACTAGTAACTATATAGATAAAACTCTTAACATGCTTGCATATATGATAATAATGCCATGTCACGACTAATCATAGCGATACAGATTCCAGGGAAAATATAGCATCATACACAACACATCACCAAACAACACATCGTTCAGACAGCTTATAAGTATCCTTAATTAGTCTTATTAGGATTAGAGTGAGGTTAGGAAACTCACCTCGAGTCACTGATCCTCGATAGCAGCTAACCGTCAAGTTCTACTACAATAACCAGAAGAAACGGAATAAAGTATAAGAACTAGCTATAGGGGCAAAATCATAATTATACAAAATGAGGATATAAATCTCAAGGTAGTGATCTACACGTTATTCTAAGTCCAACGCCATTGACTAGACTCAAATCGGAGTCCGTTGCTTTTTACGAGGTAAAAGGTAGGGCTTTATACACTAGCGGAAGCCTGAAAGACAAACTGTATTTTTGACAGAGTCGAAAGGTCACGAAACATAAGAGGAACGCTCTAGACATTATTCTAAGACCCTAGGAACTGACCGCGTATTTTTCGGAGTCCTAGATTAATTATTATGAATTATTAGAGATAAAACAATGTCAAAAAATACCCAAAAAAGGATTTAAATACATAAATATATCCCTACTGAAAAATTAGTACTTATTAGCATTTTTAATAAATAATATACATTAAAATACATTCTCAGTATTTATCTCATAGTATTATGACTTTATGAATTATACCATAGTATAAAATACTTGTAGGGACATATCCCTATTTTTCTCAAATTTATAAATACATATAGGTATTTATTAACTATTTAAATACCACTTAAAACAAATTTTTTATTATTATTTATTTAATACATATAAAATACTAAATAAATACTAATCATATTCTCAGAATAATGTAATTACTCTCACAATATTATATAATAATATTCCATAAATTCAAAGTACTAACATTACATTTTAATACTATTTATAAACATTCAAAATCTATTAATACTTGTAATAATAATAATAATAATAATAATAATAATAATAATAATAATATAAAAATAATAATAATAATCTCTGACCCGACGGGTCAAACCCGAACCGAACCGGACTAAATGGGTTACCCGTTTGCTCACACAAAAGGGGCCCTACTAAAGGACCCATCGGGTCAAATCCTGACCCGATCCGAACTAATATGGACAACACATATTAACTCACAACTAAACCCATCTCTCAAACCCATTGGGCTAACCCTAACCCGAACCCAAAACCCACTCATACTCACAAACTAACCCTACCCATTAACCCGAACCCGGACCGAACCTAACCCAAACCCACTAACAGACTCAGCCTAACCAACCCCGAATACCCTATCCCGACCCGAACTCAGCCCGACGTCAAAACAAAGTCGTGCTCTTTAAACGACCCATGGGTTTTATCAAACCCAAACCGAACCGCTACCCTTACCCATTTCCTCACACACTCTAACCCGTACCCTACCCGACCCGGATCCGGGTCTTATAACCCGTTTCTCTATTATCTTCTCCGGCGAGACAAGGCTGCCGGAAATTCGAGGCTCGCCAGAAAACTTGCGAGGCTCATTTCTCTCTCATCTCTCCATGAAAATGGATGAGATCAACGCCAAAAAGGATCATCACACTCTCCTTTACAACATACTAGGAGCTCAAAGTTGGGTTAGTTCGTTTTGGGTTCCTCCTAGTCAATTATTCTTTCGGCCAAAATGAGAATAATCTCATGCATGGTTTACCAAACGTAACCTTAAATGAAAAGTTGCTCAACAGAGGGTATATGGGAGTCATTCCGGTTAGATTGATGTAACTTAGAGGCTATTTGGTGATGGTTGGAAAATCATGCTCAATCTTTGAGCTCTAATGGTGGCCAAAGCAAGAACCAGAGCTTAAGGCTTTATTTGGACTACATGCTACTGTACCTAAGGGTGCCTAAGTGACGTGCAGATACCCAGAAATGAAGATGGGGTGTGGGCTACCTCTGATGGTCTCTATCTACTCTTGTGTTCTCCGATCTTCTTCTTTCTCTCTCCTCTGTGTCTCTCTTCTCCTTCTCTAGCCTTCTTTAGTTCTCTGGGTGTGTGTGTGTGTGTTGATGGGGATGAGACAGAAATGATGTAGAGATGGGGAGTGAAGAGATGGTGGTGTGGTTGTGTACAAGCCGTGAGTGTGTGTATAGACTGAGAGTGTGAGGGTGGTGTGTGGTGTTCTTCTTACCAAAGCTCTCGGGTCTTTCTCTCTCAATCCTAGTTCACTTTTCTCTCTCTATGATAATCTGGGTATGTGTATGTGCAGACTATGTGTGCATGTGGTATATACATGTGGGAGAGGCAAGGTTATTGATAAGTGTCCTAGACGGATACCAAGTGTCGTGCATGGTGTGTGCATGGGTGACACATGGTTGGGGGGGGGGGGGGGGGGGGGGGGGGTAATGCATGGCTGCCACATTGGGCGGTGGGACCCATGTCTCAATTAACGTGCAATTGCATGGGATTGCGTGTGTATCTCAATGTGCGTGCACAAATACAATTGTGCCTAATGTATGGGGCTGTGTACGCACATAGAGTTCGTCTGTAGTCTTTAACTTAGAGGCTATACTCGTCGAGGTTACAATGATTCTAATATACTCTAGGCTAAAGGTATCGTCATTGTCGTTAAGACGTGGGCTAAAGGGTCTTTCATAAAGATTTCTAGTTAGGGCCATCCTAATGGGCCTTCTATAACCACACCATGGTGATGTCACTAATCTTATATTCCCACGTGGAATTTCTAGAAATTCTGGGTGCTGTAGAGAGAGAGAGAGAGAGAGAGAGAGAGAGAGAGAGAGAGAGAGAGAGAGAGAAAGCCTGAGAGGAAAGAGAAATAGAAAGAGATTGAGAGGGAGTGAACTGGAGAGGGAGAGAATGACTTAGGAGAGAGAATGATTGGGAGAAATAGCCACAAAACTGATTCTAAGATAGTGTACATTTGTGAATCATAATATCTTAGAACCATGAATGTACTGGAGTTAAAAAAAGGAAGGCTAAGGAAGGTGTACAACTTTTCCACATAGAGAGAGAACCGAGAAATCAAACACATGGGTAATCAAGTTAAGAGTAATAAGGGAAGATATACATAGAATACCATTTAATTTCATGTATTAGGTGTGATTGAAAGAAATAAGGGAAGATCATCATAGACTACCATTTTGAATTTGGATAGGATTAAGTTAAGGGAAGATTTCATCAGTCTCACAAATCACATAGTAGGATTAAGTTAAGGGAAGCTTTATTTTTGGTAAGTTTTAAATAAAGTTTATCTCTCAAAATGAAAGTAACGTGAGATTATCTCTCAAAATGAAAGTAACGTGAGTTTTTGGAATAAAAGAAAAGGGTTTTTTTTCCCTCACACAAAAAAAAAAAAGAAAAATGAAAGAAGCAATTACGGAATTTTTCTTTTGACCCCAACTATGCTAAAAAAAAAAAAGCAATGACAATTACTTATCCAAGCAATTATTTGACCTCAACCATGCTCAAATTAATATTATATACAAATGGGATTGAGGATGCTAAAATATTCCATTCCTCTCTCAATACTTTATTTCCATTTGAGTTAGGTTAGAGGGACTATTGTGAGCGTGAGATTTTGAGACATTCGATGAGATTAAATCCGATGGTTTGAAATATCCAACTCTGTCTCAATGGTCAAGATTGAAAATTGCTAATTTGGGTGGGACACATACCGCTCTATCTTATTATATAGATATTCGTAAATGTTGAAGTAACAATATTAGTTGCCTGCCAAATTTGTATTTTTCATTTCACAATTATTCCCTAGTTGTTAGTGTGAGTTGATAAGTGGAATTATTTTTTTTTTAATTATTTAAACTGCATATATATGAGTTGCCATTGTGAGTTGAGAACTGAAATTTTATAATAAGATGTCCTACATATATAATAATATATACGAGTACATATATATATCTCATATATATATATGTATGACATAGATACACGCACATATTATGTCTTGACTTCTCTATTTTATTAGGGTAAATATCACCTGCTCTCCTAAGGTTTCGCCTTCATACACATACCTCCATTCACATTTCAGGAATTTTACTTACCTACCTTATTTTTGAATTTTAGTAATGGACTCCCTTCAATTTTCTAACGATTTCTAAAAGTAAGGGGTTAAATTGATACGAAAATACAAAAATAAGGAAGGTAAGTGAGATTCTTGAATGTTAGGGGATGTATGTGTATTAAGGCCAAACCTTAGGAAATGTAAGTGATATTTGCCTATTTTATTAACATTTTGTAGTCGGCTGCGGAAGTTGGATCTTTGATAAGTTTGGGTCCCGGGGATTCTTGTGAATTCTTCCATGACCCATCAATTCAATCAAGGTACAATTTGTGTAATTTTCTTGTACAACGTGCATTCTGGCATGCATGATTTCCAGATTGGATATGAATAACTAGTTTTTTACCTTCCAAGAATCATTTAAAACTAAATCTAGTGCTCAAGGAGTTCTTTTTTTTGGAAATTGGGCAAAATTTCTCAGAGCTGTAATGCCACCAGAGCAGGAACAGGAAATTTGGGAGACAGTTTCATCATGGGGTTCATTATCCATAGAGAACATAGATTCAAAGACAATAAAAAAGAAATGAGGTAAGAAGAGATGAATATGAACAAGCAAACAAATAACAATCAATAGATTATAATCAATGTGATTTTGGACTTGTAACCTGGTGTTTCACTCATATATGGTGATATTTGAACATGGAAGTAGCTTCCTATCTCATAAAAGCTCAAGAACGGTGGTTGGATGTATTGAATGTGAAGTATATAAGAGCATAATGGAAGAAAAAAAAGTTTAGAAATCACTTTTCTATTGAAAATGAGTAGAGGAGGCTCACTTTTCTCTCTTCTAACCTTATCTTTATCTAGTTTTCTCTACAACTTTTCCTAAACTTTTGCATTCGTCGCCCCTCAAATAAGGAGTCAAGGGGGGTTTACATAGGCCAATTTGAGGGGAGTTTGGGATTTCAAAAGTGCTCCTATTGGTCCCAAGCATCTGTGAACAAGAAACTACGTTGTTTTGGCTTTCAATCATTCAATTTGGACCCTCAAAACAAATTACAAAAATGGACTATTCTAGGGGAGAGTGCTGCAGGGCAGTGGGCCAGTCTCGTGGTGGCACTGATCCTCAGGCGCCCAGATGATTCTGTTTAGGCCCTAGAGGTTCCGATATTTATCAAAAGGCCTTATTTTGTCCGAAATTCATAGAAATGTGTATGAACTCCAAAATGAGCTTGTGATATACCGTTAGAAAGGTAATGGAGTCTACTTTTCATAAAAAATAGTTTGGAGCTAGGGCACTTTGAAAATTTTTGCGGTATTCGCGATAAAAGCTGATTTAATCGCCTTTTTCACCTTCGAAAATTCATAATAAATCCTTTTTAATCCAAAAATTATGTTCGATATACCATTGGAAATCCATTGACCTCTTGTATCCATGAAAAATGTTTAAAAAATAATATGGTGCTCCGGTCTCTGAGTCAACTTTTAGGTCAAACCGGGGACCTCCAAAAAGTCTTGGGAACCTCTAAGAGCCCCCAGGAGCTGACGATTCCATTGGATTTTCTTTTGAAACTCGTTTTAGTACTTTTCACATGATCTAGGATGATCTCAAAACTTTTGGGCAAATTCGGATGATCTCGGTCAAATCCCAGTCAAACTTGGGTCAAACCGATCAATGGAGACTTTTCAGGAACTTTCGGGACTTTCGGGGGTCTCTGGGAGCTGACAATTTCATCTGATTTTACTTAAAAACTCATTTTATTACTTTTTGCTTATGACGTAGCTCGTTTTCAAAACTTTTGGTCCAAATCTGGGAGTGTTTGGGCTTTCAGGGGCATTTTGGTCATTTGTACCACTTTCTGAGCATTTTGAGAGATAGAACTAACTTTCAGAAGTCCTTTTCGAGTCATTTTTCAATCCTCATGAGCCACCAAGCTATAGGTCTCCTAAATCTGATAGCCGACAAAATGAGGTGTCTACACCTATACATCATGTGTCTTGTGCGTGGACTGTAATGACATGACTGGTGCGTCAACGGGACCATGAGACGTCATGTATACTACAAATCAAAAGCATTTCCACAATTAATAAATAAATGACATAGTTAAGCTTGGAACAAGTGAATTCAATTGGTTTGTGATAGTAAGTCACCAAAATCACCGTGAAATGACAAGCTATTTACAATTGATCCTTTTTTGATACCATAGGAATAGCTCTTTGTTGTGAACCCCCTTCTATACATTTGCTTGTAAAGGGTGTATATAGTGTTATGTTCTTTATGTTGAAGCTTGATAGACATTGTTGGGCCCATTCTCTAAGAGCTTAAGTTTTTCGAGTAGTTGGTAATTTAACATGGTATCAAAGCCTTATTTGTGGGAGGTCTTGGGTTTAACTCTCCATCCCTGCATTGTTGTGCATATTTGCACTTTGTTATTTGTCTCCACTATGATGGAGTTTGGTTTGTTTGCCCTCCACATGCAAGTCGGGGTTGCACTTGAGGGAGGGTGTTGAAGCTTGATATACATTGTTGGGCCCATTCTCTAATAGCTAAACCTTTTGGAATAGTTAGTAACATAACACTTTAAACCTTATTGCTAGAATAAGTAAGACAAAAGCAGAACTAGCCTATGTAACTTGTCACAAAATAACTACATTGACTCGATGCTTTGAATATATATCTACCTTGACATATGAATTCTGATACTTCATATACAAACAATCTAAAATAATTTTACAAAACATCAAAAAGTTCACAATTCAAAAGAAATTGCACAAAAGAACCAGCAACTCGAGGCAAAACTAAGAAAATCAATACAAAGTACTGCTCTAAGTGGGTGGTGAGGCAAAACTAAGAAAATCAATCAAGTCCATTCCCACAGCCTTGCTAAAAAAATTTATAGTTGTTGAATGTAAAAAAATGTTATTGCATTTTGAAGGAAGAAACTGAGCTTCAAACAAATTGTAATTTGTTCCACTACTAGTTAATGACTAATTGTGACCCCAAATCACACACCAATTCCCAAGTTACAGATTCAAGATAAAGCTTCTTTAGGTAGCATATCCGGTGATGGAAACTTTATAGGGGATAGGAATAATTCCTTCACCTGCTAAATAAAGTTAGAAACTAGAATCGCCTAAAACTACAAAGACCAGTATAAAATCAATATACAGAAGAAAGTTGAGCTTCTCTTGTATTTTGTTTATGTTTGTGGTTCATCATTTTCATAAAATAAAAGGGTAAATTACACTTTTCACCTCAACTTTGTGTTGGAATTAATTTTTTTTTTATTGTAAATTCGGAATTAATTCCCTTTCCTAACCATATGTGGTGCATATAATAGTATAGGTCCAATGAGGATATAATTAGAAAAGTCTATATTGATAAGGATTGTGGGGTAATTGGTTTCTTAATTCAAGTCTTCTATGATGGAAGGTATAAATTAAGTCCTATTAGGAATTGGGTCCTCTCTTCCCCTATAAATAGGTAGGTGGTTCCATCAGAAACCTACAATATGTGAATACACAAAATACACATTAAGAAGGGTTTATAGAGCAAGAGGGAGAAATCCAATATCCAAGCTTTGTAGATTGGAAAGTCCGATTCGTTACCGTCACCGAATAGCAGTCGCATGGTTCAAAGGTATTCTGTCTCGAGATTATGGTTATCGATCAAATTATGTAATTTCAATTTTTTTCGTTGTTATCTTGTCAGATCATGAAGATCAAGATCTTAGGGATTTATGGTTTTTGTCTTGTTCAATTTAGGTTTATACAATTGTATTTTCCGCCTTTCATATTCATGGAATTTATAACATGTAGTATCAGAGCATATGGTTTATTTATCTCATGATTCTCTGCTAATGTTACTGTTTATAATTGAAATCTTTAAAGGGCCTAACAGTTTTAGAAAATCAGTTTTATCATTATTTTAGACTGTTTATGAAAAGTCTACTTTATCAAAAATTAATGAAGTTCGTACAGTTTGTTGGAAATATTGATGTAAACAATAGCCTAAGTCATATTTTAGCCATTTGAGATCGTTTAGGCCCTAAAACACTCAAATAATTGCCATTTTATGGTAAGAATGTAAACAACCATATCTCTCTCTAGAAAATTGATTTTTAAGTTCCGTCAATTGTTTTGAGACTCTACAATCAAGCTTTACATTTTTATAGTGCTAACTATAAAATTTCCTTTTTTTTTTTTTGGAAAAATTTAGTTTATTCTGATTTTATGTATTAAAATTATTAAGGGTTGTTTTATCTTCTATTGGATACTCTAATACTCATGTATGTTTGGTTTGGTGTTCACCATAGTGCTCCAATCCATGATTATGGGTATTAGATGTATATTTTATACTTTAAAATTGAATGTAATCTCCATGCAACGCATGTTTTGGGTGTTCGATCACCACAGTGCTCCAATTCATGGTTGTGGGTATCATATGTATGTTTTAAAAATTGCTCAGGTTATAATATTCATATTATGCATATTTGGTGTTCACCATAGTGCTCCAATTCATGGTTATAAATATTAAAAACATGGCTGAAATACTTCTAATATTTATGTTATGATAGATTAGGTGTTCATTCCTATGCCCTAATTTGTAAATAATAAATACTAGACTAATGCTTAATACTTTGATATTTTAGTATTCATATTATACGAGGTTTGGTGTTCACCAAAGTACCCAATCCATGATTGTGGATATTAGATGAATGATTAATCTTATTCTGATATTTCTATTATCATAGATTAGGTGTTCATCACAGTGCCCTAATCTGTAATAATAATTTTAGATTATTAGGTCCGCATTCATATCAAACATGTTCTAGTTGCCCACAGGTCCAAAGATAATAATGAATTGATATATATTTATGTAATTAAACATTAAGGGGTGTTGTATTTTTTAATTTAAAAAATATAAGACCTCCACATGTGCCATGTTTTATTTGATTGATTAATATATCACCCAATTAAGTGACTTTAAATATTAATGGTTATTATTACGTTGTGTATTATTATAGTAGCCACAGCTTTTAAGAAACAATGTTATGTGATAAATGATTGAAATTAGGAGGTTTGGATTTTCTAAGCCCACGGGCATCGAGTCCTTTCTTCTTAGTATTTTATTAACTGTTGGTCTTATTTTAAAGACAATTTAGAAGTCCAATGTATTACACTGAATTGACATTGGATAATTCAGATAAAATTTATTGCTTCACTATTTGATTGAATATTCTTAATTATTACAATTTTGTCGTCTCTTGATTATTTGTGAGTTATTTTTATTTTTATTTTTATATTGATAGATTTGTAGTAGTAATGTGATTAGACAAATTCCATTGATTTTAGGGTGTGTGGGACTCAATCAAGCATTTCGTGTAAAATCACTTATACCGATGGAAGTGAGCTCCATGGAAGTAATTAATACCTATGACCAGTGGCAGTGATCTATTCGCTTATGAAAATTGCTCATCAAGTTACTTTTAGTGAGAGTATTTAAGTTTTTATCCCACTAACAATGAGGTAAAGGACTATATAAGGGTTGTAAAAGGTAATTTGTTAGTTCTAATAAATATTTTAAAACACCCTAATAAGTAAGGTATTAGGCATTAAGTGTTATAACTCAAGTCCCAAGAAATTAAGATCTTATTCATGTACTTCTCGTGCTCAAAGCTCTCCTCATGGACAATAGATCACTCAAACACACATAACATAAAGTGATTTATCAATTCAATTGTACATTCAAGAATTCAAGAAATTGAAGTATGAGAATAATAGAATTTGTTCATTTGACAATGGACATAAAGGGACAAGGGCATAGGGTAAAAATATCCTAGAATGAAGCATGAATGAAAATGCCACTTAATGATATGACAAAAAAGTTTCAATTTTTTTCTACAAGAAAATGGGATATGTAAAAGTAGATACCCTATATATAGGAAATGACTCAAAAAGAAAACATAATCTTATATCTCTTATAAGTTATGGTTTTCCAAACTAGAAAATGCTCATCATGATGTTAGATGAACTACTTCACGTACTTTAATTCACAATGTCAACATTATATTGGGTTTCTTAGCCTAATGGGATGTGTTCACACATTGATTCTGTAGAAACTAACTAATGAGTTTTGAAAATTATTTCGGGCATTGGGAAAACCATTATTGAAATTTAGTTTCTTTCAAAATTGACATTTTTAATTTGGGGTCCAAAATGTTTTATTAAAAAATTTTGTATCATGGGTTTGGGATTTTGGGTCCTACTTTAAATGGTTTTCTAAATCTTCAAGTAAATATTGACACTAAGGAATTATAATAATTGAAACCTCCTCTACATCGAAGGATAGGAGATTGGTACAATCTTCTTAAAAGTAATTCAAGTTGGAGTCTTGAAAGAATTTCGATCTCTTCCAACCTTGGTACTTGTGTGGACTGCGCGCGCGCATGAAGAAATGGTAGACTAAAAAGTCCAATAAAGTTGCATGGCAGAGTAAATAATTTGCATTTATAATTTTTTTTTTTATTGAATCATACACATACCTTATGAGAATTGGTCTTATCTTTTGTCGAAACGGTCTAGAGACATTCTATCTCATTTATTGATGATCATTAATGGTTAATGAATCTCTACCTTCTTTTGACAATTGTGAGGTAGTGGATGCCATTAAAGGGTATGAGAACAAAGTGGAAAAACATTTGGACAAAAGTATAAAGATTGTAATACCTTTTATGAATGAAAATAATATGGTTGATATACAAAAATGGGACAAACGTGTGTCCATTCGCAAAAGAAGAAGGAATTATTGTTTAGTACATCATGCCTCATATACCTTATAAAATGGGTTATAAAGAGGTGAAAACCATACGGTCCATACCCTTATGGATATGACTTGGTGAGTACTTAGTATGTTTATGAATCTTCTTCACCACTTGTCAAATAATCCTTAAAGGACATAAGTTAGTATTTTATGGATCTTCTTCACCACTTGTGGAATAATTCTTAAAGGACATAAGTGTAAATCATAAATAAAGTTCCATTTAAGGTTGTTTCTTAGGTGCTTTTTGGGCAAAGAAATGATGGAAAACAATTTAATAAAGTTACAAATTAATTTTTTTTTCGTGTTGATGTTAAGGCATGAAATCCATAAATTAAAAATGGGCCCAAAAATACTTAATGGACTTTCTATTGGCTATAAGATATCTCTTTTGCATGTCAAGAACTATTCATATAAGTAATGCTAAATTTACGAGTGATGCTGACTTGAGTGCGAGGATCATAAGATTTAAGTACAATTCTTGTGAATAAAGGTGAGTTGTTAACCAATTCAAGAATCACCTATGAGGAATAAGTCAACATAGCGTCTGCATCTTGTAAATTTAGAATGATGTATTGATGTTAAACCTTATTTACTTGATCTTATCTTACTTGTTCTCATCTTGCATTCATATGCCATGACTAAAAGGAAAGTTCTAACTCTTAAGTATTGGTGTCATCTAGAGTATGAAAAATGTTCAATGGACAACAATATACCCTAGAACCTTCTATTTTAGTAAAAGAGTGGCTTATTAAGATTCATGGCATTATTGACT
This sequence comes from Hydrangea macrophylla, assembly GCA_033977485.1. Taxonomy (NCBI): domain Eukaryota; kingdom Viridiplantae; phylum Streptophyta; class Magnoliopsida; order Cornales; family Hydrangeaceae; genus Hydrangea; species Hydrangea macrophylla. The sequence continues at coordinate 52,002,331 of CM066985.1, forward strand.
CCTTGAATTTGAAGCCATAATAAGCGAATGCAAATGAGTTATAAAGGAAAGTATACTCAAGAAAATTGGAATTTTGTTCTAATAAGATAGTGATTTGGTTTTACAGCTAATTATTTTCTCTATGGATCTCTTTAAATGGTGTTTAAAGTTTTACAATTTTGTAAGGTTCGACAAAGAATGTTGCGAATACTTGAATATATCTTGAGGTCAGTGGGAGTAATTAGATGTGAATAATATTTCACTTACCGCCACTGTCTTAAATTTACTACATATGAATGACTTATTTGATTCTCTCAAACTTTTAAAATAGATGTTTTGAGTGAGTTCTTCTGTGTCGTTGGACAAAGAACACGTAGAGAGGCATCTTAAAAAGACATTAAGTTTGTCTCATGAGCAGATTTGGAGACATTCATCATGAATGAATGTACCAACAATCTTAAAAGTTGGACAATACTTGTAAGTAATTAAGAATAATAAATGGAACAACTTTATGGGCTATTGAGCTAAGTATTTGTCATCATAAGATCTTGGTGATGCTTTTCGAGACCCTAAAAGTTTTATTGTAACAACATTTCTTTTAAAGACTTAAAAAACTGAAAGTTTACTGTGACAATGTTTCGTTAAAAGAATGATAGGTATTATAAAGTAGGTAAGCACATTAAGATAAAATATGTCTCTTAAAAAATAAATTTAGAAATAATGAATGTCAATTGAACACATTAGTACAAGTGTTAACATAGCAGATCCATTCATGAAGGGTTATCTCCAAAGACATTTGTGATGCATGCTAAAGAAATCGGTCTTGGATATAGGCAATAGAACTATAGAAAGTTTGAATTATGGACTGCTAGTGCTTATTATTTGACATTATATTATGATTAACTATTATGAATTAGTAAATTTCTGTCTTGCATTAATGTGTACATATATATATATATATGTGACCATTAATGTAAATCCCCAATTTATAGGCCTAGTTGGATAAATTATTATTGTTGTAGTTCATGGAAAGGATTATGCTCTTTAATTAGTATGAAACCGCTATGACTCACATTCGTGTTTTTTTTAATTAAGGTGAACCATTAAGAAGGACTAACCTGATTTTATGTGCACCTTATGTTCCTTGAATTGGATCATAAGGATTATTATACAGACCAAGTGGGAGATGGTTGGAAATAATTTTGTTTAATGTAAATTCAGAATTAGTTCCCTTGAATTTGGTGTAATAATAATATAATAAGGAAAGTGTATATTGATAAAGATTGTGGGGGAATTAGAATATGTTGGCACCATAAAAAAAATTAAAATGGGCCCACCAAATCCAATTGGGTTTTGCACGTGGAGTGGATGTGAAAGCAGACTGATGGGAAAGGCAGACTGATGCAATATAACGAATGCCATAATCTAGTGTGTCTGCCACGTCAATGGTGGAACGGTTATTGGCAGTTATTTCGACGCAGGCCAATGACACGTGCAAAGTGAAGATCGGTTTGAACAAAGACCCACTATGCCCAAATCATGGATATAGTGGACGGTTTCTCAAAACTGCTGGGCAGCGATTATCACTACGATCTATATAAAGACGAAGAATGGTAGAGAGCAAGGGATCCCCGAACAAGAAAAACACTTAGCATTTTTCTATATTTGCACTGTCATTTTCCTTTTCCTTTGTCAATTTCAATTCCAATATACTTACCTATTTTAGGAGTAGATTAATAGTTCAATTCCAATTAGAAGATGGATTCTTACTTCTAATTAAACCTTGGCTTGTAAGAAGATTTAATAGAAACTCCTTTCTGTTACTTCTTTGATCATTCTCGGTGTTTCTCACATTTAAAGTCTTTAATCTTTTGTTAAAGCAGGTAGAACTCATTTGGAGAGATTTTGTTCCTCTTTCTCTCTAATTGTCTGATTCTATCAAATTGTTCACAATTCAAGAGAACATTTGTCTGGCACGCCTGCATTCTAATAATTATAGATTTTCTACCACACAACTTTTGGCACGCTCGATGGGACCTGTGTGAGAAATCTGGTAATTCACCATGTCGTTGAAGAAGAATTTGGCAAAAGATAAGGGGATAGCCGTGCAACCAGAGATGGATGCACTAATCGTGGAAGATAATGTTGAAGAAGGAACTCATGGCAACACCAGCGATCACTCTCATACTGGTAGCCATGAACCACTTCAGCCTCAGCCATAAGAGGTCAGGGCCTCTGCTACTGGTCCAGATCAACAGATTCGGAACGATTACACAGCCACAATGCATTTCAGTCTAGATAGCACGCTACATGATTGGCTCCAAACCAACTTGCAACAGACATCCACTATTGTGAAACCATTGACGGATATGATGCAAAAGATGGGAGCCAAATTACTAAAAGTATTGACTGTTAGATGTCATATATAGCAGAGAAATTGGGCCCATCATCATCCATGAAGACTAGTGCCCAGAGAGCACCTATTCAAGTCCCCATTAATCAGGCTCCGCAGCTAAGTTATGGAAATGTTAAGCTCCTTAACTGTCCTGTAGTCTCAGGTTTCCTTAACCACCCTGGATCTGGCATGTTCGACATGCATCAAGTTCTAGTAACCAGCCATTTCTGAATCAGGTTGGTCAGGGTTCAGGACCTCCTAAGAGTCACAGAGGACTGACAGGTACTAATGCAGGGTCTCATACTAGTTTCCAAGTTGGAAAAATGATGGTCCTAGTCTATCAGTCTGGATGTTATGAAGGTACTCAACCTCAGATATCTTCATTACCACCCTGGGGATCATCTGTACAATCAGTGATACCAAATATGGGATAAGCTACTCAATTAGGTGCTCCTATAGTGAGCCTACCCTAATCGCAAATGTGTCAAACTGGGGGGCAATACCAATAGCCAACAGTGCAGACTGGGGGGCACCATTAATTAGCCATGTAGATTGGGGGACACCATTAGCTAGCAACTCAGACTACGGGGCACTATCAGCTAGCAGTTTAGACTGGAAGGCACTATCAGCCAGTAGTTCAGACTAGAGGGCACCATCAACCAATGATGCACAATGTAGGAGCATTGCAGACGCTTACAGCAGGTTTGCCGGGTCATCAGCCTGCCGACAATGATGTACGTATCCCCTATAAGCCTGATTTTAATGGCCCCATTCCATAGGGATGAAATGGTAGAGCCCATCAGAGAACAAGTCCATTGCTAGGTCAAGGAGCAAGTCAATGACCAACTAAGAGAGCAGTCTAGGGCAGTGTTTATGGCCCCTATCCGTCCTCAATACCAAAAGCCACACCCAGACTTCATTGATAGGATGTTCAAATTTCCAAGGTATTATAGGATACCTGAATTTACTTTGTTCTCTGGTGGGGATAGGCAGACTACACTAGAACACATTGCACGTTTCACTGCATAATGTGGTGAAGCATCTCACAATGATATATTGAAATTGAGATTATTTGCCAATTCACTCACTGGACCTGCCTTTACTTGGTACAAGAACCTTCCCATAGGCTTAGTCCAAACTTGGCAAGATATGGAAATAATATTTCTTAGTCAATTTTATCAGACTAAACCAGATGTGACTATTGTTAATTTGGCCAGACTAAAATAGAATCCAGGGAAAAATGTAAAAACGTATATTTTGAGGTTTAAATCAGCTCGGAATAGGTGTAGGGCTAGGTTATCAGAAGAAGAATATGTGCGTCTAGTTGAAGATAATTTAAAATCAACACTCAAAATGTACTTTATGGGTCAACCGTTCATGAACTTGTGCCATGTGGTAGATGTCGTGGCATGATTTGAGAAGGTTGTAGATGAGGAAAATCAAAAGAAAAACAACACCAGGGGAGTATATTATAAAGGGCATCATCAGCTTACACATCTGGCCGAGATTGAGGATGATGAGCAGGCAAATGAGGACAATCAGAACAAATATGAATATGCTGCAACCAAAATAACGGCCCAAAAGCCATTTATATGCGATGTCCTGTGCAAGCCTCCCAAAGTTAATGGATAAAATTCCACTAACCAAACAAATAAGCCTGGCAAGAAGTATGACTTCGATATCACCAAAGCTAATTTGATTTTTGACTGGTTAGTTAAAGAAAAAAATCAAATTGACATATACCTTGCCATCAAATGAAGAAAGCAAGGATAAAACCTATTGCAAATGGCATTATAAATGGATCCATAGTACAAATAATTGTACAACTTTTCAAGAGTCCATCCAAAAATGGATTAAAAATGGGACTGTGAAATTCCCTACTAATAAGCATGCTCAACAGGTTGACAAGAATTCGTTTGTGACAAGAATTTCGTTCGTGGCTGAAATTCACTCACTGGACCTGCCTTTACTTGGTACAAGAACCTTCCCATAGGCTTAGTCCAAACTTGGCAAGATATGGAAATAATCTTTCATAGTCAGTTTTATCAAACTGAACCAGATGTGGCTATTGTTAATTTGGCTAGACTAAAATGAAATCCAGGGAAAAAATGTAGAAACGTATCTTTTGAGGTTTAAATCAGCTAGGAATTGGTGTAGGGCTAGGTTGTCAGAAGAGGAATATGTGCATCTAGTTGTAGATAATTTAAAATCAACACTCAAATTGTAGTTTGTGGGTCAATAGTTCACGAACTTGTGCCATGTGGTAGATGTCGTGGCATGATATGACAAGGTTGTAGATGAGGAAAATCAAAAGAAAAACAACACCATGGGAGTATATTATAAAGGGTATCATCAGCTTACACATCTGGCCGAGATTGAGGATGATGAGTAGGCAAATGAGGACAATGAGAACGAATCTGAATGTGCTGCAACCAAAGTAACGGCCCAAAAGGCATTTATATGTGATATCCTGTGCAAACCTTCCAAAGTTCATGGACAAAATTCCACTAACCAAACAAATAAGCCTGGCAAGAAGTATGACTTCGATATCACCAAAGCTAATTTGATTTTTGTCTAGTTAGTTAAAGAAAAAAAATCAAATTGGCACATACCTTGCCATCAAACGAAGAAAGAAAGGGTAAAACCTATTGCAAATGGCATGATAAATGGATCCATAGTACAAATAATTGTACAACTTTTAAAGAGTCCATCCAAAAATGGATTAAAAATGGGACTGTGAAATTCCCTACTAATAAACATGCTCAACATGTTGACAAGAATTCGTTCGTGACAAGAATTTCGTTCTTGGCTGAAATTTACTCACTAGACCTGCCTTTACTTGGTATAAGAACCTTCCCATAGGCTTAGTCCAAACTTGGCAAGATATGGAAATAATCTTTCATAGTCAGTTTTATTAGACTGAACCAGATGTGACTATTGTTATTTTGGCCAGACTAAAATAGAATCCAGGGAAAAATGTAGAAACGTATTCTTTGAGGTTTAAATCAGTTCGGAATTGGTGTAGGGCTAGGTTATCAGAAGAGAAATATGTGCGTCTAGTTGTAGATAATTTAAAATCAACACTCAAAATGTGGTTTGAGGGTCAACAGTTCACGAACTTGTGCCATGTGGTAGATGTTGTGGCATGATATGAGAAGGTTGTAGATGAGGAAAATCAAAAGAAAAACAACACCAAGGGAGCATATTATAAAGGGCATCATCAGCTTACACATCTGGCCGAGATTGAGGATGATGAGCAGGCAAATGAGGACAATGAGAACGAATATGAATGTGCTGCAACCAAAATAACGGCCCAAAAGCCATTTATATGCGATGTCCTGTGCAAACCTCCCAAAGTTTATGGATAAAATTCCACTAACCAAACAAAAAAGCCTGGCAAGAAGTATGACTTTGATATCACCAAAGCTAATTTGATTTTTGACTAGTTAGTTAAAGAAAAAAAATCAAATTGACACATACCTTGCCATTAAACGATGAAAGCAAGGGTAAGACCTATTGCAAATGGCATGATAAATGGATCCAATATAAAAATAATTGTACAACTTTTAAAGAGTCCATCCTAAAATGGATTAAAAATGGGACTGTAAAATTCCCTACTGATAAACATGCTCAACAGGTTGACAAGAATTCGTTCGTGGCTGAGGCGCATGTCAGTATGGTTTCAACAAATTTACCAACATGACAAGGCCAGCCAGGTCAAAACCATATATTTAAGCTTCTTCCTCCAATGGTGGAAAAATGAAAAGTGTGGTTTCCAAGCCCAAGGGTTTGAATTTGGAAGCACCACCTTATGAGACCAGAGTAAAGGTTTATTACAGTGCTGCCAATCCCCATGATTCGCATATAATGTCAAGACGATCATTATATGAATTGGCGAAAGCAAGTGAACAACCAGTCCTCTGCATTAGCTGAGCAAAAATCTTGGCAGTACCACTCCATAACAAAAATTGTGATTTTGAGGATGATGAGAATGTTTAGGGAAGGGAGAAAGTAGGGTAAGATGGTTTAACGACTATGGAATTTTGAGTCAGTTTGAAAAAGGGACAAAAATATCGTATAAAAACAAATATAATAAGCCTAATCATGCCATAAAATCCTACACACAGACCAAAGCCAAGGGTCCAGTGAACCAGAGCTAGAAGAGAAGATCAGAACCAGCACCTTATCCAAGAATGGTACTTCCTCCTATACCACAAGATGGACAATGGGAATACGTTCAGAACCCTAAATTTTCTCAATACCATGATCCATCTTTTTTTTACCAGAACCCAAAAAAGGCCATACGCTGCGTAAGAAGGCTGCCTAGAAGAAGAAATAACCACATGTTAGAAGGTTCAACGGAAGGTCTTTCAATGGGTACGAAAAGTTGAAGTGAATCCTAGTAATGAAAAATGAGTAGTAGCAGCAGCAGATGTGGATGATGATTTATCAGATTTTGATGAACAACCAAGACAAGACAACTTAGAAGTGGCAAATCATCAGTCCTCAAACTTAGAGAATCTGGACATATTAGAGTTTAGACTGATGATGTAGGGTGATGAAGGCCTTACTGACAACCCAGCCAAGACTGACAATCCAGGTCACCTCACAAACAACGAAATGTTCCATTTAGGAAAATTGTTGCCTACCTTTATGATAACATGGTGTACATAATGCCATCTAAATTTGTGGCACAAGAATGGCAGCCTAATGGCCTAGAAGGAGATGTTGAAGATGAGTCAGAACCCATGGTGCTCATTACCTAAGCCAATGATCCAAACAGACCGATCTCAGATTCAAAACAGAAGATGGCCATTGTGTTTGATAAGGCAAATACTGGAATGGCTAGACAGTTACATCCATTATACGTCAAGGATAATTTTAATGATATTCTAGTATCCAAAGTTTTAGTGGATAATGATGCTTCTATCAATTTGTTGCCTTCACACATGCGTAAAAAATTGCAAAAGACTAGCGATGACCTTATCGACACTAATGTGACAATAATGGGTTTTTGGGGGCGCATCAGTTCAACCAAAAGGAATGCTCTTAATCATTGTGTCTAGTGGAAGTAGGACTACTCTAACGACATTCTTTGTGGTCAACATCACCTCTCATTACAATGCTTTGCTAGGACGAGATTGGATTCATACAGCATGGTGTATGCCATCTACTCTATATCAATGCCTGATTTTATGAAAAGAAGAAGTAGATGAATCAAAAATTATTGAGGCTAATAAGAAGCCATTCCTGGTGGAATCTCATGTCACTAAAGTATGATTTTATGATATCGATGTAGCCCCGTTGAGATTCTGGGGGATTAACAAGAATGGCCATCCTACAGGGATCGCTCCTGTAATAAGTGGAGGTGGCCATGAATATGCTGAATCAGACAATAGTGTTTAATGGAAAGCAACAACTTTGAAGTATATCACTATATCATGCGTCGTATCCAAGATGATATCCAGCTCAAGGTTCATCTGACAGCTTGCCTAGTAGATTGCATGATGGAAGCTATCGATCAACCTAAAGCAGATCAAATCCTTCTGTCTGAACTCCCACCAGCTCCTGCAAAGTTGGATGATATTAAGGTTGAAGTCCAAGACCCATTGAAACAAGTAAACTTGGGGGGCAAATGGTCCTAGGAGGATTACTTTTATAAGTCAACTTCTCCCAACGGATTTCAAAACGCATTTGGTTAGTCTACTTCACCAATATCAAGATTGTTTCACTTTAGACTATCATGAGATTCCTGACTTGGACAGAGGCTTGGTGGAACATCAGGTCCCTATAAAACCAGGGTATAAACCTTATAAGTAACCCCCAAGACGAATGGCAAATAAGATCATCCTGAAAGTCAAAGAGGAAGTGGAACGATTGCTGAAGGTTGGTTTCATCGGCACAACCAGGTATGTGGAATGGCTTTCAAATGTCGTTCCTATTTTTAAAAAGACTGGAAAAGTGAGAATATGCATTCACTTTAGAGATCTTAATAAGGTAACTTCTAAGGATGAGTATCCCATGCCTATTGCTGACATGTTAATTGATTCAGCATCTGGGGATGAGATACTTAGTTTTATAGATAGTCATGCTAGCTATAATCAAATTTTTATAGCCAAAGAAAGTGTGGCAAAAATAGCTTTTCGATGTCTAGGGGCAATTAGGATATTTGAATTGTTGGTAATGCCGTTTGGGTTAATAAATGCTGGAGCTACTTACCAATGAGCTATGAATGCTATATTTCATGACATGATTGGAAAGTGGATGGAAGTCTACATTGATGATGTGGTAGTGAAATCAACCTTTGACGATCATCTAAAATTTTTAACAAAAAGTTTTGAAAGTATGAGATGTCATCAGGTCAAAATGAATCCATTAAAATGTGCATTTGGTGTGTCAGCTGAAAATTTTTTCTTGGATTTCTAGTACATCAAAGGGGAATTGAGGTTGATATAAATAAGGCAAAAGTCATCAAGGAGGCCAAACCACCAGCTAACAAGAAATAGTTACAAAGATTGCTTGGCCAAATTATCTCTAATTATGTAAGCAAAACAAATGTTTTCTGTCCACTATTGAAAATGAAGGATGAGGAAGAATTTGTATGGAGGCAAGAACATCAGTTGACTTTTGAGCAAATTAATATATATCGTGCCAAGCCACATGTTTTAGTCTCTAATGATTCAATTGGAAGCCTGTTGATTCAGAACAATGAGAAAAATATAGAACACGCAGTTTTTTATTTAAGCCGTGTGTTGACTGATGTTGAACAAAGACATACATCAATTGAAAAATTATGTTTGGCTTTATTCTTCTCTTGCATTAAATTAAGGTATTAGATGTTACCTGTAACAGTAGAAGTTATGTGCAAAATTGATGTCATTAAATGTATGTTGTCAAGACTAATTATCACTGGAAAAGTAGCAAAGTGGTCACTAAAGGACAAGTGCTGGCTGATTTCTTGGTTGATCATCCATGCTTAGATATAAGTCCTAAAATCCTGAAGGCGTTGAAATCGGATATGTATATGTTACCCCGTGGGTACTTTTGTTTGATAGAACTAGTACCGAGGAATCAGTAGGTGCAGGAATCATCCTCACATCCCCATTTAGAAAGAAGACACAATTTTATTTTAAACTTGATTTTAAATTTTCCAATAATTAGGCTGAGTACAAGGCTCTGATCATTGGCCTTAAGATTTTGTTAGAAATGAAGGCCATGACTGTGAAACTGATTGGGGATTCACAATTAGTGATCAACCAATTAGGGGAAAAGTACAAAGTACATAATGACATTTGTAATAACCTGCATTTTTCTTGCATTGTCATATTTAAAATTATATATATTTTGTCTGCTTTTATCCTTATGTGAAAAATTTATTTCTTGACTAATCTCATATTGAAATTACTTTTGGGGTCAAAATGCAATTTTCATAAAAACTGGCAATACCTGTGTTAAATTTTAAATCTGTATTTCAAAACGGTGGAATTATTTCTTTTAAAACTCAAACTGTATTTTTATAAAATCAGAAAACTATTTCTAACATTAAAATGAATTTTCTGTATTTTTGTGATAAACACCGTGTCACGAAAATACTAGTTTAGGTTTAAAACTGTCCGCGCAGTGTTAAACTTCCACAGAATTTTGGGAGTAACTGATTGGACAAATTTCTTTATACCCAATTATTATTGCTAAAGTTTTCCCTTAGGCCTTGTTTGGCAAATGCTTGTAGTATGTGTGTTGTCCTAATGCCATAAGCTTGATTCCCAAACACACCTTGACCCACACCAACTCCACCTACCCTTTCAATTATCAATGGAGCATTATGAATTGCAAGTGTATATTTACACATCATTGCTGCACTTTCTTTGTAATTAGTGGAGATTAATGGAGAATGAGTGGGATGTTAGGCAAATGCTTTCTAAGTGGGAGTTTGAGTATTTATACACCCAACCACACTACACATTCTACACTCCTAACATAGAGAGCTTGAGAGAGTCACATAGAGAGATAATAATTTCAGAATTTGAAGAGCTCAATCCTCCATAGCCAAGCTTGAAATTGGAGATTCTTAATTCTTGTATTTCTTTCTCAACAACTTCTTCAATCTACATCACGGTGAGTATTACTAACTCACTCCAAATGTAACTCATTCCTTATTTACTGATTTAGGTAGTTAATTTTAACAGTAGTAGAATTTTGTTTTCAGATTTTTGTTAGGAAAACGAATGAAATTTAAGGTTCTGCCCGCGTTGTCCCAAGTAAAACTCAATTCTGCACACTTTTCGTCTAATGCAATTTTCTCAGATTTTGCACCGTTTGGGCAGAAAATGAGGATTACAGTAGCAGAAAAAGTATATTAGAAATTCAATCTAATATTTTCTCTTTTAATTTTAACAGTAGCAGAATTTTGTTTTCAGATTTTTGTTAGGAAAACGAATGAAATTTAAGGTTCTGCCCGCGTTATCCCAAGCAAAACTCGATTCTGCACACTTTTCGTCTAATGCAATTTTCTCAGATTCTACACCGTTTGGACAGAAAACGAGGATTTCAGTAGCAGTTTTTAGAATGCTATTAGTTATGTTTAAAATGATTAAGGCAATGAATTACGAATTTTCAATCCCCGTACGCGTATTATTTCTTTAATTCTGTGAATTCCTTTATGTTTAAAGTTTGATGACATTCATGTGGAGTCAGTTGTACATGCATGGTGAGTGTTGGTAGTGTGTAAAAGAGTAATGATTGTGTGGAAAGAGTATGAGTTTGAGTTGTGGTTGTGGTTGTGGTTGTGGTTGTAATTGTGGCTGTGGTTATGGTTGTGGTTGTGGATGTGATTGTGGTTGGAGTTGAAAAAGAGGATGAGGGTGTCTTTGAAATGCGAAGGTGGCAAAAATGGACACTCCCTGACGCCCATGGAAGCGTTAAAGTGTGTGAAGCCGAACTTGGACACTCACTGGCACCCATGGAAGTGCTAAAGTGTGGCCTATAGACACTCCCTGAATGACTCGAGTCTGGATACCTGTGTGGGGGTTGCCCCGGTATTTGCATGGCGGTTAGGGTATTCAAAGTGTGAGGCATTGGACACTCCCTGGTACCCCGGACCAAAGTGTGAGGCAAACTGGACACTCCCTGGCGCCCCGTTGCTAAAGTGTGGCTATCTTAGTATTTCAAAGATACCAGGAGTAGGATAGAGTGTTGTTGGGTGTTGTCGAGAGAAAAGAGTCGGATAGATGAGATGGTGCATTGTTCTCATACACGGTCACATATGTGTGAAATTATCTTTTAAATAATGTTGTGGTTGTTTTCTAAAACGAGCTCTTTATCATAAATATAAACTTGTGGTATTTAAATGGAAATGAGAAAAAGGTAAATGAGTATGTTTTTACATTCAAAGTATTGTTTTTAATACTCACCAGCTTCTTGAAGCTGACGGCGTTGATGCGTCCTGGACATTCGTGTCCAGGCTTTGCAGGTAATAATCAGGATGAACCGTATGATTATGCTAATTGAGATCAGTTGCTGAGAAGAGATGTTACTTTTATATGTTTTATGTTTATGTGCTTTAAGATATGTTTTGGTTTTGTAATAAGGATGACTGTAATAGACTTTAAGTATTGTTTTATTTTCAAGGCGGTCTGTGCCTTAGTAAACCCCGTACCATAGGATGTAATAAGTTAGAAAAATTTTTATGAGCCCTGATTGCCCTACTCTGATTAATGATTTTTATGTTGTTCGACGTTTTGGGACGGAATCGATCCTTCAAACTGTCGCGACCTACGGGTCCATAAAGGAAATTAAACGCTTTCCATATTTATGCTACGTCGGGGCGTGACAGGATTTGGTGGTATCAGAGCCTTGTTTTCTAGATTGACCAGGCTCAGTTATTCACGCCACAGATTAGTGACATAGGTTACCCTTAAGTTTTACTAAGCTATACAACCAAGTTCTAGTTTTAGTTTAGTACGGATTATCCTTAGTTCAGAAACTAAAATTCTAGGTTAGTTTTGTCATAGAGATGATTACACGATTGTCTTATCACATCAACAAGAATGATAGCAGTCGCCATATATCTTCAGACGTATCCATTTAGGATTAGCCGAGATAGCCATAATTTACGATGCCCCTACAGACATATAGTAGCCGAGTTTCTAAGGAGTTAAAGCATACCATAGCCCTCATTAATAGCTTAGGCACTGACCAACTTCCTGAGTCAAATCTCGGAACAGTCAGTATGGCCCACAACCCAGAGTCTAGAGGATAAGAATACGACCTCTTTGCTATTAGACAGCCCTAGTTCGAATACGAGTATTATATGTACTTAATATATATTTTATTGTATGCTTATGTGATAATACGAGTATGTGATATAGTGATAAATACTCCTTTGAAAATTTTCGTCATAGTACTGTTGCATGCATATTTCTCATTCTACTACCCCTATCATGCATAGAATGGCTGGAAGACCAAGGAGGAACAGAAATCTGATTGAAGGAGCGCCCGAGGCTGCCGACCCCACGGGAATATTTGAAGCTTTTATCAGACGTCTCGAGAGGGTTAGTAATGCGAATGAAAACCAACGAGACCGCCAGACGGGAGATAAGCTGCTGGAGAGATTCCGTGCGCTCAGACCCAAGCAATTTGCGGGTACCACGGATCCCTGGAAGGCGGAACAATGGTTAAGACAGATGGACCGCATGTTCGAAGCTGTCCAATGCAACGAGATGGACAAGAGGAGGCTGGCTACATTTCAACTAACCGACGCCGCTGCAGATTGGTGGGACTCGGTCATAGCCACTATCGGGAACACCGCTGCTATGGGGATGACGTGGACGGCGTTCAAAGGGAGATTCCTGGAGAAGTACTTCCCGGCTACGGAGAGGCACAGAAGAGAGAAGGAATTTATGGATCTGACGCAAGGAACCAAGACGGTGCAAGAGTATACCACACAGTTCGAGAGGCTGTCACGGTTTGCCCCGCACATGGTTGATACTGAGGAGAAGAAGATCCGGAAGTATAACCAAGGGTTGGCACCGCAGATTCGTCGCCTGACTCTCGGCCATCTAGACAAGACGTTTGAAGGACTAGTCGGCCTGGCTACCGATCTGGAAGAAGATGCTCGAGTATATCGCAAACAATTTGAATTCCGACCGCCTCAGAGGGGTAATTTTGGGAATAGACCACCAATGAATCGTACCCAAGGGCAGAAGAGGAACTTTGACGGAAGCAAGAAGGCACAAGCTATTACCTATCCGACTCAACCCCGAGTAGGAGAAGGAAGTAGTGGCGTAAAGTGCTTCAACTGTGGCAACCCTGGACATGTGGCTCGGGACTGCAAGGCACCAAGGCGTGCTGCTCAGCCAGGAATAGTCTGCTTCAACTGTGGTGAACCAGGTCACATCAGCAGGTTCTGCACTGCTCCTAAGCAAGCGACTTATGGGCAACAGGGTCAGACCCGCTTGAATGCTGTTATTCCTGATGCCGCTGGATATGATGGAGCTGTATATGAAGAAGGAGATCATGGAGAAGCTCAACCTGATCAGCAAGCAGTGGAAGGTACATTGACTCTATTTAACTCCCATGTTAGAGTATTATTTGATACGGGTGCTGCTCTCTCATTCATATCTGTTAATACAATTCGGAGATTGGGTATCTTACCTCATCGCTTAGAGAAAGCTTTGAAGGCTACATCACCAATAGGAGCTGCGGTCAGTTTAGGACATGTGTGCAAGGATTGTCCCTTAAGATTAGGAGACCGAGAAATCCCTGCAAGGTTGATCGTCCTATCGATGAAGGAGTTTGACATAATCCTAGGAATGGATTGGCTGTCTCAGAATCAAGTGAAGTTGGATTGTGCGAGGAAGAGAATTACATTCTCCGACAATGAGAATCAACCCTTTGATTTTCAATGTAACCCTTCGGGAGATATGTTCCTCACAAGATGTTTAGCCAACATTGAAGTCGTCAGTACAGAGGTGACAGCATCATCTATACCTGTAGTCAAGGACTTCGAAGAAGTATTTCAAGACATTTCTGGATTACCGCCCGAGAGAAGTATAGAGTTCTGTATTGAGCTTATACCGGGTACCGTACCAATTACTAAGGTTCCCTACAGAATGGCCCCCACAGAACTATTGGAATTGAAGGGACAAGTTCAAGAGCTCGAGAACCTAGGTTTTGTACGTCCAAGTACATCGCCTTGGGGAGCACCGGTGTTATTTGTGAAGAAGAAGGACGGGACGCTCAGGCTGTGTATCGACTACAGAGAATTGAATCGAGTGACAATCAAGAACAAGTATCCTTTGCCTCGGATCGACGATTTATTTGATCAACTACAAGGAGCTACGATATTTTCCAAGATAGACCTTAGGTCGGGATATCATCAGTTGAGGGTACGGAAGGAAGACATACCTAAGACTGCTTTCAGAACCCGATATGGTCATTATGAATTTCTGGTGATGTCGTTTGGATTGACGAACGCCCCGGCAGTGTTTATGGATCTGATGAACAGAGTGTTCAAGCCTTATTTAGATCAGTTTGTCATCGTCTTTATTGATGATATTTTGATCTATTCTAAGTCAAGAGAAGAACACGAGCAACATCTACGGATTACGATGCAGACGCTTAAGGACCACCACTTGTATGCCAAGTTCAGTAAGTGTGAGTTCTGGTTGCAAGAAGTGAAATTTTTGGGACACAAGGTGTCATCTCAAGGAATTTCTGTGGATTCGTCCAAGACCGATGCTGTATCCAACTGGGTTAGGCCAAGCAACCCTACAGAAGTTCGGAGTTTTCTTGGACTCGCAGGCTATTACAGAAGATTTGTTGAAGGATTCTCTAAAATAGCCGCACCATTGACTGGATTGACGAAGAAGAATTTGAAATTCGAATGGACAGAGAAGCATGAGCGAGCCTTTCTAGAGTTGAAAGAGAGACTCACTACCGCACCAGTACTAGCAATACCCAAGCCTGGTGAGAAGTTCACTATCTTTAGTGACGCATCATATCAAGGACTAGGGTGTGTACTTATGCAAGATGGTAAAGTTATAGCCTATGGATCTAGACAGCTGAAGCCGAATGAGTTGAACTACCCTATTCATGATTTGGAGTTGGCAGTAGTGGTATTTGCACTCAAGATTTGGAGACACTACCTCTACGGTGAGAAGTTTGATTTGTTCTCCGATCACAAGAGCCTAAAATATTTGTTCACACAGAAAGAGTTGAACATGAGGCAACGCAGATGGATGGAGTTGATCAAAGATTACGACTTCACGTTGGAATACCACCCTGGTAAAGCTAATGTGGTCGCTGATGCTTTGAGTCGGCAAACTCGGGAGACGATCGCCTCCTTAATGGTTAGAGAATGGCGAGCATTGGAGACGTTGGCGGAGTTCGATGTACAGAGTGCTGAAGAAGGAGAAGGACAACTTTTCGGATGTCTTATCCTACAGCCTGTTCTTATCGACCGCGTTATTGAAGCTCAGAAAGAAGATGAGAAATTTCAGACATGGTTCAAAAAGATGTCAGAGAAAGACCCGACAGAATGGAAAGTAGGAGTCGATGGAGGGTATCGGTGCAGGAATAGATTATGTGTGCCAGGTGATGGAGAGTTAAGGAAGGATATCTTGGAAGAAGCACATAAATCGAGGTATACAGTTCACCCGGGAGGGACGAAGATGTATAAAGATTTGAAGAGAAATTTTTGGTGGGAAGGCATGAAGAAGGATGTGGCCGAATTTGTATCCAAGTGTTTGACATGTCAGCAAGTCAAAGCCGAGCATCAGAGACCGTCAGGACTGTTGCAACCATTACCTATTCCTGGTTGGAAGTGGGAGCACATTACGATGGATTTTGTTGTAGGATTGCCTCGATCACAGCAGAATCATGACGCTATTTGGGTAATTGTGGATCGATTGACGAAGTCGGCTCATTTTATCGCTTATAGTATGACATACCCGGTGGAAAAGATGAGCCGGATGTACATACAACAAGTAGTGCGACTTCACGGTGCACCGGTGACGATTGTGTCAGATCGTGACGCGCGTTTTACCTCTGGATTTTGGGAAAGTCTGCAAGAAGCTATGGGAACTTCACTCAAGATGAGTACTGCTTTTCACCCTCAGACAGATGGGCAAACTGAGCGTGTTAATCAGATCATGGAGGATATGCTTAGGGCTTGTGTGATCGATTTTGAAGAATCTTGGGAGACACACTTGCCGTTGGTTGAATTTGCCTATAACAATAGTTATCATACGAGTATCGGTATGGCTCCGTTCGAAGCACTGTACGGACGACCATGTCGTTCTCCATTGTGTTGGGCAGAGGTTGGGGACACAGAATTGTTGGGACCAGATTTGGTTAGAGAAACCAACGAGAAGATTTCCTTGGTCAAGGAAAGGATGAGAACCGCTCAGAGCCGGTATAAGAGTTATGCTGATCGACGCCGAAAAGATCTGGAGTTTAGTGTTGGAGATCACGTACTTCTTAAGGTTTCACCAACACGAGGAATAGTACGCTTTGGTCTCAAGAGAGGGAAGTTAGCTCCGCGTTTCATTGGACCGTTTGAGATTTTGGAACGTATCGGGTTAGTAGCCTATCGACTGGCACTACCACCGAAGATGTCTGGGGTTCACAACGTGTTTCACGTGAGTATGTTGAGGAAATACATACGAGATCCCTCGCACGTGGTTAGTTATGACGACATTGAGACGAGTCATAACGTTTCTTACAAGGAGAGACCTGTGAAGATTCTGGATCAGAGTATCAAGAAGTTAAGAAATAAGGAGATCCCGTTGGTGAAGGTTCAGTGGAATCACCATGACGAGAATGAAGCCTCGTGGGAAGTTGAAGCTGATATGAGGAAGAAGTACCCGGAGTTATTTCATGACTAGTTAGTCTTGATTTCGGGGACGAAATCCTGTTTAAGGGAGGAAGGGTGTAATAACCTGCATTTTTCTTGCATTGTCATATTTAAAATTATATATATTTTGTCTGCTTTTATCCTTATGTGAAAAATTTATTTCTTGACTAATCTCATATTGAAATTACTTTTGGGGTCAAAATGCAATTTTCATAAAAACTGGCAATACCTGTGTTAAATTTTAAATCTGTATTTCAAAACGGTGGAATTATTTCTTTTAAAACTCAAACTGTATTTTTATAAAATCAGAAAACTATTTCTAACATTAAAATGAATTTTCTGTATTTTTGTGATAAACACCGTGTCACGAAAATACTAGTTTAGGTTTAAAACTGTCCGCGCAGTGTTAAACTTCCACAGAATTTTGGGAGTAACTGATTGGACAAATTTCTTTATACCCAATTATTATTGCTAAAGTTTTCCCTTAGGCCTTGTTTGGCAAATGCTTGTAGTATGTGTGTTGTCCTAATGCCATAAGCTTGATTCCCAAACACACCTTGACCCACACCAACTCCACCTACCCTTTCAATTATCAATGGAGCATTATGAATTGCAAGTGTATATTTACACATCATTGCTGCACTTTCTTTGTAATTAGTGGAGATTAATGGAGAATGAGTGGGATGTTAGGCAAATGCTTTCTAAGTGGGAGTTTGAGTATTTATACACCCAACCACACTACACATTCTACACTCCTAACATAGAGAGCTTGAGAGAGTCACATAGAGAGATAATAATTTCAGAATTTGAAGAGCTCAATCCTCCATAGCAAAGCTTGAAATTGGAGATTCTTAATTCTTGTATTTCTTTCTCAACAACTTCTTCAATCTACATCACGGTGAGTATTACTAACTCACTCCAAATGTAACTCATTCCTTATTTACTGATTTAGGTAGTTAATTTTAACAGTAGTAGAATTTTGTTTTCAGATTTTTGTTAGGAAAACGAATGAAATTTAAGGTTCTGCCCGCGTTGTCCCAAGTAAAACTCAATTCTGCACACTTTTCGTCTAATGCAATTTTCTCAGATTTTGCACCGTTTGGGCCGAAAATGAGGATTACAGTAGCAGAAAAAGTATATTAGAAATTCAATCTAATATTTTCTCTTTTAATTTTAACAGTAGCAGAATTTTGTTTTCAGATTTTTGTTAGGAAAACGAATGAAATTTAAGGTTCTGCCCGCGTTATCCCAAGCAAAACTCGATTCTGCACACTTTTCGTCTAATGCAATTTTCTCAAATTCTACACCGTTTGGACAGAAAACGAGGATTTCAGTAGCAGTTTTTAGAATGCTATTAGTTATGTTTAAAATGATTAAGGCAATGAATTACGAATTTTCAATCCCCGTACGCGTATTATTTCTTTAATTCTGTGAATTCCTTTATGTTTAAAGTTTGATGACATTCATGTGGAGTCAGTTGTACATGCATGGTGAGTGTTGGTAGTGTGTAAAAGAGTAATGATTGTGTGGAAAGAGTATGAGTTTGAGTTGTGGTTGTGGTTGTGGTTGTGGTTGTAATTGTGGCTGTGGTTATGGTTGTGGTTGTGGATGTGATTGTGGTTGGAGTTGAAAAAGAGGATGAGGGTGTCTTTGAAATGCGAAGGTGGCAAAAATGGACACTCCCTGACGCCCATGGAAGCGTTAAAGTGTGTGAAGCCGAACTTGGACACTCACTGGCACCCATGGAAGTGCTAAAGTGTGGCCTATAGACACTCCCTGAATGACTCGAGTCTGGATACCTGTGTGGGGGTTGCCCCGGTATTTGCATGGCGGTTAGGGTATTCAAAGTGTGAGGCATTGGACACTCCCTGGTACCCCGGACCAAAGTGTGAGGCAAACTGGACACTCCTTGGCGCCCCGTTGCTAAAGTGTGGCTATCTTAGTATTTCAAAGATACCAGGAGTAGGATAGAGTGTTGTTGGGTGTTGTCGAGAGAAAAGAGTCGGATAGATGAGATGGTGCATTGTTCTCATACACGGTCACATATGTGTGAAATTATCTTTTAAATAATGTTGTGGTTGTTTTCTAAAACGAGCTCTTTATCATAAATATAAACTTGTGGTATTTAAATGGAAATGAGAAAAAGGTAAATGAGTATGTTTTTACATTCAAAGTATTGTTTTTAATACTCACCAGCTTCTTGAAGCTGACGGCGTTGATGCGTCCTGGACATTCGTGTCCAGGCTTTGCAGGTAATAATCAGGATGAACCGTATGATTATGCTAATTGAGATCAGTTGCTGAGAAGAGATGTTACTTTTATATGTTTTATGTTTATGTGCTTTAAGATATGTTTTGGTTTTGTAATAAGGATGACTGTAATAGACTTTAAGTATTGTTTTATTTTCAAGGCGGTCTGTGCCTTAGTAAACCCCGTACCATAGGATGTAATAAGTTAGAAAAATTTTTATGAGCCCTGATTGCCCTACTCTGATTAATGGTTTTTATGTTGTTCGACGTTTTGGGACGGAATCGATCCTTCAAACTGTCGCGACCTACGGGTCCATAAAGGAAATTAAACGCTTTCCATATTTATGCTACGTCGGGGCGTGACAACATTTTAGAAAAATATCACTCGGTTTCTTTGAAGTTGATTGATAACTTTTTTGGTCAGTAGTAAAATAATGGTCTAGAGAAGAAAATGAGGAGGCTAATGAGTTAGGTCAAATTGCTTCTGGACTTAGGATCTCCACCGATGTTTTTCGGTGGATGATCACAGTGGAAAAGTATCAAAGTCCTTAGTTTTAGCTAAAGGAAGATGACACCGTTTATGCAATGCCTCTTCAGACTGATGAAGATGATTGGAGGATCCCAATCATTAGATTATTTGAAAATCCCAATGCCAACTCAGACGTTAAGATCAAGAGGAAGGCAATGCATTACTTCCTGGCTGATGGTGAGTTGTTTAAGTATGCGGTAAATGGGCCAATCTTGCAATGTCCTATTAAGATAAAAGCCTTAAAATTGATGAAGCAAGTGCATAGTGAATTGAGTGGTGCTCATCAGGCTGGGACAAAGATGAGATGGTTGATAAGAAGGTAAAATTTTTATTGGCCAACTGTTCAAAACGATTATATTAACTTTACCAATGGATGTCAGGCTTGTCAAAAACATGGGTCAATCCAACATGTGCCCACAATCAGTCTCCAATCAATTATCTAACCATGTCCATTATGAGGGTGGGCAATGGATATCATCGATAAAATTAGCCAACCATCATCAAAGAATCACGCCTACATTCTGGTGGTCACTGATTATTTCACCAAGTGGGTAGAAATCATGCCGCTGAAATCAGACAGTCAGGCTGAGGTGATCAAATGTGTTAAAGAAAATATTATTCATAGATTTGGATTGCCACAAACCATCACGGCAAACCAAGGCACACCCTTTACCGGGGATGACATGTTCGAATTCGCTTTCGAGTATGGTTTCACTGTCCAAACTCAACACCATATCATGCCCAGGCCAATGGATAAGCAGAGTCAACCAACAAAATCCTTAAGTTGAATATTCAAAAGATGGTTGATATTAACCTGAGGGTTTGGCATGAACTATTGTCTGAAGTACTCTGGGCATATAGGACTTCAAAGAGGTCAAGCATGGGAAACACTCCGTTCACGTTAACTTATGGGCATGATGCAGTTCTGACATTTGAGATAGTAGTAAAATCGTTAAGGGTGGCTAGACAAAATGATATAGAGGTTGATGCTTATAACCAAGCCATGTTAATAGAGTTAGAGGACTTGGATGAGATCAAGCTGATGGCTTTAGACCACCTCAGATTGCAGAAACGTAGAGCTAAAAAAGCCTATAATAAAAGGGTGAAGGCCAAATCTTTTTCCCTAGGAGAATTAGTCATGAAGGCCATTTTATCACTTGGGCTCAAAGACCATAGAATGGGCAAATGGTCCCCTTTTTGGGAAGGACCCTTTAAAATTCATGAAGTATTAAAAGGGGGAGCCTACCATTTGAGAAATCTAGATGGTCAAATTCACAATAGGCTTATAAATGGTAAGTACTTAAAAATGTACAAGCCTTGTATGTGGGAATAATACTTGTGTCAGTTAGAGCACGATAAGAGAGATCTATTAGTGGTACAGCTTACTTCTAATCAGTTTGAGGACATGGACTTCGAGTTTGTCCAAAACTAGACTAATGATGAATAAAAAATAGAAATCTATAGCAATATAATGTGCTAGGAAGTAAAGCCATGCATATATATATATGTAAAAAACCAGACACGTCATTCAAAAAGCCAAAATATGGCTAGACAAAATAAAATCCATAGTTCTGACCCCATAGCCAACTTGCAAAAGATTCAAACCCAAAATAACAAGGAGTCTACCAAGTGTCTAAACATAAAAAGAAATCAAGGGAAGAAATGAGCAAGAAGAATCAAGGCCTGAGTCCACTGATCATTGATCTAAGCTAAAGGGTTCTCTACAACTTTCTGCACTGTCAGCCATAACTCTTCCTACACGTCTAGAGCAAAAACTTCATTAGTCAGTTGGTCTAGTTGCTCAGGGACTTTTTCAAAATCAGCCTTTTAAAAAGCATAGTCAGCTTCAATCTTCTCCAGATTAGCCCTTAATTTGTTTTCATGTTTTCTAACAACAAGGCAGAGCTTTTCACTCTAGCCTTAGCAGCGTCGGCCAATAAGATGCATTGGTTGGCCATCTCTTCCCTTTTTTTGAAAAATTCATTCACATCAATCATCTTCTAGGTAGCTTCAGCCATATCAGTTGCAATCTTCCTGAATTGATGCAAGAAGGAAGCCAAGGATGATGAAGAAGAGGAGCCGGCAAAATTTGTGGAAAGTAGGGAGACTGCACTTTTACAACCTCCTATTGGCCCATGGCATTCTAAAAAGTCGAAGAACGCAAAGAAGCCAAGCGATCCTTGGCTTGGAGTTGGGCTTTAGTATATATAGGAGTGGCCACGGTAGGAGTTGGTTTTTGGGGTGGGGGACCTAAGCTTGGTCTCTGAGTAAGGATCAGTCTGATATTTTGTGATCTGAGATAGAGGTCTTTGATATTCTTAGAGCCCGAGGAGGTTGAAATTTCAGAAGTAGACGAACCTGATCCCCATAGCCAAAGAAGAGGGTTGAGGAAATAGAATTTTTGGAGGCTAAGGAACCTTGGGTGGTTGAAGTAAATTAGTAGGATCCTTAGATGTACCAGTGTCACTCTGGCCAGTTTTTTGAGAAGATTTGGGAAGAGGACTTTGGAGAGAAGAAGAAGAGAGCCCAAGAGTTTTCACAGTGCCAGATTGATGAGCTAGTTCTGAAGATGCTGGAGAGGTGCTTAAGGCTAGCTCATCATGCAGTTGTTTCTGAGCACGTACCTTTTTTCTAGCTTTCTTTACCACCCCGGGAGTTTCTTGTTGGGGAATGGGCTCGGTTTCTTCTTCTGCTTCCAACTGGATTGGATGATTTTGGTAGTCTATTCCAACGTGGGTTTCTTGGCCATCTCTTTATAATCAGGACGTTTATTGTCCCTGGAACTGTTTCGAATTGGAGTTGAAGAGGAAACCTTTGCGACAGCAACCGTCTTTTTAGCTTGAACAACAATGGAAGGATTGGAAGGACCTGACGAAAAGAAAAGAAAAGAATTGAATAAGTTTGGTCATAAAAAGGAAAAACAAGTCAATCAGTCCTAACACCAAGCTATCCAATGGGTCTCGAGACTGAACTACTGGTCTGTGAGATGCCCAAGTACTCTGATGACTAGACAGGGGAACACCTCTAAATATGGGAGTCAGGGGAATGCCAGACTCATAGCCAACCACTGTGACTCCTGTAAACACGTCAGTCTAGACAACTGGTTCTACAATCTCAAATTCATCCAGGGGTGGAAAAAGGCATGTCCTCCTGACCCAATTTTCAACAGAAGCATAGAGCTGCTTCCATCTTGGGACTTTTCCATGTTTCTTCCTATATTCTTGGGCTTTCTTTTCCACTCTTTCCTTTTTCAGTCTGATTCAGATTCGATGTGCCTCCGAGATCAACTGAGAGGGTTTTTAAGGATTCCATTTTAATTTGTAAAACTCTTCAAACTTTATAATGGAGTCATAGTCTGCCTTAAGGTCAAGATCCATACCTTGGCGCTTTTTCCATTTGACTGCAATCTGAACAATGGAGGGATTAGTTATTGGTGATGGTGGCAATGGAGACAATGCATTTAGTAGAGCGGCATAGTCAGGGAAGCAACGATCAAAATGATCGAGCCAAAATGTATCAAATGAGGGAGTAGAAGTAGGATTAGGAGAGAAAGGATGAAACTCAAAGCATCAAAGGAGAAGCTTGTTTGATCAGTTCGTCCACTTACTGGACTGCCTCATAAGTCTTAAAAAAAGTTCAAGCTAAAAGATTTGGGTAGGATGAAGAAAAGTTGGGGCAAGGAAAAGCTTAGGTCAAACCAAATTGGCAGGCGCAATAATTTGGAAAATAGGATTCCACGCCGCATTAGTTCTTAACTAGGCTCTCTTTCGTCATGCAGTGATGGAAGTCTCGAGAAGTGAAATAGTATGCTCATATTTTAGGGTAACTATTCACCTCAAGGAAAGAGGCTTTAAACCAAACTGGGCTATGGAGAGGAGGATGATAGTGCAAGAACCTAAAAGGAGGTGGAGTCCTAAGGGAGAAGAAGAAACTCAAACAGTTAAAGATCCCAAAGTGAGTAGAAGAGAATATGGCCAAATTCAGTCCATAAACAGAGGGGTCAGACACAGTGGTGCAACAAGGGCTAATCTCAGGGAAGTATAGGTGAAGTTATAATTATAAGATCCATAGAGGGCCACCCCAATTATCTAAGTTACTATTTATCAGTCTAAAATAACCCCTATATATTTGGGCAAGAAGGAAAGGGCATAAGATGAGAACTTGGCCAGAAGCCAGGGCTAAGGCCAGGGGTAGATCAGATTTGACAACCTTAAAAGAGGGTGGACAAGTTAAGTATTTGCTAACCAAGAAAGTAAGAAACGCAAGATATTCGGCATCAGTCAGGGGCCCATCAGCCTTCTTATGCTCTAGAATGAAAGATTGATAGTTGGTATTTTTCTCAAAGCCAGCAGTAATGGGGGAAATAGAGTAGGTCTACTGGGATAACAGGGCATTAATGGGATCACCATGTGGCCTCACCCCAATCAAGGCAGCCAAATCAAGATAGGTAGGAGACATCATCCCACAAGGGAAGTGAAAGGAAATGGTAGACATAGACCAAAAAGCCAAAGCAGAGGACAGAAGAGGGATGTTCATAGGCAAGGCCTGTGTGGACAATTGAATCAGGTCATGGATGTTTTGCTTTTTCCATTCGTTCAGTTTGAGAGAAGAGACTCTAGCCACCCAAGTTAGCCATTCCGGTAGAGGTTTGGAAGGCCAAAAGCGTATATCATTACTATTGCTCCATCAATGGAGTGGAGGACGAGGATGCTTAGATAGAAATGGACCATTCCTTGGGAAAAGTTTGGAAACTCTGGGAAGAACAAACTCTTGAGCAATGCTCGGACCAAGAATAAGAGAGGTAAAGTCAAGAGAAGGTTCTAATACCTGCAGACTTACGCCCTCAAAAGCGGCGCTCTGAAATTGCTTTAGGGTTTCTTGAGAACGTGACACAAGGTCAGTGGCCATCTCCTCTGTGCTGGGGGATGAAGTTGATTCAGATGGGATTTCAGCCATGGAAGCTAGAGTCTAAATAGATTGGAGATGCAGAGAAGGATTAAGGGTTTGGAATATGGTAACAGGAGTTGTGATACCAGAAGGAGTGGGCACAGAGTTAGATAGAAGAGGTATAAGGAGAAACAGAAGAGTTTTGGAGTTGGAATTTTATTCGAATTGAATCTTTCCTAGAATAGTGTTGGTTTTAAATTATAATTCCCTAAGAATAGGGATGGAAGTGAGATAATGGTAAAAATCAACATTAATAAGAAGTCAAGTCAGTGTCTTTTCAAGAAGAGTACCTTTACTCTTGAGCTGTCACCTCACCAATTTCGAAAATGGTAGTTATGAAGAGGAAAATGGCAGTTATGAAGAGGAAAAGGGAGGATGACTTCTTTTAATGGGGTTATTTTCGTTTGGATTTGGTATGCCAATGTGCCATTTTGCAACATCCCTTTAAGTATTGATTTCTTAGAACTTTTACTTGAAAGGGATGTTGGGGGGCATTGTTTGCACCATAAAATGAAAATTAAAATGGACCCTAAATCCAATTGGGTTTTGCATGTGGAGTGGATGTAAAAGCAAACTGATGGGAAAGGCAGGCTGATGCAATATAACGAACGCCATGATCAAGTGCGTCTGCCATGTCAATGGAGGAACAGTTATTGGCAGTTATTTTGATGCAGGCCAACGACACGTGCAAAGTGAAGATCATTTTGGACGAAGACCCACTATGCCCAAATCATGGATATAGTGGACGATTTCTCAAATTAGTAGGCAGTGGTTATCACTGCGATCTATATAAAGACAAAGAATGGTAGAGAGAAAGGGATAACCGATCAAGCAAAACACTTAGCATTTTTCTACATTTTGCCTTGTCATTTCCCTTTCCTTTGTCAATTTTAATTCCAATTTACTTACTTGTTTTAGGAGTAGATTAATAGTTTAATTCCAGTTAGAAGATGGATTCTTACTTCTAATTGAACCTTGGTTTGTAAGAAGATTTAATAGAAACTCCTTTCTATTACTTCTTTGATCATTCTTGGTGCTTCTCACATTTAAAGGCTTTATCCTAGAACTCATTTGGAGAGATTTTGTTCCTCTTTCTTTCTAATCGTCTGATTCTGTCAAATTGTTCACAACTCAAGAGGACATTTCTCTAGCACGCTCGCATTATGATAATTATAGATTTTATGCCACATAGTTTCCTAATTTAAGTCTACTATGATGGAAGGTAGAAATTAAGTCCTATTAGGAACTGGGTCCTCTCTCCCCCTATAAATATATAGGTGATTGTATCAGAAACCTACAAGATATGAATACACAAAAATACACATTAAGAAGGGTTTATAGGGCATGAGGGAGAAATCTAATATCCAAGCTTAGCAGCCGCACAATTCAAAGGTATTCTGTCTCAAGATTATGGTTATGGATCAAGGTATGTAATTTAAAGTTTCATCGTTGTTATGTTATGAGATCATGAAGATCAAGATCTTAGGGATTTATGGTTTATGTCTTGTTGGATTTAGGTTTATACGATTGTATTTTCCGCCTTTCGTATTCATGGAATTTTTCTTCACTTAATTTAATTTTTTTTAGTTTTCTCAACATGGGTCCCCAAGTTCGATAAGTATTTAAATTTGGTCCAATAACTAATAATTCATCGCAAAATAGAAAACATGTCAAAGCTAAAGACCAAAATTTGTGAGGATACTAGTTATTGGACCAAATTTAAACACTAGTCAAACTTGGGGGACTAAACTGAAAAAATTGAAAATATAGGAACTAAAGTAAAATTGGCTACAAAGTTGGAGGGTGAAAAGTATAATTTACTTTGAAATAAAATCGAGCCTCATGCACTGAGTTTGTCTTCTTTTTCTTCTTCTTATTCTTCTTCTTCTTCTTTCCATTCAACTACCTTAGTATCATCTCTTCCATAACCTTTAGCCCCAAAATCATCAACATTTACAATCTTTCCCTTGAAATTGCTTTTACTGTTAGGCAAAAAATGTAAAGTATGTCTTCAGAAATGTAACTATGACCATGATCAAGGTCATGTGCCAGAATTGATGATGGGACTCACCGGGAACATAACTAATTCTTTTTTATCATGTCATGAATATGTGGACAGAGAGATGAAGAAAATGTTGAATACCCCCGTGTCACACCCCAACCCGCCTTGGGCAGATTAGAACACGTGTAACAAAAACCACACTTCAATTAAAACTCTAATTACTAAGAAAAACTTGAATTAGACACCATAAAAGAGCTCACTTGTTACAAAACAACCACAATGGTAAAATGGTCATTAATAAAGTATAGCCAAATTTTATACCAAAAGATTGATCTTTGAGCCCTGGTTCCAACGCAAAAAATTGTGCGCGAATCCGAGTTTTCTTGAACGAGCTATGCTTGTTTCCGTAAAAGTAGACAGATGAGTAAACAGGGGCGGATCAATCCGCCCTTTAAGACCGGATCTATCCATCATCAGATTTTTCTCGTAGAATGTCCCTGAAAAGGGGCGGATTGATCCATGGGAAGGCCGAATCGATCCAGTTTCTACAGAATAGCTCCCTATTGGTAAAAACTCTGGTTTTTCAAGCCTAAAACAGTTCCAAACTTCACCAAACTTTGTGGGAATATCAAAAACATCTTCAAAAACATTACCAAGTTTTTCTAAACAATAGCACAACATATCCAAGTGAGATGTAACAATTTAAAAACAAGAATTCCTTTCATGGATCATGAATTTACTCCCAACTTTCATTAAATCAATCCAACCAACATAAGAACTTCCAAAACATTTCAAAGCATTCCCATGTGTCTCCCAACATTAACCAAACTGTAAAAGAGTTTTCAAAATCACTTTCAAACACTTGGTTAGCTAGTCACATACCCAAAACCCATAATGCTCCAACTAGGAGCTCAAGGCTACATCAAATCCACATATTTATCTCAACATGAGCATAAACACTCAAACAAGAGATGCTAAGTTTAATTTACATCAAGAGTCACTTAACTCCCCAAAACTCCTCTAACACACATGACTTGAGCGCTTGCAAGTGTAACTCACATCATAAGACACAACCAACACTAAAGTAAACTTGACATATTACAACGTCTACCAAAACATAAGTTATTCAAATACTTCAAAAAGATAACTACATTAGGAAGCCACACACTTAAGTCTATGAACATATCCACATATTCATAACACCCATACCTAAACCCGTCGTGCCGGTCATTCCTCTCCTTTATCCATTCCGTACCTGTGGTGGTTATTCAATAACCACAATAGAAAATAGTATTCGTTTAAGCTTTCGCTTAGTGAGAGAACTAATCACGCTAGTGGAATGTTCAATATGAAAATGCAACAATCATTACAAACATCAACAAAATGATCTCCAGAAAGTCAAGTAACTCTAGCCACCACCCCTGGGTCCTTCTCACCTCGAAAATTTCTCACTTTTGAGCGCATATAGCGCAATACACACTCTCTTGTGATCCCATAGGAGTCACCGGCATTTCATTGTGGTCGTCACCACACCCCACTTATTGAGGGCTTACTATCCCTTATATATGGGACCTATAAATGGTGACCACTACTTGACTTCCCCTTGATCCACATAAGCACATAAGCAACTTAAGCATATAACATGGCAATTTACACATAATTGACATGCTTTACTCCAAATTCATCAACATGTAATCACAAATATATGAACTAAGCACTTCTTGATAATAATTATCATATAGACATATCTGAACACCCAATTTTGGGATTAGAACACTCACTTCTTCGAATTATAGGCAATTAAGCCTAGAATTTCCCCAATCTTTTGCCAATTTCACCTCAAATCATAACCGATGATATTCCTACCTAGTTTTGATACATCAAACATCATCTATCAAGAATGGTCGCCAAAAAAATGTTATCGAAACTAAAAATAAAAGACATGCATGTGATTCTCCTACCTCCACGAGTCCAAATACGGTCTCAGATCGAAAAACGAACGTCTGACGACGAAGATACGAAGTCGAAAAGTCGTGCGAAACCCCCGTCGTCTTTGCCGAAGCTCTCGGTTCCCTCTCTACATGTCTCTCTTCCTCTCAATCTGTTTTGATTATGCAAATGAGTCACCAAACTCATTTAGGAGATATTGATTCAACTTTTTTCTTCTTTTCATTTATGCCCCCAGTTATTTCTAAGTATTATTATGAAGCCCCCAAGGTAATTCCATTAACCACCCACTTTTTCTATATAGATTTAATCTAAGTCCCACGTGGATCCCAAACATGGTCCCACATAAATTATGAGGTTGCTATTAAACCTAACAATTACGAATTGTATTCAAATACGCCCTCACATGGGTACCCAAATTGGTCCCCTTGACCTATCACAACACATAATAATATCTTTAAACATTTAAACAAGTACTCTTATAAACATATAATGACATCAAAATGAAAATTATTTTAATTAGACCCTCATTGGGCCCCACATTTGTACCAGTCCTGCCTTCTACAGAACTTCCATCT
This sequence comes from Hydrangea macrophylla, assembly GCA_033977485.1. Lineage (NCBI taxonomy): Eukaryota > Viridiplantae > Streptophyta > Magnoliopsida > Cornales > Hydrangeaceae > Hydrangea > Hydrangea macrophylla. The sequence continues at coordinate 52,031,811 of CM066985.1, forward strand.
GTGTCCGCATTTGAACACCTTTTTACCGGTAGGTTCATAACCCCACCTTAAACCATTTTATGCATTAATTATCCTTAATTAACACATGTTAATATCACATTAATCTTCTTTTCCAGGTACGGGTGTTATATTTATCCCTCTCTTTTAAGGAGTTTGTCCCCAAACTTTCCTCATCTCATAGTATCAAAGAAGTATACATACAATTTTTTCCCTTTCTCGAATTTCTAGCAGTCTACAAACACCTTCGATTCAAACCTGACGATTAACACTATAACACGAACACTTGAAACACATCTCATCTCGTTGGTTAATTCTAATTGCAACCTTAATCGATAGGTTACTAGTTCGCATTCTTTTCTATACTTCCAGCAATCCCATGAATTGAATCTGTAACCTTTTTCCATCCTTCAAGTCATATTACTTACCAAAGAGACACCTTTTGAAACATTTCTTTCCCATCATAGATGCTTTTCCTCAATCATTCCAAAAATGAAACTCAATTACCCATAGTACATTTTTCATGTTCATCATCAACTTGCGGAAATTGCCCTGCTATAACTCAATATTATTTTGGTTTCCATTCTTGTACAACTTCAGAATTTCAATACATTCAGATATGTCATTTCGGAATGGTAAGTATCAATTTCTACACAATCTCATAGTTTCCCTTCACATATAATTCATTTAACCCTTGCAAATCCGCAGCTTTAACCAATAACCATTAATTGACTCGGTCAACCCGCTCACAATCATTCACATGTTGGCAACTCTATCCCGCTAACTTTAACAACCCCATCACATAATTTATCACCAAACATGTTCTCTTTTCATTGGTCATCATTATCATTTACAATACTCCTGCGAACCTTCAGTATGTTTGCCTTAATCTCCCCATTATGCAACATGTCATATAGGGTGCTTTACAATTCCATCTAGAGCAATTGTCACTGTGACTCAACTTTCAATTAGTAATACCCAGATACCAAATCAATCTTCAAGAAGACTTGCACCCCATGTAACTGATTATCAAATCATCATATATAATAAAATGTGACCAGTACCACTCCATACTCCATCATTAACAACTTATTCTCCACAATTTCATTAACGGCTTCAATATTTCGTATGCTCTTCCCTCTTGAGTCATAACATATGTATATATATACATTTAACTTCTAGATTTACCACATCTTCCTATAATGCCAAATTTAATCATTCTTCCTCAACAACTTATTACATCCCCTTTATGGAGCAAACAAACAACACTAATTTTTAGGCCAACCTCTTATAATCTGACACAATATTGTCGGTTGATTCCAAACTACGACCACTTCTTCCTTTCACAATTTCCAGAGTACTTTCATTTTCTAACAATTCTGAATCTCCACCAACTCACCTCGAATGATCAAAGCATACACTATCTTTCCCTCATCAATCACTAACTGTTAGCTTCAACAATCAATTGACTTTGCTTGTCTGTGTTAGGTTTTCTTATCGTTGCTTACTATGAATTCCAACTACTTCCTTTACCACACACTCAATTTCTGTTACATAAGTCATATTTCGAATCCCATTAGTCCTTATTAACTCCTTACTTATAGAAATACCTCTGCCTATTCCAAACCTTGTGACAAATAGTATACCCATCAGGTTTCAATCTTTTATGAGGCATAAGTAATCGTTTCAACGCCATATAGTCCCATCTCTGACATTGTACTTCATCCGAACTAGCACATTTCTCAATGTTAATCAATCTAGTTAAGGTCATTTTCTTCTCAAATCAATTATGCATCTCCCAAAAGCATTCATACATACTCCGAGTTACTAACCAAGCCTGTTCTGCGATTCTAAGTATTATCAACATTTAGTATTTTATCATTTCATTTCTTGTCCACAAAGTTTTAACCGTTGCTAAGTATCAGAAACCTCGTAATCATATTTCATCGGAATACAACTGGTCATTGACACTAACTTTCACCTCGAATAAATTTCCCCTGGTATCATTAAAATAGCTGATGTGTAATTCCATCACAAGTTTATTTCTATACATCGCAGATATTCAGTTTATAGCATCAATAGTCACAAAGGATACTCCGGTTACTTTAAATGTCATTATAATTATCATCCGCTCTAATCTCCTTCCAAGATCCCCGTAATATCTCTTACCTTCATCATTCATTAACCATTCTCAAATTTTGGTCAAAAGTACTGACACATCTAAGATTAGTCAACATTTTTTATTCATTCGCTATTTAACATCCATTCTCAACTGTAGCTTCATTCAATCCCGATTCTCAATACCCAATCTAGTTGTTCCATTTTTTTTTCTTTTCATAGTGATGTTAATAACCCCCTTCAATATACTACCCAAAGAGTTAATTATAATTCTAACCTTCGGTAGTCCAATTACCCTCTACTAAGCAAGTTGTTCAATTAGTCTGCTCATAATGCATTCAAGATTTCACCCATTATCAAAATAGCCCATATTCATATGCAAAACTCCCACTGTCAAAATATTCTCGACTCAATTCAATGTATACTCTTACTCTGATAAGTACAAACTTTTGACTTTTCCTCCTCGCTATACGGTAACTTAAATGATGGCACAACATGAAAGAATCAAATTATGTCAATCTCGCAGAAAATAGAAGCTTATTCAATTCAACACTTATCTACTACCCATCATACTATAGTTACCTGATTGACAATCATATCATACCCTGTGCTTCTTCAACGTTGAGTAGTTATCAAAACATGCCCATGGCTAACAATATTATATTACCCTTACACTATATTTTCTTGATGCACATGAATCACTAGAAGAAACTTCTAACAATTTCTCCTCAGTTAGCCGACAAATTCTAACGGTTTTCACGATATCGAATGACAATAATATCATGTTGACAATCTTGAAAATAAAACTCCATTTAACTCAGTACCAAACCATTAAACAATCAACTCTACAATTCTGAATTTGCAACCCATTCATACCCAGTTGTGCTTTCAAAGGACAACACTATAATCGATGCTAACGTTCTTGTTTTACTTTCACCTCATTTACCCATGATATGCCAGAACCAATGATGGATACCCCTGATTAAAAATATCACTAACTAAGCCGACCTCCCAAGACCCCCAATAATACACTTGATCATTCAACGATCATTATGATACAATCCATCCATAATTAACTCAGATTCATAATTACTTGCATTGATTATAACCAAATATAAAAATAACCTTACTTTTTTTTATTCGCGGTGACTCAAAAATAAGTTCAGAGCGTCTATCTTCTTGTGGTTCTCTCTTCATTAGTGATTGAGAGGGTTCTGAAGTAGTCTTAGATGTCGAAAAGCTTTGACCCTCTGGTTGTTAATTAAAACAGTCATATACCCAGTAGTCCCTTTGACCACATTCATAACAATTACCCCTGTACTTTGTACCCATATTTGAACAATTCTTCGCAAGATACCTAAGTCACCTATAATTATAGCATATCATATAGTATATACCTCAATGTCGTTTCTCAGACATTATACAATGCAGCCTCTTCACCTTTGGAATAACACTTACTGATGAACTTCCCCCCCCCCCCACTTACTGTTTTAAGCCCATCTTGACTTTTCCTTTGACTTTTTCCCAATCTTTTACAAACTTCACCAAACTTTGTGGGAACATCGTAAACATCTTCAAAAACATTAGCAAGTGTTTCTAAACAATAACACAACATATCCAAGTGAGATTTAACAATTTAAAAACAAGAATTCCTTTCATACATCATGAATTTACTCCCAACATTCATTAAATCAACCCAACCAACATGATAACTTCCAAAACATTTCAAAGCATTCCCATGTGTCTCCAAACCTTAACCAAACTATAAAGGAGTTTTGAAAATCACCTTCAAACACTAGGTTAGCTAGTTGCATACCCAAAACTCATAATGCTCCAACAAGGAGCTCAAGGCTACATTAAATCAACATTTTTATCTCAACATGAGCATAAACTCTCAAACAAGAGATGCTAAGTTTAATTTATACCAAGAGTCACTTAACTCCCCAGAACTCCTCAAACACACATGACTTGTGGCTTGCAAGTGCAACTCACATCATAAGACACAACCAACACTAAATTAAACTTGACATATTACAAAGTTTACCAAAACATAAGTTGTTCAAATACGTCAAAAACATAACTGCATTAGGAAGCCAAACACTTAAGTCTATGAACATATCCACATATTCACAACACATATGCCCAAACCTGTCGTGCCGGTCATTTCCTCTCCTCTTTCCGTTCCATACCTGTGGTGGTTATTCAATAATCACAACAAAAAATAATATTCGTTTGAGCTTTCGTTAGTGAAAGAACTAATCATGCTATTGAAATGTTCAATATGCAAATGCAACAATCATTATAAACATCAATAAAATGATCTCCAGAAAGTCAAGTAACTCCAGCGACGACCCCCGAGTCCTTCTCACTCGGGATATTTCTCGCTTTTGGGCATATATAGCACAACACGCACTCTCTTATGACCCCGTAGGCGTCATCGGTACTTCATTGTGGTCGTCACCATGCCCCACTCATTGAGGGCTTACTATCCCTTATATATGGGACCTATACATGGTGACCACTACTTGACTTCCCCTTGATCCACATAAGCAGATGAGCAACTTAAGCATATAACATGGCAATTTACACATAATTGACATGTTTTACTCCAAATTCATCGCCATGTAATCACAAATATATGAACTAAGCACTTCTTGATAACAATTATCACATAGACATATCTAAACACCCAATTTTGGGATTAGAATACTCACCTCTTTGAATTATACGCAATTAACCAAAGAATTCCCCCAATCTTTTGCCAATTTTACCTCAAATCCTAACCGGTGATATTCCTACCTAGTTTTGATACATCAAACATCATCTATCAAGAACGGTCATCAAAAAAATGTTATCAAAATTGAAAATAAATGACATGCATGTGATCCTCTTACCTCCACGAGCCCAAATACGGTCTCAGATCAAAAAATGAATGTCGAACGGCGAAGATACGGCATCGGAAAGTCATGCAAAACCCCCTTCATCTTTGCTGATGCTCTCGGTTCCCTCTCTATGTGTCTCTCTTCCTCTTAATTTACTTTGATTGTGCAAATGAGTCACCAACTCATTCAGGAGATATAGATTCAACTTTTTGCTTCTTTTCATTTATACCCCCAATTGTTTCTATGTTTTACTATGAAGCCCCCAAGGTAATTCCATTAACCACCCACTTTTTCTAAATGGATTTAATCTAAGTCTCGCGTGGGTCCCAAACGTGGTCCCACAAAAATTATAAGGTTGCTATTAAAACCTACCAATTATGAATTGTATTCAAATACGCCCTCACATAGGTACCCAAATTAGTCCCTTTAACCTATCATTAGACATGGCAATATCTGTACACATTTAAACAAGTACTCTTATAAACATATAATGACATCAAAATGAAAATTATTTTAATTAGACCCTCATTGGGCCCCACATTTATACCAGTCCTGCCTTCTACAGAACTTCCTTCTGTGTCCGCATTTGAACATCTTTTTACCTGTGGATTCATGACCCCACCTTAAACCATTTTATGCATTAATTATCTGTATTTAACACATCTTAATATCACATTAATCTTCTTTTCCAGGTATGGGTGTTACAAGTCATAGCTATAACTAACTAATACAATTGAAGACTGTGGGAAAGGATTCCCCTTGAAAATAGGGGTACACAATGAAAATTAAAAAGAAAAAGAAAAAAATAAAATAAAATCTATCCCTTATCTTAGCAACTATGGTCATAAACTAATAAACTTCATACATATGAACCCAAAAGAAAAAATTCTTGCCGGCAACAAATCCCTTCAAACATTCCTTGCACATGTTCCTCCTTTAATTTTAGTTCTTCGTTGCTTATATTCTCACCCAATTGCTTTATTTTGTGGAGGGTATATTCTATATTTTAAACTAACAGTAAACATACCATTAGAAATTTAGCATAACTTTGGGGTGTAGTGAAATAGAGGGGCCACAACATGGGATGACCCAAAAATCACAATTTTGGGGTATAGGGGAAGGACCACAAATGAAATCTATATACATATACATATATGCACAAAATCTGCATATATACATGTATACAATCAGGCTCTAGTGCACACAAAGCCAGGAACCTGCCCCGCCGACCCGTGCGTGTATGGGGTGACTTGTCCCATCTGGCTTTTTAAGCTCAGTACATGTTTGCTTGTAGTTTGCGCGGGCGTGCCAGAACCAAACGTGGTTCAAGTTGTGCAAACTAATTTCCTAAATGCTTGTGTGAGTGATATACAAGGCTTTAAGACATGACTTCTAAAAGTATGATTGTGTGAGGTGAGTAGGAAAAGATTCTATGGCAGTACTGAAGCGCACAAGCTAATTAGTGCAGAGTTTACTAGATAAACAATCACAAACACGTTAATAAAATATGAAGATATCTTATTGAATGTTTAGAAACAATAACAAAAACAAAGAATGAAATAAGAACAGGCTCTAAACGTTCAACATGAAGACGAAAAACAAAAAATAACCAAAAGGACAGACATATTGCTATGAACGCGAGAACGCAGGGTTGAATTCTTTGAGTGCTATATGAATGCTATTTTGAGAGTGACGTGGAGTCCTCTGCATTGTTGGCTAGCCTTTATATTTATAGCGGCCTTAGAGCAATCCTACTATGGAAAGGACTCCTTGTATTGCGCCCCCAAGCAAGATTTGGAAGAATCCTTCTTAATATCAACTTCTTTTCTTTCTTCATCCTGATTGAAATAATCCCAAAATCTTTTGGATTAGCTTTCCATATCCAATTGGATGTGACCAGATCCACTCCTAAACAGACTCTATTTTCTTTATTCTAGGATAACAGCTGTAATGACACCTAAGGACAGAACCGCCTAATCAATTGGGCTCACATGACCTTGAACCATGCCTTGACTTTCGTTACGCTGCTATATTTCCCATTTGTCATGCTTTCTGACACGTATGAGCTCGATGATAGCTGAACGCGTGCTTTAAACCAATCAGGCTCACACAACTAGCCCTTGTCGCTTCTTTTAAATATGGTGCCCAATTGCCAAGTGCTTAATTCGCTCTCATCACTTATCAGGCTCTGCTAACCTTGAATCTATGCATTGTCCTTCTTAACCAACTCGATCTAATTTGAGTCAGGCTAAAAAAACCCTTGGCGATTTTTGGGTGCAAGTAATTACCCCCCCAAAAGGTCATGTTAATCGTCCGGCCTTGATATGTGATGTTTTGAATTTAAAAGCTGCCATGTGTCCACCATGCATCGGTTGTCGAATCTCAAGAATCTCACTAGTCACTCCCCATTTAATGCTGAATACATATAAAATGATGGGATTTTTCAAATCCTTTTTTTAACTTTCCCAATCTTCATCTTCGTCTTCCTCTCTAGAGATACCAAACTAGAGGTTCTCTCTAAGGCCAAAAAGTCATTTTTGGATACTCTGATAGCATCCTCTAAGGCCAAAAAGTCATTTTTGGATGCTCTACTCCCACAGAATCGGTGTAGGGAGGTAAGGCAACTGGCCAAGACCCATTCTTTAGACATTTCTACAGATTGCTTTAGCAATTGCTGTACTTCCCATGGGACACTGGTGGTGCCTGGCTTTGGCACGGTGTTCCGCGACGATCCCCCGGTGGTCTTCAAGCCATACTTTCCTCTAGTGGACAATGAACCCTTTCTACAACTCCCTTCCCACTAGAGTGATGTCTGGGCATCCACCCATCCAATCAGGGGTTGGCCCTAGCCCTCAGCAGACTGGGATAAATGGCTAGTCAGCATTTCTACATCTAAGGTCGATCTCTAGAAGAGAATGGTCATCCATGATGCCATCATGCTGAGTCGATCCAGGCTCGAAATAGACCGACCCCTTTTTTTTACTGCCTTACTATTTTGGTCCCAATCCTGTAATGGATTCCTTTTTCGCTATGGGCCGATGGAACCTACCATCAAGGATATCAACTATCAAACCGGGCTATTTCCATACAGACAGGAGATCAGACTAGGCCTAGACGTAGGATTGGCCAACTTTATGTATCTTTAGAGCAAATCTGTTAAAGATGGAGTCATTTCCTTCAAACCCATTACTGCCTATGGGCATTCATCGTGGCTTGTATGGGTGTAGAGGGAACATAAGTATCCAATGTCGAGCACACCTCTTTCCTGATTTATTGGCTAAACAGGTACCTCTTTTGCTCGGTCAGTCAGCCATCACCAAGGAGTATACCACTTTAGCCTTAGCAGCCATCCACTGGCTTTGGCCACTCTGGTTTGGGCACACCTAACTCGAGGTGTGACAGATTTCATTAATTCGTGCTTCCATTCTGGAGGTTGCCTGATTTGGATTCTATAGCTTTGGCTGCATTCTTATTTTATTGCATATCGGCCTTCATCCCAGGAGTTAATCGATGTTCCCATTTTTGCCACCCTTTTTATGGACGTTGCCCCCTCTCCTCACACTTTTAAGGAGTGTTTTACCATTTTTATGAGGAATGCTCCAATCAGACTCTTGCTAATTTTTTGCCTTTCTTTTCTCTTCATTTTTCCTGTTTCTTCAACTATCTCACAACCCTTCCAACTGGGGTCCGGGTACCCAGAATACCTATAACGAAGTATTCTGTAGTTACTTGGTAGCTAGAGATATCATTTACAGCCTGACCATTGCCCACAATAATAATAAGTGCGTAGTGGAATTTTACTTTACCCTGCTTTTTGCCTGTCAATTCAACCTTTCCCAAAAGTTACCCGTCCCTCCTGCCATAACTATGAATCAAGAGTGGGTGGAACAGGCTTGCTCGTGACTAAAGAGCAAGTAAAAAAATTAACGATCAGTCCGATAAGCTAAAGAAAGCCTTTGCCTTTCAACCATTCCATCACTGGCCGATTGCTATAGATGAATTCAACTGGTGGTGGTCTGATTGGCCTTCCACCATGCTCAAGGCTACTACTGCTAAGGCGTTGCTTCAATTTAGCATCTCATCAATTGCTATGGCCAATGACCCTGTTGTTGCATGTGTGGCTGCCGGTAAGAAATAATCAGCGAAGAGGCCGGCTGCTAAGAAGGCACCAAGCCAAGGGCTAACCAAGAAGAAGAAGTCTCCTCCAGCTCCATCCACTCAGGTATTCTTCTCTACCTTACTCTTCCCTTTTCTAGCTAGCCGATTCACCTTATTCTTACTAATTCTTTTGTTTCATTTTAGTTGGGGGATGAGGACTCTGAGAAGGAAATATTGCCCGTTGGGCAATTTCTTCAAATATTAGCAGCTCAACCTTCCTTTACACGATCACGAATTACACCATCTCCTCTTTAGACTCCCATAGCAGTTGAACAGGCTTAGGCTGTTCTCAAATAGGTCATCGAAAGGGGACCGATTCCAATCCTGGTTGTTCTTCTACTTACTCCTTCTGATGGAGATGATGTTGTTGATCCTACTAGAGGGTCTGTACCAGAGTAAGTGGTGCTTTCCTCTAGTAGCGAACACATGTCTCAGAGACAGTTGAAGAAGAGTTTGAGCAATCGGTTCCACCGGTAGTAGAACAGGCAAGAGAAAATGACTTGATCGATCAGTCTGATTCCATTACAGTGACAAAATAAGTCATGGGGGCTACGAAAGAGATTATTGGGACTAATCCCTCGCTCTCTGGCCTTTTGGGGTAATCGACCCCGAGCATTAAGGAGTAAAATCCAACAGCAGGAGGATGTGCAGCCTACAGCTAGCATAGGCACTGGAGTTTTGGCGGAGGCAACTTTTATGGGCCCTCCTAAAATCAAGCCAACAAGCACCCCAAGTTCCAATCCCACAACAGAGCAGTGAAGCCGTGACACCAGCATCGGCCTCTACATCATCACCTGCCTATGTAATTTACTATGGTTTTAACGTTTGCTGCTCTTGTCCTTTTGCTAATATTAACCCTTGGCTTCGGACTTTATAAACAGGCTATTCCTTTGGGTCTAGAGCCACATCCCTTTTGACGATTTCTTCACAGGTCTGGACTTCGGGGCATTTGATTTGGGTTCACTCGATCCTGAGGCGGGCTCTCCCTCAGATTTGCAGTGGTCCAAGGACCTCGTGTTTGGGCTTATCACTTGCGAATTGAGCACTCTGCCACCTCCTAGTGAGATTGATGCTACTTTGGGTAGCCTTATGGTCGATCCTTCACTCTCAGCCAGGCAACTTGCTTTACTCAAGGAGATCCAAGAACGTCTACCGGGCTGTCGTGTCCTAGATTAATCAGCCTCAATGGTCCAAAATGAGGCCGAAGCTCATCTTTGCGCTAAGTAGAGGGTGATGCAATTCCTATAGTCTGTCAAGATGAAATACGAGGTTTTGAAGGTAACTCGGGCCCAAGTGATTGCCCGAGACGCCTGGCTCTAAGCTCGTATTACTACACTTAGGGTGCAGTTGGAGAAATGTGAAGCAGAGGTCAATACCAATGATGCAGCCCTGGCAAATGTTGATGAGGCCTTAGCTTAGCTAGGTGGAGATGCTCAAAAGTGTAATAACCAGCTATAAGTTAACATTCTAACAGCCAGTGTTTGGTCCCAAGGGATGAACAAAGCTAAACAAGAATGGGCTAGAGATGAAAGGACTTGGGAGGATCTACGAGCCAAACTTAGGAACTTTGAGTCGGCTTAAGGACCGACCTGTATTTAATGTGTTCTTTATACTTAAATATTTTTGTAACGCAAGCTATGCACAGCGTTTGCAAATATAATTTGATCATTCAGGCTCATAATTGATAAGAAGCTCATTTTTTAATCCCAAATTCAGTCTGTACTCTAGATCAATTGTTTCCCATAAAGTAGGATAATATGATTTTAAATACTAACTGTTTATCAACCTTGTATGAACTTCTCCTTCCAAATTGTACAGCCTGTATGCCCCACCTTTCTTAACGTGGTGGACGATGAAGGGAACTTCCCAATTGACCGACCACTTGCTATAACAGTTGTCTTTGTCTCTAATAGGCAAAACGGCCTTCCAAACCAAGTCCTCTACATAGAAGGACTTCTTTTACACCCTCTTGTTGTATACTCGGGCAGCCCACAGTTTCTCACTCTTAAAGAATCCAAGGCCGTTAACCTTGTTTAATAGAGTCCTTCTAACTCAGCTATCATAGTCTCAGTGTATTTAGCGGGCTCAAGTTGATTTTGTAAGGCCCTCCTAGCTGATCGGATTGATCCACAAGCAACATGACATCATGCCCATAGGTTAGCAAAATGGAGTAACTTTAGTACTAGACCATTTAGACGTCTGATATGCCTAGAGGGCTTTAGATAGTAACTTATCCCACTCCCTAGGGTTTTTTTAATCATTTTTTCATTAATCCTAATTAGGGTATTGTTAGTCGACTGAGCCTGCTCATTGGCCTAAGCATAATATGGAGTAGAGTTTAGAATAGTAATTCCTCTGCTTTTAGCAAAGGGTTTAGTTTCTATCCTTGTGAACACTGATCCTTGATCGGCTGTTATGGTTCTTTGAAGGCTGAACCAATGTATTATATGTTCTTCAATGAATTTAATCACAGCTGCCTGGGTCACCGTCCTACACGGTATAGCCTCTACCCACTTTGTAAAGTAATCTGTAGCTACTATAATGAAGCAATGTTGGCCCGACAAAGGTAGAAGTACCTTCCTGATTAAGTCCATGGCCCATCCTCTAAACGGCCATGGCTTTATGACTGGCTGGAGTTCCTTGGCTGGTACCCTCTGAATTGGTCCGTGTTTCTGGCAGTCCTGATAACCCTTAGTGTAGCTAATACAGTCCTTTAACATGCCTAGCCAATAATAGTTATACCTCCTTAAAAGCCATTTCATTTTTGTTCTTCCCTGATGAGCTCCACAAATTCCCTTGTGGACTTTGACAATCACCTATATAGCCTGCTTCTTGCCAAGCACTTTAAAATCACGTCTTCACCAATTGGTTTCTTGAAAAGTTCTCCATCAAGTACCACAAATCAGACTACGAACAGTCTTACCTATTGGTCCACTCTGACGTTTAGGTGCATTAAATGCTCGATGATAGGGATCCTCCGCTCATTGTCATCCATCAAGACCGAATTGGTGGTGGTATACCAAACTCTCTTTGCCACTGATGGTAATGATTGGACCTGAGTTATGACTGTTTGATCTTCTATTTATGAGGCTGATCCTGGTTTGGACAACTTATCAGTCTCAGTGTTCGTGGACCGAGGTATGTAACTCATACTTATATCATCAAAAGAGTCCATAAGTTTAGTGGCAATTGTGTGAAATGGACATAACTCCCAGTTTCTTATCTGGAATTCACCAGATATATGTCCAATGACCAATCCTGAACCTCCCTTTATGTGCACGGATGATGCCCCCATCTCAAGGAGTATCTCCATCCCAATGATTAGTGCTTCGTATTCAGCCTGATTGTTGGTGCATTTAAAGTCGAGCCGAAATGACATTTTGGTCTTCTTATTCTTGGGTGATATAATCACCACCCCTGTCCCAGCACCTTCTAAATTTTTTGATCCATCAAAGACCAAGGTCCATGGAATCAAGGACACATTTAATACTTTAGGTGTTGAAGCCAGATCCCCTAGATCGGTAGGATCCGGGTGATCAACTAGAAAATTGGCAATGGCTTGGCCCTTCACCAATTGCTGTGATCGCTATTGGATTGCATATTCCATGAGGGCCAAAGTCTATTTTCTAATTCGGCCTCTCATTATTAGTCTGGATAGCATGCATTTAATCACACCAGTCTGACAGCTAATACATGTAGAAATGGGCAGCATGTATATCTTTAATTTTTGTGATGAAAAATACAACGCTAGACACAACTTCTCAATCAGCGCGTAGCACTGCTCGATTGGAGTTAAAATTCTACTTAAGTAATAAATGACCTGCTAACTACCTTGCTCATTATCCCGAGCTAACCTACTTCGTATAGAGCATTCAGAGACCGATATATACAATTTTAGGCACCTAACCTTCTTGGGTGGCATCAGAATTGGAGGGGTGGACAAGTACTGCATTATCTCGTCGAATGCTTGCTAGTGGCTATCTTCCCATTTGAATTCTTCATCAGTCTTGATTTTTAGTAGTGAGGCCCACACTTGAGTTTTACTGCACAGTTGGAGATAAACCTCATGAGGAAGTTGATCTGTCTGAGTAACCTTTGCAACTCTTTCTTGTTGGCTAGGGGCATTGCTGCTTGGATAGCCTGAGCCTCATTCTTATCTATCTCAATACCCCTTTGATGTACCAAGAACCCTAAGAAATTTCTTGCTATTATGCCGAATGCACACTTGTGTGGGTTCATTTTAAACTTGTGAGTCCGCATCCTTTCAAATAGTGTTCACTACCAGCCATATAGTCGCATTGCACTACAAAACGGCCAATGTGCTCTACTATTAATTGTTCACCCTTCCCTAAAAATAAAGTAATGTTTGGGATCTTAAAACCCTGAGGAAAATTGGTTTAGTCCATAACTGATAGGTATGGTCATCTGTACGTCGCCCTCTCCATCCTTCTCATTAATGGGCCATACTCATCGTGTATGGCCGCCACCAACTGCTCTTTATCAATAACCTGTGGAGCGACGGGCTGTACCACCACAGGAAGTGCTAGCGTGAATAGGGGGGCCATCATTACCAATCATCTCTGTGTTTTTGCCATAGGGTTGAACAATTAATGGTGTTGTCGATCCAGTGGGATTGGCGACAACCCCACTACCTAATCCTCCAACTTGTGGATTGGGCAGTTTGTTTAATTCTCAGAGATTCAGACATACATAGGTAAGCTTCTTCTTTTTATCTGAAAACTAGAACCGTCGATATCCTTAGGAGTCTCGGGTGTCAATCGACCAACAAGTGCATTGATGGCTTTTGACAAGTTTGAGATTTTTGAGGTCAGACCTTCTAGCCTTACATGCGTAGCTTTAGTGGACACGAATAGCTCGATTTGACCTCGATGTATGTCAGTCGCTTGGCCAATTAGTCCTTTAAAGTTATCCATCGAACCTATCAAGGCGTTATAGTCTTGCCACATAGGTTCAACATTTTGCCTCATGACCTCTGAAAGGGCTTCCAGAGTCACAGCAATGTCCTGTGGTTAGTGGCCAGTGCTCTCTTCCTCTGTTGGGTTAACAACCAGGTCATCCTGTCCATTTTTCCCAGTTTTGTGATCTTTTTTTTAGGCATATTCTAGCACTATGGGTCCCTCCAGGCGTGCCAAAAATGTTTTCTTATAGAACCAAATGTGGTTCTACTTGTGCAAACTAATTTCCTAAATGCAGGTTTGAGTGATACACAAGGCTTTAAGACCTGACTTCTAAAAGTACGATTGAGTGAGGTGAGTAGGAAAGTACCCTTACCAAAGATTCTATGGCAGTACTGAAGCGCGTAAGCCAATTAGTGCAGATTTTACTAGATATACGATCACAAACACGTTAATAAAATATGAAGATATCTTATTGAATGTTTGGAAACAGTAACAAAAATAGAGAACGAAATCAGAACAGACTCTGAACATTCAACAAGAAGACTGAAAACAGAAAATAACCAAAAGGGCAAACCTATTGCTATGGACGCGAGAACGCAAGGTTGAATGCTTTGAGTGCTATTTGAGTACTGTATGAATGTTGTTTCGAGAGTGACGTGGAGTCCTCTGCACGGTTGTCCAGCCTTTGTATTTATAGCGGCCTTAGAGCAATCCTACTATGGAAAGGACTCCTTGAATTGCGCCCCCAAGCAAGATCTAGCAGAATCCTTCTTAATATCAACTTCTTTCATTTCTTCATCCTGATTGAAATAATCCCAAAATCTTTGGGATTAGCTTTCCATAACCAGCTAGATGTGACAAGATCCACTCCCAAACGGACTCTGTTTCCTTTATTCTAGGATGATAGCTGCCATGACAGCTAAGGACAGAACCGCCTAATCAATCAGGCTCACATGACCTTGAACCATGCCTTGACTTTCGTCGGGCTGCTATATTTCCCACTTGTCATGCTTCAGACACATATGAGCCCGATGACGGCTAAACGTGTGCTTCGAACCAATCGGGCTCACACAACTAGCCCTTACCGCTTTTTTTTAAATATGGTGCCCAATTGCCAAGTGCTTCTCTCTCATCACTTATTGGGCTCTGCCAACCTTGAATCTATGCCTTGTCCTTCTTAACCATATGATGTCTCCCTCCTAAGCCCGATCGCCGTATGCAACCTTGGGCTGGCCATCCAGCCTGAGTTCCAGGCCAGCCCAATCCAATTTAAGTTGGGCTTAAAAACCCTTGGCGGTATTTGGGTGCAAATAGTACGCTCGCCCAGTGCGCTTACCCATTGTGAACTAGAGCCTGACTGTATATATATATATATATTTATAAATCAGAAAATCAAAAACAAACTCATTGAGTTCATATTTTATATGATACATATATCTATATGTCCTACTTGTTATTTGCTGCAGTGAATGACGGCAAGGGGTGACAAAGATGGTACGTGGGTGGTTGACGGAGCCTTCGCTGGTGGTTTCCCTATTGGACGGTGGTGGTGGATGCGAGGGGCGATGGTAGGTAGTGGTGATGGGTGGGGGCAGCAGTTCGCACAGAGGAGAGAGAGAGAGAGAGATAGAGAGAGAGAGAGAGAGAGAGAGAGAGAGAGCAGGAGAACGAAGCCCTAAAAATGACATTTAATGGCGCGTTTACAAATAACGTCACTGAATGGCGTTCTTGCTAACAACGCGACTGAATCGCACTTTTACTAACAATGCAATTTAATGTTGTTCTTACTAAGGACTCCACTAAATGGCGTATTTACTAAAAACGACATTGAATGGCATATTATAATATGCATAGTCCTAAACTGATTATGTACCAAGCAAATGTTTTAGGGAAATATAGATATATATATATATATATAGGCCAACTGTCAAGTATTGAGCTTGGTCCGTGGGTTTTGGTTGGCAACTTAAACTTACTACCAGGAATTGAGCTTGGTCCGTGGGTTTTGGTTGGCAATTTAAACTTACTACCAGGAGTGTACACGAGTTGAGCCGCTCAATACGGTTCGTGGCTTGGCTCGATAACAGTTAGGCTAGGCTAGGCTAGGCTAGGCTCGGCTCGGCTCGATAATAAACGAGCCAAGCTCAAGCTTTAGTAGGATTCCAACTCTTAAAGCTCGGCTCGAGTACAGCCTAGGCGTATTTATTAAAAATGACATTTAATGACGTCTTTACTAAAAATACCATTCGTTTAAAACCCTTTTTTTCTTCATTATATGTTTTCCAGAAATTGATTTCTTTGAAAAAATAAATACCAGAGTGGCACTTTTAGGAAAAACAGCACTCAATTCATGGCGTTTTTCTGAAAAACGACAATTTATTAGTTTTTTTTCAAAAATGTTTTACCCTAGTTTTGTCTTTAACTTAAAACTCACATTGGTTTAATAATAAAATTTTTTTTCCAATAATTAAGGAAATTGCTCCACTTTGTATTCCATAGTCCAAAAGTTAATGCATTAGACCCTCATATCGCTAATGTGTGTCAATTTGTTGCTTTCGTCAAATTTTATCATAATTATTGTTGGCAATTTCCTAAACAAATTTAAAATCCATTAAATTTCGTCAAAATCCTATCAACAATTCTGGTGAATTTTTGACAGAATGTACAAAATGTCACAAATTTGAAAATCAAACACCTAATGTATCAACTTTTAAAATACATAAGGGCATAGTGGCATGAGTGTAAACTATGTGGGTATAAATTGTAATTAACCCAAAAGAAAAGAATGGGAGAAAATCTAATTACAAAATCTTATGTTTGGTTATGTACATTAATGGACAGAAATTCAGGTCAAGAAGACGCTTTCTATTATTGATTATATGATTTAGGCTTTGTTTAGTTCTTGGATTTAGTGAGGGAAAAGGAAAAGGAAAAGGAAAGGAAAAGTAGTGCCTTCGTGTTTTCTTTCATGCTTAAATAGCATAAAAATAAAAAAAAAATGAAAATATGATTGTAATATACAAATAAAGGAAGAGAAATGAATTACAACATTCAAAATTTTAATTTATGTTTACAACTTTTTCTCTTTTATTTTCTATTTTTCTTATTGTTTTCCTTATTAACCAAACAAAGGAAATAATATTTCTCTATGTTTGCTCTCCTATTTTTTCCTCACTAAATCCAAGAAGTAAACAAAGTCTTAGGCTATGTTAGGCAAGCCGAATAAACTGTCAGATAGTATGGGATAGTCAGGATCGGTTAAAAAAAATAACTTTGGTGGATATGATTAATTCCTTTTCGCAATTTCATAGTGTGCTAGATACGAGTTCCGGATATTATTAAATGTTTCAAATATTTACTACTATTGTTTTTACATCATTTTTTTAAATATCTGTTTCAGTTTAAAATATAATATTATTCTTCAACTATTAATTTATGTCTTACGCATATTTCAGATCATGTCCTTTTTTTTTTCAAATATGACTTTTATGATTTTTTAAATATATCATGATCTTTGATAACTAAATGTTTATGAGTATTTACTTTTATCTTATTGTTTTAGTCATTTTCCTTATCCCACTGCTTCTTATTTGGCCCTATCCTACCCCCTTCTTTGGTATAATTTTATTCCACAAATTTGGGATAAAAAAGGAGTTATGCACTTCTTTATCTAGAGAATAGGCTGCAACCAAACATAGACGCGGACAAGGCGTACCAAACGCGCCCTTATAGATCACTGTAAAGAGAAGTACTTTATTTTTTCAATTATAACATGAAAACTATATTACACATATATTTGCAAGAGATTAATCAAGCCTACCCCCAAAAAAATCCATCTTTATCAATTGTGAAGGCTACCTACTATCCAAGACCAACCATTCTAAGAGAACCAAGAACAAACAGACCCTAATTTCAGAGAAATTCATTAGTATAACAAGAGTAATGCTATGCTTCTCAAATTTTTATCTCAAATGTGCTCCTTAAATGATGTAACAGTGCGACCAGGTCTAATACACAGTAGAACCAATTAAATTTTGATTAAAAATTGTTTACTTGACCCCACTACCACATCATTTGACATTTGGAAAGTGTTGTATTACTCTTAGTATAAATTTTGTTTAAAGATTTAGAACAAGAACAACATAAGTACTCAATTAGGTGTGCATGGTTCAGGTCTAACTCATACCCAGAAGTCAGAACTGACCAGACAAATGATTGGTCCCAGATTTCAGAACTAGACCTGAACCATTAGAGCTTTAGAACCAACCCGAACACATACGGGTCTGATAAAATAGGATCTGGATTGACCAAACCTTTTAGACTAGAACCATAATGATCGGGCCGGATCTGTGGGTATTACACTTGGACACTAGTCAGTATAGTGAACCTTGTTGTTGAACTAATCAAAAAGAAGTACATATCTAGTGCAGCCGAAGGTCCTAGTGGACCGGGCCTTCCATCAGCAGGTCAGTAGAAAAAATCCATGGGGTGCTCCATCTATTTATTATAGAAGAATTTGCACATATACTAGACCCGATAGACTAATTTGGGCAAAAGCAAGCAAATTGATTAAATTTAAGATCATATCCACATTAGCCACTCGAATTCTTACACTCATCACATGCTACACCGTCCACACCTTCAATCCCACCTCTAACCCTTTTCTAACCACTTGATTTAAACTTGACAATCTCGAATTTTCCCTAAAAATGCACCACGAATTGGTACCACCACGCTAGCATGACTTGGTCCAGGGCCTCTAGCTCTAAGCTCTACATAACCATCCTCAAAAGTGACCCCATTAATGGAACATCTGAAATTTCCATTTATGGGTACATTATTAGGACAACCATATAGAAATGTAACATTTTCTTAACCTGGGATACAATCGAGAAGTGTGGAATAGAGAGAGGTGTTAAAAAATTCCTTCGGACAAATATCATTTGCAATTTTGGGAATTTTGGTGTCCGGGTTGATAACCAATATGCGTTAACTTAAATTTATTATATCCATCTCGGGAATATAATCAACACAGTCAAGCACTAGTATTGGATGACCGCAATTTTGGAGGCAATTTTCTCCCCAGAAAGGGTAGCCAACCATACGAACATGGTGCCACAATTTATAAGTGAACCACAACTCGTGTACTTGTTAGTATAAGATAGAGGGAGATTGTTTGCTAGTAGTTATGCACGGGCGTGCCAGAGCCAAACGGGCTCAGAGTGTGCAAACTAATTTCCTATACGCTTGTGTGAGTGATACACAAGGTTTTATGATCCGACTTCTAACAGGTGACTGTGTGTGATGAGTAGGAAAGTACCCTCACCAAAAATCCTTTGGCAGTACTGAAGCGCACAAGCCAAATAGTGCAAGAGCTTACCAGTAAACAATCACAAACGATTTAACAAAATACGGAGGTATCTTATTGAATGTTTGGAAAATAATCATAAAGAAAAGAACATGATCATAACAGGCTCTGATTGTTCAAAGGATTGAAAACAGTAAAGAAAAAATAACAAAAAAGGACAGACCTATTTTCTATGAATGCTACGGATGTAGAATTACAAGAACACAAAGGTTTGAATGCTTTGACTGTTGTGTATATGTGTGCAGTTTTCGATATGACACGGAGCCAATTACATGGTTGGCCTGCCTTCATATTTATAGCGGCCATGGATTAATCCAGATATGGCAAGGACACCTTAACTTGTGCCCCAAGCAGGATACGGCTAGCAGAATCCTTCCATAGCTTTAACTCTTTCCTCATCTATATCCT
This sequence comes from Hydrangea macrophylla, assembly GCA_033977485.1. Classification (NCBI taxonomy): domain Eukaryota; kingdom Viridiplantae; phylum Streptophyta; class Magnoliopsida; order Cornales; family Hydrangeaceae; genus Hydrangea; species Hydrangea macrophylla. Next base: position 52,051,661 of record CM066985.1, read on the forward strand.
GATTGAATCAATCCCAATATTTCCATATCTAGTTGGACGTGATCAGATCCTCTCCAAAAAGGAGACTGCTTCCTTAAATTGAGGGTAACATCACCATGACGGCTAAGAGCAGAACTGCCTTCTCCTCCTATCATCGGGCTCACATGATCACACCTTTAGCTTCATCAGGCTCATGCTATTTCCACTTGTCATGCTTTCTGACTCTCGTGCCCGATGATGGTTTTACGAAATGATTCTGACCAATCGGACATACGCAATAAGCCTTTTACCACCTCTCTGAATATAGTGTTCGATCGCTGAGTGTACCCTCTTAATCATTCATCGGGCTTCCCCTGATGCCAGCTTACACTTCTCGTATGTCCGATAGGCATTATCCATATTTATCATACCGATCGGGCATGATCACCTACCACTACCCTCTTGTTTCAAGTGTAATGTCCGATTGACTAGTGCCTTGCTCCTATCCCCTAACGAGCTTTACCACACTGGGATAATAGCCTTGCCAGTCTAAACCACGTAACGTTCTAAGCCCAATGGGCCTTTGCAGCCTCTGGACTGGCCACTCCCAGACACTTTAGGCCGATCATTCCCAAGTCCATTTCAATACATCACTCGGGCTCAAAAACCTTTGGCGATTTTTGGGTGCAAACAATTGTCCCCCAAAAGGTCATATCAAACGTCCCGCCTTTGATTGATGTGACATTTTGAATTTAAAATATGCCACGTGTCTGGCATGCAGAGAATGTCAGATCTTGAGAATCCCACTAATCACTGCTCATTTAATGCTGGTGCGTATGAAGTGATATGATTTTGAAAATCACTTCACCTCCCCAAATATTTGCATCTTCTTTTCCTTCTCTCTAGAAACAGAGCCTCTCGCTCTAGGATCTCCATCTTCTCCGGCGAAAGAAAACTTCCCTCATCACCTACTATAATGGCCCCCAAAATAGCTCCGACAGCGGTGTCTAAGGGCAAAAAGTCAGCAAAAGAAAACTTCCCTGATCACCTACTGTAATGTCCCCCAAAATAGCTCCAACAGCAGTGTCTAAGGGCAAAAAGTCATTTTTGGAGGCATCTCTCCCACAGAATCGGTACAAAGAGGTGAGAGCACTGCCCAAAACTCATGCCTCAGAAATTTCCACAGATTGTTTTGCTGGCTACAACCCCTCCGACGGGACACCGGCGGCGCCTGGTTTTGGCATGGTGTTTCGCAGTGACCCTCCAGTAGCTTTTACCCCTTCTTCTCTCCAGTGGCAAATGAATCGTTTCTCCAGACCCCTGCCCATTGGAGCAAGATCTGGACAGCCACTCACCCAATCAGGGGTTGGCCGACACCTTCTGTTGATTGGGACAAATGGGTAACAAGGGTTTTGGCCTCAAAGGCCAAAATCTAGAGATAGACAGGCATCCATGATGCCATTATGCTCAGCCAGTCTAGATTGGAAATAGACCGACCACTTTTCTTCTCAGCCCTTCTCTTCTAGTCTTCTTCATGCAACGGGTTCTTCTTCCGTTGTGGTCCGATGGGACCTACTATCAAAGACATCAGCTACCTGCTTGGGCTCCATCCCCACGGGCAAGAAGTCATTCCAGGCCTTGATGTTGGGACGACCAGCTTCTCCTACCCTCAACACGAATCTGTCAGAGATGGGGCAGTGTCTTATAGGCCGATTACAGCTTTCGGGGGCTTTCTAACTACTTCCATGGGTAAAGAAGTGTAATAACCCCCATTTTCTTGCATTGCCATATTTAAAATTAAATATACATTGTCTGCCTTTATTTAAATTCTTATGTGAAAAATTTATTTCTTGACTAATCCCATAATTGAAATTACTTTTGGGGTCAAAATGCAATTTTCCTAAAAACTGGCAATACCTGTGTTAAATTTCAAATCTGTATTTCAAACGGTGGAATTATTTCTTTTAAACTCCAACTGTATTTTTATAAAATCAGAAAACTCTTTCTAACATTAAAATGAATTTTCTGTATTTTTGTGATAAACACCGTGTCACGAAAATACTAGTTTAGGTTTAAAACTGTCCGCGCAGTGTTAAACTTCCACAGAATTTTGGGAGTAACTGATTGGACAAATTTCTTTATACCCAATTATTATTGCTAAAGTTTTCCCTTAGGCCTTGTTTGGCAAATGCTTGTAGTATGTGTGTTGTCCTAATGCCATAAGCTTGATTCCCAAACACACCTTGACCCACACCAACTCCACCTACCCTTTCAATTATCAATGGAGCATTATGAATTGCAAGTGTATATTTACACATCATTGTTGCACTTTCTTTGTAATTAGTGGAGATTAATGGAGAATGAGTGGGATGTTAGGCAAATGTTTTCTAAGTGGAAGTTTGAGTATTTATACACCCAACCACATTACACATTCTACACTCCTAACATAGAGAGCTTGAGAGAGTCACATAGAGAGATAATAATTTCAGAATTTGAAGAGCTCAATCCTCCATAGCCAAGCTTGAAATTGGAGATTCTTAATTCTTGTATTTCTTTCTCAACAACTTCTTCAATCTACATCATGGTGAGTATTACTAACTCACTCCAAATGTAACTCATTCCTTATTTACTGATTTAGGTAGTTAATTTTAACAGTAGCAGAATTTTGTTTTCAGATTTTTGTTAGGAAAACGAATGAAATTTAAGGTTCTGCCCGCGTTGTCCCAAGTAAAACTCGATTCTGCACACTTTTCGTCTAATGCAATTTTCTCAGATTTTGCACCGTTTGGGCAGAAAATGAGGATTACAGTAGCAGAAAAAGTATATTAGAAATTCAATCTAATATTTTCTCTTTTAATTTTAACAGTAGCAGAATTTTGTTTTCAGATTTTTGTTAGGAAAACAAATGAAATTTAAGGTTCTGCCCGCGTTATCCCAAGCAAAACTCGATTCTGCACACTTTTCGTCAAATGCAATTTTCTCAGATTCTGCACCGTTTGGACAGAAAACGAGGATTTCAGTAGCAGTTTTTAGAATGCTATTAGTTATGTTTAAAATGATTAAGGCAATGAATTACGAATTTTCAATCCCCGTACGCGTATTATTTCTTTAATTCTGTGAATTCCTTTATGTTTAAAGTTTGATGACATTCATGTGGAGTCAGTTGTACATGCATGGTGAGTGTTGGTAGTGTGTAAAAGAGTAATGATAGTGTGGAAAAGAGTAATGATTGTGTGGAAAGAGTATGAGTTTGAGTTGTGGTTGTAGTTGTGGTTGTGATTGTAATTGTGGCTGTGGTTATGGTTGTGGTTGTGGATGTGATTGTGGTTGGAGTTGAAAAAGAGGATGAGGGTGTCTTTGAAATGCGAAGGTGGCAAAAATGGACACTCCCTGACGCCCATGGAAGCGTTAAAGTGTGTGAAGCCGAACTTGGACACTCACTGGCACCCATGGAAGTGCTAAAGTGTGGCCTATAGACACTCCCTGAATGACTCGAGTCTGGATACCTGTGTGGGGGTTGCCCCGGTATTTGCATGGCGGTTAGGGTATTCAAAGTGTGAGGCATTGGACACTCCCTGGTACCCCGGACCAAAGTGTGAGGCAAACTGGACACTCCCTGGCGCCCCGTTGCTAAAGTGTGGCTATCTTAGTATTTCAAAGATACCAGGAGTAGGATAGAGTGTTGTTGGGTTTTGTCGAGAGAAAAGAGTCGGTTAGATGAGATGGTGCATTGTTCTCATACACGGTCACATATGTGTGAAATTATCTTTTAAATAATGTTGTGGTTGTTTTCTAAAACGAGCTCTTTATCATAAATATAAACTTGTGGTATTTAAATGGAAATGGGAAAAAGGTAAATGAGTATGTTTTTACATTCAAAGTATTGTTTTTAATACTCACCAGCTTCTTGAAGCTGACGGCGTTGATGCGTCCTGGACATTCGTGTCCAGGCTTTGCAGGTTATAATCAGGATGAACCGTATGATTATGCTAATTGAGATCAGTTGCTGAGAAGAGATGTTACTTTTATATGCTTTATGTTTATGTGCTTTAAGATATGATTTGGTTTGTAATAAGGATGACTGTAATAGACTTTAAGTATTGTTTTATTTCAAGGCGGTCTGTGCCTTAGTAAACCCCATACCATAGGATGTAATAAGTTAGAAAAATTTTTATGAGCCCTGATTTTTTTATAAGCCCAGGTTGCCCTACTCTGATTAATGGTTTTATGATGTTCGACGTTTTGGGACGGAATCGATCCTTCAAACTGTCGCGACCTACGGGTCCATAAAGGAAATTAAACGCTTTCCATATTTATGCTACGTCGGGGCGTGACAGGATTTGGTGGTATCAGAGCCATAGGTTTTCTAGATTGACCAGGCTCAGTTATTCACGCCATAGATTAGTGACATAGGTTACCCTTAAGTTTTACTAAGCTATACAACCAAGTTCTAGTGTTAGTTTAGTACGGATTACCCTTAGTTCAGAAACTAAAATTCTAAGTTGGTTTTATCATAGAAATGATTACCCGTTTGTCTTGTCATATCGACAAGAATGATAGCAATTTCCATATACCTTCAGACATATCCATTTAGGATTAGTCGAGATAACCATAACTTATGATGCCTCTACAGACATATAGTAGCCGAGTTTCTAAGGAGTTAAAGCATACCATAGCCCTCATTAATAGCTTAGGCACTGACAAACTTCCTGAGTCAAATCTCGGAACAGTCAGCATGGCCCACAACCTAGAGTATGGAGAATAAGAATACGACCTCTTTGCTATTAGACATCAGCCTCTCTACATGCTACACGTGCATCAATATTGATACATCACTCTCTCTCCATGTGGTCTCACTCTATACACATGCATCACTCTCTGCCCTCTCTCTTTCTTTCTTTCTCTCTCTCTTTATGTCACTCTCATTCTCACCGACCCCGCTCTCTTTCTCTTTTTCTTTATGACCCTCTCACTAACCCCCTCTTTCTCTCCCTTTTTGTCACTCTCAACGCCCCACTCTCTCTCTTTCTTTCTCTCTCTCTCTGTCACTCTCAGTGATCCTCTCTCTCTCTCTCTTTTCTTTCTTTCTCACCTGCCCTCTCTCTTTCTGTCACTCTTCACGTGCTCTCTCTCTCTCTCTGTCACTCTCAGTGATCCTCTCTCTCTCTCTCTTTTCTTTCTTTCTCACCTGCCCTCTCTCTTTCTGTCACTCTTCACGTGCTCTCTCTCTCTCTCTCTGTCACTCTCAGTGATCCTCTCTCTCTCTCTCTTTTCTTTCTTTCTCACCTGCCCCCTCTCTTTCTGTCACTCTTCACGAGTTCTCTCTCTCTTTCTCTCCTTTTAAAGACCATCCATGTCCCATATCTCTCTATCCTTCTCACCATGAGCCTTTCTCCGTCTGACCCTCCCCCTCTCTTTCTTCTTCTCTTCTTCTTCCTTTTGCCTCTTGGCAGAAACTCATCTCCCCTCTAAAAAAAAAAAAAAAAAAAAAAAAAAAAAAAAAAAAAAGTGGTTTCTAAGAAGGTTGTTGACACAAGTCGTTGTGGTGCATGCGAGTATAGCAGAAGACGGTGCAGAAGTGACTGTTCCTTGGCTCCCTACTTTCAATATGCTGGGAGTGTGAAGGATTATGAGGCAATTCACGGCTTTTTCGGATATAGGAATTTTCTACGCCTTATTGAAAAGGTACCTGAGGAAGATCATCAACAAACTATCAAATCCCTTGTGTTTGAAGCCACAGCTAGGCTTCAGGATCCCATTTTGGGTTGTGTTTCTTACATTTTTTTTCTCGAACAACAAGTTCTTGAAATGAAAGAACAAGTCTCACAACTTCAAGCTCAATCAAAAGAAGAGTCACCCAAACAATCCAAAGAGCCTGATCCAGATCCTTGGCTTAACTATGCCATGGTAGATCTAGATCACGACATAGAAAACCCTCGTAAGTGTTCCAATCTCATTTCTCACACCACAACTACTCCAATCTCTTCTGAAATCTCTAGCCCTACCTGTATTCCCCCTGTCACTCAAATTTGTACAACCTCTCCTTGGTCTAATCTGATCCAGTCCTTACTGTCCAGTAACAACCAACAAACCTCTCCAAGTCTGTTGGATCTCGCTACTCCCAACACAATTTCTCCAGTCCAGTCCTTACAATCTAGCAACAACCACCAAACTTCTTCAAATCCATTGGATCTCGCTGTTCCCAACACAATTTCTCCAGTCCAGTCCTTACAATCTAGCACCAACCACCAAACCTCTCCAACACCACTGGATCTCGCTACTCCCGACGCAATTTCTCCAGTCTCTCGTCCTGCCCCCACCAGCTCTGTTACTCCAACTTGCTCCTGCTGGTCTAAACACTCACAATCTAACAAGTCCCGGATTCCCTTGGAGCAAACGAAAAAACCAGAGGTCCCAAGATATCCAAATCTCCTCCCAAATCTTCAAGCAAGTTCATCAAAAGCACCTACTCCATCCACTGATCCTTACTCTTTCTTCACTGTTAATAACTTAGCTCAAAGCTCCTTCTTGGGTTTAATTGACATGGTGGAGAGTCAACGTGTCTCTAAAAGAAAAGGAAAAAAAGTCGCGAGGTGGCTTTAGCCTCAAAAAAAAAAAAAAAAAAAAAAAAAAAAAGTGGAATGAACATCATGGTCCGTATTCGAGGTAGTCCCTGTACGTCGAGTGTGCGTGGGATTGAGCCCATATGTCTTACTATGCATGTCCCTCCACCAGCTTAATGTAGTTTGGATCATTGGGTATTGTTTTATAGGGCAACTGGGAGGGTAAGCATCCCAGGACGGTATTGTCCTCAGAAGTAAGTCCTGAAGAACATTAACCCAGGGTTCTGTGGAACGGACTATAGGATCTATATGGTTGCTGAAAAGTGTGTAGGATGTCGTTAGCATTCGATCTCTAGAGGGAAGCCTCACGTTGGCAGGACTCAGTTCCCACTCAGCAAAATCCAAATGTACATTTGTATCATTGTAACTTTTCATATCTAAAAAAAAAAAAAAAAAAAAAAAAAAAAAAAAAAAACCTCCTTAGCACTATCTTCGCTTCTTATGTAATGTACCCTAAACATTGGGCTATCAGTTCAAGAATCAGCTGTGGAAATACTATCTCTTGTTAGTAACATAAGTGCACTTTCTAAAAAAGAGGGTTCTAATCCCCATCACTTTCACGATCCACTTGTGTTTGCTATCATCAATTTAAACTAGCTCAAAGGTTGACATGACATGCTTGATCATTCCTAATCCTTCATTCAGGCCCAATTCGATACAATGGCAGCACATGCAAATCCATACTGCGAACATTGATATTACCAAATCCAAAACAGCACTAGTGCATTCGCAATTGTCCAAATCATCTCATTGCCAAATCAATAGGTTGCTCCACTTTCTCAAAACTTTTACTCTCTTTCAAAAAAAAAAAAAAAAAAAAAAAAAGGGTATAAATATTCTCTCTCTCCCTCATTTCTTATTCACTCCTCCTCCTTGAACGCAACTCTTCCCTCATCTGTGCCGATCAAGGATCGTGTAAATACATGAGCAAACAATCATATGTGTTGTTCCCATCCATCCAGTACATGCATTGTTTCTAAACCCTATACCAACAGTCTGATACCCCACAAGCCTTTGGAACGTTCGACCTATCAACTTCACCAAAGATGTCTGGGGTTCACAATATATTCCATGTGAGTATACTAAGAAAGTACATACGAGACCCCTCGCACGTGGTTAATTATGACGATATTGAGACGAGTCATAACGTTTCTTACTAGTTAGTCTTGATTTCGGGGACGAAATCCTGTTTAAGGGAGGAAGGGTGTAATAACCCCCATTTTCTTGCATTGCCATATTTAAAATTAAATATACATTGTCTGCCTTTATTTAAATTCTTATGTGAAAAATTTATTTCTTGACTAATCCCATAATTGAAATTACTTTTGGGGTCAAAATGCAATTTTCCTAAAAACTGGCAATACCTGTGTTAAATTTCAAATCTGTATTTCAAACGGTGGAATTATTTCTTTTAAACTCCAACTGTATTTTTATAAAATCAGAAAACTCTTTCTAACATTAAAATGAATTTTCTGTATTTTTGTGATAAACACCGTGTCACGAAAATACTAGTTTAGGTTTAAAACTGTCCGCGCAGTGTTAAACTTCCACAGAATTTTGGGAGTAACTGATTGGACAAATTTCTTTATACCCAATTATTATTGCTAAAGTTTTCCCTTAGGCCTTGTTTGGCAAATGCTTGTAGTATGTGTGTTGTCCTAATGCCATAAGCTTGATTCCCAAACACACCTTGACCCACACCAACTCCACCTACCCTTTCAATTATCAATGGAGCATTATGAATTGCAAGTGTATATTTACACATCATTGTTGCACTTTCTTTGTAATTAGTGGAGATTAATGGAGAATGAGTGGGATGTTAGGCAAATGTTTTCTAAGTGGAAGTTTGAGTATTTATACACCCAACCACATTACACATTCTACACTCCTAACATAGAGAGCTTGAGAGAGTCACATAGAGAGATAATAATTTCAGAATTTGAAGAGCTCAATCCTCCATAGCCAAGCTTGAAATTGGAGATTCTTAATTCTTGTATTTCTTTCTCAACAACTTCTTCAATCTACATCATGGTGAGTATTACTAACTCACTCCAAATGTAACTCATTCCTTATTTACTGATTTAGGTAGTTAATTTTAACAGTAGCAGAATTTTGTTTTCAGATTTTTGTTAGGAAAACGAATGAAATTTAAGGTTCTGCCCGCGTTGTCCCAAGTAAAACTCGATTCTGCACACTTTTCGTCTAATGCAATTTTCTCAGATTTTGCACCGTTTGGGCAGAAAATGAGGATTACAGTAGCAGAAAAAGTATATTAGAAATTCAATCTAATATTTTCTCTTTTAATTTTAACAGTAGCAGAATTTTGTTTTCAGATTTTTGTTAGGAAAACAAATGAAATTTAAGATTCTGCCCGCGTTATCCCAAGAAAAACTCGATTCTGCACACTTTTCGTCAAATGCAATTTTCTCAGATTCTGCACCGTTTGGACAGAAAACGAGGATTTCAGTAGCAGTTTTTAGAATGCTATTAGTTATGTTTAAAATGATTAAGGCAATGAATTACGAATTTTCAATCCCCGTACGCGTATTATTTCTTTAATTCTGTGAATTCCTTTATGTTTAAAGTTTGATGACATTCATGTGGAGTCAGTTGTACATGCATGGTGAGTGTTGGTAGTGTGTAAAAGAGTAATGATAGTGTGGAAAAGAGTAATGATTGTGTGGAAAGAGTATGAGTTTGAGTTGTGGTTGTAGTTGTGGTTGTGGTTGTAATTGTGGCTGTGGTTATGGTTGTGGTTGTGGATGTGATTGTGGTTGGAGTTGAAAAAGAGGATGAGGGTGTCTTTGAAATGCGAAGGTGGCAAAAATGGACACTCCCTGACGCCCATGGAAGCGTTAAAGTGTGCGAAGCCGAACTTGGACACTCACTGGCACCCATGGAAGTGCTAAAGTGTGGCCTATAGACACTCCCTGAATGACTCGAGTCTGGATACCTGTGTGGGGGTTGCCCCGGTATTTGCATGGCGGTTAGGGTATTCAAAGTGTGAGGCATTGGACACTCCCTGGTACCCCGGACCAAAGTGTGAGGCAAACTGGACACTCCCTGGCGCCCCGTTGCTAAAGTGTGGCTATCTTAGTATTTCAAAGATACCAGGAGTAGGATAGAGTGTTGTTGGGTTTTGTCGAGAGAAAAGAGTCGGTTAGATGAGATGGTGCATTGTTCTCATACACGGTCACATATGTGTGAAATTATCTTTTAAATAATGTTGTGGTTGTTTTCTAAAACGAGCTCTTTATCATAAATATAAACTTGTGGTATTTAAATGGAAATGGGAAAAAGGTAAATGAGTATGTTTTTACATTCAAAGTATTGTTTTTAATACTCACCAGCTTCTTGAAGCTGACGGCGTTGATGCGTCCTGGACATTCGTGTCCAGGCTTTGCAGGTTATAATCAGGATGAACCGTATGATTATGCTAATTGAGATCAGTTGCTGAGAAGAGATGTTACTTTTATATGCTTTATGTTTATGTGCTTTAAGATATGATTTGGTTTGTAATAAGGATGACTGTAATAGACTTTAAGTATTGTTTTATTTCAAGGCGGTCTGTGCCTTAGTAAACCCCGTACCATAGGATGTAATAAGTTAGAAAAATTTTTATGAGCCCTGATTTTTTTATAAGCCCAGGTTGCCCTACTCTGATTAATGGTTTTATGATGTTCGACGTTTTGGGACGGAATCGATCCTTCAAACTGTCGCGACCTACGGGTCCATAAAGGAAATTAAACGCTTTCCATATTTATGCTACGTCGGGGCGTGACAAGAAGGGACGAAAGTGTCCGATGCTGAGCACATCGCCTTCCTTATCTACTGGCTGAACAAGTATCTCTTTTACTCGGCGAGTCAAGCTATCACTATGGAGTAAACCACTCAAGCCCTGGCCTTAGCTTCTGGGAAACCCTTAGCCCTAGCCACCCTTGTCTGGGCACACTTGGTTCGGGGTGTGACTGATTTTACCCACTCGGGCTTTAGTTTCGGTGGAAGCCCGATATGGATACTTCAGCTTTGGCTGTACTCGTATTTTCGACAATTCAGGCCGGCTGCCGATCCGCTGGCTAACGTTCCCATTTTTGCCATCCACTTTACGGATGTTAATCCCTCTTCCCACTCCTTTGAGGAGTGTTTGACCTTTTTTTTTACGAAGGATGCTCTAATCAGGCTCCCCATCTATTTTAACCATTTTCTTCTTTTCAATTCCCCTCGTTCCTTCAACTTTCTCACAATCCTGCCAACTGGGAGCCAGGCACTCACACCACTTACAACAAAAAAATTTCTAGCTACTTGGTGGCTAGAGATATTATCTTCAGCCCGAGTATCCCTTCTAGCAACAACAAATGTGGGGCAGATTACTATTTTACTCCGCTTTATGCTTGTCAATTCGGGCTTTCTCAATTAGTGCCCATCCTGTTGGCCATAACCATAAACGTGGATTGGGTTTAACGTGGCCTGATTATAAATGACGGCCAGGTGAAGAAGATCAAAGAATAATCGGACAGGTTAAAAGCAACCTTCAAGTTTACATAGTTCTCAGCCCTACCGATGGTGACCGAAGAATTTGAGAAATGGTGGTCCCAATGGACTACCCAAATGTTCAGGAGCACTGCCTCTGAGGCACTACTACAATTTGCCACGTCATCGGCTGTTGAAGCCGATGTCCCTACCCTTCACCCGTGGCAGCCTGTAGAAAGCATGTAGCAAAAAGGGCGGCTCCTATGAAAGCACAAGGGCAAGGTCCTTCCAAAAAGAAGAAGGCTCCAACCCCTTTCGCTCAGGTATTGTTCTTACCCTCCTTTTATATTGTATTGTTCGATTCAGCCTATCTACTTGTCATGACCCACTTTTGTTCCATTCCAGCTTGTGGATGAGGATTCTGGAGAGGATACATTACTGACCGAGCAGACCTTCGAAATAGCAACAACCCACTCCTCTGGTACTCAAGCTCAAACCCTTCTTGTCGACCTTCCCAATTCTCCCGAACGGGCGGCGGCTTTCCTCGAATGAATTACAGAGAGACTGGTCCCTTTGAGAGTTGTCCCACCTCTTACTCCATCGAACGGAGATGATGTTCCCATTTCTACCGAAGAGGAAGTGCCCAAACAAGTGATTCTCTCCTCCAGCAATGAAGATCTATTTAGGGGGTGGCGCCACTATGGAGACAACTAGAGAAGAGATGGAACAAATGGGATACAGTGGTAGAAAGGGTGAAGACATTTTGACTGGTCAGGCGGATCCTACTGTTGCTACGAGATCTACCTCCGAGCATACAGAAGAAACAATCTTGGCCGATCTCGTTTATTCTATTCCTGAGGGACCTCTAGTCCCAAGTGTTGAGGATAGTTCTCCGGCTGATACCTTGGCAATCGCAGAGGCCATTCAAACCACTACAAGTGTGAGTGTTGGAACTTCAAAAGAGAAAACCACTATGGCACCTCCTCCTGAGCCAAGCCAACAATCAACTCAGCCATCTACCTCTCAGCCAAGTGGTGGAGCCACTATTCCCCAAGACATATCATCCGCTACATCCTCGCCTGCCTAGGTAGCTATTTCTTGCTCGGGCATATTTCCATTCTCTCTTGTTAGTATTATTAACCTTTGCTCTAGATTTCTGAACAGGTCACTCCCTTGGGTCTAGAGCCGTTTACCCCTTTTGATGATTTCTTCTCCAGCCTAGACCTTGGGGCATTTGACTTGAGTTCATTTTCGCCCGAAGTGGCCTCTCCCATGCGCTTATAGCAGTACAGAGACATGTTCTCAGACTTATTTCTTATACCTCCCATCGCCCATCGAGATCGATGTTGCCTTAGCTATCCTTTCCAATGCTCTTCTCTCTCTGTCAGGCAGCATCCTCTGATTCGGGAGATCCAAGAATGGCTTCCGGGTTGCTGTATTTTGGATCGATCGGCCTCTACTATTGAAGCTGAGGCCGAAGCCCATCTTAATGCCTGACAGAAGGTAATGCAGTTTCTATAATCGGCCAAACCAAATATAAAAGCGTAAAGGTTTCTCAGGCTCAATTGATTGCCTGAGATGCCTGGCTGCAAGCCTGTATTGCTACTCTCAAGGCATAATTGGAACAATGTGAGGCCAAGGTCATTACTAATGACGCAGCGCTAGTAAAGGTAGATGAAGTCCTAGTTGCACTTGGAGGAGACGCTAAAAAATGCAGTGACCAGCTACAGGCCAGCATTCGATTTTCTCATGCCTGGTCTTAGAAACTTAACAAGGCCAAACAAGATCGGGCTGGGGCTCAGAAGACCTGGGAAGACCTGAGGACAAAACTTAGGAATTTTGAATCGACTTAGAAGCTGATTTCTAACTTTTGTACTTGTAGATATATACATATTCTCATTTTCTTTTGTACTAAACACTTATAGGTAAGCTATGCCCAGCTATTTAATACAATGAACATTTTGATCACTCATGTTCAGGCTCATAATTGATAAGTAGCACGTATTCTGGCCCAGGATTTGGTTTGTACTCCAGATTAATGGTCTCCCACAAAGTAGGATAATAAGACTTTAAATACCAACCGTTAATTAGTCTGGCATGAACCATTCCATCCATATCGCGCAGCCTGTATGCTCCACCTCTCTTAATTTGGTGGACGATGAAGGGACCTTCCCAATTGACCGACCATTTTTTGTATCAATTGTCCTTGTCTTCGATAGGCAAGACAGCCTTCCAAACTAAGTCCTCTATGCAGAAGGACTTCTCTTTTACCCTCTTATTGTATGCTCAGGTAGCACGTAGCTTCTGTACTTTCAACGAGTCCAGGGCTGCTAACCTTATTTCATCAAGCCCTTCCAATTTAGCTATCATAGCCTCGGTGTATTCAACGGGCTCAAGCTGATTTTGCAATGTCCTCCTAGCTAATCGAACTGTGACTTCCATAGGTAGCATAGCATCATACCCATAGGTTAGCATGAATGGTGTAACCCCAGTGCTAGACCTCTTGGATGTCCTATAAGCCCACAGTGCTTCGAACAGTAGCTTATCCCATTCCCTTGGGTTTTCATTGATCATCTTTTCAATGATCCCCTTGAGGATCTTGTTGGTTGACTCAGCTTGCCCATTAGCCTGTGCATAGTATGGAGTGGAGTTGAGAATGGTAACCCCTCTACTCTCGACAAAGGCTGCAGTCTCTGTTCCCGTAAATACAGACCCTTGATCGGCCATAATGGTTTCTGGTAGGCCAACCGGTGTATTATGTGTTCTTCAATGAACTTAATCACAGTGGCCTAAGTCACCGTCCTATAGGGTATGGCTTCGGTCCACTTCCTAAAGTAGTCTGTAGCTACTATAATGAAACAATGCTGGCCCAATGATGGTGGGAGAACTTTGCCAATCAAATCCTTGGCCTATCCTTTGAACGGCCATGGCTTGATAACGGGGTTGAAGCTCTTTGGCTGGTACTCGTTGAATTGGGCCATCCTTCTGACAGGCTTGGTAGCCCTTGGCATAACTTATACAATGTTTTAACATATCTGGCCAATAGTAGTTGTATCTCCTCAGGAGCCACTTCATCTTTGTTCCAGCCTGATGAGCTCCACAAATTCCTTCGTGGACTTCGGTCATCACCTTCATAGCCTATTTCTTCCCAAGACATTTGAGAATTACATCATCACCTATAGGTTTTTATTAATTCCCCATCAAGAACCACAAATCGAACTACGAACAGTCTGAATTTTCGGTCTACCCTATCATTTGGGTGTTTTTTTGTATTCAATGATAGGGATTGTCCAATCATCGTCATCCATTAAGACCGAATTGGTGGTAGTATACCAGCCTCTCTTTGCCACTGATGGTAATGATCGGACTTGCACCGTGAAAGTTTGATTTTCTACTTCCTTTAGCGAAGGTGAGACTGATTCTATTTTGGCCAACTTATCGGCCTCGGTGTTCGTAGACCGGGGTATATAACTCTCACTTATGTCATCGAAAGAATCTATAAGTTGAGTGGCCACAGAATGAAATGGGCAATGCTCCCAGCTCTTTATCGGGAATTCCCCTAATATCTGTCCGATCACCAGTCCCGAATCTCCTTTTATGTGTAAGGATGATGCCATTTCAAGGAGTAGTTCTAGCCCGATGATGAGCGTTTTATATTCGGCCTGGTTACTAGTACATTTGAAATCAAGCCGAAACGACATCTTGGTCCTTTTATATTTGGGTGATATGATAACTACCCCTGCCCTAGCACCTTCTGCATTCTTAGACCCATCAAAGATCAACGTCCAAGGGACTAAGGACGTGTTTAGTATTTTAGGTACTGATGACGGATCTCTCAGATCAGTAGGGTCTGGGTTGATCTGGGAGATTGGCCAGAAAATTGGCTATGGCTTGGCCTTTGACCGATTGCTGTGATCGGTATTGGATAGCAAATTCCATTAAGTCCAAGGTCCATTTTCCAATTCAGCCACGCATTATGGGCCTAGACAGCATGTACTTAATTAGTTTGACATATAATATAAGTAGAAACAAGAAGCATATATGTTCTTAATTTTTGTGATGAAAAGTAAAATGCTAAGCACAACTTCTCAATCAGCGCATAGTGCTGCTCGATTAGAGTCATAACTCTACTTAAATAAAAAAATGGCTTGCTCATCATCTTGAGCTAACATACTTCCTATAGAGCAATCAGAGGCTAATATATACAATTTAAGATACCTACCCTTCTTAGGTAGCACCAACACTGGGGGGGGCTGACAAGTATTGCTTAATTCCTTCAAAGGCCTATTGATGGCTATCTTCCCACTTGAACTCTTCATCAGTCTCTATCTTTAGCAGTGGGGTCCATACCTGAGTCTTCCCAACACAGTTGAAGATGAATCTCCTCAGGAAATTGATATGTCTAAGCAGTCTTTGCAACTCTTTCTTGTTGGATGGGGCTTTTGCCGCTTGGATAGTCCAAGCTTTGTTCTTGTCAACCTCTATTCCCCTTTAGTGCACCAAGAAACCCAAGAAGTTTCCTGCTGAGATGAATGCACATTTGAGCAAATTCATCTTTAACTTGTGAGCCCGCATTCTTTCAAATGCCTTCTCCAAGTTTCTCAAATGATCGGCGTTGTTGCCAGATTTAACCACCACATCATCAATGTACACCTAAGCATCCAATCATGTTATGGAAGATTGAGTTCATGGCCCGTTGATAGGTAGCTATGGCATTCTTCAGTCCGAAAGGCATCACGACCCATTCAAAAGTTCCAATTATCCCCGGGCACTGAAAAGCTATCTTTGGGACGTCCTCTTCGGCGATATAAATTTGGTTGTACCTCGAATGCCCATCCAAAAAGGACAAGATTTTGTGTTTGGTGGCTGAATCAATCAGTTGATCGGCCATGGGCATTGGGTATTCATCTTTAGGGATAACCAAGTTTAGGTTTCTGAAATCAATACAGACTTGAAGCTTCCCATTCTTCTTTACCACTAGGACTATATTCGAGACCCACTCCACATACGTAGCTGTAGACCCAGCCCCGAGGAGTCTCTCAATTTCTTCCTTCACCTTCAGCGTGACCTCTGGTGATATGCACCTATGTAGCTGTTTGAACGGCCTGAACCACGATTTGATTGGTAATTTGTGTTCTACAAGTTCCCTAGATAGCCCTGGCATTTCGTCTTAATCCCAAACGAAGCAATCTTTATACTTATGTAAAAGTGTTATCACCTCAGGCCGGAATTATGGCTCCAGCATCTGGCTTACATAAGTTGGCTTATGTTCTCCTTCTTCGCCCAAGTTGATTTCTAAAAGGGGATCTTGAACGTCGACCTTTAGTTCATCAAGCTTTTTTATGGCCGTTTCTAGTTCATCCATCTGAATCTCTTCCTCTTTTGGTAGTTCTTCCTCATAGATACAATCGGCCAAGCTAACCATACCATCGGTTGGGCCGATTTCTAATCTTCTATCAGCTAGGTATGCATACCCCCTAGCCATGCTGGCCTTTAGGGCCAGCTGTCTCCGAGTCTTAATTGGTTGTTTGTCCATTGATCACATCTTTTTTGCGGAGCTCAATCGGTCTGACTTCTTCTGTCCGATTGATTAATTGAGGATAGCACTTCAGATTTTCTTTGATACATGTTGATGGGTTTGGTTTGCCCATCTTGCCACATCCTAGCAACTTCACTGGCCCGATATCATCTTCATACAATAATGCATCGGCCATTTGGATACGTGCCACAAATGGCCTTTTATCAGCCCCTATCACTTCTACCTCATCTCCCTTCCAGAAAATTAATAACGGATGCAAAGTAGAAGGGATATAGTAGTTGGGGTGTATCCAGTCTCGGCCCAACAAAGAATTGTAAGCGGCCGATGTTTCAAAAATAAAGAAAGCAGTCATTACAGTTTTGCTTTAGTCTTTGATGGTGCCCCTGTAAAACTTTGAACATTCATTTTGGTCAGGATTAACTCTGGCTCGGACTTCTGTAGGACCCTCAGCATGATTTGGGGCATTATATTGATAGTGGAGCCCCTATTAATGAGAATCCTATTCATGGGAACTCCTTTGATGTGTCCCTTCACAGACAGCGGTTTCAAGTGTTGGGACATTTGGTATGTGGTTCTTTCGAAAACCATTTTAACGGGCCCTCCTAGCCTCTGTCCTTCCTCAGTTTGTTGAACTTTCGGCCTCAAGATGGTTATCTTAGGCCGATCGGACTATAGATCAGTGGCATCCATGTTCTTGCTTGTGGCTTCTATTACCTCAGGCTTGACGGTAGCCCCTCCACTCCAAAACTCATTTTCTATCGTGGCTGACTCTTAGGTCTGGCCTTCCATCACATCCCCTTTCATGGTCGTATGCTGATCTTGCTAGGTCATGAAAGACATGGGTAAAGTAAACACCATATTTGAGGACAGATTCATCGGGATTATCCCAAATTGAATTAGTGAGGTGTCTGAATCTCTGAAATCATTGGTCTCCTCATCCATTAGGTTAGTCTCAGGCTTACACTCCTTCATTTCTTTCTCTTGCCTAAACATCTGCTTTAGGCATTCAGAGGCAAACATTGCACCTTTGCCTGCTTTCTTGTCAAAAATGGGCTCTTCCTCTGTTGGACATTCCTTTGAGTCAGGCACAGCAACTGGATGAGTCCTGGGATAATTGTTAGCACGATCTTCCCAATACTGTCTTTCCCTTTCAGCATGTCTCGCTCTCTGAAACCTCCTTTTTTGAGATTTTCTATAGTTAGGCGCTGCTGGGAACTTGGGGTGTTCAGCCCTATACCACCTTCCCTCATTCATTCTGGGTGGCAGTACCATCCTTGGACGGGTGTCCGAGGCTGGGCTCCTTTCTGATATGTCTGGCTTGGAGAAGGTCTGACTACGCTTCACTCCCAACCGGCTTGAATTTCTTAGGCCGGTCTGTAGGGCAGGCGGTGGTTTTGGTTTCTACTCAGGCTTAAACTGACTCTGCTTGGGCATTAAAAGCCTCTCGTGCACTGACCTCCTCGGACTGTGCTCGCGATGCTCATTAACTCTAGGCCTCTTGCTCAGGCTGGAGGCCTCCTTTTTTATATCGACCTTGCATCTAGGGCAGAGGCCTTGTTCTATCAAATCAAGTTGGTGTTGCAGGTCAGCTATCAAGCTGTCAGTGGTTGATTGGGCTATTTCAACTTTGGCCTTGCGCTCTTCTATCTTTCGCTCCTGATAAGTCCTTTGGAGCTCATTGCATGGACGATGTAGCAATATGTTTTCCTTCCCTTTGCTGTGGCCTATCCTCCTTCTCAGTCAGGTCGACTTTTGGTCTGGGCCTTGTCACCTTGGTTATATCAGGCACGGCCATGGTTGGTGCCAGTAATCTAAGGAAACGGATTTGCATCAACTCCCATGGCTCTGTCTGAGAACTTGGAAACTCCCTTTTCCACGTTTTCCTGTATCACTTTACGAAATACAACACAATTGTTAGTAGAGTGTTTTCCAAGAATTGTGCCATTTATAATATTCTTTTTTTGTTATGTCATCGACCTTAGGGATCTGATGACCATCACTCAGCGTGATCACTTTCTCGGCCAGAAGGGCATCAAAAATCTTATCGGCCATTGTGATGTCAAAAGTATAGTTTTTGCCTGCCTCAAATGCCATCCTTTTAGCCACAACGTTATTGTTCATGGGCTTGTTCAAGGCATTGCAGACTATTGGCCATTTACAAACTAACTCGGCCATATCAATATCTGTTTCGAGATCACAATCTGCCAAGTGAACCTCATAATTCTGATCCTTGTAGTATGTACCCTTAGATGAATTCTTCTTCTCCTGTTCGTCCAAGAGGATACGCTCATAGCGAGCGGCCCTCGTGGACAGCTCGAATAAATCACGGAAGTTAGTCCCTTCAAACCTCTTGCGAAGTTCAAAGGACATCCCTCCCATAGCCATCTTGACATACTTCTCCTCGGGCAGAACAGTCTTGCACCAATACTTAGCCTTCCTGAAATGGGCTATATAGGTCTCTACTGTCTCTCCCACTAGTTGGAGCATCCGAGGCAGATCTGCCAACGATGTTTTGGGCTCGGTCCTATAGGCCATGAAATAGTTCCTCCATCCCTTGCCAATTTCGTATAGAATTGGCAAGGAGGTTGACATACCACAGGAAAGCAATTCCTGTGAGAGAGTTTGGGAACAGCCTTAATTTTAGCGGGTCACTACTCCCCATATGGCCGCATTGTACCATGAAGCGGCCTATATGTTCTACGGAAGACTGCTCACTTTTCCCAGAAAATAAAGTAAAATTTGGTACTTTGTACCCCTGAGGAAAATTTACCAGATCAATCTCAGGAGGATATGGTCGTCTATAAGTTGGCCTCTCCATCCTTCTCATGAACGGGCCATACTCTTCGTGCATGGCTGCCACAAACTCCTCCCTGTTGATAGGTTGTGGGACAATGGGCTGAGCTACCACCACAAGGGGTGCTAGCGGTGGTGGTATTTGTTGTTGGTTGTTATTGGCCTGATGAGGCCAAAAAACATCACGAGCTCTTTGTCCCCCAGCAGCGTCGGCAGGGGGGCACATTGTGACTGATTGTCTCAATATTACGGCCTAAAGGTTGAAAAAAAGTTGTCGTCGCCGATCTAGTGGGATCAGTGACAGTTGTACCGTTCACTTCTCCTGTCTGCAGCTCGGGCTGCCTGTTTGATCCATTGTGCTCCCGGAGATTCGGGCACACATAACGCGGATCTTTTGGCTTATCAAACACACTCGATATGCCAGAATCAGATCCTTCAGCATGATCACTGTTGTTTTTGGCTTCATAAGTATTTATGAGCCGGCCTATCATTCCAGTTAGGCCATCCAACGATGCTTGCGTCTTTTTCGCTGATGCAATCAGCCTATTTTGGCCTCTTTGCATCTTAGACGTTTGTTCGATCAGTGTTTGAAAATTTTCCATAGAGCCTAGGAGGGCATTATAATCCTACCTCAAAGGTTCCATGGTCGGCCTCATGACTGTTGACACCGCTTCCAGAGTCAAGGCACTTTTCGTTGGGCAACGGGCAGTGCTCTCGTCCTCTGGTGGGTCAACAACGGCCAGATCATCCTGCCCGTTTTTCCCAGTCTGTTTATCTTTCTTCGGAGGCTTGTCTTAGCACTATGAGTCCCACCGGGCGTGCCAAAAATGTTTGCTAGTAGTTATGCGCGAGCGTGCTAGAGCCAAACGAGCTCGGAGTGTGCAAACTAATTTCCTATACGCTTGTGTGAGTGATACACAAGACTTTATGATCCGACTTTTAACGGGTGACTGTGTGTGATGAGTAGGAAAGTACCCTCACCAAAAATCCTTTGGCAGTACTGAAGCACACAAGCCAAATAGTGCAAGAGCTTATCAGGTAAACAATCACAAACGATTTAACAAAATACGGAGGTATCTTATTGAATGTTTGGAAAATAATCACAAAGAAAAGAACATGATCACAATTGGCTCTGATTGTTCAAAGGATTGAAAACAGTAAAAAAAAAAATAACAAACAAAGGCAAACATATTTGCTATGAATGCTACGAATGTAGAATAACAAGAACACAAAGGTTTGAATGCTTTAAATGTTGTGTACATGTGTGCTATTTTCGATATGACACGGAGTCCTTAGCATGGTTGGTCTGCCTTCGTATTTATAGCAGCCATGGATTAATCCGGATATGACAAGGACTCCTTAACTTACGTCCCAAGCAGGATACGGCTAGCAGAATACTTCCTTAGCTTTAACTCTTTTCTCATCTATATCCTGTTGGCTTGCACAACTATCCCTTCCAATTTTAGCTAAAAGGACCTTATATTGTTACTAGTGGGAAGTACTTGCATTGTACGTTCCCATGCCCCTGCCGGTAGAATATTTTGTAAGCTGTAATTTTCTCTTACTTTAATTCTTTCACTAAATCCATATTTACATCCCCAATCTAGTCATTAGACTAATCACAGGTTCAAAGGTTCACTTATAAGTTGATGGTGAAAAATTGCAAATTTTTTCCACCCACTAATGGATGCTTTTAAATTTTAATTATTTATTTAATTATTTTTTATGTGAAGCAACAAAAGATAAAGAAAAAGGAGGTCACGTGAGGTTGCATAGTCGAACACAGTGAGGTCAGCGACTCCTAGACAAATTCATAGTGTCAAAGGCTCATGGTGGGAAACTAAGTAAAATTTGTATATTAATTTAGGAAAGTGGACAACAACTTTGGGACATCCCAAAAAGAAAAGATGGACACATAAAATGGGACGGAGGGAGTATTAATTTACTACATCAACATCAACCACCATAGCCACTTTAATTTACTTTAGTTTAGTTTTTAGTTTTACCTTACTGATTTTACTTACTTTAGTTTAGTTTAGTTTTACCTCATGTGTCAAAGCTTTGTTAGATAAGTGGAAGATCCTTTATTTTAGATGGTGTAATAACCATTGAGTTATTAAGTTCCATATTAGAATCTTTAGAAATAATTGGAGTAATCACAAACAAACCATTCGACTTAATACCAGAACAAACAAAAGAACCATTTCTTTTGATCACAACTTCAGTTCCAAAAGAAAAAGAATAATTTTTATTTGAAAATTCTAAAACTGAAATTAAATTACGTCTCATTGAACGAACTTAAAGTACATCTGATAATACTAAAGTCTTATTATATCTGCTACTCCTATAGCAATCGCAGAAACGGTTGCGCTAGAACTTAGAGTCAGCACAATCTCCCCATCACCGCACATCCTGGTTGTTCAGGACCCCTGCAACGAATTTGTGACTCCCCACAAAAATAAAACGTAGTTCCATTGAAAAGTAAAATGAATTACACTTCGATTCTTTAAAATAAAAGTACAAAAATTTCTTTAAAACTCCCAACAGGCCCATATTCTCCACAGATCTCCTATATCATCCTTAGCCTTATCTCCCTTCCAGGCTTCAGTTACCGGCACTACTTGCATCTAAAAACCACACGGTAAGTATACAATATGACAGGAATATCAAAGGCTCAAAAGGTACAACGAAATAAAAAAATAAAAAAATAGACCAATTACATAAACCAACCGCTCACACGAACCAACCGCTCACACAAAGAGTATCATATCAGGTTCCTCACCTCACCCGTCTCCAGTACGTCGGTCCCTGAGGCCTATTGGACAATTGGTAGGTTCTCCTTACTCATGACCTTTTAGTCCCATAACACTTAGCAAAAACCACATACTCATTGATTCCAAATGAAAGCACAACATAACTGCAAAAAGAGTACAAGTAGAGATAACAAATAAGTACTCCGGAGAATTTAGAAAAAATATAGTATACAACCCGGTACCTATAAATGATGTTGAGCAACTCCTAAAAACTTCTCTTCTCCTTCTTCCTTTAACTTTCTCTTAGAAATTCTCTTTGACCTCTATGGAATTTGGTGTAAAAGAAATGAAGCATATCATCCATATTTACAGGCTAAGCTTCTTGGTGGCCAAGATGAATTGGATAGCCATGATTGGTTAGCTTAGGTTAGGTAGTCTATTTGATGGTCAAGATTATTTAGTTTAAGTAGCAACTAAATATTTTGCTTGGACTCCAAGTTGGTTGGATTTGAACTTGGTTAGATAGGATTCAACTAAACGTGAAAAGTACTGAAACGGATATGTCTTCCAAACAGAGATCGAAAAATCTTAACATCTAACACAAATACCAAATCATTTAATCTCACGCAACTTTTTCCAAAAATCATTTTTTCAGTTCAAGACTTATAAAATTGGAAAAATGACCAAAATGCCCCCTATGACTAATTTTTGCTAAAATCGCACATGAAGTCTAAATCGTCAATTTAAACATGAAAATACGGGTTACTACAATCTACCCTCCTTAACAGAGATTTTGTCCCGAAATCTAGAGATAAAAGTATTTTGCAAATAACTTCCTAAATTTCTTAAAATAATATTTAAAACAAATGTAGTATATTCTGTTTTGTAAAAACAACAATTTTTTTTTCTACCTTCTCCGACTCCTCCCAGGCGATGTAGACTATCAAACCTCGATATAGTCCGATACTTCCGGTTGGGGACAGGCTCGGATACCATTTATGACGCCCCGCAAAAATAAAGCGTATTTCCATTGAAAAGTAAAATGAATTACACTTTGTTTCTTTAAAATAAAAGTACAAGCATTTCTTTAAAACTCCCAACAGGCCCATATTCTCCACGGATCTCCTATATTATCCTTAGCCTTATCTCCATTCCAGGCTTCAGTTAACGGTACTGCCTACATCTAAAAACCACACGGAAAGTATACAATATGACAGGAATATCAAAGGCTCAAACGGTACAACGAAATAAAATAAATAGACCAATCACACAAACCAACCACTCACACGAACCAACCGCTCACACAAAGAGCATCATACCAGGTTCCTCTTGGTCATATAGCAAAGAGTCACCTCACCTCACCCGTCTCAAGTACGTCGGTCCCTGAGGCCTGTTGGACTGTCAGTAGATTCTCCTTGCTTATGACCCTTTAGTCCCATAGCACTTAGCAATAACCACATACTCATTGATTCCAAATGAAAGCACAACATAATTGCAAAAAAAGCACAAGTATAAATAATAAAGAAATACTCCGGAGAATTTAGAAAGTATATTATATACAACCCGGTACCTATAAATGATGTTGAGCAACTCCCAAACACTTCTCTTCTTCTTCTTCCTTTAACTTTCTCTTAGAAATTCTCTTTGACCTCTATGGAATTTGGTGTAAAAGAAATGAAGCATATCATCCATATTTACAGGCTAAGCTTCTTGGTGGCCAAGATGAATTGGATGGCCACGATTGGTTAGCTTAGGTTAGTTAGTCTATTCAATGGTCAAGATCATTTAGGTTAGGTAGTCTATTTGATGGTCAAGATCATTTATGTTAAGTAGCAACTAAATATTTTGCTTGGACCCCAAGTCGGTTGGATTTGAACTATGTTAGTTAGGATTAACCTAAATGTGAAAAGTACTGAAACTGATATGTTTTCTAAATGGAGATAAAAAAATCTTAACTTCTAACACGAATACCAAATCATTTAATCTCACACAACTTTTTTCAAAAATTATATTTTCAGTTCATAACTTATAAAATTAGAAAAATGACCAAAATACCCTTATGACCAATTTTCGCTAAAATAGCACACGAAGTCTAAATCGTCAATTTAAACATGAAAATACGTGTTACTACAGAATTACAGATATGGTTAGTCGCATCAGAATCAATGCACTAAGTGTTCGAAGTATCCGTTATAAAACTTAATTCAATCACGTGTGATTCAATCATACCTTGAACTCTTGTAGTTAAGAATTCTAGACAGTTCCTCTTCTAGTGGCTATTGTCCCCGGATTGGAAACACTTTCCTTAGTCTTGATCACCTCTCTTCCACTTGCCTTTTCCTTTCCCTTAGATTTTACAATCTTTAGGACTGGTCCAACACTTAAATCACTAGTGCTAGCATTTTTCTTCACTTTCTTGTCTTTCGGCATAGATCAAGAAGAAGTGCCTTTCTCAACATTTAAAACGTTGCCCCAGGTTTGATCACCCCTTCCACTACCTGAAGAGAACTCATCAATTCACTCATGGAAAAATTCATTTGATTCATATTATAGTTTAGTTTGAATTGAGCGAATGATGGCGACAGGGAGTTGAGGATCATATCAGCTTGGGTCTATGCATCGATGATGGCACCCAGAGTCTCCAATCATTTAAATTTCCAATCAGTTTTAAAACATGTTCTCTGACAGGAGTTCCTTCCAACATCTTCACACTCATTATCTTTTGCATGGCAATCTGCCTAGCAGGTCTGTCATGTTCCCTAAACATTTCTTTTAGGGAAGTTATAATGGCATTGGTGAAATCGTTCGATTGGAACTGGTATTGCAACACACCAGCCATAGAGGCCAATATGTTACAACGAGCCATCTCGTTCGACTTCTTCAACTTGTCAAACTCGTGTCTAGCATTTTCTGAAGCATTTGCAGCGGGTCGGCAGTGCATGGGGTAATGAGGAGATATATGCGATCCTCTGCAGTTAAAACAATGTCCAGATTATGTTTCCATTCAGTGTAGTTGTTTCCAATTAATTTGTTTTGAGTGAGTATGGTCGCAAGTGGACTAAATGCAGATCCAGACATGATTAATTCTGAAAAGAATAATAGACAAGATAAATATGAATATCAAAATTAGACAGCATGAAATAAAAGAATCTTAAAACTCTTATTAAATGACAAAGTTACCGAAATATCAAAACGAAAGAACAAAGCCTCCGTGTGGTGGTCATTGTTCGATCTTTCGATCAATCATGACTTGTCCGCTATGTAACTCTTGCAAAACATGTCATGACTCCCGAACCTAGAATCCCTAAGTTTTTGAACAATGCCCCGTGTGGGATTCCTTATTCATAGCTTAGCTAGTGTGCACCATTAACTAGGATCCAATGACAACCGCCTCGAGTCGTGCCTCCATGTGGTGGTCACCCTCTAACACATCTGATTAATCCTATATGTAGGAAGTTCATATGCACTAACCAATGAGTAGTGTACCCTCCATATGGAATGATCACCCCTGGCGAGGTGACACAGAATGCACTACTCATCTTACAGTGAACCGTTAATGGAAGATCGTGGGAGTTATAATAATAAATCCCTCTCCCACTAGATTTATTAATTAATGATTTTGCTTTGGAAAAAATTGTTTCTTCACACTATCCATAAACATCCAATGTTTACTAATGTGATGAAAATGGTTTTTCAATTTTATTTTTAAAAACTCATTTTTGCATGCATGTAGTAACAATATTTTAAACGCAAATCACAAACAAGTACATAAAAATGAAAAACTAAAATGAAATCAAAGCAGTCAACAATGCCCCTATCTCCCATGGCTCTATCTTCATAGATCCATCTCTTGGCTTGGTCACCTCCGGTTCCATTTTCATGAACACGGCTTGCTACTCCATCTTCATGGATTTTCTATTCCATTACAAAAAATCCTATGCTTCTTTCGGAGCTTACAAATTTTTCTAGAAAGGAAATAGCAATAAATAATGAATAAATAAATAGGCTAGGGTAAACGGTGCGACTCTCCTATTCGCAGGAATGGAGTCGCAACGCCCTTTATATACGCCTTTTAAAAACCAAACTAATATTAAAACAATCACCAATCACAAATTAAATACAAAAATTAAAATTTGATTTTTGGTGCTGTGAATATCACAGGCTAGCCACGTTTTTTAAACTTTTTCAAATTCAAATACGTGTCACCACTTAATTTTTTAAAAGAAAAATTAAGAAACCATTTTAAAAGAAAACTAATCTTTTTTTTAAATCAGAGATTTCTAGCTCCGGGGATTATGGAGTGAGAAGGGAAGGAGCCCAGCGGACTAAAATACCCCCGCTCATCCTATCTCTTGATAGGCCTCTACTCAACATCCTTTTTAATTGAATCATTAATCTAATCATGCCCTCAACTAATACATATATATACATTCCAAAAGCATTTTGAAAGGGTGTAAGATTGCTAATAGTAAAACGGCATACAAAAAACCATATGTTTCAAATAGCAATCAAATGATATGCAAAATAGAGAGCGAGAGAACTTACCCGGGATCCAGCTACGAATGGGAAACATTCAATGCATACACAAAATATAAAGCCTAAGAAAAGGTCTCTAACACATATATACAGATAAAGCAAACCTTAATCTAAGTTGTCGCGCATGGAGTCGAAAAATCAACAAAATCAAGAAATAAAATAAACTAGAGAAAAATCAAGAAATCGTATCTCAAAAGCGCTACAAAACAAAGGTTAGTCCACATGTTGTGAATATAATATCAAATCATAAATATTATACCAAACTCTTATCTTGAACCTAATAAACATGAAAGTTTTAACCAAATCATGAATTCATTCCAATTTGTTGAAATCACAACACC
Organism: Hydrangea macrophylla; assembly: GCA_033977485.1. NCBI lineage: Eukaryota > Viridiplantae > Streptophyta > Magnoliopsida > Cornales > Hydrangeaceae > Hydrangea > Hydrangea macrophylla. Next base: position 52,078,674 of record CM066985.1, read on the forward strand.
TCTATAGATATACAAGTCTCAACTAGGAGGCAATGTAATATCCATATAGAGATGATACAATCCCAATATGATTATAAGGAACCCATGACTAGATTCCACCCATTATGACTTATCATAATACAAAAATAATGCCTTAATTGCTAGACTCAATGTATTTGATGAATGCATGAACATGAACAAGAACAAGCTATGAGTCATTCATTGATTTGGATTATTTAGCCTCTGGATTTGGGTACAATTAATCATAATCAAAACATGTTTCAAGCCTTAAGGCATTAGAAAATCATTTGGATCATAATTGGTAAGTTTTACCAAATCAGTCTCAGAATTCCAAAATTTATAGAGACGGAACCTGAGATTAAAAGATAGAAAAAGCATGGTTCCCATGGTTTGAGTTCAAAAATTTTGGAGTATGGAATGCCTTTGCATGTCTAGTTTCTAACCCAAAAAGAAAATAAAAAATCAAACGGTCCAATCTCTGGGATTTGGACCATGATCAGACACTACTCACAATTTATCAACTCTTTGTCCAGAGATCTTGTATGATTTTCTAAAACTAGTAAACAAAATCTGAATGTTTTCAATCTTTTTAGAGGCTCTTACTAACACATTTAAATTCATAGAAAAAATTATTTGAAGCTCAAAATGCTTGTTTAAGGTTCTGATCTATTCAATTCAATACTGACTTACTGTTATGAAATTCTGGACAGAGAACAATTGGGTGTTAACTATGAAATCTCATCAAAACAAAAATCATAGCGATACGTCTATGAGTTAAGGACAAATTCCAATTGGTCTCATTCACTTCCAATGGATCATGATTTAATTGAAAATCTTTGATCTCAAATTTTCATTGAAATCATTGCACCATGTTGAATTGGTGTTCATAATTTGAATCAAACTTGATCTATAATTCTAGAGAGAACCTAGATCAAGTATGGTAATGAAATACAAAGAGTTTCATGGATTTAGCCTTAGAGGATCTCCATCATAGACCTCATGAGAGAATCTAGAGATGGGTCTAAAGGACTTACTCAATCGTATGAACTCAAAACATTTGAACCCAATTTGAATCCAACAATGAATTCAACTTAGGATTATGCTTGATTCCTCTCCCAAATTGATGATCCTTGAGGAATATAAACTCACTCTATTCAACTCTCCTCCCAAGTTAATGGTCCTTGGAGATCGAAAGGCACTAATACCTATGCATTTTAGTAGGATATGAAGAAGATCCCATGAAACCTCAAATTAAAAGAACCAAGTCATGATTATGAGTCTTAGATCCATCAATTATTCATAAATATAGCAGAGATCAACCTTAATTCTCTTGTACATCACATATTTACAGAAAATTAAGGATCAATCTCAAGAGATTCAAGTGGTGTATTGAAGATCCCATGATTCACTAGAGAAGAGCATGAACAAAAAGTAATGAAATCAGACCCAATTGATGATCCAAATTTAATTCTATTTTAAAAAGCTTGTTTGATTTTAAACCCAAAATTATATAGATCCAAATTAAACAAACATAAGAAGGAATTCAATCACAATTCAAGTGGTGTGTCATGAAATGAGGTGGAAAGAGAATTTTTAAAAATTGTGTAAAGATCCTAGAATTCTATGAATTGTGATTGAATTTAGACTAAAACTAAATAGAATTATAGGATTTGCTCCAATTATCCTCAGATTATCTTGGTTTAATGGAGATCTTCAAGGATCTTCAAGCCTTCTTCAAGCTCTTCAAGTTCTTCAATAGTTTCTTCTCCAATTCTCTTCTTCTCTCTCTAAAATCTCTCAATTGTATATCTATATATCAAAAATTGTTCTCTTTCTTGTAATGGAGATGATCATCTCCTTATATAGACCAATTTTGAAAGGTTAATTCAACAAATTCAGGGTAAAAACTCATGTGCAATGGCATCTTTGTTTGTTCAATATATATTTTAAAAAAAATAGTCTGTTACAGCGGGCGGCACTCACTGAGTTGTCTGCGGCACTCAATGAGTGACGGTCCGGCACTCACAGACTCCCAACATGGTTGAGTGCCGTCGGATTTGTCGTGTGCTGCCTCGTCCTCTGTATTCATGTATATATATAGATTTTTATTTTCTTTTCTTTTTTTCTTTCAAATAAACCCCTCTTTTTTCTTCTTTTCTTTTTCTTTTCCTTTCTTTCAAATCCCTTTTTCTTTTGAAATATTTTAAACTACAAATTCATGTTTAAACCATATTTTTGAAACAGATTTTTTTTATTTCACCTATGCGTACTTCACACTCAAAAATTTCCTGAGATCGAGGTGGGAGCGGAACCAAAACAAAAAAAGAAAAAAAAATCCACAAAACCCTCATAGAAAGGGACATAACCCCCATAAAGAGGGACACAAACCGCCTAAAGAGGGATATAAACCAGTCTAAAACGGGACACAAACAAATTCAAGGGCCAAGGGCTCTCCAATGGAGGGAGAGCCCGTGGAGAAGGGTGAAGAAAGAAGAGGCTTTGATTGGTTAAGTGAGATAAGCTACAGGGTGTGTATGTGAAATAAGCTAAAGTCACTTTTCTAAGGTTATTTCTTTCTGAAACAGAAACTGTTTTCAAATTTATAAATAAAGCTGAATTTCCAAACCAAACAAATATTTCTGAATAAACACTATGAACCAGTTTTATGAAAACCATCATTTTTCCAAATTTAAAACAAATATATAAACACTTCATATTCTCTCACAATGCGTCTTTTCAATCTCATGCTACAAGCTATGTACGATTTGTAAGCATGGGCGGAGCCACATGGGGCAAGAGGGGGCACTTGCCTCCCCCCAACTTTTGAAAATTAATATTTTACCCTATATATGTCATATTTATGCAATTGTTCCCCTCTTGAATTTTTTTTTTAATTCACCCCTTCTAAACTCATAAATCTATTTTGGTCCTTAAAATTTTAATAATTTTCACCCAAATGAGCAACTTCTTTACTCAATTAATCTCAATTGCTTAAGGCCTTATAGATATACATTTTAACATAATAAGGCTTCTTTCTTTTGTATGTGAAATTAGTGGAGAAAAAAATTAAGCATACGAATGCACTTCCTTTTAAAAGAGTTGTGGATTTATTAGTTTCTATTTGAATAATCATATTGTAACCTAACATACTATATGTCAAATCTAGGGGAAGACCACACAACTTTTAAACCCTAAAAATTCAAAATTACAGTGTTTCTACCATGGAAAAAATTGGCTCGGGCCCCTACCCTCGAACTCTCAAGTAAGTATGTGCCCCTACTGAGCTCAAATCCTGGTTCCTCCCCTATTTTTAAGTATCAAAACTTAAATCTTCATCGAATGATTTTTTCAGATACTAGTGAATCATAATACATACACAATTAAATGCTATCAAAATCATTAATTTATAAAAGCAAGTGAAGAAAGAACTTATCGACAAAGGAATTATAAATTCACGTTCTTTTGGCGAAGAGACTTTGCTGAAGATGAATCCGCATAAATACTGTACTTAGATTGTTGAAAATTGATCTTCAAAGTCCTCAAAATCCATCGACAAACAATAAAATGTACTACAATAATATGCTTCAAGGCATGTATGAAACACTTCTCATATACAGTATTTGCCTCCACCATATTTAGAATTTGGTGCGAAAAGGGAATTTCACAAATTTGTATTCAAGGTACAAATTGTTAGTAGTGTGCCCTTAAAGCCAATTAGTTTGGAGTAGTAATAATACCTTGTAAAAAAAAAATTCATATTAATAAAGGGCAAGTTTATTATTTATCATTATTGCTTTTAACATTTATATGATAAATTTATAGAATTAAAGTTAAGAGGATAGGTACTTTATAAATAGTTAAGGAAGCAAACCATTTACTACTCGGTGGCTTTATTCAAAAAATGTTCTAAGTAGTAGGATTATTAAATTAGGCATTTAATAATCTAGTTAGACTAACAATTAAGTGTCATGCTTATTTATTTGATTAAATATCACTAGTCTTAAGTTATCAGTGTAGGGACACTGGAACAGACATGTGGGTGTTTGTTCTGGAATTGGTTCACTAAACGTGATCAATTGATAAGAACATGCAAATGAAAATTTACTTACTAATTAATCGGTTGCTCTTAGTTATAGTGGCACAAGTAATCCTTATACCTGAGATATTAATATTGTCTTGTGTATGAGTTGGTATGCTTTAACGTGCACAGTGTTTAAATTTTAATCAAAGGCATGCTCATGTACTGTTGGTTACAGTAAGTCATACATCGAGACATGTGAATGTACAACAAAGAATCTACCACTCTCAAGTGAGAGAGAGAATGCTCTATGTGATCTTACATGATATATCTCAAGTAAAGCCCCCTAGCTAGGGCAGGTGAGAATCAAAAAACTATTTTCTAATTTCACCAAATAGAAAAAATACCAATTAGATTGAGAACATATAATTAAATCGAGGTTTGATGAATATGTCCATTACCCAAAAGATTTAATTGGGACATGGTTTGATAGAAAGATTGAATTGTATGGTAACTGTTAACAGAAATGTTCACTATTTTTCAGACTGTCTAGGGTGTGTCATGATACACTACTAGGTGTCACTCATTGATATGTCCAAACTAATCTAGCCATGAAGCCAGTCTGCCATGTCACCAAGAGGTCCTAGTTACTTCAGTAAAGGCGCCAATAGCCGACCAATCCCCAGGTGTTCGTCAGAACCGTGCGGTTCCTGCCAACAGGCCGGGATTGGAGGACCGCGGCATCCCGTGGACCTGGTCTATCCAGCAGTTTCCTAATCCAGCTATAAGTCTGCAAGATGGAATGTAGCAGTTTCCTAAAACCACTTAGAAAACTCTCCCCAAATCATTATTAGGCTTCCTAATCCAATTAACTTACCATGTAAGGGTGGACTCTTGCATCTATAAAAGAGCCTGTAGACACCCAATTTTGACCACACTGATAGGATTTAGGGTGGACAACGTCTTGGAGGATTCGATGATGAAAAGTACCCCGTGGAAGGTACTGGATTCCACACAATCAGAAGATCGGACTTCGGAAAGTGACTTCAAGCTCAGAAAAGCCCTTTTCCATGGATAAATCCCGGTTTTGTCAAAATCATCTCTCAGAATTCATATTCTCTCAGGGTTATATGAACATTAAGTGTTCTAAACGCAGTATTCTAGGTATCCAGAGATTCAATTTTAAAGAAAAGTTCGAAATCGACGCACATTTGAAAGCAATTTTGGAAAAGACGTCATTTGATTTCAAAAAGACGACGAAAGTTCCGGAGGACTTCCGGACTTCAATTGGACTTCAATTCTCATTATAAAACCTCTGGAAATATTTTTATATTGAAATTCAACCTGACAGCTTTCCAACGGTACGTAAACAGACGATTTCGGACACCAAAAAGCATTTTTACAGAAATCTGGAAAAGCAGTGCACGTGATTTTTGAAACAGGGTTTGTGGGTGACCAGAGGAGCAAGAATAGTAAGTGGCGGTTTTGGGTATGGGGGTGGCGGGTCCCACCATAACCGCCACTTCCATTTGTGTCCTCCACGGAGCTTTTTGAGTTCCAGACCCTTCTAGAAGCTTCCCACTGCGAGGAAATTGCCTGGAAATTGCGTTTAGGCTCCGAAATGGCCATTTTAACCCTCTTTTAAGCTCTAAAAATCCTGTTTTAACCCTGAAACTTAAGAGCTAAGTCTTCAAAACTCTATATAAGATCTCATACATCTCATATGAGATCACATCTTAACACACTAGACACTTGGAAGAGATACACTTGAATATACTTGGAGATACAAACACACATAGAAGCACATACAAGAGAGATAAGTATACTTTGAATATACTTTCAATTTAGGTGAATTCTAGAGAGAGAAAATTATGAATTGAATTTAGATTAACTTAGGCTAATTAGACCACAATTTGAACATCAATTGCCTCCCTCAACTTCCATGGATGAGTGCTTGAAGAACACTTGAATAACACTTGAAGAAGAAGATCTTCAAATCAATTTTGGTCTTGTAATTGAGAATCCTCCAAGAGGTAAACACTATAGTTCATCTCTAATTCCTACTTTGTATATATAGATCTATAAGATTTGGATCTAACTTAGTTCTATTTCTACTTATTAGAACACTCATCTTCTTCCTCTCATGTTCTTCACACACTCACATAGTTAGATCCAAATCTCTTTGATTTTTATTGATAATTTACAATTAGAGATTGTTTTTCACTTTGATTTTCAATTTTGGTTTCATTCTTCAATTTTAGTTTAGATTCATGCATACATGATTATATATATATACATATATCTATTTTGAATTCCATGATGGTTTGGAAATATGATCTATGAGAAGGATGATTTCTATGTTCATACCTATCTCTTGATTATTCCTATTACCTAGAATTCCTATTGAATTTCATCTCCAACATGATATTTATAAGTCCCTTTGATCCTTGATCTAAAAGTTCTTCATAGAACTTGAGGGCTAAATTGATTGGGAATCATGATAATTAAGTTGATCTATGAGTTTGATCTCTCTAATAAGCTTCAACTATCACTAAAATGTTTTCCTCACACTTTAAAATGAACTAGATAAAAATTCAGCAAAGCAGATTGGTTTTGTCCATTAGATTTGGTCCATCAAAACCCATAGTTTGATGGATTTCAAATTTTCTGGGTAAACTTTGATGAATTAGCTTTCATCCGGTCCGTTTTGAGAGCTTTTAGGATTCATATACTATTTTTAGAAATTGTTGAGAAATCGGTTGACAGATTTGAACATCGTCTCTTTGTGCTTGAATTTCAGAAAATCTATAATAGTTATCGACGTTCCGCTTTTTGGGGATGATTCCTAACTCATATATCTATATGCCGATGTAAAATCGTGAGCATACGATCGAGTTAGGATCGTTTTCTAAGCGTTTAAAGTTGATACAACTATTCTGGAATTTTCTAAGTTTAATTACAAATATGATTATGTATACAAAATGGTCACACCTTGATCACTCAACAACAATTGATGAATAAAACTTGGTTTAGAAATCATCTAGGATAAATGGATGAGAGATCAAAAGCTTAAATCAACTTGGTTAACATGATTCATGAACTTCTATTATACTTCTATTATGTTTTGCATTCATTTGTCAAATGATACCAAATTTCCAGAATAACAGAGTCTGTTTAAAACACTTTTTCAGAAACCTTGTGATTACAGAATGTCCATGGGTTTATTTTTATCATATACTACAATGAAATAGCTTTCTTTTGACACCAAATAGAGCTTCATATGATTTTTGTAGATTTAATTATGATTTTTACAAGAACAGTGGACAGTCCTGATCCACTGTTCCCAAAACATTTATTTCTCAAACAATAAAATTGATATTGAGGTCCCACTTTTTGGAGAAGTTCCCTAAGACATGTATCTAACTTTCTGTAAAAGGGTTTTTATCCAGCTCATGTTTAAGACCACTTTTGATAGGATTCATTAGAGGTTGCTGAATCTGGAAATTTGATTGATGACATGTTTTCTTTGTTTATCATGCATATCATTTGTTTGCTTGTATTTTTGCAATGCTTTGGGTATTCTTTGGTGTCTTAGTGCAGAGAATTAAGTGCCTCGGACCCGGACTTCGATTTGTGGTTTGCCTCGTCTACATGTGGCTTAGTGCCCATGTATCATGTACTATCTTTATCCTTTCTCTTAGAATTTTTATAGGTTTACAACTTTGATTTCAACGACACAATTCCTTTAGGATAGTCTCCGTTTATATGATTATTTGTTAGAGACATCTTATCTAGGATTGTTGCATGATTGCATTGCACGTTTACATTCTTTTTGCTTTCGCGACTCCGCTTGAGTCAACCAATGTAAGTCTTCTCGTTCCCTTTACATATCATGACATGTTTACTTTATTTGCATCGGTCCCGGGCGGGACTAGCCACTGTGAGTATACTTCTCCCTTGTATTGCATGAGCATCCGCTTTCTACTTGATTTAGTCTCTTGAAATGATTTTCATTAGATGTTTCTTTTTGCCATGTATATATCTATCTAGTATGTTTGAGGAAACAACATCTATTATGAATTAATAACAAGGATATTTGAATCAAGGCCTACCATTCGGTAGGGCGAGGAGGGGGTGCTTTAGTCCTGCTTGGGCTCCTTCCCCTCTCGTACCAAGACCCCCGAACCTTGTTTCTGGTAATGAAGGGCGAGTAACCTTATTCAATTTTGGGCGAGTCAAGCTTGGGTTTCCTAATTCCCGATAAAAATTAGGTGGCGACTCTTTGTCTCTAGGATCGCGTGAGGAAGTCCTAGTTTTCCCTGAAGTGTGCTCCTTGGGATCCGTCCCGGGACACTATCGAGGGAGAGCGTCAGGACCTCCTCCTCCATTCGCGACGGTCCACAATCTGGCGACTCTGCTGGGGATTTGAACATGAAACCGATGGTTTCTTGTTCTTCGAGGGTTTGACTTGAGCCAAAGAATATCCTTGTTATTAATTCAATAATCATGTTGTTTCTGCCTGCATTTGCACTTGCATTGTTCTTTCACCGCGACTGCTTGAGATCATTGCCTTGAAGATAGAGGGCCCTCTTTCCTCTATTTGTCAAGAGTTTTGGTAGCATGTAGTCACCGTTAGCCTTGTACCGCGTGCGGTATATAGAGCCCATGTGTGAACGGCACGCCCTCGGGGAGGCGGTCAACCACACCGTTGAGCTTGCTAATGGACCCTTTATGAGACTAAAACCCGGCCTTTGCATATAGTTTCTATAGAACCCTTCAATTAGGATCTTGATTATCATCTTTGATTAGGACAATGTGATGAATTATTTGCGCTTGCCCGTAAGGGATTATGTGGATGATGAGGACGTGTATGCAAAGGCATCATCAAACCTTGTATGGTGGATTCCTCTAGGATAGTATGGTCTTTATCCGAACATCCAATCACTATTTGAGGACAATTTTGAAAATTTTTGAAATTATAAGCACTTCTTTGAAAAACCCCAAGTCTTTCGAAAATTCCAAGAATATCCCTTTTGAAAATTTGCTTTGAGATTCACTTTCACAAAATCTTTCCAAAATTCTCCTTAGATTTTAGAGAATTTCAAAATTCCTATTTCTAGAAATCATGATCACACTTTGATGATTCAATTTCAAATTCTCCTAGATTTTAGAGAATTTCAAAAAAAAAAAATTTTACTTTGGTCTTCAAGAAATCATGATGATTCAATTTCAAAATCTTCCTCTCAGATCTTAGAATTTCAAAATTCCCACCTCAATTTTTAAGAATCATGATTTCTCACCACAAGCATTGATGGTTCAAAAATTCTTTTGAAAATTACAAATCTCCCCATCTCTTTCAAAGATTTTCATGAAAAATTTCAATTTTGAAAACATGAACCATCAAGAATTTCAAAACTCAAAATCCTTGGATAATGATTGGATTAGTAGGGTGATTAGCATACTCAAGGAATCTTATGTGCTTATGTGTTGATGTGCTAGGTCTAAGCTAGATTAAGGTGCATTGCATTTAGATTAGATTGCATTTCATCTGCATTGCATGCACTACACGAGCATTGCATATACGACTCACGAGTGCGACGCCTCTAATATACTTTTAAAAAAGAAAAGTTTTGTTTTCCTCAGAATTTTGAAAGCTTGAAAAGATTTCTTTGATTTTAAGAAAAATGTTTTTGAAAAAGGAAATGATTTTCCATTTATGATTTCCATCTTTGTAAATCCACCTTCTTATATCATTCTTTGAAAAATTCTTTTGCAATAAAGATACCTGATTATTTGAAAATCCCTAAATAAACCAGATAAGAAAAGATAGGACCGAAAAGTTGTACTCCTTTCTGGGTCAGAGCTCCGAACAGCCGTTTGATCAGATCAGGGTTAGAAGAAGGAACAGCCGAGTCGACTAGGGTTGAAGATATGACATACGAAGCGGATATGGAAGCCAGATTGGCCGCAATGCAAGCTGCCTTGGATCAGAGCAGGGAGCAGAATCGAGAACAACTTGCCACTATGATGAGAATGATTGAGCAGCTAACTAATCCACCACCACCACCTCCAGAGCATCATGAAGAAGAAGATTTTGGGGAGACAGTTCAACCAAAGGTTCAGCTAGATCAGGAAATTCAGGACAAGTTGGCCAAGATCGACAAACTAGAGAGTGTGATCAGAAAGAGCAAAGGGGTGGATGAGTATTTGTTCGATGTTGAAGGGTTGTGTGACGCTCCAAAAACCAAACTCCCAGAGAAGTTTAAGATGCCGCATATTGAATTTTTCAATGGAACTGGAAATCCGAAGAGCTATCTGAGGCTTTATGTAGGAACTTTGCAGCCTATGGGCATTGAATCTGACCTCTTCGCTCTATTGTTTCCAAGAGTTTTGAGTGGAGCAGCACTTTCATGGTACTTGACGTTGGAACCAGCCATAACCAGAGATTGGGAGGCATTGGCCAAAGCTTTCGTGGCTCAATATTCATATAACCAGTTGTTTGATGTAACTGCAAGAGATCTAGAAACCACCCGACAAGAGTATAGGGAATCCTTCGCAGGTTTCCTTACTCGTTGGAGAGCTAAAGCTGCTCAAATGACTAGCAGGCCAGCGGAAAAAGATCAGGTCCGAATGATCATCAAGAATCTACAGCCCGAATACTTGGAAAGGCTAGAATTTCAGTCCATTGTGAGTTTCGAACAGCTGTTTGATGTGGGAACTTTGATAGAAGATGCCATTAGAGATGGAAAGATCAAGAAAGAAAACACGAGCAATCGATACAGAAAGACAGAAAGGCCAGTCTATCATCAGTCTGCTGACGTCAACACACTATCTCCTCAGCCTTTTCAGAAAGAGCGTCGAAGTATGGCTAATGCAAGAGGAAGTCAAAATCAGAAACAGTCGAGAGAGAAAAGAGAATTTTCCGACTTGGGGATGCCACTAAGCACCGCACTTGAAAGAATGATAGAAAAAGGGTACTTGCAGAAATTGGAACCTAAACCAGAGCCAAATCCACTTCCACCGGGTTTCAAAACAGAGTTCTTTTGTGACTTTCATCAAGGCCGTGGACATAGCACAGATAGATGCTGGAGACTTCGCCATGAAATTGAAGACTTGATTGAAAAAGGGGTCATCTCCCCTCCTCCCTCTCAGCCAAATGTTCAGAAGAATCCTCTCCCTAATCATAAGGGGAACATGCCAAATGTTAACTTTGTAGAAGAAGGATCTCAGATTTATAACCCAAAGATCTACATCACATCCTCGAATCAACCAGCTATGGATGTTCAACTTCCGGAAGACGCTGCAATTTGCATCTTGAGGAATATGGAAGAGGAAGAATGGGTCGAAGAAGCACTGGCTTTTGAAGAAGAAATAGCCAACGGAAATCTTACGATTGAATGGTGGGATCCCAATGCCATCACCGACGACTCGATCTGGTATGAGGAAGAAAAGCCCATAGAAGCAGTCACCGAGAAACAAAGCACTGAGCCGATAGAAGAATTGCTAAAGCCTGTCGAGAACCTTGAAATCAAAGATGACGATCTTATTGCAATGATGGAAGAAGAAGAAGATTGGTGGTATGATGATGAGGATGATTCCGTTAATAATACCATAATCTCCGATGATTCTGTTTGGAAAATCACTGTTGGCACCGAAAAGTTAGCCAAAGAACTTGAGTCTATCTGGATCACCAATGAAGCAAACCACTTGACCCGTTCCGGACGTCATTTCAAGCCTCATGAGTTAGAAAATCGTGGAAAAGAAACATGGAATGAGAAAGAAGTCGTCAAAACAAAAGAGGCTGGTAAAGGAGCCGTGAGCGAAGAAGAAGATGAAATCTTAAAGCAATTGAAGAAAACACAAGCTTGGATCTCAGTATGGGGATTACTTATGACCTCTCACAAACACAGGCAGGCCATGCTCGATACTCTCAATCGTTTGGATGTTTCTGTCAATACTACTCCCGAAGATCTAGTAAACATGATCTCTTCAAAGCCTTGTAAGCCTGTAATCACATTCACAGATGAAGATTTACCGCCGGAAGGAGCACACCACAACAGAGCTCTCTACATCACTGTACATTGCCTGGGGAATAGAGTACCGGTCTGCTTGGTAGATAATGGGTCAGCCTTGAATGTATGTCCTCTCCAAACAGCTCTCAGAATGGGGTTGTCTATTTCAGAACTCTTGCCATCAACACAAACTGTGAGGGCCTATGATAACACCAAAAGGGCCATTGTGGGAATGATTAAGTTGAAAATTGAAGTCGGGCCATTAAACAAAGAAGCTGATTTCCAAGTGATTGATATTCCGGCTAGCTTTAATCTGCTATTGGGACGTCCGTGGTTACATGTGAATGATGCAGTCGCCTCCACTCTCCACCAGAAAGTCAAGTTCATCTGGAAAGAGGATGTGGTAACAATCTTTGGGGATAGCTGGATCAAAGAAGAAGGGACAAGCCATGGTCCTGTGCTAGAAGTCCAAACACCGGAAGAAGAAAATGAATTGGGAGGATTCAACTTTGTGGGAATGATAAATGAAGGAGCTAAGAAAAAGAAATCCGTTTGGGATCGACTCAGCTATGAGAAGAAACTTCCTGATGCATCTGGCTGGGGCGAAGAAATCACTCCGATCAAGAAAAAGAAGCCGTTCATCACCGGACGCGAATATAGAAAGATGTTCGAGAAGGGAAACCCGGTTGCCAAAGATCTACAAGAAGAAGTGGGACAGAATTGGATCCCTGAAGTCATGCCATTGTACTTTGACCAGTATGCCAATCCTAAAGTGGCTCATATGGTGCGGAAGATGAACTATTTTCCTGGAATGGGACTAGGTCGTCGTCAACAAGGAATAACTGAACCACCGAACTTCCACGAACAGAAAGATAAATCTGGGCTTGGGTATCAATTGACTGAAGAAGATAAAAAGAAGATGACAAAAGGAAAAGGGCCGATGGTTGTTTCTGGGCCAAGAATCCTGAATGGATACTTCGTGAAAGAAGGCGATGACTTTCCCTTCTGTGGGTTCCCTGAACCATGGTATGATCCGGCTACCAAGAACATTAAGCCTGGATTTGAGATTTTCTTCAAACATGAGTTCTCCGACTATGAGGATCCGTTCTTGTATACTCCGCCTATCAAGAAAGAAAGGAAGGACTGGGCTGAGCTGATGACAAGTGATGATTTGAACATGCTAATGGATGAAGAGCTGAACATGCTGATGGATGCCGAAGAAGCACTGGGAAATGTGAAAGAAATCAAGCCAATAGAGGGAGCTCTGAACAATTGGGTGATAGAATCGGAAGTCAACAAATCCCCTCCTCCATTTCCCCGGAAGTCTGTAAAGGCCAATATGAGCCATGATGTTGAGTCTGCTTTTGCTTTTGATGTACCCAAAAATGTTAATGAAATGAACGAGGATTTTGCTTACTCTTTTGTGTCTGATGATCTTGATTTTGAAATTTCTGAGGATTTGCAAAGATTAATTGAAAATGAAAATGAATCTGCATGCAAGATTATTGAAGAAACTTTGCTAATAAACTTGGATAATGAAGATAATCCACAAAATGTTCATATTGGCACCACGCTCACTTCACAAGAAAGCAATGAACTAATCAACTTATTAAAAGAATTTAAAGATGTTTTCGCTTGGTCCTACCAAGATATGCCAGGCATCGATCCAGAGATTGTCCAACACCACATCCCTCTCTTTCCAAATTCAAAACCTGTTAAGCAAAAGTTGAGACGCATGAGACCCGAATGGACTTTGAAGATCAAAGAAGAAGTTGAGAAACAATTGAAAGCTGGATTCCTGATGGTAACCCAATATCCGGAATGGATAGCCAATATAGTTCCTGTGCCAAAGAAGGATGGAAGGATCCGTGTATGTGTTGACTTCAGAGATCTAAACAAGGCTAGTCCTAAGGATGATTTTCCGCTTCCACACATAGATGTTCTGGTAGATAGCACCGCGGGGCATGAGTTGTTATCATTCATGGATGGTTTCTCAGGGTACAATCAGATTTTAATGGCACCCGAAGACAGAGAAAAGACTACATTCACAACTCACTGGGGGACGTATTGCTACCGAGTAATGCCATTTGGGTTAAAGAATGCCGGAGCGACCTATCAGAGAGCTGCTACTACTTTGTTACATGACATGATCCATAAAGAGGTAGAAGTTTATGTGGATGATATGATTGTTAAGTCCAAAGAAAGAAGTGGGCATTTAACAGCACTCGCCAAGTTCTTTGAAAGATTAAGGAAATACAGAATGAGATTGAATCCACAGAAGTGTACTTTTGGAGTTACCACCGGAAAGCTGCTGGGATTTCTCATCACACAGAGAGGAATTGAGGTTGACCCCACAAAGATCAAGGCTATTATGGATATGCCGCCTCCGACAAATGAAAAGGAAGTAAGAGGATTTCTGGGAAGAATCCAATTCATCAGCCGCTTCATATCTAAGCTCACTGCTACTTGCGATCCGCTTTTCAGCTTGTTGAGAAAAGGGAAGAAATTCGAATGGGACAATCAATGTCAAGAAGCTTTTGACAAGATCAAGGCTTATTTATCAAACCCACCGGTTCTTTCACCCCCGAAGTCAGGGAAGCCTTTGCTGTTGTACTTATCCGTGTCAGAGAATGCTATGGGATGCATGTTAGCCCAAGAAGGAGATGAAGGGCGTACAGAGAAAGCCATTTACTACTTAAGTAAAAGGATGACTGGATACGAATTGAAGTATTCTCCGTTAGAAAAGACATGTTGGGCTTTGGTTTGGGCCACTCGTCGTCTGAGGCATTATATGTTGGCCTTCCCTGTTGTTTTAATCTCCCGAATGGATCCTTTGAAGTACCTATTTGAAAAACCAGCATTGACCGGAAGAATCTCCCGATGGACATTGATGCTATCTGAGTTTGACTTGATACATGCTACGAGTAAATCTGTTAAAGGAAGGGCTGTCGCAGAACATTTAGCAGAACATCCGATAAATCTGGAAAACGAAGGAGAGTTCATGTTCCCTGACGAAGGATTGATGGAATTAAAAGAAGATGTGTGGAAAATGTATTTTGATGGAGCTGCAAACCAGAAAGGATATGGAGTGGGGATCATCCTTGTATCCCCTGAAGGAGCACATACCCCGTTCTCTATTAAGCTGAAGTACACTTCCACCAACAACACTGCTGAGTATGAAGCTTGTATCTTGGGGCTAGAAGCCGCATTGACTTTGGAGGTAAGGAAACTTGATGTATTCGGGGATTCCAATTTGATCATATCCCAAGTTCGAGGAGATTGGAAAGTCAAGGAAGAGAAGTTAAAACCCTATCATGAGTATCTTGATTCTTTACGAACTCGTTTCTTGCATATCACGTTCTTCTACCTGCCTCGAGAAGAAAATCAGCTAGCAGACTCTTTGGCTACTTTAGCGTCAATGATTGAGATTCCTGTGGGGATAAAGCTAACTCCTTTGATGATTGAACAAAGGGAAAAGCCGTCTTATGAGATGATTGGGGAAATAGAAGAAGCAGAAGAACTTCCGTGGTACACCGACGTGTGGAACTTCATTGAAAATGGGGAATATCCGGAAAGCGCCTCCGAGAAAGACAAGAGAGCCATAAGAAGATTCTCGGCTCAGTTCATGATTTGTGGTGGAAGTCTATTGAAGAGATCTTACAATGGATTCAACTTGACATGTCTATATGGAAACAGTGCGAGAAAGATGATGGAGCAAATTCACAAAGGGGTGTGTGGTCCTCATATGAGTGGACACATGTTAGCTAAGAAGATCATCCGACAAGGATATTATTGGACTACTATGGACAAGGACTGCTATGAATATGTCAGAAAATGTCACAAATGTCAGATCCATGCCAATATGAAGCATGTGCCGCCGTCACTGCTATACAACATGACTACCCCTTGGCCATTCTCAGTTTGGGGAATAGATGTTATTGGAGAAGTAACCCCGAAGGCGTCTAATGGGCATCAATACATCCTGGTAGCAATTGATTATTTCACAAAATGGGTGGAAGCAGAGTCTTATGCGACATTGAAGGCTAAAGATGTGGCCAGATTTATCAGAAGAAATATAATCTGCCGATACGGGGTCCCTCATGAGTTGATATCCGATCATGGCAGTCACTTCCAGAAAGAGGTTTTGGATCTACTAGAAGAATACAAGATCATGCACCACATGTCAGCGCCGTATAGGCCACAAACAAATGGGGCAGTTGAAGCAGCTAATAAGAATTTGAAGACGATCCTAAGAAAGATGACTGATACATACCGAGATTGGCATGAGAAGTTACCGTATGCACTGTGGGGATACAGAACATCTATCCGAACATCTACAGGAGCCACTCCTTATTCATTGGCTTACGGAATGGAAGCAGTACTCCCAGTTGAAATAGAACTACCATCTTTGAGAGTTGTGGCAGAATCCGAGATTCCAGAATTTGATTGGCTAAGAGATAGATATGAGGAGCTAATGTTACTTGATGAGAAAAGGTTGGCCGCAATTGATCATGTGCATGTGTATCAGAGAAGAATAGCTCGAGCATTCAACAAGAAGGTCCGTCCAAGAAAACTTGAGGAAGGCGACCTTGTGCTTAAAGCCTTAAAAGCACCCGTTTTCGATCCTAGAGGGAAATTCAAGCCAAATTGGGTTGGCCCATACGTCATCAAGAAGCTTCTCTCTGGAGGAGCGGCATACCTGATGGATCTAGATGGAGTTGAGTTCAATCAGCCAATCAACATTGACCGTCTCAAGAGATACTATGCTTAAAAGCCTTTTCTTTCAAAACCTGTTCTTTCAAAACCTCCAGCATTCGAGGAACTACACTTGATCTGATTCCCACTTGGGGATAAGTAGGCGAGCTTTCCTGGCTCTCGATCCCTGAACCTTGCAAACTAGGGGCAAACTTTCAAGTTTGCCCAAAGCCTCAAGATATCACTGCCACACTAGGGGCAAACTGCGTTTGCCCAAACTTCCATTTATCTCTATCAACTAGGGGCAAACTGTCGTTTGCCCATACCTCGCTACCTGTCCTCTCTGGATCACTTGGCTATCAGAATTAAAGCACCTAAGTGAAAAATCTGGTAATTCTTGATATTAAGTTGAAAAGTTTTTTAGCAATCTAAAGATGTGAATCTAATGTCAAGACTGAAACATTATGTGGAAAATTTTCGAAAGCTTCAAGATTACATGCAAAGCCAACACAATATCCTGCTACAAGATAAAATCTCATTTTCAAAACATGCAAATCCTTAGAAAATTCAAATATCCAAGTCAAAAGACATTGTCGAGAAAGAGGAATCGTCAGAAATTTCCTTTCCCTGTAAAATCGAGTCCTGTGTGTCAGTGTGCAAAGTGTCAATCAAATCAGTCTCGTGATAAGGGATGCAAAGCGAAACAGAAGGATAGCATAAAGCAGCATCAAGCAAAGTCAAGAGTACAAGCCCATCAAGACAGAATACATCAACATCAGTCTCAGCACAGAAAGCAAGAAAAACAGAAAGATAGTCATGGGTGCATATGATCATCATCAGCGACGACGAGTAGCCCGTGGGTACCGAGCAGGCATATCTGAGGCCGTAGAGCTATCATCATCTTCAATTTGGCGCCTTCGCCTAGACCCACCAGCCCCACCAGAAGGGCCTGCATTCATCCGCTCCAACTGTGATTGAAGCTGCCTAACTTGAGCCACCTGTGGAAGAAAAGAATCAGTATAGGGGTTTGAAAAAGCAATGAGATAAGAAGAAAAGGTCAAGAAATTTACCAGGGCCGCATCACGGTCTATGTAAGTCTGGCACATGCCATCCCACTGCAAAGAGAAGGAAGATATGGTCAGAAAGATCAGAAGAATCAGAGGTAATGAGTTCAGAAATTACTTACATGTCCCTCACAAGCAAGGCTCCAAGCCCTCAGATTCTGTGCATAAGCTCGCTCTTCATTGAAAACGGCTCGGGGAACGGACTCATGTTGTTCTGAAACTAGCTGAGGCTCTACAAGATCACGGGGGATCTCTACAGAAGATATAACTCCGCGCAGCATGGTCGAGGCTCGCCAATCACAAGGAGGAATGAGAGGTAGAGGTCGACCAGGGCCATCCACAAAAGAACTCCCCTGCAAATGATGATGAGAAATAAGATAAAGCAAGCATTCGATCAGAAATGAAGAAGTCGTGAAATACCTGCGGGTCATCCGAGAGCGGGAAATTAGGCATCAGATGAGTAACCCTGAAGACGTCATAGTTCTCCTCAAACAGAGTAAAAGAGGCTGAAGGAATTCCGTTCAAAGCATTAATAAGATCTTCATCTTCCAAATTCTGCGCCGACCTCATACAAGAAGGCGGATCCTGTGGCACTAAGAGACGATCCTCCAAATCAGTCTGAGGAGCTACTCTCTCTCCAAGATACCACTCAAGAACAGAGGGACCCTCAAGAAGAATCCTCTCTCCAGTCATCTGTCTAGCTAAGCCAATCTCAGTCACATCTCCATTTGTCACCCAAGGATGCCAGTTAACTTGGGTGAATCTGAGACGGGTAAGAAAATCCCGGCAAGAAATAACATTATGAGCATCATTCTTGGTACCTACGGCTTGGCGACGCCACTTCAGAGCCCGTGGAAAAATATGAATCTCTTCCTCCCGGAATGATGGAGCCGTCATGGAGAAATACTCAAAGGCCCACACCTACAAGAGAAAATAAAGCAGTGGTCAAAACAGCAGAACATCAAATGATAAAAACTGGAAATGAAAATATTTTCAGTACCTCCCAAGCTCTCCAGAATCCGCCGAATCCAGGGGATTTACCTCGAGAATGCTCCCCCATATGACTATACAGAATGGCTAAACCAGCAGAGCCCCAATCAAAATCTGCAATCTCCTCAAGATTTCGAAGACTATCAAGCATATTCAATGTAATCCGCTCAGCTCGAGTAGAAAGAAGAGAGCAACCAAGCAAATACAAGATGAAAGCACGGGTAAGCTGCATATCGGTAAATTGAGCCGCTCTTTCAGAAGGCCTGAAGTTGTTGATGAACCATGTGATGCCTACGCTCGATCCGTGAAGATCTCTCTGGGATGGGATGATGCCTAGGAGACGCTCAATGATAGTAGGATGTCTATGGATGTTCTTTGCAAAGGCAAGACGATGCCCGCCAAATGAGATGCCGGTTATCATTGCAAAATCAAGAGGGGTCATGGTTATCTCCCCAAAAGGCATGTGAAAAGTATTTGTGGAATCCCACCACCTTTCAGCAAGAGCTTGAATCATGGCCAAATCATTAGTCGATCTCTCCAATAAGGTTACAAACGACCCAAAGCCCGCTTGCTTGATATTGGCTACTACTTGGGGACGCGACTCCGACAATTCATTAAACCATTCAAGGCATTTTCCATGGCTACCATGACCTCTAAGATGACCAACCACATTCTAAAAAGAAAAAGGATGATTTCTAAGGAATCGCAAGAATAAAGAGACACGTATGAAGATGTGAAACAAAGGAGTAATTAAAGAATGGGTTACCTCTTGACGAAAGGCCCTCCTAGAGATATGATTTAGTGGATTTTTCATGGTTGCATACTCCATGGTTTGAGTTGATGAAGCTCCACTAGCTTGAAATTGGCTTCTACGTGTTCTAGAACTTTCACCTTGTCCATGGGAACTCATGGTTGTTGATGCTTGAAGCTTGAAGATAAGAGGTTGAAGATGATGAATAGTAAAAACCTTGGTACTTGAATCCCCTAGAATAGGGAGGAGTTGATGAAATCAACAAAGTTTTTGGAGGTTTTAATGCAAGAAATCACTCAAAACATCAAGAAATTGCAAGATTTGAGCACCTTAGAAGGAAGAGGTGATGCATTGAAGAAGAAATGAATGAAGAACAAAGAAGAAAATGGGTTTAAAACCCCAAAGTTGCGGCTGGCGGTTCCCAAGGGGGTGTGGGGAACCGCCATTTACTATTCACTTCCTGCCATTTCCCCATTTTGCTCTATATTCGCGTTTTGACCCCCGGAACTCTTGATTTGATCCCGGATTGGTCCATTTTTGATATATAAGCCTTGAGAGTGCTTAAAACTTGTTGGAATTGGTCTAGAGGACCTCTGGAGATTTGAATCTTGGTAAAAATCCATTCAAGAATTGAAAAAAAGTCCCCCAGATGAGAAGAATCAAAGGCACCGCAGCCTGAAAGTGGCCGAGAAACGGCAAACTCCCGTCGTTTTGGGATTGATTATGAGTTGTCTTAGAAAATGGACATTTGAGTCTACTGTCGCTTGAGAATTACATCCAGAAAGGACTTTCAGAAGATGGGTCAGAATGCGAGATGTTCAGAAAGGGTTAGAGTAAGCCTGACGTGTTGCAAGAATGATTGCGTTGGTCGAAGCACCAATATGAGTCTCAGAAAGAATCAGCAGGGCCTCCAGAATATGTGCTCGCGTCCCAGAAACCTCAGATATCTCCTCAAGCAGAGAATTTCCAGATATTGTCAAGGTATAACAGAATTCGTGCATCTCTCAGAATCATAGGATCTCCCCAGTAGAGAACTTTCAGAATTAAGTTTCTCGCAAGCATCATGTATCCACGGGTTGCCTCCAGATAAAGGGTATCTCTCAGAATTTGAGCATCAAAATCGCCTCCAGAATACAAGGTTTATGCCAAGCATCATGTATCCAGGGTTGCCTCCAGAATGTAGGGTTTCTCTCAGAATCGTGGGTTGCCTCCAGAATGTAGGGTTTCTCTCAGAATCAGAATCGTGGGTCGCCTCCAGAATACAAGGTTTATGCCAAGAATCGTGTATCCGTGGGTTGCTCTCAGAATGTGGGGTTTCTCTCAGAATCGTGGGTTGCCTCCAGAATGTAGGGTTTCTCTCAGAATCAGAATCGTGTATCCAGGGTTGCCTCCAGAATGTAGGGTTTCTCTCAGAATCATGTATTTCTCAGCATCGCATATCAGGGTTGCCTCCAGAATGTAGGTTTTCTCTCCAAATCAGAATCGTGTATCCGTGGGTTGCTCTCAGAAGAAGGGTCATCTCTCAGAATTTGTGTATCTCTCAGAATCCGTGCATCAGAACAGAAGATTTGTCCTCAGAAGAAGGGCCTGTTTCAGAAGAACAGAGGATTTGTCTCCGGCAGAGAGACCTGTTTCAGAAGATTTGTTTCTAGACCTGCCACAGAAGATTTGTCCTCGGAAAAAGGGCCTGTTTCAGAAGAACAGAAGATTTGTCTCCGGCAGAGAGACCTGTTTCAGAAGACTTGTTTCTAGACCTGTTACAGAAGATTTGTCTAGAAGAAAGACCTGTTTCAGAAGAGCAGAAGATTTGTCTCCGGCAGAGAGACCTGTTTCAGAAGATTTGTCCCCAGCAAAAGGACTCTACATCAGCAATCGTCCCCAGCAGAAGGACTCTACATCAGCAATCGTCCCCAGCAAAAGGACTCTACATCAGCAATCGTCCACAGAAGAAGGACCTGTTTCAGCAATCGTCCCCAGCAGAAGGACTCTACATCAGCAATCGTCCCCAGCAGAAGGACTCTACACCAGCAATCGTCCCCAGCAAAAGGACTCTACATCAGCAATCGTCCCCAGCAGAAGGACTCTACATCAGCAATCGTCCACAGAAGAAGGACCTATTTCAGCAATCGTCCCCAGCAGAAGGACTCTACATCAACAATCGTCCCCAGCAGAAGGACTCTACATCAGTAATCGTCCCCAGCAGAAGGACTCTACACCAGCAATCGTCCAGTTGTTTGACATGACTCAGAATTCATCCAAGATACTTCGCTATTTCAAGAGTCGTCCAGGATACAGATGACGCCTACGAGCCTTAAGATCAGAAGAATAAATTTGACAAAAACCTCGAGAATCATCCAAGATACCTTTAGCATATTCGACTGTGAGAGAGAGTCGTTGCATCCTTTGCATTAGATTTTGCATCTAGGGAACCCTTGAGGATGATTCCTCCAGCACTTTCGCATTTCATGTTTTCATATTGCACCAGCATCCTAGGATAGGAGCATTTCATCCGCATTGTTGTTGTTTGTTTTCCGTTTTCCCGCGCGCTTGAACTACGCCCTGGTCTGATTCCTGGAAAGGATACGTAGGCAGCTCCAGCGGAGCACGACCAGCATCAGCTTCAACTTAGCCGCCTCTACCCAGCATTGCATTGCATTCTTGCATTCGTAATTTCTTGATTTTCTCTGATTTTGAATTTCTTGATTTTGCGAATTTTTTGTTTTTCCTAAAACCTCTCAGTATGGTTATTTGGGTGCCTTCAAGGCTTTGGCACTCACTTGCAGTTCACGTTGTTCACAACAAGCTCTGCCAAAGAGGGGCAAACTGTAGACACCCAATTTTGACCACACTGATAGAATTTAGGGTGGACAACGTCTTGGAGGATTCGATGATGAAAAGTACCCCGTGGAAGGTACTGGATTCCACACAATCAGAAGATCGGACTTCGGAAAGTGACTTCAAGCTCAGAAAAGCCCTTTTCCATGGATAAATCCCGGTTTTGTCAAAATCATCTCTCAGAATTCATATTCTCTCAGGGTTATATGAACATTAAGTGTTCTAAACGCAGTATTCTAGGTATCCAGAGATTCAATTTTAAAGAAAAGTTCGAAATCGACGCACATTTGAAAGCAATTTTGGAAAAGACGTCATTTGATTTCAAAAAGACGACGAAAGTTCCGGAGGACTTCCGGACTTCAATTGGACTTCAATTCTCATTATAAAACCTCTGGAAATATTTTTATATTGAAATTCAACCTGACAGCTTTCCAACGGTACGTAAACAGACGATTTCGGACACCAAAAAGCATTTTTACAGAAATCTGGAAAAGCAGTGCACGTGATTTTTGAAACAGGGTTTGTGGGTGACCAGAGGAGCAAGAATAGTAAGTGGCGGTTTTGGGTATGGGGGTGGCGGGTCCCACCATAACCGCCACTTCCATTTGTGTCCTCCACGGAGCTTTTTGAGTTCCAGACCCTTCTAGAAGCTTCCCACTGCGAGGAAATTGCCTGGAAATTGCGTTTAGGCTCCGAAATGGCCATTTTAACCCTCTTTTAAGCTCTAAAAATCCTGTTTTAACCCTGAAACTTAAGAGCTAAGTCTTCAAAACTCTATATAAGATCTCATACATCTCATATGAGATCACATCTTAACACACTAGACACTTGGAAGAGATACACTTGAATATACTTGGAGATACAAACACACATAGAAGCACATACAAGAGAGATAAGTATACTTTGAATATACTTTCAATTTAGGTGAATTCTAGAGAGAGAAAATTATGAATTGAATTTAGATTAACTTAGGCTAATTAGACCACAATTTGAACATCAATTGCCTCCCTCAACTTCCATGGATGAGTGCTTGAAGAACACTTGAATAACACTTGAAGAAGAAGATCTTCAAATCAATTTTGGTCTTGTAATTGAGAATCCTCCAAGAGGTAAACACTATAGTTCATCTCTAATTCCTACTTTGTATATATAGATCTATAAGATTTGGATCTAACTTAGTTCTATTTCTACTTATTAGAACACTCATCTTCTTCCTCTCATGTTCTTCACACACTCACATAGTTAGATCCAAATCTCTTTGATTTTTATTGATAATTTACAATTAGAGATTGTTTTTCACTTTGATTTTCAATTTTGGTTTCATTCTTCAATTTTAGTTTAGATTCATGCATACATGATTATATATATATACATATATCTATTTTGAATTCCATGATGGTTTGGAAATATGATCTATGAGAAGGATGATTTCTATGTTCATACCTATCTCTTGATTATTCCTATTACCTAGAATTCCTATTGAATTTCATCTCCAACATGATATTTATAAGTCCCTTTGATCCTTGATCTAAAAGTTCTTCATAGAACTTGAGGGCTAAATTGATTGGGAATCATGATAATTAAGTTGATCTATGAGTTTGATCTCTCTAATAAGCTTCAACTATCACTAAAATGTTTTCCTCACACTTTAAAATGAACTAGATAAAAATTCAGCAAAGCAGATTGGTTTTGTCCATTAGATTTGGTCCATCAAAACCCATAGTTTGATGGATTTCAAATTTTCTGGGTAAACTTTGATGAATTAGCTTTCATCCGGTCCGTTTTGAGAGCTTTTAGGATTCATATACTATTTTTAGAAATTGTTGAGAAATCGGTTGACAGATTTGAACATCGTCTCTTTGTGCTTGAATTTCAGAAAATCTATAATAGTTATCGACGTTCCGCTTTTTGGGGATGATTCCTAACTCATATATCTATATGCCGATGTAAAATCGTGAGCATACGATCGAGTTAGGATCGTTTTCTAAGCGTTTAAAGTTGATACAACTATTCTGGAATTTTCTAAGTTTAATTACAAATATGATTATGTATACAAAATGGTCACACCTTGATCACTCAACAACAATTGATGAATAAAACTTGGTTTAGAAATCACCTAGGATAAATGGATGAGAGATCAAAAGCTTAAATCAACTTGGTTAACATGATTCATGAACTTCTATTATACTTCTATTATGTTTTGCATTCATTTGTCAAATGATACCAAATTTCCAGAATAACAGAGTCTGTTTAAAACACTTTTTCAGAAACCTTGTGATTACAGAATGTCCATGGGTTTATTTTTATCATATACTACAATGAAATAGCTTTCTTTTGACACCAAATAGAGCTTCATATGATTTTTGTAGATTTAATTATGATTTTTACAAGAACAGTGGACAGTCCTGATCCACTGTTCCCAAAACATTTATTTCTCAAACAATAAAATTGATATTGAGGTCCCACTTTTTGGAGAAGTTCCCTAAGACATGTATCTAACTTTCTGTAAAAGGGTTTTTATCCAGCTCATGTTTAAGACCACTTTTGATAGGATTCATTAGAGGTTGCTGAATCTGGAAATTTGATTGATGACATGTTTTCTTTGTTTATCATGCATATCATTTGTTTGCTTGTATTTTTGCAATGCTTTGGGTATTCTTTGGTGTCTTAGTGCAGAGAATTAAGTGCCTCGGACCCGGACTTCGATTTGTGGTTTGCCTCGTCTACATGTGGCTTAGTGCCCATGTATCATGTACTATCTTTATCCTTTCTCTTAGAATTTTTATAGGTTTACAACTTTGATTTCAACGACACAATTCCTTTAGGATAGTCTCCGTTTATATGATTATTTGTTAGAGACATCTTATCTAGGATTGTTGCATGATTGCATTGCACGTTTACATTCTTTTTGCTTTCGCGACTCCGCTTGAGTCAACCAATGTAAGTCTTCTCGTTCCCTTTACATATCATGACATGTTTACTTTATTTGCATCGGTCCCGGGCGGGACTAGCCACTGTGAGTATACTTCTCCCTTGTATTGCATGAGCATCCGCTTTCTACTTGATTTAGTCTCTTGAAATGATTTTCATTAGATGTTTCTTTTTGCCATGTATATATCTATCTAGTATGTTTGAGGAAACAACATCTATTATGAATTAATAACAAGGATATTTGAATCAAGGCCTACCATTCGGTAGGGCGAGGAGGGGGTGCTTTAGTCCTGCTTGGGCTCCTTCCCCTCTCGTACCAAGACCCCCGAACCTTGTTTCTGGTAATGAAGGGCGAGTAACCTTATTCAATTTTGGGCGAGTCAAGCTTGGGTTTCCTAATTCCCGATAAAAATTAGGTGGCGACTCTTTGTCTCTAGGATCGCGTGAGGAAGTCCTAGTTTTCCCTGAAGTGTGCTCCTTGGGATCCGTCCCGGGACACTATCGAGGGAGAGCGTCAGGACCTCCTCCTCCATTCGCAACGGTCCACAGAGCCCACCTACCCTCTCTACAGTGACCCAAAAATAATTCTCTAGCTAACAAGAATACAACAGAGAACTCACCATTACACGCATATACCCGGCCGGTATTACTGGTAGTGTCGCCCCTCTTTGTTGGCTCACCAGGCCCGCCGGTGATCTGCTAGTGGACGCGCACAGACGCAACCGTGGACGTAGGTCACCTCGTTAACGGGACCGAACCACATACAATTTGTTCTTGTTTTTTTCTCTCTCTAAACCCTTCTTACCAATTCTAGGCATCATCAGTTTGGCACCGTCTGTGGGAAACGACAGAGTTTTTCACCAACAAATTCTTGACTGATCAACATGCTGCTAAAGACGGGTAAGAAAGCCGCTATTTCGACCGATCAGGAAAACTTGCAGCTTGAGCAGCAGGCTGCCTCCATGACCACTGAACAGATAACGGCAGCGCTGACACAACTCCTGGAGGGCCAGCACCGAACACAGGAACAAATAGAGGCGTTTATGGCCCGGCAGGAAAAGCGCCCTGCACCAGAAGATCAGCCCGAGAAAAGTGCCCCTATTCAAAATCCCGCTCGGGCACGAAGGCAAGCCCGTTTCGCCCCGGTGTACCCACCGGACCGGGAACACCTCGGTGATGGTGAGCGCAGCTAGGCGACTAGGCGTTCATAAAGGCGAGCTCGGCCCGATCCTCGTCGGGTGGAGGATGCCAGAACTATCATCAACCGACGGCGTGCGGCCAGAGGGGAGGAGTCAGGACGGAAGGCCCGGGAATCAGCCGAGGACCCCCCGATCAGGAGCCAGGGGGACCTCGGCACACGATTACTCGGAGCCGGAGCCGGGCTCTATCCCCAAGGTCGACGCGCTTCAAGGAAGAGGCCTCGTCATCTGATCCAACCTATCGCTCGGATACAGATAGGAGAACCGGGCGGGATGACGTCAAGGCCCAGTTCGAGCAACTGTAACAGCAGATTGAGAGGTTGAACAGCAACTCCGGCCACGACCTCACAAACACGGAGACGGAATCATCCTATACCGTTCGGGTTACACAGTTTCCTATTCCACGAAAGTTCAAACCCCCTCACCTCAGCTCCTATGACGGCAGAGGCCCAGATGGCACTGGTCACCACGGTGGACGAGCTGTTGTGCCTGGCCTTTCCTAGTACCCTCAAAGGGCCAGCAGCACAGTGGTTCCATGCTTTAAAGCCCCGGACGGTCGATGACTTCAAAGCCCTCAGCAAGCTGTTCAACAGCCAGTTTGTCGGGATGCTCGACCAGTCGCAACCGGACACTCAGCTGCTGACCGTCAAGCAGTGCAAAGCATGAGGAAGTGTGTGGACCGTTTCAACCTGCAAAGGCTCCTAATTTGTAACCTCAATGAAACGGCCGCAATTATGGCCTTCTGTTCGGGAGTTCAACACACCAAGGTTGCCACGTCGCTTCATCGTGACTGATCGGCAACTCTGGTGGAGCTCTCAGAGAGGGTCAAAAAGTACATAGACACTAAGGAGTTCCTGAAAGCGAAGCGCGCCGGCCAGGCCAAAGACGAATCCCCGAAGGCCAAGCGCAAGCGTGAAGGATTTGAGAAGGGCTCGGGAAAGAAACTGAAGCAGGATCAGAAGGATGTCCAGGGTTAACCCCTGATTGCTTTTTCATACCCCTTTCTCGGCCCATACAAGAGGTCATGGCAGCCGTTGAGGCGCAGAGGTTGCTTTAGCAGCCAGCAAAACTCAGAGCCCCGCCTGGTAAGAGGAATCGGGACAAGTTCTGCCGCTACCACAGAGACCACGGCCATGAAATAGAGGATTGCTTTAAATTAAAGATAGTAATCGAGAAGCTGATCCAGCAGGGACACCTTGCGGAGTTCGTCACAGCAGATAGACGACCCCGGTAGGACACCCGAGCTCCCGGTCAACTACAGCCTCTCGCTCAAATCAATGTGATCTCCGGAGGAACGTTAGGCAGAGGGGATTCACAGTCAGCACGGAAGAAGCATGCTAGGGCATCTCGGGCGGATGTCTAGCAGGTCCAATCCACCGGCTCCTCCCAAACTGATGTTCTAACATTCACATCCGACGACTTGCAGGGCGTCCACTGCCCCCATGATGACCCGCTAGTAGTGACGCTTTCTATAGCCAACTATATGGTCAAGATGGTGCTAGTGGACACAGGCAGCTCATCCGACATCATGTTCACGTCAGCATTCGAATAGCTCGGGATGTCCAGGGATCGGCTCCAGTCGGTCGCTACCCCCTGGTTGGATTTAATGGCTCTAGCACACAACCGCTCGGGATAATTGAGCTCCCAGTTCTCATGGGGACCTACCCTCATCAGGCTTCCGTGCTGACAAATTTTGTGGTCGTAGAAGCCCCGACGGCCTATAATGTCATTCTTGGGAGGCCGACCCTCAACAAGGCCAGGGCGCTACAGCTTAACAGTGAGGTTCCCAACTCCTTAGGGACCAGGATGCTTGCGTGGAGATCAGAATACCGCCCGGAGTTGCTATGTCAGCTCGTTGCACCAGGGGGCAATCACCGAAACATTAAACATCCAAAAGATGGACCCCCGGGACCAGAGTGACACGATAGGTCCGGTGGAAGAGTTGGAAAGAGTGATGCTGGATCCCAAGTACCCAGACCGCACGGTTAGCATTGGTACCCTACTGGAGCCCGCCCTGAATAAAAAACTGATTCAGTTCTTAAGGCAAAATCAGGACATTTTTGCTTGGAGTTATGAGGATATGCCCGGGATTGACCCCCGGATAATGTCCCATCATCTTAATGTCAGCCCGGATTGCCGACCAGTGAAGCAGAAGAGAAGAGGCATGGCCCCCGAGAGACAGAAAGCAGTGAGTGAGGAGGTCGAGAAGCTCCTGAAGGCGAAGTCCATCCGGGAGGTCTACAATCCCGACTGGTTAGCTAATGTTGTTCTGGTCAAAAAAAGTAACGGGAAGTGGAGAATGTGTGTGGACTTCACCGACCTCAACAAGGCCTGCCCCAAGGATTGCTATCCGCTGCCCATGATAGATCTCCTTGTGGACTCCACGGCCGGTCACTCACTCCTCTCGTTTATGGATGCCTACTCGGGATACAACCAGATCAGCATGTACCCCGGGGATGAAGAGAAGACAGCATTCATCACTGACCAGGGTACGTATTGCTACCAGGTTATACATGTTCAAGGACCTGATTAGGAATTCTATGGAAGTTTACGTGGACGATCTGTTGGTCAAGTGCCAGGACGAGTCCGACCACCTTGAGCATCTGGCCGGGGCCTTCAGCATTTTGAGAAAATTTAGGATGAGGTTGAACCCGGCCAAATGCACCTTCGATGTCTCGTCTGGAAAATTTTTGGGCCATCTAGTCAGCAGATGGGGAATTGAGGCAAACCCCGAAAAGATCAAAGCCATCATCAACATGCGGTCGCCCAAGTCGACGAAAGAGGTTCAGAGCCTAGCCGGACGGGTGGCCGCACTGAACAGATTTGTCTCCCGAGCTACCGACCGGTGCCTGCCATTCTTTAAAAATCTGCACAAAGCATTTCAGTGGTCAGAAGAGTGTGAAGAGGCATTCCAGGAACTCAAGAAGTACCTGGCGTCCCCTCCTCTACTCACAACACCCATGCCGGGGGAAGAATTATTTTTTTACTTGGCAGTGTTACCATCAGCAGTTAGCTCGGCACTCATTCGGGAAGAGCACGGGATACAGTTCCCAGTGTACTATACCAGCCGGACGTTACAGGGCGCAGAGAGCAGATACTCTCATATCGAAAAACTGGTGTTCTCCCTCATCACCTCGGCCAGAAGGCTCTATCCATACTTTCAGGCCCATGCCATTGTGGTCCTCACAGATCAAGCTCTCCGCAGAATCCTTAGCCGTCCAGATACGTCCGAGAGGCTCATTAAGTGGGCATTGGAGTTAGAAGAGTTTGAAGTGATCTACCGACCCCGGACAGCCATCAAGGGACAAGCAGTAGCAGACTTTTGGTTGAGTTTACGTTTCCCAAAAATCCAGTTGAAGAGTCTGAGCCACCGGCCCTACCGCCCGGGTTACACTCTGATATCCCTACCTGGGTACTACACGTGGATGGTTCATCCAATCAGCAAGGTAGTGGGGCAGGAATCATCCTAACTAGCCCCGATGGCATCCAACTCGAGTACGTGTTAAGGTTTGGGTTCCGTGCCTCCAACAACGAGGCTGAATACGAAGCCCTATTGGTCGGATTACAATTGGCCGTTTCTATAAGCGCGCATTAGGTCAAGGGATACAGCGATTCCCAGCTCGTCGTCAATTAGGTCAACCAAGAGTACGAAGCACGGGAAGACAACATGGTAGCCTACTTGGTCCTTGTCCGAGCGATTTCCAAGAAGCTCCAGGGATTTTCCATCACTCAGATACCCAGAGAAGAAAACACCTGGGCCGACCGGTTGGCTCGCCTTGCCTCATCTTCTGAGTTAGACTTGCCCGGGATAAGGATAGAATATCTACCCGAGCCAAGTTTGATCAACTCAGAAGGCATGGAAGTAGATCCGGTCACCCTGGGACCCAGCTGGATGGACCCAATCATGACATTCTTGACAACAGGGGCGCTACCAGACGAGAAAGAAGAAGCCAACCGGGTCAAGTACCGGGCGACCCGATACCATCTTGCTGATGGCATCCTCTACAAGAGGGGATTCACTATCCCATACCTCCGCTGTGTTTACCCTGCGCAAGTCCAAGCGA
This sequence comes from Hydrangea macrophylla, assembly GCA_033977485.1. Classification (NCBI taxonomy): domain Eukaryota; kingdom Viridiplantae; phylum Streptophyta; class Magnoliopsida; order Cornales; family Hydrangeaceae; genus Hydrangea; species Hydrangea macrophylla. The sequence continues at coordinate 52,109,233 of CM066985.1, forward strand.
TATTGTTTGAAATCCACGAAGGAGTGTACGGGAATCACATCGGAGGCCGGGCACTCTCCAGGAAGGCGCAAGGTTACTACTGGCCAACCATGGCCCGAGATTCCCAGGAATACGTCAGAAGGTGTGACAAGTGTCAGAGATACTTTCCCATGATCAACCGACCGAGAGAGCTCCAGACACAAATCCATAGCCGCTGGCCATACGCCCAGTGGAGTATCGACATTGTCAGTCCCCTACCGATGGAAAAGGATAGGTCAAGTTTGCCGTGATAGCCGTTGATTACTTCACCAAATGGGCAAAGGCCGAGCCCTTGGCGACGATAACTGAACGAAAAATGGAAAGCTTTGTGGAAAGAAATATTCTCAGTAGGTTCGGCATTTCCCGGGTCCTGGTCAGCGTCAACAGTTGACAGTTTGACACCCCTATCTTTAGGTAGTTCTGCTCAGGCTACGGAATACTAAATCACTACTCCTCCCCCGAGCACCCTCAAGCCAACGATCAAGCCGAGGTGATAAATCGGACAATCTTACAGTCAATGAAAACAAGGCTTAAAGGCGCCAAAGGGTTGTGGGATGAAGAACTACCAACCCTCCTGTGGGCCTACCGCACTCCACCACGGGTGGCAACAGGTGAGACGCCATTCTCTTTAACCTATGGATTCGAGGCAGTGGTCCCCACAAAGCTCGGGTTGCCTACATACCGGGTGGCTAACTTCTGTGCTCCGGACAACGAAGACGCCCTCAGATCAGAGCTGGACCTAGTGGAGGAAAAAAGAGACCGAGCCTATCTAAAGGTGGCGGCCTATAAGAAATGGGTTTTGCGATACTACAACAGCAAGGTGAAGCACCGTTGTTTTCAAGTCGGAGACCTCATCCTTAAGGCCGTGAACTAGTCCACCCGAATCCCGTGCCATGGGAAGTTGGGGGCAAATTGGGATGCCCGTATAAAGTAGCCCGGATCAATCGACCGGGAACTTACTGGCTACAGAGTGTGGACGGGCAAGATCTCTCTCACCCTTGGAATGTGCAACACCTCTGCAAGTATTATCAATAAAATTTGGCCGCGGGAATTTAGTATTGGTAGAGAAATTTGTTTTTGTAGCTCTAATTGAGCAAAGTTATAAATTTTTATTTTTAAATAAAATTGAATAGTTTACTTTGACAATTTACTCCTGCCAGTACTCCGTACAATGCAGAAAAGTCCTCGGGCCTAACCCCGAGGCAGAAAAGACCTTGGTTAAAAACCAAGGCAGAAAAGACCTCGGGCTCCGAACCCAGGCACAAGAAGACCTCAGGCTCCGAACCCAGGCACAAAAGGAGCTTGCAACAACCCATGTTCTAAGTCGGTTTTCTATGGTCACTCTTCACTACACCCTCCGCCTTCGCAGGACGCTTGGGGGGCAAGCGGATACCAGACCCAAACAGGAAATTACCCAAGCTTTTCTTAGGTCCAATCGACGACGGGGACAAACCCCTAGGTGGCCAACGATGGCAAGCTTCAAAGGACCCTGCAACCACCTATGTTCCAGGTCGGTTTCCTACGGCTACTCACTCCTGCACTCCCGCCTTAGGAAAATGCTTGGGGGGCAGGGGGAGGCCAAAACAGAAAATCACACCGGTCACTAAAAGAACTTGGAAGATATTCCTAACGGCTTATAGTGATCAGAGATAGACATCCCGGATGGTAATCCTATAATACACCGGGACATTCCGGACGCTAAACAGGACCTGTTCCTATGGCACACCGGGAAAGTACATTTAAAACAGGTCAAGAGAACTAGGTGTTCTACTGGTTACGGTCTTAAACCATTTGCTAAGGCAGGGGTTAGGACGGCTAAAAACCGAGTGGGTACTAGCAATTAAAAACAGGCATAGTACAGATAAAAGTAAACAGTTAATGGAAAGTTTGACCTCGAGGGCCTTTTCATTAATGATTGAAAACTGTACAAAGCATGGGGGCAGTTGTAGTAGCCTTCCCATATAAAAAAATACAACAATAAAAAAAAAAAAAAAAAAAAAAAAAAAAAAAAAAAAAACTAGTTGTCCACAACTACCACTTCTCCCTCCTCCACAGCCTGCTCTTCAACAGAGGGGTCCCTGGTCGGTGCAGCTTCAGCAGCGACCTCGGAGTCAGCCTGACCCTCCTTCTAATAACTGGACTCTGCCCAAGAATAGCCGGATAGGTCCCAGTCAGGGTGGTCAGCAGTAGCCCGCTTTGCCAGGTCAGCATAGCCCGTGAGGAACCCTGCCTCGAACTCTTCCTCAGCTTCCTTGGCTTCAGCCTCCCGAGCGGTAGTGAGCTCCAAAAGCGTGGCTGTCATGGCTGCCAAGTCCTTCTCGACAGTGATCCTCTCGGCCTCCGCAGCCACAGCTTTAGACTCTGTAACCTTCTGGGCAGCCCGCTCGGTTGACAGGGAGTATCGAGTCTCTCCCAGCTCCAGGGCCCCTGCTAGGGATTTCTCCTCCTCCACTAAGAGAGCAAACTCCGCTGACTCCCGGGCAGCCCTCTCCACGGACAGGTCAGCCTCTGCAGCGGCCAACCTCTCAGCAACGCCGGGAAGGGTGGTTTCAACCCTAGCCGCAATACAGCCAATTTTCAAGAGCAAGATAGTGTCAGTATATGCATGGAAGGAAAGCTAATGTTCAAATTATGAAGTGACTTACCATGTGGCTGATGCTGTATAGCCAACCGATGATGGCCTCAGGGCTTAGCAGGGCGCATTTGTCGATTTGACTTTACAGTAGCCCAAGCCGGACCCTTCTGCGGACGTCGTCTGCCGTCTCAACCGCCGGTCTTGAGGAGGGACCCGCACGAGCTGTCTCCTCCATGCTCGGGAAGGAGACCCCGGACGGTTTGGCTACCAGGGGAAGTGGTGAAGGCGCATCGATTGTGACGCCGGGTGTTGAGGCTGTCGCAGCCTCCTTCTCTGCCCGAATAGAGATTCCCTGGGAGATCCTCTTGAGGGGATGGCCCTCGGCGGCGGCCGGCTTCTTCCTCTTTTGGCCAGCCCGGGCCATCAAGGCCGCCTCTTTCTCCTTCAAAGTCGTCGCGCTTTTAGGAGCCATTTCTGCAGAACCAGAGAAGAGCACATGAGAGTTTAGCGAAGTATCAAATAAAAGAAAATCGGACGGTCAAGAGATGAAGTTTACCAGGAATGATCGCCGGGAAGATGGGAGCTATGAAGTGGTGCTGGGGCTCGTAGGAGATCTTCGGGCTTCCCGACCGAGTCAACACCTGGTTAATGTCAGTTGGGTCCTCCACCAAAGACAGGATCCTTGCTTGGAACTCGTCGGGAAGATTGGGCGAGTCAACTGATCCCACTGCAAAGCAACCATACAAACGGGTTAGTCAAGGCAAAGTATAGAGACTTATCATGAAAGAAAGGTGATTGAGATTACTCCTCAGTTTCCCCGCCCAGGAGGTCCTCAATTGCAAACCCGGCGCCTTTTCACACAGCCCCAGGGTTAACACTTGGAAGAATTTCTTCTTCCATCCTTTATTGTTGCTCGGGCAGTTTACTAATATCTTTTGCCCTTGCCTAGCCCCGAGCGAGAAGAAGCCGGCCTCCCCGTGAACTTGGAAAGGCCGGTGGGTACAAAAGAATTCTTGTAGGGTGAGCTCATACCCTAGAACTTTAGGCCAAAAAGAGATGGACCCCATCAGATATCGCCAGCCGTTCGGGGCGAGCTGCTGTAGACACCCCAATTTTGACCAAATGTCAAATCCAGGGATTGGTTACCTCTCAAAGACCAATGATGACGATGACCGTGACGTTCAAAGATTTTCCAAGAGATTCAAAATCTTCAAGATGTTCTTCAAGTTAAAATTGGAAAATTAAAAATAAAAAAGAGAGGATTTGGGCATTCGGGAGAAACTCGAATAATAAAGAACGTGTGAGAAACACAGTCTGGGAACCTGTTGTTTTAAAAAAAAAAAAAAAAGAAGAAGAAAAAGAGAAGGATTAATAAACAAAGTAAAAAAGAGTTCCTTTGAAAGAAATAGGAAGACAAAATAAATAAAAATAAATAAAAAATCTTGAAAAAGGAGAAAAATACAAAAAGAGGGTAGTATATTTAAGTATATACCATGCACATGGGTGATACCATACACATGGGGGATCTTAGTACAAATATAGATATATATATAAATTTAAAATTTTAGTTTATATCAACATTTTTCTCGAAAATTAAAAGAAAGAAATAATTCAGTTGGTCTCGGCACGCGGCAAACGTGGCGGCACTCACTGAGTGCCGCCCGGCATTCAGTAAGTGCCGCCCGGCACTCAGAGAATGCCGCCGTGAGCCGTCGAGTGCTGCTGGCTGTAACAGACTGCTTTTCTCACATGTTCTAGAAGAAATCTTTGCACATGGGTCTCCACCCGAATTTATCCATTTATCCTTGATATGATGGCCTATATAAACAGATCTTCATCTTCATTTTGAGGGGACTTGAATTTTTAAATCAATATACATACATATACAAGAGATATACTTGAGTTTTAGAGAGAGAAAGAGATAAGAATCATATAGAGAATTGAGAAGAAGAGAAGAATTTCTTAAAGAATTGGAAGAACTTTGAAAAGAATTTGAAGATCTTGGAAGAACTTCACAAGAAATTGAAGAATTCTTTGAGGTCATAGAGGTAACCTCTTAATCCTTGGTAGAGTTAGGCTAATTCAATCACAAGTTCTTAGATCTAGGAGCTTTTTTCATATTTTCAAAACCTCTCTTCTTATCCTATTTCATCACACACCACCAAGAACTTGTGATTGAATCTCATAACATTTCATTAATTTGGACCTAATTAATGCCTTGGATTTGAGATAAATTAGTTTTGAAGAATTAGTTTTCTTAGTTCTCTAAATAAAACATTGATTTCTTTATTTATATTTCATTCAAAAAGGTTCATGAGGTCTTCTATATCTCATTGAAGCTCTTTGAATTTGGTTCTCTATTCTCCTATGACCTTGTGATGCATATGGGGTTTAAGGTTGGTCATGGTCATATCTACACATAGTTGGTGAGATACTAGTATTAACTCATGGCTAGGGGATCTCACTATGAATCTTATGGAATTCACTCCATGTTCCATAGAGGTTTATGTAAATCTATGGAATTTTGTGGTTATGATCTCCTCAAGGACCATATGTTTGGGAGAGGATTTGAGTGTAAGCTTTCATAGTTTGATGAAATCTATGGAACTTGAATGTTTAAAAGTCTATTAGATTGAGTAAAACCTTGGGTATTCTTACTAGGACTCTATATTTGGAGATCTAGGTATGAGGTTCTCCAAGGATAAATCTATGGATCACTTTTTATTTCATCATTCATTTTAATGGTCATAATCGTACTTGATCCTAGCTCTCTCTAGAGTCGTGGATTAAGTTTGATTTGAAATATGAACATTAATTCAATATTGGTGCAGTGAATCCTTAAACCCTCTGTGATCAAAGATTTTTCATAAAACCATGGTCCATTGGAATGGGATGAGACCAATTGGAGGGTGTTCATAACTCATATGAATACCGCTATGATTGTTGTTTTGATAAGATTCCATACTTATGATGGTTTGGGCTTATGATTTCCAAATAAGCAATTCTCTGTCCAAAATTTCAGAACAGCAAACCGGTTTTAAAATTGATAGATCAGAACCCTAACCAAGTTTTCATGACCTTTATTAATTTTTTCTAAGAACCTTAATGTGTTAGGAAAGTTCCCTAAAAATAATGAAGCAATTCAGATTTGTTTGCTATTTTTAAAAAATCATACAAGATCTCTGGACAGAGAGTTGTAAAATCCTAAGTGAGGTGTAGTGTTTTCCGTATTCCCGGAGATCTAACCGTTGAAACCTCGATTTTCTTTTTGAGTTAGAAACTAGACTCACAGAGGCATAACATATCCAAAAATCATTAAGATCCAACTGTTGGAATTATTTTATTCCTATTTTTGAAAGTCTGGTCTGCTCTCTGTAATTCATAAAAACTGCTACTTTTTTTTTGTCTAATCTTATTTATTTCAACTCAAATGGTCTCCTAATGTATTAGGACTTAAACCATGTTTTGAATAATGATAATTTAACTTAAATCCAAAGGTTAAGTGATCCAAATTAGTGAATAAGTTCACATCTCATTCTTGTTCATATTCATTCATTCATTCATACATATTCATATTCATAAGTAGGACTTATATCTTGTCTAAGGCATGTGTACTAACCTTTATTTTGTAGCGCATTTGGGGTGTGATTTCTCAACTCTTCTCTAGTTCAATTCTATACTTTGATTTTAAATTGATTTTCAACTCCATGTGCGACACCTTGGACTAGGTTTTGACTTATGTGTATATATGTGATAGAGACCTTTTCTTAGGATTTCTATTTTTGCATGCATTGCACGTTTAATATTCGCGGCCGGATCCCGGGTATGTTTTCTAGTTCTCTATTGCATATCATGTTGTTTGCTATTTGAATTACGTGGCTTATGAATGATATTTTGTCGTTAGCAATTTCACACCATTTCCAGCATGCTTGTGTAATGTATATGTATATATGTATTAGTTGAGGGCATGCTTAGATTAATAATTCGATTAAAAAGGATGTTGAGTAGAGGCCTATCGCGAGATAGGATGAAAGGGGGTGTTATAGTCCGCCGGGCTCCTTCCTCTTTCATTCTATAATCCCCGGACCCAGTTTATCTTTGGTTTCGCAAAAGATCGGTTTGCTTTAAAATGGTTTCTTAATTTTTCCTTTTAAAATTAAGTGGCGACTCATTCGTTTTGAATTAGAAATTTTTGGAAAAGACTTTAAAAGAAAAGTTGTGGGTAAAAAACCTGCGATATCCACAATCTGGCGACTCTGCTGGGGATCGAACCCAGAATCTCTGGTTTCGCAGACCAGAATTCTGATTTTGGGTTCACTCGAGGATTAGACTTGAAAGCATCCTTCTAATCGAATTAATTAATTTTTGTGTGCCCGTTGCATTGCACTTGCATGTCCAGCTAGTCGATTGCACGGAACTATGACCTTGGAGGCTCGGGGTAACCCGGTCGGTCAAGTCATCATGGGGCCGTGTGATCACCCTTGATCTCGTACCATATATTGGTATATGAAGCATCCTATCGGGTGTGTGTCAAGGTTCCCTTATTTGACCAAAACCCGGCCTTTGCATAAAATAACTTCTATAGAACCTTTCAATCTAGGAAATCAAATTCTTGATTAAGATTATGTGCTAGGGAGATTTGTATGCCCGGAAGGGATTATTTGGGATGATGACAACACTTGCTTAATATAGAATGTATAGCATTTTAACCACTTTTGAGAAATTCCTCTTCATGTCTCATGACATATGAGAAGATTCCGAATCTTGATTAAAAGATTACACTTCTTATATTTTGTTAGTGAAGCATCATTGACCTTGTATGCATCTGAATTCATGAAAAGTGCGATAATTATCCAATCATGTGATCCTTTTACCCAAAGAATCTTAAATACATCTTTGAAAGCAAACAGGTTTTCGACGTCTTCATTCCAAAATATTTAATTGCTCTTTCAAAATCTTTGGAATTCACATTTTGGTTAAAAAAATTCCAAGTCAACCCTTGTCGGGGTATATTTTCACATTCTCGTCTTTGAAGGAAGAACCCAAAAATCCTGGGGATTGTTTTTGAAAGAAATGCTTTTCAAATGAATTTCAAAGCAAAATTTCAACCCAATCGTCTTTTATTAAGAAATGCTTTTGCCTTCAAAGGAAAAATCCAAAATTTTTTGAAAGATCCCGTCATCTAGAGGAATGCTTTTCAAATGAATTTCAAAAAATTTAAAATGTTCAGCCTTTCAAGGGGTAACGAGGATCATAATGAAAGGAGAAATTGGCGCACTTGACATGGAGGAGGATTTTATGTGCTTATATGTTGTATGTGCTAGGGCCAGAATTTTCCTTTCTTTTGGCTTATAGAATAGGCATACACACACAGATGCATTGCATCCATGTGACATACGAACCATCATGAACATTGCACTAAACTTTTTTCCAAAAAAATAAATAAAGTTGTTTGAAAATTGATTAGAAATAAAATTGGTTGTAGGCAAGATAGCATTGAACGCCAGGACGGTTTGGGTCAGGGATTCGAGTGCAAGGTTAGTACGAAAAGAACTAGAGACAGAAATAGAAATAGACCAGGAACAGCATGCTGCAGAAATAGCACAATTGAAAGAGAGAATGGACCAAATGATGGCCATGATGGAAGTACTGACCCGCCAAAGGCCAGTAAATGATCCACCGATAGTTGAAGAAGATGAATGGTTTGAGGATCCAGAAGCACCTAGACATGATGCACCTAGGGCAGGAAGGGAGAAGATGGAGAAAGCTGAGAAAGAACGAATCGAGATGAAGGAAAAGGTGGCAAAGCTAGAGAAAGTTGTCCGTAAGTCTAATGGGGTTGATAGCTACCTGCTAGAGTCAGAGGGTTTGTTTGAGGGAACTCAAGAAAAATTGCCAGCCGGTTTCAAGATGCCCGAGATCGATAAGTTTGACGGTTCCGGCAACCCCAGAAACCACGTGAGGATGTGCATTGGGGCCTTTCAGCCAAGTGGTCTGAATCCTGCCATGATGGCCATGCTGTTTCAACAAACTTTCACTGGGGCAGCTTTATCCTGGTATTTCACATTAGAGCCAAGCAAGAGTCGCATATGGGAGGAAGTGGTGAAAGCCTTTGTCACCCAATATGAATACAACCAAGAGCTTGATGTAACTGTGAGGGATCTGGAAACAACCATGCAAGAGAATAGAGAGTCATTTGCTGAATTCCTGGCACGATGGAGGGGGAAAGCTGCAAAAATGACCCAACTGCCATTAGAGAAGGAACAAATACGGATTGTAATCAAGAACCTGCAGAGTGTGTACCAGGAGAAACTCATGTACCAGTGCATTCATACCTTTGCAAAATTATTTGAAATTGGAACCAGGATCGAGGATGCAATCAAAGATGGAAGGATTAAGAAGGAGGAATCCTAGGGGAACCGCTCTAGAAGACCATTTTATGGAGGGAACACGGGAAACCAGGTAGCGACTGATGTCAATGTTTTGAGCAAGGAGGGTGCACCAAGACCGAGATTGGGGGGACAACCTCGTCAGTTCACTGATTTAGGGATCTCATTGACCACTACTCTCAAGCGATTGATGGAAAAGGGATATCTAAAGCCGCTGGATCCAAAGTCAATGCCTGATCCACTCCCGACAGGCTTCAATACAAACCTCTATTGTGAGTTTCATCAAACTCACGGCCACACAACTGACCGATGTATGAGGTTAAGGCATGAAGTACAAGATTTGATTGATAATAAGACCATTTCCCCTCCGCCTATTAATCGACCGCATGTGACCCGGAACCCGCTCCCTAATCATCATGTTGTACCACCACCACGGAACATCAATCTCTTAGATGTTGGGGAGGAAGTCTTCGATCTGTCTGTATTGATTGTACCAGTAGGACAGGCTACCAAAGCTTATGATTTCCCAAAAGATAAGAGGATATGCCTTATAGTAGTAGAGTAAGAGGATTGGCTGATAGGAGGAGAAAAGGAATAAGCATTTGAGGAAGATATGGACAATGAAATCCTCCAAATCAATTGGTGGGATCCAAACAATCCTACTGATAACTCCATCTGGGAGGAGGAGGTGTACAGTGGCACGGATGGTCTGTGGTCCGAGGGAGAAGAAGAAGGAAATGTTAAAGAAGTGGTCAATCATGCTGGGCTACATGGGTTAGATGGGAAGGATTTGGAGAAAAGGAAAGGGAAGGATCTTGAAGAAGGAAGGCAGGCGTTGCATGCACATTCCATCAAGGAAGGAGGAGACTTCCCCTACTACGGCTCTCTAGAGCCATGGGTAGACTGCACAGATAAGTACTTGGAGTAAGGGTTTGAGATCTCTTTCTTACATGAATTCGTTGACTATGAAGATCCATACCTACAAGCGCCCATAGAACCTATGTCTGTCCAAGATTGGATTTGTGCACTAGATGGCCTGGCCATGAGGAATCTCTTTCATGAAGAAGGCAGTAAGACCGAGGAGAGCGGTCCAAAGAAGATCATGGAAATAAAGATTGGGAAAGAACAGATGGGAGAAGTGTTGGAGGAAGAGATCAAGGGAAATAAGGGAAAGGAAGAAAAGTCAGGAAAAGAAGAAGAAACGGAACCAGGAGATTTGCCAATAGGTCCTTGAGTCTAGTGAAAGAATTCCCCTACCCCGGAAGTCTGTAATGGCCAAGTATGAGCCAAACTTTTTAATTTTCAGTTATCAATGAAAGTGACTGATTCTGCTTACTTGATTGTGCTTAAATAAATATAATAACTGTGAAAATAAAAAATGAACCTGCATGCAAAATCATTGAGGAAACTTTGGCAATTGACTTAGGAAATGAAGAAGATTATCAAAGTAATTCTTTCTTTCTCTTTTCACTCAATAAAGATAAAAGCATAAAATTGATCTCATTGCTAAAAGAATATAAGGATGTTTTGCATGGTCCTACAATGATAAGACATGAATGAATCCAGAGATTATCCCACATCACCCCCTTTATGCCAAACCTAAAAGGTGAGCTCACAATCCAAAGCCATGAACTTGTTCCTTAATGGTAGCTAGATATCTTAAATGAACTTCTTCTTCTTAAAAGAAAAAAAAAAAGAAAGAAAGAAAAAAAAAAAAAAGAGCTCGCTAGAATGAAAACCCAAAAGGGCGCCTAGGCAAAAGTTAGAGCAAAATAAGATGCGTGTTGATTTCAAAATCCGAATCCTAACCAGTCAAAATCATGAAGAGAGTAAGAGATAGTGAGATAGAGAAAAGAAAGGAAAAAGAAAAGAAAAGGAAAAGAATAAATAAGATTGAGAACCTTTGGGTGCTTCAAAGTACATCACTGGCACACGAATTATCTCAAGGTTCTGTTTTGTTCTAAACAAAGAAAAGAAATTGGAAATAAAAAGAGAGATTTGAAATTAATCTCAGAATTTTGTGAGAGGCTCAATATCTAAATGAGCCTAAAAATGCAAAGATATCTTTGCAGAGTGATTTGGACGGCTAATATTTCTTTGTCAGTATGATAGATTATGATTAAAACACGATGTATTATGAGAGTTGTAAAGATTGACTGGCTAGTGATAAGATGAAAAGAATCAACCGCCAAGAAATATAAACAAAAAAGGAGAGAGAAGAAAAAAAAAATAAAAAAAAAAATAAATAAATTAGAGGGAGAAGTAGTTCATCTTCTCATCATCTTGTTCAAAAGCTGCCACAAGGAATCTGTTTCAGAAAATCTACCCAGAAAGGGCGCTCATTGAACCCAAATGAAAACATGGCTCGAAAAGCCCACCAATTCTTGAAGCCTTATTCTTTCAAGACCTCCGGAGTCGATGAACTACGTTTTGACCTGATTCCCATTCGGGGATACGTAGGCAACCTGCAAGGTTCGGTCACAACTACACACACAGTCAATCATTGCACTTCTTTCAGGCCTCGACCGAACTACTATAGGACCTGATGCCCATTCGGGGATAAGTAGGCGGGTCTCCTAAGGCCCTCGGTCCAAAGAAGAAACCCAACTAATTCATGAAACTACCTTCGCTTGCCCAGAGGCCGCGTCACCTCCCTCAAACCAAGGGCAAACTTTGTTTGCCCAGCACTTCCAAGTCCCCCTGTCAAACTAGGGGCAAACTGTCGTACTTCATCCTAGCTCTCTCTAGAGTCGTGGATTAAGTTTGATTTGAAATATGAACAATAATTCAATATTGGTGCAATGAATCTTTAAACCCTCTGTGATCAAAGATTTTTCATAAAATCATGGTCCATTGGAATGGGATGAGACCAATTGGAGGGTGTTCATAACTCATATGAGTACCGCTGCGATTGTTGTTTTGATAAGATTTCATACTTAGGATGGTTTGGGCTTATGATTTCCAAATAAGCAATTCTCTGTCCAAAATTTCAGAACAGCAAACCAGTTTTAAAATTGATAGATCAGAACCCTAACCAAGTTTTCATGACCTTTATTAATTTTTTATAAGAACCTTAATGTGTTAGGAAGGTTCCCTAAAAATAATGAAGCAATTCAGATTTGTTTGCTATTTTTAAAAAATCATACAAGATCTCTGGACAGAGAGTTGTAAAATCCTGAGTGAGGTCTAGTATTTTCCGTATTCCCGGAGATCTAACCGTTGAAACCTCGATTTTCATTTTGGGTTAGAAACTAGACTCACAGAGGCATAACATATCCAAAAATCATTAAGATCCAACCGTTGGAAGTATTTTATTCCTATTTTTGAATGCCTGGTCTGCTCTCTGTAATTCATAAAAACTGCTACTTTTTTTTTGTCTAATCTTATTTATTTCAACTCAAATGGTCTTCTAATGTATTAGGACTTAAACTATGTTTAGAATAATGATAATTTAACTAAAATCCAAAGGTCAAGTGATCCAAATTAGTGAATAAATTCACATCTCATTCTTGTTCATATTCATGCATTCATTCATACATATTCATATTCATAAGTAGGACTTATATCTTGTCTAAGGCATGTGTACTAACCTTTGTTTTGTAGCGCATTTGGGGTATGATTCTCAACTCCTCTCTAGTTCAATTCTATACTTTGATTTTAAATTGATTTTCAACTCCATGTGTGACACCTTGGACTAGGTTTTGCCTTATGTGTATATATGTGATAGAGACCTTTTCTTAGGATTTCTATTCTTGCATGCATTGCACGTTTAATATTCGCGGTCGGATCCCGGGTATGTTTTCTAGTTCTCTATTGCATATCATGTTGTTTGCTATTTGAATTACGTGGCTTATGAATGATATTTTGTCGTTAGCAATTTCACACCATTTCCAGCATGCTTGTGTAATGTATATGTGTATATGTATTAGTTGAGGGCATGCTTAGATTAATAATTCAATTAAAAAGGATGTTGAGTAGAGGCCTATCGCAAGATAGGATGAAAGGGGATGTTTTAGTCTGCCGGGCTCCTTCCCCTTTCATTCTATAATCCCCGGACCCAGTTTATCTTTGGTTTTGCAAAAGATCGGTTTGCTTTAAAATGGTTTCTTAATTTTTCCTTTTAAAATTAAGTGGCGACTCATTCGTTTTGAATTAGAAATTTTTGGAAAAGAATTTAAAAGAAAAGTTGTGAGTAAGAAACCTGCGGTATCCACAGCTGCTCGGGGGAGATCCCGAGATAGATGAGCGCGTCCTGGGCAACTGGATGGAGCGGCAGGCAAAGGCCTGCTATGAAGGCATCTTCGTACAAAGTGACGAAACCCGACTCGTGGAAGTGAGCTCCGCCGTCGTGGACAGAAATCAGGACCTCGCAGGGTGCTGATGATTGACTCACAGGCAAAGACGACTCTGGGACTGTTCGGTACAGACCCTTCATTGCCCGACCCCTGAGATGTTGAGGCCACAGGAGAATCCCGGAGCGTTTTCTCGTGAGACGCCCGGGCAGGTATTCTCCCCTCACTATGCTGATCAGAAGGGGCCAAAGAAGGAGGGTTTGGGCTTGTGCTCAAGGTCCTTGATCGTGACTGCTCGTCCTCTGACCGGGATGACGAGTTAAAGTCTGAGTGGCACATGTCTAAGCCTACGGTGGATTAAGGAGGCAGAGGACGACCTAAGAATAGGTCACGGACTCCAAGCCTAAGATACAAAGAAGGCAGATACAACAACCTAAAGGGCAGGTCAAACAAGACTCTAGACGAAAGGTAACACTCTCTCAAGACTCTCTCGGGAACACCCATTCGGTCCAACTGCTCTAACGTACCCCCGGACTGAAAGAAGTGACAAAACCTAAAAAAAAAAGGTCTCACACTCTTTTTGACCCAAGTAGGTTCGCTCCCTCTAGATTTGTTCAAAAAAGAAGAAGATAATGAAGAACTGAAGGCAGAAAGGAAGGACTTACAAGATTTAGGGCAGAAAAGGGGTCAGGAATCTTGCTCGGGATCTTGTTTGCTCTCACACCGCTTGGTAAACTCTCTCACTTGGCAGCAGGACTTGAAGAAATGAGCAAGTGTTCCTTATATAGGAATAACGGGCGGTCCAGATCAATCAGATCCACCGGCTCAGGAATTTTCCCGCCAAGAGCTGCCAGACAGTTGTCGCCTCAGGATCACGAAAGGTCGGTCGCCTCAAAAGGCGCGCGCATTAAATGCGTGACATGGTGGTCTGGTTACCACGCAGCTGTTCGGTTACATCCGAACAGATGGATCCTGACAAGGCCAATTACTCCCTGACACGTGGTAGCAACGCCACCCGGGCTCCTCCCTGTACCGGTCGGTTACTCCACCTGGTGATCCACAAGGTGGGCCCCATCCCGAGTAGCATTCCCGGAGGATATCCGAACGGTTTCTAAGGAAATACTAATTTTCGAATCCTCACCCGATGAAGAATCCAGTCAGTTCCAAAAATGGGGGATAGCTGATATGTCCAAAATAATCTAGCCATGAAGCCAGTCTGCCACGTCACCAAGCGGTGCCGGTTACTTCAGTAAAGGCGCCAATAGCTGAGCAATCCCGAGGTGTTCGTCAGAACCGTGCGATTCCTGCCAACAGGCCGGGATTGGAGGAATGCGGCATCCCATGGACTTGGTCTATCCAGCAGTTTCGTAAACCAGCTACAAGTCTGCAAGATGGAATGTGACAGTTTCGTAAACCACTTAGGAAACTCTCCCCAAATCATGCAAATCAATTGTAATTAGATTAGGCTTCCTAATCCAATTAACTTACCATGTAAGGGTGGACTCTTGCATCTATAAAAGAGCCCACCTACCCTCTCTACAGGGACCCAAAAATAATTCTCTAGCTAACAAGCATACAACAGAGAACTCACCATTACACGCATATTCCCGGCTGGTATTACTAGTAGTGCCGCCCCTCTTTGTTGGCTCACCAGGCCCGCCGGTGATCTGCTAATGGATGCGCACAGACGCAACCGTGGACGTAGGTCACCTTGTTAACGGGACCGAATCACATACAATTTGTTCTTGTCTTTTTCTCTCTCTAAACCCTTCTTACCAATTCTAGGCATCATCACTCATGATTAGTGAAAGCCTGGAAATAATAAATATGAATATTAATAATTTCTACAAGGGAGAATTAGAAGATGTTCTAATTTAAATTAATTAGAAAGGGTTCTAATTGTAATACGTTAAAGTATTAGTACCTACTACCAGATTAGTATGAACCAAACGGTCACACACAAAATGGCAATGTGTAATTATAAGAAGTTGTGAGGGTCTACGTAATATTAAGTTGTTAACATGGGAGTAAGATAATAATATACTAATTTATATTTGATTTAAGAAAGTCTTTCAATTAAATATAGCTTCCTAATTAGATTAGTAAATATATTTATACCATTATTATTATTATTATATATATGATGTAAGAGGAACTAAATTGTTGCTAGTAGAACAAAGTTACTCCCAAAAACTCCCCCCCCCCCCCCCCCCCCCCCCCCCCCCACACACACACAGAGGCACAAAGTCATACGGTCATACATAGTTGTGATTTGTCTTCTAGCTTCAATTTGTTGGAGAAAGTAAAAGTTTTTAGTTCGTTATTTGCTCGTGTGGATACTTTTAGAGATTGGACGTTTGGACGATTTGGTGAACTGTTCGTGGGACGAACCAGAATCAGTATTTTGTAAAGCACACTTCAAAGGTAACTATTCGATTAACCCCCTATATATGGATGTTTTATGTATTTTGTATGTATTATTGGCTTGATCATGGGTTTTAGGAAACATAATTTTTTTGCTTTTCGTAGTGCGAACCTCTATATGATATTCTTTCAAAAACAAGTCAATCGTATTTGTATTATGCACCATTGAAGATAGTCCAAAACACCCACTAAGAAACAAAAGTCAATTCTAGCAATTTGTTCCTGTAGAAAACAGAATCTAAAAATATGTATTTTGTATAAAGAAAATTACATAACATCATCTCCTAATTTTCATAAGGGAGTAAAGAGAAAGAACTATTCATCATATCAAATGAGAATTAAACCATTTAAAACATAGAGTGGTTGGTATCCCTTCACAAACATGTATGTCTATTAGCTATATTGGTCAAAGAGACACAACCCATGAATTGAATTTAATTTTGAACCGAATATGAATGATTGCGACTCATCAATTCGAATTCAAATCTCACTGGTTGTGACCCATCATTTCTAATTCAAATCCTTCTTACTCATCAAATTTATGTATCATACAAGTACAACCAAAGGTCCCATTCTTTGTCATCCCATTACATTACAGGGCTCCTTGTGACAGCAGACTAGTCTACAATTACAGAATCCACATTAAGATAATGACTTTATTGGTGGTGATAATATGGAGCTCTCATTTATTAACTGGGAAGCATTTGCCCATAGGCCTTATAAGATGGTTGCATATGCTAATGCAATTCCAGGAATTAAAACAAAGAGTTCAAGTGTGACTATCAAACTCATAAATAACTAAAAAGTCCCCTTTACCTAGCGAAATTATCTAATGTGACGGGTTTTGGTGTGACAGATCATTGTGGATTGTTGATTGTGTGGGTTCCACGTTGATCCAATGATTTTTGATGATCCTTAACACCAAAACCCGTCACACGGGATAATTTTCCCGTTACCTAGCTTAGCAACAATGACAATCTTCTCAATAAACTCTGAACTAATCCACCGGTGCTGATCACTATAAAATCAAAATTCAGAATTTAAATTTGGGAAAGCATGGCATTAATCACTATAAAATGCTCTTGAAAGTGGGCTTAAATTTTTTCTTCCAAACACACAGCTAAAGACAGAGCAGATTTGATCTCCAAATGGACTCCCGAATTAACCCCAAAGGGAGATTCAAAATGAAGAGAGATGTCATAGACTAAGGTGGATTACATACAACATTTTAGTGGGTGCATTTAGAAGATTTCTTTCCAAGATTACCCACATGGCCAAACAATTTAGGTTAAAGTACATCGATCTCCCCTAAGGTAAGCTCAAAATACAGGGACCTCCTTAGAAGTTTGGGGTTGAGTAACCCTTTTTCCTTCTGTTAGTCAACGATTAGTTGACTGTTAAACTTTTTGACAATGACCCAACTTATCCTATCCAAAGCTGATGAAAATTTCATAAAATGTTTTTCCTCTATTATGAATAAGAAAGTACTTTTTGTCTAATGGTAAATTTGTCCACTAATAATGTGTAGTTTTCACAATTAACAAGTTATATCTAATTTTAGGGGTATCTAATAATTTTGCATGCATCATTAACTTTGTTTGGTTTTCATCTCTAGTAAAGGAGGTTAGTACAATTGAGCAAACTAAGAAGAAGGTTATTATATTTTGAACTTATATCGGGAGACATCAATCGAATTTACCCTACTAATTTAATTTTTTTTCCCCTAAAAATTTGTTTTCTGCCTCTACGGGTAGGAACATTTACATTCCAACGCCGGTCCATGCGTAGTCCATAAAGACAAACTTGCACAATTCGATTAATCAACTGCACAATAATAAAATATACCCAGGTCATATGTATTAGCAAGTATAAAATATTTTACTAGAAATTTATCATGTGCGTATGCATGTTGCAGATAATTCGTTATTCATATGAACATAAAAATATGTGTGTATGTTCACACACTACAAAAAATTAGGTTTTTTTTAGATGCACGGTATTTGTGGCACAACAAACACACCATGATAGGTAATTATCTGCGACGCACTTGTTAGGGATATGTACTAAAAGCCATGCTTTATGTAGTTGATTATTATTCATTCAATAAAATCAATTATTCCATTTTTATGAGAATCTGTGTGGGCAATGTTTGTATTATATTATTTATTTAATATTATGCATGTGTGTCTCTCAGTGTATATAGTAGGTGGTTTGGTGTGTAGAGTTCGGCTTACACACGGAAGATCAGACCATCAGATATTATAGAATGTAAGATTTTGGTTTACAGTCTTAGATGGGATTGGATATACCATCGATAGGACTGCAGCATGGTGTTGTAATAGGTTTGTCTTGCCTACGGAAAACGGTATAGTTTCAACTCACTATGCTGGTACACTTTGTGTATTAAACGGGACTGACTTGGGGTAATTATCTTTATACTGACTTATAAGATAATTAATACCTCATGGCTATTATGAGTGCTTATGCTCTAAATCCTAAGTTAATTTGTAGACACCTACATTTGATATTTACACTTTGATCCCTAAAAGGGTGAGATCCTTAAATGTGTCAATATCTCATTGGATTGGGTGGCAATATTAATTGTGTGGTAGATATTAATTAATGATGAAATCCATGTCTCAATTTTGGGATTGATGATATCCCCTTGAGAAAGCTTATAAGTTTTGATTGTGTCAAACCCTGCAGGTGGATTTTGTATCCGACATATTAGATAAGTTAAGCAGAGGATCTCAAGGAATTTTAAGAAATTAATTAAATATGATTGTCAGTAATTATATTTAATTAATGGATATCTGTAATCTTAACGTGGGGAGATAATAAGCATCTAATAACATGGAGCTTGAAATATATTTTTGAGATAAGGGTAGGAGTGCAATTATAATTCTTTAGTGGTATGAATTATAATTTATGGAAATAGGAATCTGATTCAGTTCAAATTAGGGTTTCCTAATTCCATAAGGAAGCCTATTCCTTATTGACTTCTTATGATCTCTATCGTAGCCTATATATATGCTACTTTGGCTCTCTTCTCAGTTTGTGTTTTTTCATATAGAGTATTATAACTCGGAATAGAAAAGAGAGCGTAAAAGAGGGAGAGCAGAAAACAGAAAGGATTTCGAAAGAGCCCACACTCGGTTCGATATTCTGGCATCGGAGGAATACGGTAAAAGATCGTGAGCTGTTATCGAGCCCGTGTTCTCGATTCGTCTACTACTACAATCCATTTTTGCAGTTCAAGGTAACCCTAGTTCCGTCCTTGTAGGGTTATTATAGATTTCAAGAAATATTTTGTAGTACCAACTTATACGCACTGTCAACAGATTCTGGGAAAGCAGTTTCCTAGCAGTGGTATCAGAGCAACATTGATTCTGCGCATAGGTTAGACGCAACCATGTTGTCCAGTAATACAGATCTTATACGTGCACTGAAGGATGGATAGAAGGTAGATCTGTGCTAACCCTTGTTTTGCAGCGTTCTTATTCCACTATTATGGCCACTGATTTTGTGTGATTGGATCCCACGATGGGTTTATTCGTGGTTAATATTGCTGTTTTGATATAGCATGTGAACTCCTTTATGGACGCATAGGATTTGTATGTATTGGATCCCACGCTTGATTGATGCGTGGTTAATTTACTGCAAATATATAGCATGTGAACTCCTTCACGGAGGTATAGTGTTTATGTAATATATCTGAAGTAAATCCGTGAAGATGGTTCGTGAGAGCAGTTTTACAAGTAGTTTTTGAAAGCGATCTAGAAGCAGTTTTAGAAGGCAGTTTTAGAAGACTATTTCAGAAAATAGTTCTGGAAGGCAGTTGCTGATGGTAGATTCCCGTGCGTAGTGGCAACATAGAGCTAATCGGGTTCAATAAAGATTTCTTCACAACAGTTGCAGCTTGACCATAATAGTGGGATTCCTATTTTAATGTGATTTCCTTATTTATATGTGATTGAATGATTATTATTGTTTCTTGTTTAATGAATAGGACAACATAGATAATTGTTCCTAGACCTATTTCAGACGTCTAGCTGCATGTTTAATTTATATTAATTTAAAATGATGGACAACTATATGTGTATTTAGAAATAAAACTAACTTCATATTTTGAAAACATAAGTAATTATTTTCTAAAATCATGAGAATAGAATAATTTTATTATCTATACATGTGTGTTTAACAAGTAAGGATGGACTAATCCATGTCAAGTGTTCCATTATTTTTTTTAATTAAATTAAAAGTTTTTCTAAATATTATAACCCTCAATTTTTTAAAAATTCTAAGTGGGAGAGGGAATTTATCAAGTGTAAATCCCATGGTCTCCATCACTGGTCTGTAGATGATATGATTAATCTTGTGTGATGGCTCTAGTGCCTTACTCCCCATCGGATGTAGTTGATCATGGAATCATCGGTACAAACTTTTTTAAAAGAATGTTTTGGGTGATTGTTAGTATGGGTCACCTCTCCATCAGAGGTGTTCCTCATGGAACTCTTGACCTAGAATTAAGTGATGGTATACACTTAGCTATAAATAATAATATCCTTTCCATCTGAGTCACTGTTATTATTTATAGGACCAAAGCAAGTCAGCAGTTTAATTTTATTAGGCAAAGTACATTGCCTAGATAGTAAAATTAAAAGACAATTGTCTATCTGAACAAATGATGGATAGTATATGGCTTCCCATCGAGTCATACTATTCGCGGTGTATCAGGTTGCTGGCGGATTCCTTTCAAATATGGTAGAGGGAACCAATATTTTCAACTCGAATCCATAGTAATTTTTGCCCAAACGTAATTATTTATGTTATGTGATTCTCAGGCTTTTAAATGGGTACTTTCAATCCACTTGCTGTTATACTTAAAGAAAACAAACTTACTGGACCAAACTATATAGACTGGAAAAGGAATTTGGATATTGTGTTAACTGCAGAAGAGTACAAGTTTGTTCTTACTCAAGAATGTCCTGAGCAACCTGGTGAGGGGGCAACCGCTGAGGAAACCCAGGCTCACAAGAAATGGGTCAAGGCTGATGAGATGGCGCGGTGTTATATTTTGGCATCCATGTCAAATGTTCTGCAACATCAGCATCAGTCAATGACCAGTGCCTATGACATGATTGAGAGCCTCCGAGAGATGTTCGGGGATCAAAGCCGTGCTGCCAGGCAGGTTGCTATGAAAGACTTGATAAACACAACCATCGCTGAGGGGATGCCCTGTAAGGGATCATGTTCTTAAAATGATATCTCTTCTTAATGAACTAGAGATCCTTGGAGCTAAAATCGACGGAGAAACCCAGGTCGATATCGTACTCCAGTCACTGCCAGAGTCTTTTAAGCAATTCCGCCTCAATTACAACATGAGTAACTTTAATTATACTTTGGCGGAGCTGCTTAAAGAACTCCAGGCAGCTGAGGGTCTCAACAGAAAGTCAGGGAGTGCTCTTGTGTTTGAGAAAGGTTCTGCTTCAAAGCCGAAAGGCAAGAAGAAAATGAAAAAGGCTCAAAAGAAGGCCGTGGATCCTCTGCTAATCCCAAGGCCAAGAGGACAACCGGGAAAGCCTAAAGGCAAATGTTTTGTTTGCAAGCAGCCAGGACACTGGAAGAAGCAATATCTAGTTTATCTCGCCAGACAGAACAATCAAGGTAAATCTCATTTACTAGTTGTTGAATCGTGTTTAGCGGTCCGATCTACCGATACCTGGTGTGCAGACACGAGAGCCACTGATCATGTATGCAATTCTTTGCAGGGGTTCCAGGGAACCAGGCAGCTCAGTGATGGAGAGGTTTATCTATATATGGGAAATACTACGAGAGTAGCAGCAGTTGCAGTAGGAGATCTACATCTTAGTTTTGGTAGAAATAGGATTTTAATATTAAGAAATTGCCTTTATGTACCTTCTATAAGAAGGAATTTAGTTTCAGTTTCTAGTTTAGTAAAGAATGGATATTCAGTTCATTTTAATAAAATAGTAGTTAATAAAGAAAATAAACGTTTTATTTGTTCTGGTCTATTGGTGGATGATCTTTCTATTATAAATCCTGTCTCTCCTATACTGCAACTTAATGAATTGAATAACAAAAATAGTTTTCCATTTAAGAGAAAAGAACCTTCGAGGATGAACCATATGCATCTTTGGCACTTACTCCTTGGTCATATTAATTTGAAAAGGATTCAAAGACTGGTTCAAAATGGGCCATTAGATTCATTGGAAGTGGAGGCACTTCCAGTCTATGAATCCTGCTTGGAAGGTAAAATGACCAAGAGGCCATTCTCGGCCAAGGGTTATAGAGCTAAAGAGCCGTTAGAACTGGTTCACTCTGATTTGTGTGGTCCTATGACTGTCCAAGCAAGAGGGGGATTTGAGTACTTTGTCACTTTCATCGTTGATTACTCAAGGTATGAGTACATTTACTTGATGCGGCATAAGTCTGAATGCTTTGAGAAATTCAAATACTTCAAGGCTGAAACGGAGAAGCGTCTAAGTAAATGTATCAAGACACTACGATCTGATCATGGTAGAGAGTACCTCTTGGGAGAGTTTAGGGAATTCTTATTGGAGCAAAGGATTACATCCCAATTGTCTGCACCCCGTATGCCTCAGCAGAACGGTGTAACAGAAAGAAGGAACATGACTCTTATGGACATGGTAAGATCTATGATGAGTTATTCGGATTTACTAATTTCCTTTTGGGAACACGCATTAGAGACAGCAACATACATTCTAAACTTGGTACCATCTAAGTCAGTACCTACTACTCCCACGGAATTGTGGACTGGGCGAAAGCCTAGTCTGCGGCATGTTCGGATCTGGGGTAGTCTCGCACATGTGCTGGAAGGGAACGCAGAAAAGTTAGAATCGAGAACAGAAGTATGTTTCTTTGTTGGATATCCAAGAGGAACTAAAGGTGGTCTGTTTCATAGTCCTAAGGATCAGAAGGTTATAGTTAGCACCAATGCTACATTCTTAGAAGAGGACTATTTTATGGACCACAAGCCCAGAAGTCGTATTGTTCTAGAGGAAATGAGAGGAGAGACACCGAGACATACTTCTTTGATACCAACGATACGAGAAGAAACACCACAAGAAAGAGTTATCGATATTCCATTACCACGTCGTAGTGGGAGGATTATCGAAACTCGTGTAGATCCCGAACCAACCATTCACATGCAGGTTCTTGAACCAGTACAACGTGTAGATAATGGTGTATTAAGTTCAGAATCTTCAATACCAAATATCAGTGATACACAGAAACGGGTTGTGCCTCATCGTAGTGGGAGGGTTATTATTCAACCTGACCGGTATATGTTCTTTGGAGAGTGATCTTGTCAAAATCAAGATATAAAAGTATGCTTAACTTATGCTTTACTTTCAAAAGATTTGTAGTGTGAAAGTAAAGGTCAAACCCACAAAGATTGAATACTACGCACTTTAATTTTTAAAACCTAAATTTAGTTAATTAAGAAAAACGGATTTTGAATTAATTTGAATTAAATTAATAACAATAAAAGTAAATCTAAATTATGAAATAAATTAAATATTTGTTTTTATAATAAGTTTAAGGAATCTAGGATTGCAAATCCACCACTAGCTTCATAATAAGGGTATTCACGAATTACTTTAGCTTATTAAGTTGGATGATAATGGGGAATTGTAGCTACAAGCCCAATTCCTTTGTCAAGAAAATAACTATGGTTCAAGCACCAACATAATCCATCTTCGGTTAGCACGAATTATCCCACACTAAACTAGGGTTGTGGTATAATCCGTCTAATCTAGGCACGGACTATTCGGATACTTGATAGCACAATTCAATTTAAGCACCATTACATGTAAATAATCTAAACAAGCACAGCAAGCATAGATCATTGAGCACACTACCATCAAAATATATCTAAGACAAGAATAAACTTTGAAAGTAACAATTTAATCAATAAAAGCACGATTTATTTATAAAAATTCTCAGAACATGTAACTGTCATCCATACAAAATAAAACTAAAATAAAAACATAAAATACACCCTATTACTTGGCTAGAGTTTCATTGAAACCTCAGATCTTGAGTTTAGTCGTCCATAGAAGCGGTAGATGGCAAGTAGCTGATGGAGGAGGCTATGGAAATCCTTGGTCTTCTTTTTCTTCTCCTTGCTTCCCTCCCTTCAATATCTGAAAGTGTGGTTGTATATTGTGTGTATAACAATTGCCAACCCCTAAATTGAAATAAAATAGGGTATATATAGAGTAGTAGCAAGTTTTTGGAAGCTTTCCTAACCCAATTCGCACTAAAACTGCTGTATTTAGCTTTCCAGACGTAATTAGGCAGTTTCGTTCACTTAGGAGTTTTCAGTACACTGAAATACACGTATTTGATTTTTACACAGGTTGCGCGAGTGGGCCGCGCAATTCTGGGAAGTCGCGCGAGCGGGTCGCTCGCTCGATTTTTGGACTTTCGCACGAGCAGGCCGCGCGCTCGATGTGCCTTTTTCAGCTTCTTTTTTCCTGCTTTTTCTCCCTATTTAACCTGGATTAGTGTTTTCTTCCAAAACCTGCTCTAAAATAGAAAACAAAATAAAAATACATAAAAACAAGATAAAATATGCTAACAAATGTGAATTAAGGCATGTAATTAGGATCTGTTCTCTCCCGATCACACCCCCAAACCTACATTTTGCTAGTCCTCGAGCAAAAAGAAAATAAAAATAAAACTACTAATAAAAATCTATTCCATTTTCGCATGGATCGCGATTGCATTTAGCCTATGCAACAAGCCTTTTAAACCTCTAGGTGTCCCTAGTCGGACGAGTAAAGTCTCGTGAGGGTTCTCATCAACAAGTCACCCACAACCATCTTTATTAACTTATTAATTTAAAAAGTTTTATTCAAACGAAAAACATAATATTCAATACTCCTTCATCATATAACAAAGATTTGAAATAGAATAATGAACATAAAGAAACATAATGAAACATCCACCTAATCATGAAAAACAATCCCAAGCACATGCATCGTATAAATCAATAGAGTTCCTCATAAAATTGCACGTGTGTGATGTGGTAGTCAAATGAACACGCGTATGTCATGAACTTGAAATATAACTCGGATAACCATCCAACTATGCTTCGACTACGAATCTCACAATGTTAATTACACTCTCAAATGAAACACTCAGAAACAGGTGTAATTTTTCTAAAATATGTGAGAAAAGGAAATATATTTTCAAAACAAGAAACCGCTCACATATAACTCAGAAAAGACGCATGACATGAAAGAACAGTAGTCTCATGGATAGGACGCCAACAATTAAGAAAAATTAATCATTACCATGTTTTAATCCCCCTCCCATCGTTTTCATATCCGAACCATGTTTCCTAGGATTAAATAGGAATTTTCAAAGGTTGTAATATGGCTCAGGTAATGAAAAAGGATAGAAAGGAATTCATTAGGTAGTAATCTCATAATGGCATTGTAAGGCATGTTCGATTTCTTTCACTCTCTCTTCTACCAACTTCATCTTTTCATTCTCTACTTTTCATTCCTTTCAATTTTTTATCCTTCTGTTTTTTTTTTTTTTTTTTTTTTAACCTTATTCTTTTTTTTTTTGCTTTTTTTTTCTTTTTCTCTATTCTTTTCCTTCTCGTTGCTTTTGAAACGAATATTCAATAAATAACAAGGCAACCACCCCAAATATCATCTTATTTACTTCTTCTTCTCAATCACACATCGCCTTAACACCACTAAAAGTTGATCAATCTTTCAGGGGTGAACTCCAAGTTGGCCAAATTGGAGCAAAAACAGGATAATGGTAATTAAAGAAAAAACGGCATTTTAATGGCTCAAAAGGTGAACTAAGAAAATTTATCATTATCGGTGAGTAGTAAACAAAGAAGGCCTAAAATCATGTCCTATGATTATATGGTTCTTCAACATTTATGACGGAAGATTATTTAGCATAGTAACAAATATTTTAACTTGACTATCAACCAAGACAAGAATAATGAGACTAAACAACAAGTTAATGCGCTATTCCAAATGAAATTCGACAAACACAATGTATTTATAACCCTCTAAAAGGAAAAGATAGGCTTAAAAGCTCACTGGGCTTTGTCTCCACCATGTGTTATCTAGAAATCTGAATCATATTATAGTTCATATCAAATATGCATTCAAGCGACTACGTGCAGTGCATAGGTTTGTGTGCAAATCTATGATATAAAACCACGATTCAAATGATACATGACCTAAAATGGTATACCATGACTTCAGCAAATATTTAATCACATCTTCTCATATTTACCGTTCTATAACAATCTAAGTTACATAACAAGAAGTATCGACTAGAGATTGCAAAATCGTAGGTGACATCGTCTATTTAAGCACAAGCATCAAAAAAATTTTCAAAATTTTGGTGTATATAATAATGTGCATACCCCCAAACCTAAACCTTTCATTTCTCCCAATGAAACAATAAAACGAAAGAAAGGAAAGTACGTAGAGAAGGAACGATAATACCTCAATTTCGGCAACCACAAACCATGTGAACGTATAATAAATATAGCAATACAGTTCAAATGCTCCAAATGGAGACACTGATTCACCTGGCA